>OX376204.1:9539009-10739009 GCA_947363905.1 Lithophane semibrunnea | reverse complement strand
TGAGAATAGGTATTGTATTTTTCATAAATCATAATCATTACTTTTTTAAATAACGTTTCACACCAGATTTTTTTATGATCCAGAGTTTTTGATACCTACCTATATTTTCTATCGTTCTTGATTACAGAATGCATCCAAAGCATTAAACATGCTTTTTACTATTGTACCCGTTGATATATATAATTACATGAAAGGTGAGGCTACTACATTCACTTCGCCAGCTATCAGTACAATAGAAACATTTTTAAACAAGCCAGAAGTTCAAAACGCACTGCATGTCAAAGAGAAGAATTTTTCTATATTTAATACGATTGTATACGATTCGTTACGAAGTGATGAATATGAGACCGTCAAACCTTGGCTAGAGGAATTGGTGGAGCATTATGGAGTCATGTGTTACAAGTAAGTTTCGAGAAGATTCTGTAGATGTTCTTTAATCAGTAAGAGTCTCATGGTCTGAAAACTATCAGGAATCCATTTCTTCTTATTGATCTCCAGCGGACAGCTGGACATGATAGTACCCTATGCGCTGTCAATTCGTACGTACAGAAGTCTCAAGTGGTCCGGAAGACAAGAGTACCTCAACGCTTACAGAGAATATGTCTACGACGAAGAAAACAGTTCGAGCATTAATTCGTGAGTTAAACGCATATATACATATATTATTATATATAATAATAGCTGATGCCCGCGTGGATGTCGGTTATTATATACCCAAAACCTTCCTCGAAAACCACTCTATCCATTAGTTAAAACAGCATGAAAATCGGTGCAGTAGTTTATTATTTATTTATTTATTTGGGACAAACAAACAGTAACACATTATATCTGCGCAAATAATCTAAACAAAGATATTATATAAATTGAAACTCACACCGTTATCCACAGCGTATACAATTCATATAAATTGACTAATGAACAATCTATGCGAGTAAGATTGCAAGACTGTTCAAATAACTATACATCGGAATCCTTAAGTTTCTTTAACAAAGCAGAACGAAATCTATTTGCCGACACTGACACTAGTTTTTGAGTTTATCGCGCACAGGACGACAGACAGGCGGGGCGGAAGACTTTGTTTTATAATATGTAAGGATATGTATATATGTCGGCAAGGGATCAACCACTCGACTAAAACGTTGCTACCTAAATGAAAATACTTACTTGGATTTTGGGAACCTAGTTGCAACTGATAATTGCCGTATCTTTTCTGAATTTGTAGATGTTTAAAGTACCTACTTTCCTGTAATTTTACCGCCAGCCATTTGCTTCAATATATCTATATATAATATAATCGAATATCGGTAGTGTTGCTTGGCTGTATCCATAGTTATTACAAATAGCTCGCCTCTCTTAGTTACTGCTAATGAATACCTACGTGTAGTTAAAAGTATTTTAGACGAGACTGGGGAAGGGGATGCCACTTAAGTTTGTCATCCAATGCCAAACCACTTAATGGGTGATATCGGTGACTGTTTTAGTTTCGTGAAGACGAGCGGTAACTTCATGGAGGCGATGGTGGTTGGCGCGGGACACATGGTACCCGCAGATAAGCCACGCGCCGCCAAGCAGATCATCGCCAAGTTTATCAACAAACACAAATTAATCAATACGACTACAGGGAAGAAGAAAACCAGCCATTTGATGTTCCGTCATAGATGAATACAGATGGTTCACTCCGCAAAATCATTTAAATAAAAAGCTACTCTTTTTACGACACAATAAAGTGCAATTCAGGTCGCACAACGCTAATTACCTACAGTTACTTATGTTCATCTAGAATTTGCCTCTATGTCTGACTACGTTACACTCACTGAATTGGCCCGACAATACAATTGGTTCGACAAGGTCCGCCGCGTACTTATTGTAGCTTCTTAACTAAAATGCGGAGTGAACCATCTGTTTTCATCTGTGGTTCCGTAAAATCTTTATTTATGTTAGAAGAAAAATATTTAACAACATATAAGTAATTCACTCATAATTAATTTTAAGAGAATATCACAAAATTAGGCATAAATTATGAACTAGTCTACTTATTCTCATCCAAATGTGCCATAATTTACGTTTTTTGAAATATTTATTATTAAAACTGTGCTTGTATTCAAACTTGCGTCTTAAATCATGTGAATATTTATTTGCTACACACTGTTGTTGCATCATTCAACGTTTCCTCGTACATTGCGTTGATACCCAGTCCAAACCTCGTAAACAAAGATTAATATAGACAAACAGTAACCGCCGAAAAGTATCATAAATACATAATAAAAATTTGCCAGTGGCAGTGGCACATGTTCAGGTCGGTAATGAGATTTACATTTCAACCACTCTCTGAAATATATATCATTAGCATACTTCTTCATAACGCCTGTTGTTAATAGCTGAAGAGTAAAGTGATCCAAATGCGGAATCAAAACTGAGCCACGACGTAAATATAAGGTTCTGTATAAGCTATTAAACGGTTCCTTCAACCGGTACATTGCCATTTCACATTGGTCGTCGGTTAGCTGCCATTTAAATACCTTATAATGAGAATCTGAAATAACAGTATAGAGAGACTTGTGCGGACAGTTTTTGACCTCCATTAAACAATCAAATCTATTTTCACAATAGCTTTGCCCATCACATTCACTGCGTTGCTGCCAGTCACTATACAAAACTGCGTGATGATCCTCTAAATCCTCTGGTTCCTTCGGTTCATAAGCACGGACCGGCTGAGTTGTCACACTGCACAAGTTTGCTTGGATTGCGTAAGGAATTATTAACGCTGCAAACAATAGACTCGAGAAAATGAGTGTCTGTGGCCATCCAGATTCTGTACGCACAGAATTTTTATTCAATAAATATCCAAATACAACAAGAATGTTGTAAGAAACATCTTTGCGGGTACGAAATATTGATAAATATGTGGCCGCCACACTGAAAATTACGAACAATAGACCGACTACAATACAAGTCTGAGAAGACTGATATAACACTGCAACCCATTGCTCTACATAATTTGAGTGAGCAACTATATAAATCATGTGATCTATTAACATTGGGTAACTATAAGAAACATTTTCACAATACCTCTCCGGGTTAATGACGTATCCTCCGACAACTCCTTCAAATTCGTTATTCGCGACTTTTTGTATCATGACCAGTGACGAGTTATTTATGAGATTTCCATATTTATCAACTTTTTCAAATTCATGTAAATCAATTCTCATTTCGAATTGCTTCTCAAACAATGTAATGAAATATTGTTCAGTTCCTTTGGTGCTTGTGTCGAAGTTCGTGAACGGCCATAAATTACTTGATATGAATTTATACCGACAGTTACGAATACTTCCCTTGTATAAGAGAGGTAAATTCTTCTCCGAGTAGTAATCGGAGCACCATGACCAAAACGTTAGGTGACCAGATTTCAAACAATAACCAGGTTTTGTAAAATTATACTTGTATATAGCGTAGTCTTCACCATCACGTGATATTAACGAAACTTTATAAAAAATATTGTATGCATGAAGTAGATCGGTAATGTCATGTAAACTGTAATTGTCGTAGTTTTGCAGGACAATGATGAATCTTGCTGATGGATTCCAAAATTTATCAGAGATGACTTTACTGAGCCCATGCTGTAAGTCTTGATAATCTTTACTCATCATGATATAAATCACATTATAAATATTTCTGGGCTCCCAAAAGAATCTTCTTGAAACAAATCGTGCACTCTCTAAGTTATGGAGGGCTGATAATTTTAAATCATCATTCATATTCACGACAGTTATGTCCATTAAGTGGTAGTTCTTCTTGTAATCAATGTCTTCTACCATTTTTACGACACAACTGGTGAGATTGTTTGCATTATCTTGCTGAGTTTTAAAAAAAGCTCTAGCACAAACCAAAACGCAGTAAATGAAAAAAAATACTGTTTTCATTTTTAGACGTGAATTAATCGAACAGCCTTTTTGTAGTTTGTTCCTTCATTTTCTGATACCCGTTATAGAATAAAAGAAATAGAGGCACTATTCTGATTTTATTGCATCATTGAAAACATTAATCATATTGGTTCTTTTTACTAGCGGTCCATGTATTATCATTGTTAAAAGAAAACCCATAAGTAATGCTTTCAATTCATCGAATGAAATATGGACACACCGTTTCACGAATTAATCACATATTGTTATCTAAACGATCAGTTATTAAGTTGACCCCTTTTTTTGTTAGTACACGCACATAACAACTACTAATTTCAGGTTTTTCAACCCAATTAAAACATTTTTTTAATGAATCACCTACCTCATTGAGATAAAGTTACATTGTACATAATGTGATGATCAACTAAGTACCGTTTTATCTGTTCGAGTAATTTTAAGAGTGTAGACATTTCGGGTGGTATCTACCTACTCGACCGTTATTTATAGTACAAAATGATAGGACGCAATTTTATATCCGTCTTTTTAAAATGTTTTTCGTATTTACGTAAACTACTAGGTTTGTGGAAAAGGTGATAGGAAAATTCTTATCTTAACCTCATAATGCTCTTGGATAACAATCAAGTGACCCACTTGACATTTAATTTCGTCAAACGCCTTCGGCCTTCGGGCCACAGGTGCTCCACTGCTCACAGCACCCACGACGAGGTCCGGCATTTATGACGTTTGACAGCGTTCTACTTGAACGGTTAAAATAAAAAGTCACACGGACTACCCTTGCAAAAGATCTTTCAATAACCGAAATCTTTTAAGGTAGACATAGGTACAATCAAATAAACGGTTTCTATAAATCCGAACTGAAGAATAGTACCTGTGTTTTTTACTGGATAGTATTAATGGTTCAAATTGTAGTAGCATACTATAAACGTTAATATTGAGAATGTTGAGACTATGTGGGACATTGTTTAATTTTTTTCTCAATTAATTTTAATCATCATCTAGCAGTTTGAGTAATTTATTCGCCTACCCAAATGTCCTTTGTTTGGTATTATTCCTCGAATCTTTGAGCTCCATAAGTACTGAGTTAACACAAAAAAAAAATTCAAAGTGAAAGTTATAAAACAAAAAAGTTATAAACAAGACATCACAGACAGACAAATTAAAAATCCGGAGTCACACGTGTATAAATCGAACAGATTACGTGTGACTCCAGATTTTTAATTTGTAGATATGTCTGTGATGTCTTGTTTATAACTTTTATTTAGTATTTTTTATTTGGGGTTAAGTGTAATTTATATTATATTTTTGGAATGTGCTAATTAAGCCCTTTCTTTTAATAACTATCACGACATTATTAAAAAAAAGTTTTTAGTTCATGATTTTGTATGTCCTCTAGAGGCGGACCATCAAGACGCTTCCAAGCTTCCAACGATACCTCATTTGTCAAATTATGATTAGTAGTTTAGAAGTTATGACGGAACAGATGAACATACATACCTACATTCCGGCCAAAATCCTAACCCTCCTTTTTGCTTCGCCGTAGTCAGGTAAAAAATAATAAATAAGTACCTTATAGTCGTGCTTTATTAGTGAAAGAAGCTACAGAAGTGTTTCACATCAATCTTTATATATAATTAGGTCATAAGTCAGGTCTATTTATTTCTATGAACGGTGCGTTAGGTACCTTAGCAATACGTGTAGTTGGTGTTTTTATTAAAACTGTGCTTGTACTGTAGCAGATGAAGATAATCAACAGAATAATAATCCAGAACACGCACGTTATTGTTGCATAATTAAGAGTTTCCACGTGTGAGTCCCTTGCGTTGTGATCCAGCCCAAATCTCGTAAATAAAAATTTCTAAAGACAAACAGTAGCCACCAATAAGTATCATAAAAACATAATAAAAATTTGATAGTTGCAGCGGCACGTGTTCAGGTCGGTTATGAGATTTACACCTCAACCACTCTCGGATATATATTTCTTTAGCAAACTTTTTCATGATACCTGTCGTCGATAAGTGAAGTGTAAAGTGATCTAAATATGGAATCAAAACAGAGCCACGACGTAAAATTATAGTTCTGTATATACTACTATAAGGTTCTTTCAACCGATATGTTGTCATTTTGCATTGATCGTCGGTCAGGTGCCATTGATAAATCTGATAGTGCGTATCTGAAATTAAAGTATAAAGAGACTTTTGTGGACAATTTTTAACCTCCATTAAACAATTAAGTCTAGTTCCACAATCGCTGTGCCCATCAAATTCACTGCGCTGTCGCCAGTCGTTATATAAAATTGCATGATAACTCTCTAAATCTTCTGGTTCTTTCGGTTCATAAGCACGGACCGGCTGAGTTGTCGCACTGCACAAGTTTGCTTGGATTGCGTAAGGAATTATTAACGCTGCAAACAATAGACTCGAGAAAATTAGTGTCTGTGGCCATCCAGATTCTGTGCGTCTAATATAATTTTTATTCAATAAATATCCAAATACAATAAGAATATTGTATGAAACATCTTTCCCTGTACGAAATATTGATAAATATGTGGCTGCCACACTAAAAATTACAAACAGGATGCTTATTACAATACAAGTCTTATGAGACTGATATAAAACTGCAACCCATTGCTCTACATAGTTAGAGTGAGCTACTATATATAACAAGTGATCTATTAAGAATGGGTAACAGTGTGAAATATTCCCATGATAATCCCGTGAGTTAATTGCGAATCCTGCCGCAGCTCCCTCAAATTCGTTGTTCGCGACTTTTTGTACCATGATCATTGTATTGTTATTCATGAGTTTTCCATATTTGTCTACTTTGCCAAATTCTTGTAACTCAATTTTCACTCCATATTGCTTCTCAAACAATGAAAAGTAATATTGTTCAGTTCCTTTGGTGCTTGTGTCGAAGTTCGTGAACGGCCATAAATTACTTGATATGAATTTATATCGACAGTTACGAATACTGCCCTTGTATAAGAGAGGTAAATTCTTCTCCGAGTGGTAATCAGAGCACCATGACCAAAACGTTAGGTGACCAGATTTCAAACAATAACCAGGTTTTGTAAAATTATACTTGTATATAGCGTAGTCTTCACCATCGCGTGATATTAACGAAACTTTATAAAAAATATTGTATGCATGAAGTAGATCGGTAATGTCATGTAAACTGTAATTGTCGTAGTTTTGCAGGACAATAATGAATATTGCTGATGGATTCCAAAATTTATCAGAGATGACTTTACTTAGCCCATGCTGTAAGTCTTGATAATCTTTACTCATCATGATATAAATCACATTATAAATATTTCCGGGCTCCCAAAAGAATCTTCTTGAAACAAATCGTGCACCTCGCACGTTATGGAGGGCTGATAATTTTATATCATTTTTCATATTCATGACTGTTATGTCCATGTAGTTGCTGTATTTCTTATAATCAATATCTTCCACCAATTTTACGACACAACTGGTGAGATTTATATCATGATCTTCCTTAGATGTTAATAAGCCACTTACACTTACCAAAATGCAGAAAATGTAAAAAATAACTTTTTTCATTTTTAGACACGAATTAATCGATTAGTTTATTGATAGTCTGTTCCCTTATTTTCTGATTCCATAAACAGACTAAATGAAACTGAGGTATTTTATTTTTTATTATATCATAGAAAACATTAATCATATTGGTTCCTTTTACCAGCAGTCAACGAATTACCATTGATAAAGCCCTAATGCTCTAAATTCATCGAATGAAATATTGAAACATCGTTTAATGAGTTAGGCACTTATTGCTAATAAATCGATCAATAAATAAATCAACATATTTTTTGTCGGGAAATGCTCACACCTGTCTACTATATTTAAAGATTTAGGTTACCCATATTTAACACACATTTTATAATAATGACACCTACCTCTTTGGGATATAGGTAGGCACATTATACCTAATAATTGATGGTCAACTAAGCACGTTTCATTTTATTTGTCGAAGAGAGTAGACATTCAGGCGATCTTTGGATGGTATCCACCTTTTTGACCATAATTGTATTAAATGCTATGGCCACTAGCAGACAAAGTGGAGGGGAAACAGGAGGCAGGGGCGTTCATTTTAATCAAATCCCAAATAAGGTCAAAGCATATTCATAAACTTATTCAAAATATACCTGAAGGGTGCGAAAATTTACGAGCTCGCTTCGCTCGCTCTTGCTTCTTGTAACTCTTAAACTTTTCAAGCTCGCTTTGCTCGTTCTTGCATCCTGTATTCTTCTTACTCTTAAACTTTATGCTAAAATTTTCGATGCATCTCTTAAACTTTTCTGTATATACACAACAACTCCTATTTCCGTACAAATGTTTAAAGGAATTCTGAGACGGGGTGCAAAAAACTTCAAGCTTGCCTCACTCGCTCTTATGTCCTACATAATTGCTTTTCGTGCAGAATAACTGAACTATAAAGCAGATAAGTAGATACTGTTTTTTTGTTCCTTTATTTTCCCGTAAATGGAAGTTAAGTAAACTATTGTCGCATTGGAGCCTTCTCCCCGCCGCTCATTCGCGCTCTCACTCAGACCGCGAGCAGTTAGGTGCAATCGCGATCAAAAGTGAATTTGAGCTGTTCTTAAACTAAGTATTTATCGGAATTTGACACATTATCTGCTTTTTCTATTCGCCTAATTTGGATATGTAGCAGCAATTTTCCAATGAGTAGTTTTCTCTGAGAAGAGGTCGTTGTGAAAAATCAAAATCAAAAGTCATTTATTCAAACTAGGCTAAGAATCAGCACTTTTCGAACGTCAAAATTACATAAGACAGTCCCCCAAAACGCCCACCTTTCACCACTTCCTAGTGCTTTAGCTGGGAAGAAGAAGTGGCGCAACAAACTCCCCAGCAGCACAGCTGTCTGGTCAGTTAGAAATATTTGATTCTACGAGTATACAAAAGTTTACAAAATCATTTACATTACGCAACATAAAACATAAATCTAATTATTAGCCATATGTCAGCTAGCACACGCCAATATACCAACCAAAAAAAAAAGAATAATATAAAAAAAAACGAGAACTAATGTACTCAAGCAGAAATAAGTAGTAAATATAAACATAAACATAAATTAACTAAATAAAAGCCTCCAGGCACAAAGGGCGTGCCCGCTTACATATAGCTATTTATAGCTGCAACTGGAAGTTAGAAATGATAAACTAGGACCATCGAAGTAAATAAATAAAAATGAATTACTAATAACATTAACAAAACCGAGATCAGCAAGACGACCAGTCACCACAAGCAGCACCCGTTCACGAGCATAACGCAAAGATCAGCCATTACCCCCCTCGCCATATTTGAGGGAAGGAGACAACCCGACCCCCGACGCTACCACAAGCAGTGACATCTAAGGGAGCATGACGAACCTGCTGCCGGTTGCTCAGGCAAAAATAATAATTATCCATTGTCGAGGTCGCTAGCTAACCACATATTGCAATACAACTCATATAGAAAAAACATTGTAATGAGTCATCAATAAATTAAATTAAAAACAATATTAAAATAAAATTGACTATAGGTACAGTCCAAATAAAAATAATAAAAAATGTAAATGAACTCGTATGAAATAGGTACATAAGTAGTAATTTTTACCTACCAACCCAGTATTTATGTAAGTAGTTTACTAAAACTGTCGACAGTGCTGGATTGCAGGAAGATCTCAGCCCTTTTGGACAGGTTTTCGAGATGTTCGTAGTTTTGTGGTTAGTACATTGTGGAGAAGAAAATAAAAGATATTAGTAGTGCTATAAAATCTTTATTGGTGAAAAGCTACAGAAGTGTATCACATTAATCATTCATTTATAATTAGTGCCAGCATATATCACAATGTACATAATACCTACTTATATAATTAGGCCTAGTCTACTTATTCCCTTGAAAAGGTGCGTAGGTGTGCTCACCATTCAAAAGTAGACAGGCGCCATTGATTAAAGTGATAATGAGTAGGTATCTGAAATTAAAGTAAGAGACTTTTGTGAACAATTTTTAAATTCCATTTAACTATAAGTCTAGTTCCACAACAGTAGACCTACCTAATCAATTAGTATTTTCAGTTGGTGTTTTTAATAAAAACTGTGCTTGCATTGAAGGAAGTGATGGAAATTTTCAGAATATTAATCCACAACACGCACGTTATTGTTGCATACTTATGAGTTTCCACGTGTGAGTACCTTGCGTTGTGATCCAGCCCAAATCTCGTAAATAAAAATTACTAAAGACAAACAGTAACCACCAATAAGTATCATAAAAACATAATAAAAATTTGACAGTGGCAGCGACACATATTCAGGTCGGTTATGAGATTTACACCACAACCACCCTCGGAAAATATATTTCCGAGGGTGGTTGTTCACTAGCGAACTTTTTCATGATACCTGTCGACGATAACCGAAATGTAAAGTGATCCAAATATGGAATCAAAACAGAGCCACGACGTAAAAATATACTTCTGTATATACTATTATAACTGATATGTTGCCATTTTGCATTGATCGTCGGTCAGGCTCCATTGATAAACATGATAATGGCTATCTGAAATTAAAGTATAAAGAGACTTTTGTGGACAATTTTTAACCTGCATTAAACAATTAAGTCTAGTTCCACAATCGCTGTGTCCATGAAATTCACTGCGTTGCTGCCAGTCACTATATAAAACTGCGTGATAATTCTCTAAATCCTCTGGTTCCTTCGGTTCATAAGCACGGACCGGCTGAGTTGTCACACTGCACAAATTTGCCTGGATTGCGTAAGGAATTATTAACGCTGCAAACAATAGACTCGAGAAAATTAGTGTCTGTGGCCATCCAGATTCTGTACGCATAACAGAATTTTTATTCAATAAATATCCAAATGCAATAAGAATATTGTGTGAAATGTCTTTTCCTGTACGAAATATTGATAAATATGTGGCCGCCACACTGAAAATTACAATCAGGATGCTAATTACCATACAAGTCTTATGAGACTGATATAAAACTGCAACCCATTGCTCTACATAGTTAGAGTGCGCAACTATATAAAACATGTGATCTATAAACAACGGGTAACAGTGTGAAATGTTCCCATGATTCTCCCGCGAGTTAATCGCGAATCCTGCCACAGCTCCTTCAAATTCGTTGTTCGCGACTTTTTGTAACATTATCATTGTGTAGTTATTCATGAGTTTACCATATTTGTCTACTTTGCCAAATTCTTGTAACTCTATTTTCACGCCGAATTGCTTCTCAAACAATGAAATGAAATATTGTTCAATTCCTTTGGTGCTTGTATCGAAGTTCGTGAACGGCCATAAATTACGTGTTATGAATTTATACCGACAGTTACGAATACTTCCCTTGTATAAGAGAGGTAAATTCTTCTCCGAGTGGTAATCAGAGCACCACGACCAAAACGTTAGGTGACCAGATTTCAAACAATAACCAGGTTTTGTAAAATTATACTTGTATATAGCGTAGTCTTCACCATCGCGTGATATTAACGAAACTTTATAAAAAATATTGTATGCATGAAGTAGATCGGTAATGTCATGTAAACTGTAATTGTCGTAGTTTTGCAGGACAATGATGAATCTTGCTGATGGATTCCAAAATTTATCTGAGATGCCCATGCTGTAACTCTTGATAATCTTCACTCATCACGATATAAATAACATTGCTAATATTTCCGGACTCCCAAAAGAATCTTCTTGAAACAAATCGTGCACCTTCCACGTTATGGAGGGCTGATAATCTTAAATCAGTTTTCATATTGATGACTGTTATGTCCATGTAGTTGCTGAATTTCTTATAATCAATATCTTCAACCAATTTTACGACACAACTGGTGAGACTTATATCATGATCTTGCTTAGATTTTAATATGGCACTAACACTAACGAAAATGCATAAAATATTAAAAATTATGGTTTTCATTTTAGGCCACGAATTAATCGAGCAGTTTGTTTGTAGTTTTTACCTTCTTTTTCTGAGACCTAGTTTTGAGTAAAAGAAATGGAGGCACTAATATGATTTTTATTGGATTATTGAAAACATTAATCACATTGGTGCCTTTTAACAGACAATTAGTTATCATAGTTGAATCCCCTAATGCACATAAATCATCAAATGAAATTACCATTTTACGAGTTAGACACAAAAACACATTTTGCTATTAAAATGATAAATTGAATAAATTGATCTCCTTCTTTGTTGTCACACAGTCACACGCACATAACAACTTACCTACTAAATGAAGAATATTGACTAATAAAAAATAAATTAATAATAAATTAGATTCCAAATGCCAATGTTCCGCGATTCTTGATAGTTTTCGAGTTATCTTATTTTTTATTACCAATTCTTTCTCTTCTGCCGATGGAAATTTCTTTGAACTCTTGGTATCGGCAAACCGCGACATTTAAATAAATAAATAATAAATAAATAAATAAACATTTATTTCTCTTCCACAAAGGCGCCTTAAAAATATAAAGATTACATTATCTGATAAATCCTTTGTGGGAGACTGGTATCTGCACTAGGAGAACCTGTCACACAGATTACCAGGCCCCCCCCAAAACAGCGTTTAAGTATTCTTAATCTTACTGACATAATTAACAAATTATTTTACCTTTGGTAGAATATAGTATAAACAAAAGTAAAAGAAGAAAATTCAACGTTATTAATAAAGAGTGCGTGTACTAGTGGAGTGTGGTGTGGTGTGCTATAGTGTAGCGTAGTGTCGTGTCGTGTCGTGTGGTGTAGTGTGGTGCAGTGTGGTGTAGTGTGGTGTGGTGTGGTGCAGTGTGGTGTGGTGTGGTGTGGTGTAGTGTAGTGTGGTGTGGTGTGGTGTGGTACGGTGTGGTTTAGTGTGGTGTGATGGACAGGCTGAGAACACATTTATCTTAAAACAATAAGGAGGCTTTCAGTGCTATCGTAATCAAGGCTCAGTAAATACGTGGTGAGAACTTGCTTGCACTTTGCTTTAATAAGAGGATATATTTTTAAAGTAGAGTTTATTTTATTGTATAAATAACTGCCAAGGAAACAAAAGTTACGGTGCGAAAGACTACTTCTGCACAGTTGAGTGGGACATACATTTGTTTTAATACGTTTATGAGCATTTATGGATGCGTTGTAGTTTAAAGAAGAATGCTTACGTAAGATTATTTGAATAATAAATAGTTGCCGAACAGTAAGAACCTTGCACTTATCGTAGAGTTCAGAGGTAGGGTGAAAAAACGGTAAACCATGAGCTACCTTTAGCACTGCTCTTTGTGCTCGCTCGATTTTAATCATAAACGATTTAGGGGCACCACCCCAAACAGAGATGCAATAGGTTATTACAGATTGACAAAGTGCAAAGTATACTGTCTTAAGAACCTTCGCATCAGCAACACGTCGTAGGCCTTTAAAAATGAAGATAAGCTTCCTAATTCTCTTGGACAACAGATCGATGTGAGAGTTAAAGTTTAGATTTTTGTCTATAGTCACACCGAGGTACTTGAGAGTGTCTACTTTTTCGAGTTTTGGGCATGAGCATGAGTAGGAAGAGCTGTTGTTACATGAGTGGGCTGTGATATTTAGTAAGGGGTTTTGAGTGAGGTGAGTATTTGTTAGTGTAAATGCTATGTATTTAGTCTTGTCTGTGTTAAGTGAGAGTAAGTTCTTCCCTAGCCAGGCCATAACTAGCGAGAAACCCATCTGAGCAAAGTGGTATACTTCCTCCCAAGTATCTCCATAGAAAAGAAGAGCCGTGTCGTCCGCGAATGTTATAATCCTGCCGTTAGTAAGGTTTAACTGGCAGAGGTCATTTATGAAAATTAAAAAGAGGGTAGGCCCTAAGATACTCCCCTGAGGAATACCGATATTGACCTCACAGTCATCACTCAACCATTCATCGACTACAACACGTTGAGTTCTGCCGTTCAGGTAACTTTCGAACAATTTTAGCTGTTTGCCACGAATTCCGAGGTGTTCAAGCTTCTTCAGTAAGAGTGGCGCAGAGACGGTGTCAAAAGCCTTCGCCAAATCGAGGAAAATAGTAAGGACTTTTTTCCTCTCATCCAACCTAGATACTATGGTATCAGTAAGTTGATGTACGGCATCGCTTGTTGATCTGCCTTTCCGAAAACCATATTGATTGTCAGATAAAAGTTTGTTTGTTTCTAAATAATTGGTTAGTTGCTTGTTAATAACTTTCTCCAGGATTTTGGAAAGTGTAGGTAAAATGGATATTGGACGATAGTTATTGACACAGTCTCTGCTACCAGACTTATGAATTGGGTGAACTAGGGATTTCTTGAGATCAGAGGGAAATTCCCCAGTGGAAAGGCAGATGTTGCAGATAAACGCGATAGGGTCCGATAATAAGTTACAGTATCTTTTTATTAATTCACTAGGGACGTCGTCATACTTTACTACACTAGTGGTTTTAAGAGATGTTATGATGATTTTGATCTCATCCACATCCGTGGGCAAAAGGACAAAGGAGAATAGACAAGGCGGTAGAGCAGAAGTCTGGTGTGTGGCGGGGGCAAACGCTGTGATAGATCCCGTTAAAGAGCTACCGATCCTTACAAAGAATTCATTAATCTTGTTTACGGAGTTTATGGGCTCATTTGGATCAATCAACTCCATGGGTGGAATTTTCTGTTTACTGGTGTAGGTAATTTTCTTGATGGTGTCCCACAGTTTCTTAGTGTTGCCCTGACATTTAGAGAGTTCAGCCTTATCATACTCTTGTTTAACTTTTTTTAGAATTTCATTACAAAAGTTGCGATAGCGCGTATAGGTTATTTTTGTAACTTCGTCATTTGGATGCTTTTTAGACTTGAGATGAAGATTGTCTCGATTTCGCATGCATCGTAGCAGTCCAGGAGTAATCCATGGTTTAATTAATCGCTTACGTCTGGGAACAGTGAACTTTTCAGTAGAAGTAATCATCAAATTGGTTAGGGTCTTAAGGAAGAAAGATACAGCTTCATTTGGCCTAGTTAAAGAGTAAACACTGTCGAGATCAATACTTTTAATTTTTTCGTCAAGGGATGGATAATTAATACGTCTTATTATTTTTGAAAGATGGTGTGAGGAGCTTATATGAGAAAGGCTTATAATGACGCTGTAGTGGTCGGTTAGGGTTGTATGGGCAACAAAGCATTTCACCAAAACTTTTGCCCTGACAATTACGTGGTCAAGGCATGTTTGAGAATGGGTGGGGATATAATACGCAGGCAACATACCATGAGAGGCTAATAGATTAAGGTAAATTTCCGCTCTTGCATCTGAAGAAGATGGCGTTATATCTATGTTAATATCACCAGTAAGGAAAATATTATTGTATGACGATAAAGTTAGTAAAATATCGTTTAGTGATTCAAGAAATTTAGAGACATTTCTTTCCCCTGGTGGACGATAAACACAGACAACCACAGTATGCGGATTGATAATGATAATCAGACAATTACCATCTACAAGCGATGGCTCTAATATCTTATAGGTAAGGGTAGATTTATAATAAACAATAACGCCCTCGTTTTGTGTCCTGTTACTGTGTGTGTTTGCGAATTGGTAACCACTTATGAGTGGAATAAACGGTGTCCGAGATATCCAACATTCCGTTAGAATGATCACATCCCAGTCAACTTTTGATCGTGTGATGAGTGTTTGCAATCCTGAAAAATTACGGTTAACACTTCTTATATTTTGTACAATAATGTTCAAAGGGGAATTTTCGGTATAAATTAAACTGGAGCAGTCGTCGATATCACAAGTCCTGGAGTCAGCGACCGTTAACTCATCCAATTCATTATTGATTGATATTTGGGCATTATGATCGAATTTTCCGTAAATGCATAAAAGTTACTTTTATAAATCCTTGGGGTAAATATAAGGTTTTAACGGGTACCGTTGCTGAGTGGGTATATATGCCGTGAGAGAATGTGGTGACATGAGCCTTAGGTGTAGTAGTGTGTGTTCTAAGAGATAGATGAGTGTAGAGTTTGTCAATGAACAGTTTAGTGGAGTTTGTGTTTTTTATTTAGACCTGCCTAATTCAATTAACTTGACGATCTCAACCGTCATTTCTCTATCATCGACCGTCTAACCGAACAATAAACTCTGTCTCTAATCTCTGGTCTAAACGCGTCCTCATATTAGTATGTACTTTCAGTTTCATTCTAGTTGAACCGGGAGTGATCAGAAAAATCATTCTCTCCATCAAATCGAAAGCGGTGGATGTGACAATTCTACCCGTGGTATGAGCATAACTACTGGATCATCTCCTACTCGCATTACCTACATTGTAAATTTTTCCTTGTACACCGGAGTATTCCCTTCCCTGTGGCGCAGTTCGTCTACTACCTACCTAAGGTTTCTAATCCCTCTCTTCCCATCGCCTTCCGTCCAATTCCTATACTTCCCTTCTCAAAGTGCTCGAGGCCTGTCTTCACAAACAATTCTCCGATTCTGTTCATCGTAACTCACTAATTAGTCCTCTTCAATCTGGGTTCAAGCCTCCGCATAGCCTTGATTCCACCCTCCTTAAACAGGATGATAAACAGGATGGCATGGCTGACGGTAGTCAGTCATGCCATCCTGTTAGCTTTTCTGTCCTCCTGTTTTCGTGCCTGTCATGTTATATGGTCTCTCCCGAAGCAATGGAATGGTTCTCCTGTAACTTTCAGGAACGTCAGCAGTCCGGTCATGTTAAGGATTCTTCATCATGCTGGTGTGATTCTTCATCATGCTGGTGGAAACCGGCGTTCCTCAAGGCGATATACTTTCTCCTCTTCTATTTTTTTTTATTGTTTTTAATCGTATTACTTGCGAGCTTACAGATAACTATCAGTTGTACTGTCAAGGGAGAGTTGATGAAATACCTGACGCTACCGACAAGTTTTATGGACTTGACAGCCATAAAGTAATCTTTCTTACAATCAAAAATTGCGCCATTATTTGCTGGTTTCTTGTTCGCGAAGTTTGTTACGTGTTATTTATTTTAAAATATAAATAAATTCCTACATAGTTATAATAAGAGTATTTTGTACAGAAAAAATACTTAATAAGTACCTAGTTATACATATATAATTATATACACCTACTCTGTCTAAATCAAACCGTCCTAAGATCTTTTCGTCTACATCAAAGCAAAATACAAAGCGTACTTCATAAAAGTTAGTCACTCACTTGAATTTTGACGCTTTTCCGCTTTTGACTTTTGAGTTTTGACAGCCCAACCAAAAAGTCCATCGATCAGTTTTCTGTATTATTTTGTCACATTTTGACCATAAAACTCAAAAGGATATCTCTTTCACTCGCGTTGTAAGCGCATTATACTATCCTGTTGTCAATGAACCGACTTATACTGAAACGCGACCGTGAATCGAAATGTTCCCGAAAATCAAATAAAAACTATGATCTCATAATTAGTTAAATGTGATTACTCCCATTTCCTATTCTATTCTATTTTTTAATCGTTTTAATGTTACCTACTTAGAGTAGTACCGTGCAATTCTATAACATCGAAGGAGAAATGCAGCAGTCGCCTTTTGAAAATATATTCAATATTATAGGTGGAATAACGGAAGGCAACGAGAAACCCATGAAACATGGGTTCTATAACGCCTTTGCCCTATTTATATTAGCAGTATGTTGCGTCGCGGTGTATGTACTATTTCTAATTTTAGAGCCCTTCTTTAAGCCTCTGTTTTGGGCCCTGCTAGTGGGCTCTTTACTCCATCCATTTAAATATAAACTCTCTAAGAAGCTGAAATCATGGTTCGAAGATCTAGAGAAGTGCAACACATCTGTGATAGTTGGTTTGATGGTGATACCTGTGAATGTGGTTAACTTTGCTTCGGATACAGTTGGACAACAGTTCATAGATCACTATAAGGTAACTTTTATTATAGCCCTGATGAGAGCAGTGGTGGCCCAGCGGTAACGGCCGCGACTTACCGATTTGTAGGTCGTAGGTTCGAACCCTGACAGGCGCTTTACTTTGTGTAAATAATTTCATCACTGCTCTCAAAACGTTGAAGAAAAACATCGTGAGGAAACCGGCATGTCTTAGAACCAAAAATTCGAAGACATGTTACATCTACCAACCCGCACTGGGCCCGCGTTATGGATTACGGCCCACTCCCTCTCATAGGAGGCCGGTGTCCCAGCAGTGGGAACATTATAGGCTGATTATGTTATGTTATGTAGCCCTGGCATTGGCTGCTCGGTGACATGGTTGCAGTTCAATATCTGAGACATAATATTAACATATTATTATGTGATTATATCTCAGTATTTCAAAGAAAGACTGATTCAGAGCGTTGTCTACTCTCATATGTGTCTTTTTCACCATTAGCAGCATTTTTAGCCCTCTGGAAATGAATGTCAACAATTTTGCCTATTAATAAGCCTGCACTATTCATTTAAATAGGTAATATGGGCTGGTATCCACGTCAAAGCGCATATTTTGCGTACAGGTGGGAAATCACTTATTCAATCCACGCCAGCTCCTCCAAGAAGGCCAGCAACGCCGTGGTGTTACTGACCATCTCCCGTAGGGTACCTGATATTCATTTAAATGCAAAATATAAACCAATTACTAATAATATTAGGTACTAATAGGATTATTGGTATAATTTTATGCCAATTAATAAAAATAAAAATTCTATATCAATAACGGGCAAAATATTATGATATAATACAAACTTATTTTTCTTAGTCACGGACTTTAATTGATGAGCCACCTGGCACTGTTCGTATTTTAGCCGTGTAATGCAAATCGGGTTTATTCGGTTCCCGACACGCAAAGTCATATTATGTCTTCGTATTAGAAGAAGAAAATTATATTTCATATTTTTACCGGTTGGCTAACCTGAGCCAGAACTACAAACTTGACAGCAGAGTGACTACTCAAAGTCAACCAATTGCAGGTCTAGCAACAGTAACCTAGCAACGATAAACAATTGTTGCGATAGTAACGTTGGCGTACGGAGAAATTCTCTGACATCGATATTTCAACTGTCACTGTCTTCAGTTAAGTTTTCAGAATTATTGAGTTAATGAGCTATGATTCAAAGGAGGTCAGTATCAAATAGATTGGATAAACTTAATGCAACATTGTATTTATTTTTTATCATTAAGAACTTATTAGTCAACCTCTATGGATAAGACTATTTCCGATTAAAAGTAATTTATTTGTCATCTTGATATTTCAACTGTCACTGTCTTCAGTTATGTTTTCATAATTATCGAGTTAGTGAGCTATGATTCAAAGGAGGTCGGTATCAAGTAGATTGGATAAACTTAATGCAACATTGTATTTATTTTTATCATTAAGAACCTATTAGTCAACCTCTATGGATAAGACTATTTCCGATTAAAAGTAATTTATTTGTCATCTTGATATTTCAACTGTCACTGTCTTCAGTTATGTTTTCATAATTATCGAGTTAATGAGCTGATTCAAAGGAGGTCGGTATCAAATAGATTGGATAAACTTAATGCAACATTGTATTTATTTTTATCATTGAGAACTTATTAGTCAACCTCTATGGATATTAAAAGTAATTTATTTGTCATCTTGTTTACGAGCTTGCGATTAGAGTTCGTGTTTAATCGTGTAATCTCGTGAATGTATGAAACTGCAAAATTGAAAAGTTTGAAGGTGGCTCATCAATTAAAGTCCGTGACTGTACCTAGTCACATTATGGCATCATTGGCCTTGAGTGGATTTACTCTGGTATTGTTGAAATTGCAATCACCATGACCAATCTGATAAAGTCGGTAAACAATGATAATAAAAATATCAACCTGTACATTTCTAACATCCAAATCATTAGAAAGAAAGAAAAAGTAAGGTAGATATATGGCAGATAGATAGAATACTCTTTATTGTGTACAGTACACCATAAAAATTACAGATTTAAATGTAGAAATGTTACATAGGATGACACAACAGGCGGTCTGATTGCTAATAGCTCCTTTACAGACAACCTTTGGATGGATTTAAAGGGTACTTTGCATTTGGAGAAAAAACAAACAGATGGGACCATAATAGTTCAAAATAGCCCAACCCCTAAGTAAAATGTAACATATTATAACATACATTAACATTTCCTTGAAATGCAAGTAGGAAATGGTAAAAAAAAATTATCAATAATTAAATATTAAAAAATCGTTCACATAATATTTTTTTCATTTCAGACTGTAATAGGATTGTTGTCTGCAATATTTGTGTTACCATGGATGTACAACGCGGTTCCAAGGAGTTTTGTCTGCCTCTTCTGGCAGCTAAGCAGTTTCATCAGTTTCTCTACCACCTTGCTAATCAGTGTCTGCAGCTCCTATATTGTAAGTGGATAATAATTTAATAGTCTTAAATAAAAACTTTTTTCAACAAAAAAACAACCAACTTAGTTATTTTTCACTTTTTTAGTGTTTTTTTTGGAAGCGATTGTTTTTTTTTTTGTAAAAATTTTTATTATTCACTTTTTAGTTGTGGTACCTACCCCACACAAAAAAAATATAACCTCCTCTTTTTTTTTAAATAAAATATAGTCATTCATTAATTTTCTTGTTACATTTTTATTTAACCGAACAGTTTGTCTAACTAGTAAGTTAGACAAACTGTTCGGTACAAACTATCGGTAGATTTTTTTACAGAATTTAATGAAGTGAGTAACTGAGTACACTTCATTAAATTCTGTAAAAAATCTACCGATATATACGAATTGGATCGACATTCCGTTATCCCTCCAATTATGCTTAATAAAAATCAGGTTTCTTACATACATTTTGTCCCAAAAAACACTCATAATTTTCAACAAAATATGTCTTCTCTAATTTTGATATGGTGGTCTTTTCAGACATTAACAATATTCTTAGCATACGTCATCAGCGTGTACATCCTGTGGACGCCGCAGAGGGAGACTGCCTTCCGACTGACGTCACAGCTGCTATGGCTTGTCATCTCGAGCTTTATAGCAAGCCTCACGGGATCCCTACAAGTTTACACTTTTGTATTCCTCCAAGCAATCTGCATCACTGGCTTCGCTTTAGAAGTGGTTGATGTCCATAAGAAACTATTGGAGAAAGGTAAGTTTCTATGTCTGATGATTATGAGTTACTCATTTTTATTAATTTATTAAAATAAGTATCTATTCACTTTTTAGCCTGAAGCACAGGTTCAATGTAGTTAAGGCAAAATTGTTATGGTATTTATTGTGTTTAAAAAAAACTGTAGTTAAAACAATAGAGTTATATTAAAAAGTCGACCAAGAAAAGGTTTGGAATCTTTGAAATAATAAATAAGTTTTTTTTTAAAACTAACTACTAATCATAATTCATATTAATTTTTATTATATTACAGATCCAGAAGCTTCAGTGTTATTAGCATTACATAAAGCCATTAAAAATGAGCAAGAAACTGACAAGAAGTTAGAAGATAAACCTGAAGAGGAAACCCACATAGAGTCCAGTGAACAAGAAAGTACTCCAGAAAAAGACACTCCATCCCCCGTCACTCCCGAAACTATAGTGAAAAGGGGAAGCTGGGCAGCCAACGAGCCCATCCAAAGCTCCCCACGACACCCGAAAATGTTATTCAAAACGAGAACTTTATCCGCATTACCTTTATCGAATCCGAAAATTAAATGCGATACTCGATTCTTAGCTGCCTTTAAGCAAAGGTCGCTCGATGAGAACTATATGAAGAATAACTTTGACAATGATGAGGAAACTGCCTTATATTTCAAGCTGTTATTCTTCGGATGCCTGTGTATGCTCGTTTGGAAGCATATCTGGTTATTGCCCGTGACTTTGTTCTTCTTGGCCATACATGTGGTAAAGAGGCTGTTAGACTACTTTGGTGTTTGGCTGTTCTTTGAGAAACATTATAACAATGTCACGGGAAAAGTGAAGAGCTGGTGGAGAACCAGGTCAGTGACATAATAAAGATTTTGAATCAATAGTCAATCTGCCTAGGCGTTTCCCAACTATGTTGGGGTCGGCTTCCAGTCTAACCGGATGCAGCTGTATACCAGTATTTTACATGGAGCTACTGCCTATCTGACCTCCACAACCCAGTAACTGGGTAATACGATACCCCTTGGTAAGACTGGTTGTCACTTTCGGGCTTCTGACGACCCGTAACGACTGTCAAAGATCCACGAATGACAGCCGGGACCAACGGCTTAACGTGCTTTCCGATTTTGAATAAATTAAAAAATCTAAGACTAAGTTCAGTGATTTCATAATGTTCACTGAGTAGCAGTGGTTCTTGAAAGACAGATGAAGTTTATTATTAGCTGTAGCAGATTTTTCAGTTGCAGTTTACGAAATGCAGGCGATGTTGACCCTTATAAACCAGGATTTTAATTAATCCTTTGTACTTATCGGCTACTATTTACCAGGCAATCAGCATTGCTCCCGGCACACGTCCGCGGTCTAGGCAAGATGGCCTCCCTCTGCAACGCGAGCTTCAGGGACATGGCTTACAGCTCCGTGGACACGGTGTCCACCTGCATCGTCATTGTGGGACTTATCCTGTTCCTGACTGTCGCTATTGTCTTTATATTTATCCAGGTAACTTATTGAACATTTCACCTAATTAAAGATAAGTCATTTCACGAACGCGCAGCACTCATTCCAATTTATTCCATAATGCATAGACGGAAGAGTCACATGACGTGCGCTCGTGAAATCCATTATATCCGACTATGACAAAGGAGGGTAGAATATTAACATTTTATTGTTTGGCGCAACATAAATTATTGACTCTTATTGTTGCATAGCTTGCCATTTTGGCTTAAAAAGTAAAAGGATTTATGATCTTGCTCACATGATTATAATCCTTAGTGTTTTTAGCTCAGAATTATGGTAAGTATCTTATTTCTTATAGTTTTTTAATATTTATGTTTTTCTATCATTCCAGATATACTCAGAAGCGATAGTGGTAGTCCAGTTAAGTGGTAGTCTGTTGAACAGTACGTACGTACAGAACAGTGAATTGCACGCGTATCTTCCTGAAGGATGGGAGGAGAAACTCGACTCACTCATCGATAACGCTTACACTTATGGGAGGGAAGGAATCTCGACAGCGGTTAGTATTTTCTTCAATCATCTACAATTTCAGTCTATGCCAGTCCACTGTTGGGAAAAGTGTCCCACACAAAAAAAAACCACAAATTATTCCAAATTATTATCCCTTAATTTTTGCAGTCGAATGTCTAATCATGAAGTAATTATGTTTTTTAATTTAAATTATTTCCTTTTCTGCTTCCATATGGATATAATAAAGATTGATCAAATTGTAAGTGTCCATTTGATAAAAACTATACAGAGAGAGAGAAAGGCACGGATTAGTTTTGATCATGCAAATAATAAAATACTGCTTATCTCATTATCATTTTCAATAGTTCTTTGACACATCGATATATGAAATCTCTTGAAATAGCGGTTCAGCATGAAAATCAAAACTCATATACTATATTACGGTCTGAAATATTTCACCAAACATTTTGCACCATGCTGAAAACACGACATAATGAAAACCTTGTTGTTGTAAATCTTCCTTGGTATTAAAACAGGTGAAAAGTATCCTAAAAGAAGGCGACCCGGAGAAGATATTCCGCGTCGAACAACAACTATTAGAGTTGTGGGACCGAGTGTACCAGAGCTGGGTGTCGGGCCACTTCGCCTCTGTCGGACCGCAGGTGGACGGCTCAGCCATACAGGACTCGTGGGACAACCTCGTCAACGACGTGTCCAATACTCCCGGTAATTAGTATCTTAGTATCAATATAGTTGTGCGGGCCCGAGTGTACCAGAGCTAGAAGTCAGGCCATTTTGTTTTATTCATTCCTAAACAGCTCTATTTCCAAATTATTAGTTGTTTTTGGGACCGAGTGTACCAGAGCTAGAAGTCTGGCCACTTTTTTAAATCAGAGCTAAAAGCTTCGTTTTAAAATTATTAGGGGTTTTTGGGACCGAGTGTACCAGAGCTTGAAGTCAAGCCGCTTTGTTCAACCACAACTGTCCCACGTTCTTTACCTTTTTGTCGCGTTCTTACCTTAAAAAACCACAACCTGGTTTTAGAATTGCTAACTTATTTATCGTTGTTCTCTCAGGCATGTTCGACTATTCCGGCATAGTGACGTGGGTGCAAGCAAACGTTGGTACTTTAAGTGCCATCGCGACTAGCATCTGGGCTCCTCTGGCGAGCAACGTGTCGCTGTTGGCTGGCTCGGTCGGCGCGTTCACGTCGCTGCTACTTTGCGGTGGCAGCGCACTTATCAACATGTTCATTAACTTGGTAAGCTGTCAACCGTTTACAGATTAATTTAATAGCCTAATAGTCGCAAGCGTGATAGCTGAGCACTTCCTGGGTTCGGTCCCTAGGAAGAGCAAAGATTTATCAGATGTCGAATGACCATTAGAAAGTTTTCAGTATAAGCCAGAGTTATGTGTTTGTGCACAGCATTAAGCTCGCCCTGTATTACATGGGACTCTCTCATGGCTGGGAAAAAAATCTGGGTGAGCTCCACCTCTGCATACCCCTTTGGCGATTAGGCGTGATGTTAAATCCATACTAATATTATAAATTCGAAAGTAACTCGTGTCTGTCTGTATGTATGTTACCTTTTCACGCCTAAACCACTGAACGGATTTCAATAAAATTTGGCAAGGAGATAGATGGCATCCCGGGGAAGGACATAGGCTACTTTTTATCGACATACCACGCGGGCGAAGCCGCAGGCGGAAGCTACTGTTATATAGTTTAAACTTTTCCATCAGGTGGTATTTTTCACAACACTGTTCTATCTACTGGCGTCTAGCAACGCTCTATACAAACCAGTGGAAGTGATCACTCAGGTCCAACCCAACTTCGGACCAAGACTCGGCATCGCTCTCTCCGTGGCTATCAATCAGGTACGATTTATAAATACACCGAACTTGTGTAATATTCAAAGATGCAGCACGCGTAGCGACCACCGTAGAAACGGTTGTTTATCTGTCATTTTGTCTATTCTTCCGTCGACAAAATCTGTTTCCACCGTTGTCATGCTACGCGTGCAGAACAGGGAAAATTAAATGTTTTATTGTGGCATGTTATTTTCGACCTTATGTCAATCTTTAAAGCTTGATTTCTTATCATCGACGTTGAGTCAGTGTCCGAGTTAGTCCAAAATTACGTTCGACAAAGGCATGTTTTAACGACGCAATTCCTCAATTGTTTAATAATGTTGGTTCTAATTTTGTTATCAATAAGGTTATCATTTTAGGACTCAAATGACTAAAATTATAGCCCAGCGATGATAAAATAGTTTTTTTACCCTAATTTGATAATAAAAAACTGCGGAACATATCTTCCACTTATTAATTAAGCACATTTGTTCTATCGAAGTGGCTGATTTAAATATGAATAAATAAATAAAAATATAAGAAAACAATGCATGCAAAAAATGCGCTGTTTATTTCTTCAGGATGTCGTTTAGAGAATTTATTCCGGAAGGTTTGTGTCCGCTCAACTGACGATTGGCCTTCTAATGGCCGATAACAATTAAAATTCTATTGTGTCTCGTTAATGACAGTTGGAGGTTTACGTTACTATTAAAGTTACATACAGTATGCAAGGGTAAACACCGTTGTCAGTTGTCACTCAAACCATGGGTAGTTGACTTAAATATAAAAATAAATGACCCAGTAACAACAAAAAAAAAAACCTTATTTTCATTAAAAGATTTTAAAAAGTGAATATCCGTCAATGTCCCGATACTCATGGATACGCGTTCGAGAGCGCTGCGAAACAGCTGACGGCCGGTCATGTAACGTCCCGCGCGCCCCGCCCACCCCCGCCAACCGCCCGCCGCAGCCGGTCGTTGCCCTTGCATCTAGGGTGAAATATTCTTGTGGAAAAAGGTAGATTTACTTTAAAAAAAAAAAGTTGTATTTTTGCATTGATTTTACGTTCTATAAATGAAACCAAACCACTGGTTTCAAGGATAACGGTGTTTACACTAACACCCTGTATAAGTAAGAAATCTCGATGTTTTTTCAAGTCGTAAAATCCGTGCGAAGCAAGAGCGGGTCGCTAGTACTTTTTAAAGTAAAGCCGTTTATTTCAACCTTACGTATTTGCTTAGTGAATCATTTGTATGTCTTCGTGTGTGTAATGTTCTTAGCTTAGAGCATTATTACATTGACAATTTGCCAGCGTGTTTCCAGCGAAGCGATTTACTAATGACCTCCGCGGGTGTGAAGCCAAGGAGCCGCGACGTATTCTCCGCGTTTTCATAATTTTATACAGTCGCTTGTCTCGCTCTTTCTTGTACACTCACGTCAATCGCTCTCGTAACGCAACCGCGGCGAACTAGTTGCGCATGCGTGGCGTGCTCGCTACGCACGCGCAGAGAGTGTGCTAAACAATCTGAATGCAAATTGGTTTATTGATCTACTTTGCCATCCACTAACCGTTACGTACAAAGTTTCAATACAGGTATTGCAGGCGGGGACAAACCAATAACCTGAAATATGGTGTAACTTTTGTTTGTCCACGCCTGCAATACCTTACAAAAAACAAAGTTAAATGCTTTTTTTTCTCTTTTCGGTTAGAAGTTTTTGCAGCCGGGTTTTTTGTTTTTTAAATAATTTGTTTTATTGTGTCTACATACTGTACTTAAATAATAAATAGTTAAATTATAGAGTAACAAAACCAGGAGAGCAGCGGCCTCAATGTATCTGTTCCTTCCAGGTGTTCAGAGCATCATTCAAGATGGCGTTGTTCTACGGTCTGTGGACGTGGCTCGTACACAACCTGTTTGGAGCCAAAGTTGTGTACTTACCTTCAGGTAAGACCACCACGTTCGAAATTATCTAGTACTAACCTAAATGATACATACAAAAATAACCCTTAAAATGTGGAGTTCCTATTGAAACATGATCCTTATAGCATGTCCTTGTTATCTAAAGGCCAGGGACAGCGTTCAATTTAATTTTAGGTGCATATCAACAAACATGACCGTAGTATAAAATTACGAGAGCCGATAAAACTCGCAGGCATTTAGTTACTGATTCTCGGTATGTACGTTTAATATCGTTCTCAATTAAGTTATTGACAACATCAGTCTATAATCGGTCTTCTAACATTTTATAGGTAGGCTTTGCTAAATTTTTAAAACTTATGTATACGTATACGATTAAATCGTCCAGAAAAAAAAAAATAGTCAATTAGTCGCCGTCTTATTACATAAAATACGGATGTAAGTAATATTGATAATAATTAAAAAAATAACCCAGGCAAGTCAATAAACTTTCTGATAAAAAATCATGAATGTGTGTACGTCACATTAGCGGAGAATTATCTCGGGATGATGTTCACTTGCGATCGTGTATTTTTACTGCGCGCGCCTTTTTGTGCAAATCGGTGATTGTGAGGGAAAACATGTGTTTGTGATGGCCCACGGGAACATTGTGTTGTTCGCTGTGTTGGTGCATTCCGCTCTGAGCGTCAGGATCAACTTTACGAGCTGCCAAGACCCGGAGTGGGCCTGCTCCAATAACTTGTCCAATGAATTGGTGTATAATTGTAGCGTACGAAGCAATGTGAGTATTTATTGCGTTCGTTTTTTATTTTATTTAAAATGGAATCGTGAAACTGAGTTGGCTGACTTATTAGCGCTTTAATATCAAAAAGTTTTCAAAAACTCTTCTCAAATAGCTTATTCCGAACTCATGAACTAAAATAGCTAGTCCTTAAAATCAATCTGTAAGACGAAATGTAGCCATTTATTTTGTTCTAGGACTACATAATCCACCTGAAGGACTTCTACACTGACCACATAACGAGCCTCACTGTTCAAAACTGTAAAGATTTACGTGTAGTCCTCGACTGTCCGATACTGCAGCGAACTTCACAACTACAGCGATTCAAAATCAAAGACTGCGATAGACTCGAGTTCGTGTCGTTGGCACCGACCTCACTGCTCCAAACGCCACCCGAAGTCACCATAGATAATGTCAAAGAAGTAATCTCCTTACCAAAAAAGATTTTCAAATCCCCAAGTACTGCAACAGAGCTAAAATGCCTGGGTGCCGCAACATTGAAAAAAATCCGAGTGACTAACAGTAAAATAAACTCAATAAAAAATAAAGCGATTTATAATGTGACTGGCATAAAAAGTATTGAATTTGATAATGTTACAATAACAGACGTACGTAATCAAGCCATAGAGGCGATTATGAGCCCTGACTCGATATTCACTATCACTAACAGTAGGATTGAAAACATAGAATCTAAAGGAATCACAGTACAGACCACATCAGCTACGGTATCCGAAAGCATGTTCAGCGATATTATCGGCGGTGCAGTAAACATAACTGCAGATAATTTACACATTATTGGTAACAAATTTAAAGAAATACGCGCAAATGGTCTTGTACTTAAGTCTGTCAACACAGATATAACACAAAATGAGATCACTAAACTCAAAACCAATGCCCTAAACAGCGTCAAGTGTCTCACTAAAAGAAGCAATAAGAAACAATTCAATTTCCTCAGGAACAGAATTGAAAACGTCGAACCACACTCCACAACATTCGACTACGCTAGTTGCAAAACTGCCGGAACTTCAGTCGCCTTTACCAGCAACCAAATGGACTGTAAATGCCGAAATATCGTTTTTCTGAACACCAACAATGTACTGAATGACATGATTTTGGACACTTCGAATAACAATACTTGTTTATTCGCTCCGTGTACGCTGCCCCTCGACGTCGTGAAGATTGTACAAGAGAGTGACATGTGTCAGCTGAGTCTCGATCCGCAAGTGATGTGTCTGTTGTACAGTGACAAACATAACAACGAGGTGACGACTGATGAGGACGTCACGGAGCCAGCTCCCACGTTCTACTTGATACGTCAGGCCAACTCGCCGAACGGTGACGCGAGCGCCGCCATGACGGCAGTAGACAAGGACGATCTTCTTAAAGACACACACTTGAACATGACTAACAGAACCGCTATCAAAGTTGTGTTCGACTCCTCTAAAGATTTTGTAGAGACGCTTCGAAGTACGAGCTCGTCACGAAAAAGGCCTGCAGAGGAACCGAAGTCGCCTCCGGAAGAATACATAAACCGCTGCGTTGGAGCGCAATGTAGAAACAACGTCGCTTATGACAAACAGAAAGCTTTAGATTTCTACAAATATGTGTACGCACAGTTGCGGCCGCCGAGGCAAAATGATAATAAGAAAAAGAAGACTTAATTGTTTTGATCATATAGTTTATTAATAAATATTATTTCACAACTTATCGTTTCAATTGACCTGTGTGAGTAGTATCACTAGATATTGTAACATTGTATTTATGCGTGTATTCCGTTTTCTACCTGATTGTGGTATGACCCAACTTTTAAAGTATGTTATTCATGTGATAGTATGATTCATAACTCTTTCATAATAATATTATCATTGGGATTCAAGCAAAAGTATCCGTTAAAGGATTTATTAATAACATAAACCAGCATCTCGACAAAACGTCCATAAGAATTTTGAAAGCCTTATGAACATTTATTATAGCCACCGTTCTGTACTTCTCTCTGCTTTAAAACACCATGTTCATTCTGCGAGCATTGTTGCAGTATTAGCAGCGGTGTTAGGCGCGGCTCCGTTCTTGGGTCCCTACTTAGCTGGCATACCGGCTGCATTGGACGTGTGGCTACAGGGTCGTCCAATGGCCGCATTACTGCTACCCATAGCACAGGCTGCGCCTATAGCCTTCCTAGATGCCGCCGTCTACGCTGAGATTAAAGAGTGAGTGTACTTTGTAGTTACTCTATATTGATAAGGTAATTTTCACCACGTGTAATGAACGTTTTTTTTTACGTATGTAAAAATTACTGATAGTGAAGCAACTGATCTATTTTTTAATATGCTGTTGCGTCATTTTTTACATATTTCTAGATCAAATCTTTTATTTTCTTTGACGTAAATAAACGAAAAGAAGGCTAGTATATAAGAAAAACATTATTTAACTCATTTCCAGTGGCGGACACCCCTACGTGACCGGTCTCGCCATAGCCGGCGGTATTTTCTACCTGGGCCCCGAGGGCGCCATCCTGGGCCCCCTGCTACTCTGCTGCCTCATGGTGGTCCTCAACCTGTCCTCCACATTCCTGAGAGATACGCCTTCCGAGGAGAGGGCGGCCCTGCACTCGCGCGTCAGGTAAATCTGCGGTTTGTGCGAGGAATCAGTCTTAAGCTTGTCCATGATAGAACAATTTTATGACTAATCTTAAAGATGTTGGTCATAGATCCAAACATAATGCAGGATTTTCCTCAACAAGGGTATATTCTTGGTCTTAATGCAGCCAATGTTTTCTATAAATAACCGAGTTATCTCTGCCTAATACGGCATAAATCGCAAACATATTTCTGTTTTGCCAAATAAATCTAGGAAAATATACTTTAACTTTGTTCTATCGTGGATGTTGCTCTTGTATAAACAAATTTTCATTCAATGTGTGTACCGAATGAGGACTGATTCCTTCGTTCATCGAGTTTTGAATGCGTTATGCGTATCCCCCATTTTGAATTTTGAGATTATGTCAATAAATTGTAATCAACTGCATACTGACGAGTGGTTGTTATAAAATATACTGCTGAACTTATTTCCAACTATAAATATAATTAATCATATACGTACCTAATAATAGCATATCAATCAATCAATCAATCTGCCTAGTCTTTTCCCAACTATGTTGGGGTCGGCTTCCAGTCTAACCGGATACAGCTGAATACCGGTATTTTACATGGACGATTGCATAACTGACCTCCACAACCCAGTAACTGGGTAATACGATACCCCTGGTAAGACTGGTTGTCAGACTTTCGGGCTTCTGACGACCCGTAACGACTGACGACGACTATAATAGCATATCATGCCTTATAATATTATGGACCTCCACACTTGCCAAGCAAAACTAAGCCTTTGGGCATAGCCCACAAAGACAGAAGTGATCATATTTGTGCCTATTTGTCTCATATTTAAGATTTAAACGGTTTACTTTGAAAAGATCGTAGGTTCAGCAGTATATTAACAGCTAAGCTGTTCCCTACATTTAAATTGTGTGTAAAACCATTATAATTATCCCGTTTAAAGTGTGCTAGTTAAATTCCTTATTTAAATTCTTAATCTTCCTCTGTTTTGTATGTATTTTCGCACAAAATACTTAATTACCTCTTGTATGTGTTAATCAATTGATATAATTAGTGGATCTTAGAGTATTGTCCACTTATGACTTTCTCTGATGTTTTGTTAATTTAGGTCGTTATTGGGATGTTTTTAAGATAAGGTGTGTATTCTATCGCTACAGTGGTTGCTAACTATTATTTTCGTTTGTGCACCGTACTTTTTATAGTCTTTGAAGCACCATTAGTAATCAAAAGTGATACACGTTATACAATATATAGTTTATTTAAAAAATAACTTTAAAAAAATTAAAAGAAAATGCTTGCTTTGTATGCTGCTTTGGTAAGTATCTACTGAATTATGCACGTTTAAAACCTCTTTTAAATGCTTTTGTAGCATGCAATCGTATTTTTCTATTTGATCAGCATAAGAGGCACTTGTCCACCAAAATATCCACATGAAACTTAATCGATCAAAACAGATCATTCACCGTCCATACATTTCTGGGCTAAATGTGAAAGTGGTCAAACAAAAAAAAGCTATATTCCGAAAGAGTACGTTTTTCTACATAGACTCCGCTATCTGTCTGTCCGTCCGTCTGCCACCAGGCTGTATCTCATGAACCGTGATAGTTAGACAGTTGAAATTTTCACAAATTATGTATTTCTGTTGCCGCTATAACAACAAATACTAAAAAACAGAATACTTAAAATTAATATTTAAGGAGGCACCCATACAACAAACGTGATCTTTTTGCCGTTTTTTATAGATAATGGTACGGAACCCTTCGTGCGCAAGTCCGACTCGCACATGGCCGGTTTTTTATTACTACAAGCTATTACTTTAATTAAAGTACTATTAATTATATTGAAACATACTGAAAACAGTATATTTCAAAATCGTCTTACAGCGTATAGAATTGTCCTACAGATTTGGTCGGATAGTAAAACGTAAAGAGAATAACATGTTCTAACGGAATATATCATTTTTTTGTTTGGCACTTTCATAATTTAGCCCATAATGAATGATCTCCTTTCGTTTTCACCCGTCATCTGTACCAAGGAGGACAGGCGTCTCTTTAAATATTTTATTTTATATATATTTATAAACTTTATCATCTACTCTATGCCACTCTCTCTCTAGTCTATCTAAATACTTTATTTATGTATTTGTGGTGGATATCAATTATAAATACCTTAACAAATTAGGTACAAACTATAAGTCACTATTTTTATACAGTATAATGTTTAACCCACCGAATTATAATTATCTACTAACTTGTATACTTCTCTTCTTCTATATATTTATATAATGATACCTGCTATAATAAATGGATGTTTGTTTACAGGTTCGGTGCTTATCTCTGATGGGCTTGCATGGACCACTAACTTGTAACGAGGTCATCCCATTTGTCAATTGATATAAGCAATATAACGAGTGTAAAAAGACCCTTGACGAAGCTAAGTCACATTATAATCTTCCCATGATTGCAATTTATTGCTGTCCTTCGACATCGAATCGACTGATTATGGAGGTATTTAAGGTCAAAATCCCACTTAACTTTTTGTTTTGAAAACAAAGTCGATATTCAAATAGAATCTCAACGTCTCACGTCCCGTGCTATGCACACGTAAGCACAGTCTGTTGCGTGCTTTACATTGCGCGCCTACAGCTAACAGCAATTTTTCATACCAAAAATGAAAGTCGTTCCAGCTATTACTTCTGCTCAATGTTACTTGGTCAGATAAAGGGTATGCATTAGCTTTCGTGTTGGGAATCTTTTTACACCCTGTATGTAACAGTTGAACGCCAAATGTCAAGAATAACACCATACACTCATTTTATACTACGGGAGAAATTAAATGAACACCGAAATCAATACTAAATGAAAATAAACTGAAAGTAAATACACTGTTATTAGAAACACAAACTTTTTAAATCTGGATTGAATGAGGAAGTGTCATTTTGCGATGCATAATGGCTGTTGTCTATGGTCCCAAAATTTTATTCGCTCTTTAAGCTTGTAAACACACGTAGAAGCAACGCTTAATCCACGTAGAAAAAGCGCGAAGATACAAGAAAGGTGTCCAATTTAATTTGTCAACACATATATAATTTATAATAGTAATTAATTATATTATCATTAACTAGTGACAAACATCGCACACAAATATTATTATTATTATTAGCCGCTCACTAAGGCTGCGCTCGCACCAAAATGTATATTCGGCCGCCGACTTTGAGCGTCTAGTTCGAAATTAATTATAATACAACTTCACCATGAGGTGTTGGGTTTGATTCCCGCGTCGGGCAAAGTGTTATTGGATTTTTCCATCTGGAAGTTCTCAGTAGCAGCCCGGGCTGTGCATTACATGGGACTTAAAACATAACTGGCGAAATGTTGGTGTACTGATAAAGGTACACCTCTGTGTCAAAAAAAAACCTCTAATTTCCCTACATTTTTGACAAGTTTTTGACATTGATTGTCGCTGAGATGGGATTGCTAATAGATTTTGAACGTGTTAATTACAAATATTGTCTTCTCCTCTGATTGTCCTTTGTTTTTCATACATTCTCACTGTTGGGGAGTATACTTTTGGTGTGAACGCGGCTACAAAGCTGTGTCAAAACAAATGCCAAAGAGAAGCTAATGACAACCTCTCTAGGAACAATTGCTGCATGACGCAAAGTGCCGTTAAATGTGCTGTTATATTATAATATGTAATATTGTGTATGTATTTGTATACTATACCATAGGCAACACAAACCTCTGCTTTCTGAAAGCCCGATCAAGTCCCTGATGAGTTTATCTTACGTTAGCTGAATCATGATTTTATAGGCTTTCAAAAAACAGGTAACGATAAGATCGTATTATACCGGGCCGTCACTAGCCCAGACGATATTCAATGCTCTATAATTCACACGTCGATATGATGCAGATGTAATGTCCCGGTATTCTGCGTGCTTGCCATTAATAAAATCAAAAATATTATTATTTTAATGTCAATATTTATGACTGTTTGTTTATTTAGTTCTGTGTCAACTTTTTCTGTGTGTATTCTTGGCTTTGTGTTTATTTAAATAATTACTCCTATTTGTCCTAAAAGCAAACTAAGTATTTTCTGCAATGTGACATTCTGTTCTTCGATTTTTAATATTATTTTAGATATTTTGTCCGCCTCGTTTTCTTTGATGACATCAATGCAGTTCACATAAATTGACCACTTCGAAAGTGGAACTGTGTTAGTCAGTAGGTATTTATTCAGAGATTCATAATATATTATACATAATTATGTATTTATTTATGTAGGTATATTATGAAGTGATCGTGTTAGAAGTCCCTAAGTATTAACTTATATTAACTGCAACAACGTTTAAATAGTTAAATAAATAAAACTATTTCATACTTGAGTTGTAAATATTCTAAACTAGCAAAATATTTAATTTCTTGCTAAGAGAGGGTATTAAAAATGTTTATTATTTTATTCTGGTTCCGTTTGTAATATTTTTTGAGATTTGTATTACATCGATGTTAAAAATATAAATATTGTTGAATAGAATAAAATTATGTCAAAACCAGCTTTTAATTGTTATAATTTTATTATATTATAGTGACTGAAATAAAATTCTCTTCCCTAGTCGTTATATTTATTATTACTTGTGCTGTTACATGGTGAAATTGAAATGATAATAATATGCTCAATATAACTGTGCTGATGTAAAAGGTCTTCCGTTCAATACAGTTGCACGACAGTGCAATGGCCAAATGGAATATTATAATTTGTTTATGTTCTACAAAGTTTATAATATATTAATTGCAATTTTACAGTGAACGCTTTATAATACTTAGCATGTTTCACCACTGTCATAAAAATCTCAGTAGGTACTATTCAACCGCTACTATTCGCTTAGATATACTTAATTTAAATATATATATATTTATTATAACATGCAGGTATAGTATCTTTACTTTCGTACATGCTTCCTTTAAATATAAAAGATTTTTAAAAGAAGGAAAAAAACGTAAGAAAAGTTTTGCTACCGAAAATCAAAACGATAAACAAGCTCTCTTTTGAAACAAAAAGCTTCAAGCTGTCATTACTCATACTTATAATTTGATACAAAAAGTATTAATATTAATAACATTAAAGCAAACAAGGAACTTAATTAAAATTAAGCAAAAGTGGTGAAACAGGCCCCGAATGTGATGGTTGATTTGTAAAAATGGTGCTTTTTGGAGTATACTAGGTGTTATCTCGAAACGAGTCTCCGTTTGCAATAAGTTTTGTAATGGCCTTATACAGGGTAAGGGCCCTAATTTTATTATAACGCTAAAGCTGTTTATAATACGCGTTTTCTATTAATTAGGTCTCAAATTTTTGTATATTTTATATGTTTTTAATGTTAGCAGCAGTGTTTTGTTGGTTGGGTGGTATTTACTCATGCTATTTAAACGCCTGGACGGTCAGATAACTTAAATTTATACAATATGAGGGTAGCTATAATTTTGTCGCACTGTTAGACATTCATACGTTTTCTAATAAAGAACTCGTAGAAATACGGTATTGAACTTAAAAAAAATAAAAATCCCATTTTGTCTCAACAGAAGTTTTCCATCCTAGACTCCTCCCATTGTGAATCCAGTCTTAAAACCCAGTGTTAAAATACTTAATGATATTATTACTCTATTGATCTCCACTGAAATTCTAGCTACCCATATCAACTTTTATTATAAATCTATAAACTATACTACAGACTATAATTATAAATATAAAAAATAATAGTTGTATATTAATACTTAAAGGAATATCAGCAAAGCCCTTACCAGTTCGTGAAGAATCGTCCAAAGATTAATTTAGATGCATCATTGTACTATATTGTATTGCAGGTATTTATAATTAGTTTGTAATTACCGCACGCATATTCGCATTGTTAACTAAAAACTTATATTATAATATATTAATTTGCTTTTTAATAAGTCTTTTATTTAATATACACCTGTCCTGGCCTTACATAAACGAATTTTATGCTAAAAAACATGAATAATATAACAGCCTTGGAAAGTACGGCTTACTAACAAAACTATCGGCCCGAAGCACCGAGTTGTTTCATATTTTATTTGACTAAAAGCAGACTTTAGCCAAAAGTGACTAACGTTGAATTTCAAAAGTTATGCACATGGGTCGCTTCGCTGCCAAACATTTTTAATTTTGTAACAATTATGCAAAACAAAATGAATAAAACAACTTAAAAACACTTTCCTTATTTTATGTATTTGGGTTAGGTTACTACTTGATAATGAGTTTTTAATGTGCAAAAGTTGGTTCTTGTTACTGCGGATCAGTTGTAGTAATACTGGGCTTTGATTGACTTCTGCAAAACTTGTATTGGCACGTGTTTTTTACATACGAATTTAATGACGCTTTGTGGTTCTGTTACAATAACTCCATTTTCTTCGAATCGACCTTCAATGTCAGTTTCCAGCCATAAAAACATCACTACGGTATCAACTCGGATATTTATAGAATATTCTAGATTTTCATGCTGCCTTCTCATAACTACATTTGACACTGTTATCTGCAAAAAAAGAGAGATAAACTTAATAAACAGTTCATTTCACAAAGTAAATGATCGTCCGACCATTTATATTTCATCTCTTAAAGCGTTTTCGTCTTTAGACAACAAACAAGTACTTTTGCGGGATAAAAGTACCAATGGGGGTACCTATCACAAAGCAAATGACATGGGACATTACAATTCGCTGTTCCGTGCTGTGCTGTGCTGTTGGGTGTGTGTTAGGTAGGTACCTCTACTAATCAATAAAACTGACCTGAATATTCGGTTTCCTCAAACCCACCGCTGACTTCAAAGGCACCGGAAATATATAATTTGGGGGCGACTTTATACCACCTGCTTGCAAGGAGAACTTAATAAATATTTGTACTTTTCTATAGTCCAAAAAGCTAATTTTAATATTATTTTGTAATTTCGAGCTCAATGGTTCTGCATCCGCAGAAAATTGTTTGGTACTGATTGGTGCGGGGCTGCTCCAATTATAAAAGTCTACGGTAATCATAGCATCGATTATCGGCTCAAATCTGTCGTTTATGAGGTATACATCTATGTCATCCGATGGGAGTAGGCGAGGTGACACAAGAACTGGCGCGAAGAATGATTTTGCGAAGTAGTGCAGCATTTTCCATTTGCCACCATATTCTGAAAAAGTATACAAGGTTGAGATTTCTGTAGCTTGTGTGTGTATAAATAACAGTCAACAGCAAGGAACTTTATTATTGTGGTTGGTTAAATTTTTTGTGTTGTATGAAATCACAAATGGTTGTAGTTCTAACTTACCAATCCCAGACCACGAGGGCGCTTGCCACACATCGTTTAGTTGCCAGTACAGAGCGCCCATTGTGTACCAATTAGCTTGATCTTGTCGATACACCTCGGTCTCAGCCTTCATCGCCATCGCTTGGGATATCTAGAAATTATTTTGAGGATATAGCGAGAAAACAAATAAGCTGGGCCGTCAACCGAGAGCTTCCTGGGACAATTACCAGGTTTAACCAAGTTAAAAGCAAAAATGCATTACCTACCTGGCTATAAAACACGAACTTCTCAAAATACTTCGGATCATCCGCATCCAATTTTAAGCGACTTTCCATTTGCGTCTGTATGAAACTGTAGCCGCTTGGGCTATGCTGTCTATGTTTAGAATATTCACTCCGCAAACTAAAATCTTCGTCACTTTTCGTCGCAGTTTTCATGGTTTTGAGCGATGGTAGTGATTGGAAGCCGTATTCAGACGCGAACCTCGTTTTGGGGTACGTCATCATGTTCCAGTTGTCGGCTAAGTAGTTGTAGTAGTGCGTGTCACCGTAATGAGGATCGTATGGATTGGTAGCTATGTAGTCCTCTGCTTCCGATTCCACGCCATTTGATGGACTGGAAACTAAGTAACGCCTCCCCGGATCCAAGTCCTCGACAATGGGTTTTATTGTTTCCACGTACAGTTTGATATATTCAGATTTGTATTTTTCAAAAGAATGCTTAGTGTCGTACCAGTTGCCTCTTAGCGCGACTTCGTTTTCGTTGTTACCAGCCCAGACAGCTATGGAGGGATGATGCTGGAGACGTAATACATTTTGCTCTATTTCATCCTGAACGGTGCTGGAATTATAAAATAATGATTATTATAAGTAATTATTGTTAATAGACTCTGTTTTGCGTTAATCTATCGCTAAGTACATCTCCATAAATAGCGTACTTTACCTACCTATAAGGGTCTTTCGTAGCTTCTGGAAAATTTGGTATTCTAAAATCAAGGGAGAGTTAGCTCACCTAATAAATTCACTATCAGTAGGATACATAGAGCACGCGAAGAGAAAATCTTGCCAGATGAGAATACCGAGTTGATCACACTTCTCGTAAAAGTAGTCAGACTCGTAGACGCCTCCCCCCCACACTCGCAGCATCCCCATGTGGGTGTTACGAGCAGCCGTCAACAGATTGTCAACTGGAACAAACAATACGTTTATAAGAAACCTATTTTTGTCAACGTCGCGTGTCGTTTCAATAATATTTACTTTTGCCCAACGGGTCCCAATCCTGTATAATTATATCGTGTCATGCTCAAAAAAGCATAGTTCGATTTGATACTTATAATAGCTTCTGCCTGCGGCATCGCCCGCGTTGAGGTCGGAAATTATCCCACGGGATAATTAAACGGTACCGAGATAAAAAGTGTCCCAGGTCATGCTCTACCCGTGTGCCAAATTTCATCCAAATCCGTGTGGCCGTTTTAGCGTGAAAACGTAACAAACAAACGTTACTTTCGCATTTACTTGTACTACTATTACTATACTATTACTAGCTCCGCCACGCGGTTTTACCCGCGTAAGTTTCGCTCCCGCGGGAATATCGGGATAAAAAGTATCTTTATTTATTTATTTATTTGTAAGAATGTAGTTTTACATAGTATGGTGTTAGTATTTTTGTTAGTTCTTACATTCTACCACAAAATATATGGTGTACAAATGTTCACTTGTCATTCTCGACAATTGTGATTTACAATATGTCCAACAAGAATTAGTAGGTATTATTATAAAATGTAATTAGGTAATCGTTACTTTAAAATGTCAAAATTAAGTTCATATCATCTTGGATTTTTGCAATATTCCAAGTATTCGCGAATATCATAGAAGCAGTTATCCAATAACCAACTGGTCAGCTTTCTCTTGAACATAGGGATGGGAAGTTCCTTATGTCCTATTCCAGGTCTGCACCTATACCACGACGTATTAATGCCACCATTTTCCCAGTGTGAGAGAGCCGTCTCTCTCTCTAGCTAGACAAGGCCGCTAGCACCATCCTTTTTTCGCAGTGGAATAATGATAGTATTAATACTTCATAGTCAGCCCCCAGGTCTACCCATGTGCCAAATTTCCTCCAAATCCGTTCAGCCGTTTTAGCGTGAACGCGTAACAAACTTACATTCACATATTAGATAGGATAAAAAGAAAATGTTATTGATCTTGTTACATACCAACATCTTTCTGACTTTCGCCCAGTTCCGGAAGAATATTGGACGGTATCCAGTTTGAGCCCTTCATGAAGAGAGGGTAGCCGTTGATCTTAAAATAAAATGTGAGACCTTTTCCTGCTGTCTCGTTACCTGCAAGGAACTTTGATTAATGCTACCAGTTAGTAAGTTTTTAACTATGTTAGAGCAAGGCCGACAAAATCTCCTATACGGCTTCGGAATTCGGGGAAAAGCATTGCTGTTTGTCTGTTTGTTTGAGTAGTACATAGCTAAATAAACAAATGCAAAGCCATCAAATACTCGTTCTCACCAAAAATGTCTGCGGCATCAGATTCAATCAGCTGCACAGTTCGGAATCCTACCATGAGGGTTTTATGTGAGAGCTCATCCTGGTGTTCGTCCGGAGTCAAGAGTACATTCAACTCGTACAGAGGCTGCTCTCCATAACCATTCGGCCACCAAAGTCTGATTTTATTCTGGCGAATAAACAGTAAGCAAAGGATGAACAGGGTGAAACTAGCCCGAATCTCAGACCAAATAAAAAACCAAGACAGAGTGCTGTCAACATTGACGTGAGGCCGGTTTCGTAAACATGTGTGCAGTTAGTAAGGTGTACTTGTGCAGAATAAACAATTTTTCTTTCTTTAATTTGTGCAGAATAAACAATTTTTCTTTCTTTTCTTTCTTTCTTTACTTTGATTGCAAATGGTTGAAAATATGTGCGTGTGAGCGTGTATGCACAGAGCGGAGGTGTAGTGTGGCATTCTTCACTGTATTGTTCGCAGCGCTCTGTCTTGGTTTTTTATTTGGTCTGAGGCCCGAATATTAAAATATTAGAGTATTAACTACGAAAATATTTAAATATTAATATCCCACAATGAGATAAGTAGGTATTGTATTTATTTGTGAATTTTATTCGCAGCAACTTCTGATGTGTGTACGTGTGTGACGCTTACCGAAGCCGAAAGTCACTTGTGATTTTTTTTTTGTTCTACGGAAATATTGAAGGTCCGACTTCTATGTTCATATCATAGGTCCGATTTTTACAGACGTTTTTTAAAGAAAGTAAGTTTTAAATGTTACCTTAGTTTTAAATACCCCCACAAACCCTGAACCGTTGCATGCATATAAACACAATGTTTTGCATGCGTTACGTTGCGCACTACCGTAAATAGCGATTTTTACACCAAATCTAAAAGTCGTTTCCCGGCAATTATTTTTGTGCAATGTTACAATGCGTAGTTGACGGCTATGTGACAGGACTTTTTACACCCTGTATACAGTATAGTCACATAATTTCAGTAGGTATCATCATCAGAAATCTGGTCTGTCTCTTATTGCGTAACCAAAGAAATCCTGGAGCAGATTTTTTTCTTTATTTCCAAGAAGTTATTGTACGGGTAAGGTACATTTAAATGATAAACTGATTTGAGTTCAACTTGTGTTTTGATAGTTATAAAGACTACAAACGTCCAAAACTGATAAATGATCGACCCGCGGCGAATGAGTCCTTTTGCTTACCCAACCGATGATATGCAACATCACATTGCTAACTTAAACATGTTATTTTTATTCATTGGCTGCGCGTCGATGTCAGTATAAAATTGAAACAATTGATATGTACGGGTTTGCTCGTACAAGTATCGTTGCAGTTTGCCGGGTGTATGTACCTTACGATATTTCCTTACCTCACTGACAATCATGCTGATCTCTGCGACAAGAGTTCCGTCACTTTCGCTGGTTCCATTGACGTGCGTCCACGTCTTCAGGGTCTGTTTCCCTTCCACTTGTAGCGAAGCACTCAACACTCCAGTAATTTGTGTTTTTTTCTGATTCGTCTCTAAGTATACTTTTATGTCTAACTGCCAATCGGTTCCTACTTTGCTAGTGTGTGTTGTCACTGATCTTATAATTGCTCCATTGTACAGTTCGATGTAAACTGGCTTCCTGAAACACATCGAACGTCATTTTTTCAAAGTAAAATCAAACATATTATTTGTATAATTATCCTAACTTTATTATTTGTATAATTATCTTAACTTTAATATTGTAAATGCGAAAGTGAGTTTGTTTGCTTTCACGCTGAATCGGCTGAATGGATTTGGATGAAATTTGGAACATGTGTAGACCATGACTTGAGACAGGACCTAGGATACTTTTTTTGCACGGAAAGGCACTACTGGAAAAAAAATCAAAATCCACGTGGGCGAAGCCGCGGGAAATTAGTAACTAGCACTTTGCCCGCGACTTCGTCCGCGTGGATTTCGTACTTTCCTCCAAAAACTTCAACAACCCCTCCAAAAAGACCCTCTTTCAAAGATTGTTCAATAAATTAATGTTTGCGATCTTTAACATTTATTCACGATCTTTAACCCTTAAACTTTATTACCCTTTTCTCAGTTAATCAGTTCCTAACGCGGTGTGCGTTAGGAACTGATTTTTGCAAAACCCTGAAACACGTAATTTTTGTTTTAAGTAATAAGTACCCGTTAGATTTTTGAAAAACCATGATACATATTATTATTTATGTTTGGTTGTAAGTAAAAATCCGAGTTTCGAGTTAATCGAACCACGCGTAAAAAAAATTCTATACAAACTTTGACACCCGCTAATCCCCGTTATGTGTTATGTCAAAAAATGATAATCTTTATCATTTACTTAGATAATTATCTATTCGTGCCAATTTTCAAGTCTATTAACTCAAGGAATAAGATTTTTCATACAAACGAAATCCCCTTTTCACCCCTTTAAAGGTCGAATTTCAAAAAACCCTTTTCCCCTTTTTAATAACTATGTGCGTGCCAAATTTCAGTTCAATCCGTTCAGTGGTTTGAGCTGTAACGTAGACTACCGCTGTAACGTACTACTAATTTTCACCGCGTTATGGGTAAATTTTTGAAAACCCCTGATTCACATAATTCTTTATTTTTGGTTTCATGTATAAATACTGAGTTTCAAGTTAATCGGACAGCGCGTTTAAATTCTTCTATACAAACTTTGACACCCCCCAATCCCCGTTTAGGGGGTAGTCTATAAAAACTGAAAATGACAAACTTTATAATTTATTTAGATAAGTATTCCTGCCAAGTTTCAAGTCTATTAACTCAAGGAATAAGATTTTTCATACAAACGAAATCCCTCATTTCACCCTCTTAGGGGTGGAATTTCGAAAAATCGTTTCTTTGTGGAAATTTACTCTTCATAAAGAACACCCCCTCCAAATTTCATGTCAAAACCGCTGGTCCTAGGGTTTAGGCTGTGCGTTGATATCTCAGTCACCCTTGCCTTTTATTATATATATAGATAGATAGATAGTAGTCTTATACTATTATGTGCTCAAAGATTCTAAGAATTTGCGCTATTGGTAGGTATTGCTTTCACCCTAAGGTTGAATTTCACATACAAGTCAAAAACAACAAGGACTATTCAGTCTACTACTATTCAGTCCATGTTACAGAATAGTTTCAACCTTATAGGTGTGATGTTTTAATTTGCTGTGAATTGCAACTCGCAGTCTCACCAAAAGCCCGACCCACAACCTGTATTATTCCACGCTCTTAACATTGTGTGATAAAAAGCTTATCATCACACGTAACAAAATTATCACAAGTTGCTAAAAATGCAGTGAAAGAAAGGTCCGATTATTTGTGTAATACTTACCTAGATCACAGATATTATAATACTACGTCCTAGATAATATTGATAACTTAATATTGTGCCAAAAAAGACGTCCTCAAGTGGTAAAGGCGGGCTTATCATGTTTGTGTAACTATACAACTAGATGTTTACAAACAACTTATTCGTTCTTACATAAAATCACACCTGGGTTAGGTACAGGTGCACTTACTGAGTGTATTGTAAGTGCACCTGTGCCTAACCCTTCTCGTGTGATTTCACCAGCTATGTTTAAGTTCCATGTAATAGGGGGTGAGCCCATTGCCATCAACCGGGCACCAAAACCAAAACAGACCCATGGTTGCTACTGCGAAATTCCAGATGGTAGAACTAAATTGCCCAACCCGAGAATCGAACCCACCAAGGCAGTCTAGTCTAGTCGAGGGAGACAACTTATTGTTAGCATATTCTATCATAAAGATTGATCAGCAAAAGTCGTACCAAATGCCAACTGATGGGAATGCGGGTCCCCAGTCCCAGCTGAAGGAAGCCTGCATCTTCCTTATCTGGTTCACGTGGCACTCTCCGTTGTACTCCTCGGGCACACACATGGGCGCCGCGAACACCTTGTTCGAGCGGATTTGCGCTGTTACCACCGGCGATAAGAAAGACACTTTCAATTCGTTCTCTCCTGCCTGCAACGTGACAGGAAGCTGTCTAGTAACTGGCAACACAGATCATCATCTGCCTAGCCTTTTCCCAACTATATTGGGGTCGGCTTCCAGTCTAACCGGATGCAGCTGAATACCAGTACTTTACATGGAGCGACTGCCTATCGGACCTCCACAACCCAGTAACTGGGTAATACGATACCCCTTGGTAAGACTGTTTGTCAGACTTTCGGGCTTCTGACGACCCGTAACGACTGTCAAAGATCCACAAATGACAGCCGGGACCAACGGCTTAACGTGCTGTCCGAGGCACGGAGGAGTCTCGATATGTAAAGATGGTCACCCATCCATAGACCAACCCCGCCAAGCGTAGCTTAACCAGACGAATCGATCCGTGCGGCTGTTATTACTTAGCCACGAGCTCCTCTGCAACACAGATATATTACAGAAAACCTGTATTTTATTTAATCTTTACTTGACTTGAAAGGCAAACTAACAAGCTCTAACACTCATGCCTGATACGTGTTGAGGGAACATTTTAAGGCTGCGTTTCCACCAGAGATGAGCGAGGATGCGTAGCGAGGGATGTGTGTGAAAGTAACCAATAACATCGCTTCACTGTCATAGCTTGAGCTAAGCTAGCGTTGTTATTGGCTAGTTTTACGGACATTCCTCGCTACGCATCCTCGCTCATCTCTGGTGGAAAGGCAGCCTTATCATTTGTATAAACTTTACGCAACATAAAAAGGTACAAAGCTGGACGTGAGCTATGTCCAGTCCAAGTAGGTATACCTCGAGCTCGATGGTCATGGGTGTATCTTATAAAGAGTAGGACGTATTTTGATAAATACTGTCCTTCTGAATTTACCTTCTACTAAACCAACATGAAATTCCAACCCGAACTCTGTGGTTCTTGAAAAATCACAGGAAAGTAAGTACAAGTTTTTAGATAGACACCTAAATATTACCTGAAGTTTATCTTTGACATTGTAAACGTATCGCACGAACATATTGTTGCCTGCTCCTATAGGTTGGTGGTCATTCAGCATTATGTACGCTGCTGTGTCCAACCCCTCGAACACCATGTGTATAACTCTGGCCTCCAAGTCTTCACGTGACACTGAAAATTATGTTTATTTATGTATCTCATCTCACTCACCCCACATGACTCCTGACATCCTTATGAAGCACTACATTCGGTACCAGAACAGATAAGGTAACTGCACCAGTAATGGTAAGCGCTCCAATAATGGTCAATTGGAAAAAAAACCCTTTCAAATAAGAATCCCAAATGTTGTAGGGAAAATGGCAACATTTGAACACAAACTCTATACACTCAAATTGTCAAAAATGACATTTGACGTCTGAACGTCGTCCATTTTCAAAATGGTGGCCATGTGAAGTAGACGCTGTCGCAAAGTTACAAATTCTTGTGAATCTGTTTAGTGGGGTGAGTACTTTTTCGGAGTTGTTTTTACTATGAAGAATTTGTGTTTTACTTGTGTTTTATCATTGAAATGTATGTTAAGATGATTGGGATACTAATAGCAACATAATTGCACTAATTTACTTTATAAATACATTTTTTTACTGGGGTGTTCATTACTAGAACCTTTCAAAACGGTGAGTACCAATTATGGTCAAACTGATCATTACTGGTACAATAGCATTTTTACCGTTTATCATCAGATTTGGACTCTATATAAAACGATCATGTGTTTGACATTTGTTAAGCAATCGTACAAGAGACGGTTCCAGTAATGAACATCACTCACCTTATTGACCATTACTAGTATCACCATTACTAGCACATCATCACTTAAGAAAAAACGTATTGAGTAATCATTGTAATTTTTCCAGGAATTTAAAGCAAAGGCGCCTAAAAAAAATTATACGCCTCATCAGGTGAGCCTTGCCATAGAAGCAGTGAAAAGAGGTGAAAGCTGTTCATCAGCAGACAAGAAATATGGTGTTCTGCGAATGAGCTTACGGAATTAAGTGGCGGGAAAAAGTCATGCTCGTTGTTCTATGGGCCCATCTACCACTCTGTCCAGTGGAGACGAAACTTTATTAATTCAATGGCTGTTTGCAATGGCAGAAAGACATTGCCCCATAAAGAAGGAGCAATTACTAGACTCTGTTCAACTCATCAGCAAAGCTGATAATAGAAAAATCCAGTAGATTCAAGTTTACTAAGACAGGATATTTTACAATACCAGAAATTGACAATTTGCGATTTTGTACCTTAAAGTTACCTATCTACATAGGAATACATTTTTCTTTAAAGTAATTTTCAATACATAAACAAGACTGTATAATGAGTAGCAGTTGATTAATTTTAGACTGATATTAAGGACTTACCTGATTGTGATCTCAATATGAATGAATGAATGAAAAAGAATAAAGTTAAAAAAAAAACTAATTTTAAGAGAAATACTTCGAATTTTATAATGTTGATTCTTCAAACAAATTGGGTAATAAATGTAAATTTTTTGAATATTTTTGTGTTTTTTCTTAATGAACTTTTTATATAATTATCAATATATTTCAAATTATTCATAAAAAGCTGTAAAAACTAACCTAGGGGAAATACATGATTTAATTTCTATTTATTTAGGACCATTACTGGTTGTTCATTACTGGAGTTGACTATAAATGGAGTGTCCATTACTAGGTTTTTACCTGACCATTATTAGTGGAAAAAATTGTAATTATAAAAAGTAATTATTATGTATTCTATTAGAGATAAATGAGCATATGTAATTTCCACAGTTAAGCGGTACCATCTTTCACAAATACCACAATGGAACAGACAGATTAAGCAATAACTACTATGATTAATGTTAAATAATGCCAAATATTTTTCTACTATTGACCATGATTGGTGCGTTTACCTTACTCTAGGTACCTACTTATTTTTGTAGATAGGTTCATTACTAAATAATAATATTCGATCTAGCTCAGACAAAAAAAAACGGCCTATTATAATACCGGCTGTATTTCCTGAAGGAACTAGGTAGGATTGTAGGAACAACGTTTTTTAGATTATCTCTAGCAGACTAGTTCATTAAGAGCGTTTACGCTGAAAGTTGGCATCGTCGCAAATTGACATTTAAGTATTTGCGACGTTGCCCACTTTCAGCGTAAACGCTCTTAAGGGCACGGCAGCTTCAATTTGAGTTCTCGTGGTAAAAGACTGCCACAATTACGCGATGATTCCAGGGTAAAGATCGTACAAATCAATGTATTGGTCTAAGCGGGTAGGAAATGTATCGGTCAATTAGAGGCACAACATAAATGGTGTGTATGTAAGTAGTTATGGACACCAACGACCAGTTCGGAGGTTCGACTTATACAGATGTAGATATTAAACGTTTGCAGTACCCGGGGGTCACAGGATTCATAATGATCTCATAAAATTTTAAACCACTAAAAATCTGAGAAATGCAATAAATGATTGACTATTGAGTATATGCTGTGCCGACCAAATAAATCGGGATAGGTCAAGAGGACCTTGAAATCACAGACTGGATGCATAAGCCTCTGACCCGGATGTGTTGGGTGATGCATCTTGGCGGAGAGGTGTGTGTATGTCCAACAGTGGACTATGAAGGTGATCAGGGTAGTAAAAGATGGATAAAAATATCATCAGTTACCATTAAACTTGGCTCTGTACGCCCATGTGTCGTAAGCCACCCACCGCGTGCGCACGTCATTGTCTTCTGACAGGATGTCTCCAATAAAGCCGTTCGCCAGCAAGTCCGAGTACACACCGCCTGGTACTGTCGCGTTGCCCGCTACAGCTGTAAAACAACAACATTGGTATTTTTGTGGTATTTTTGTGGTTATAAATTGTGGCTGTTCTGTTATTTTGCGACAGCAACTTATAGAGAAAGGTTCGTGATTAGAGCAACGGTTGAGTTTATAACAAGTTTTTCATCTTTTCATTACGCGGAAGGAAGGAGGAATATGAGAAAGGTGGTCTCTCAATACGTATATGAAAACTACACAAAAAAAAAGTATGTTCAGATATAACACAAGTTCGTAAAACTCATAGTAAAAAACAAGTTGAATATTGTATTTATCAATTAGTGTTTCTAAACTTGATTTTACTTTGATACAAATTAAAGAATATCTACCCAGTATTATGTTTTACAGTTTCCTTATCACACCGGTTACATATTTAAATAAATGAATGACCTGTTTTGGTCAGAGTTTGAATGAAAACATTTGTGTTAAATAATACCAACAGGCAACGTTATAATTCGTTATAAATCAACAAAACCGTGGATAAATAATGTAACTTACTTTTATTCCTGTTCACAAATGTCCACGAGACATTTTCACTGGACGATAAACAAATATTTTTAGCGTTTACTATCGATAACACGGAGCACAACAAAAGAAACGTCTTCATGATTCAAATAAATGGTTATACTGTTTGTGGACGACACTGCGAGATAAATATTAGGTAAGTTCAGCGCTAATCGCTATCGATCGCTTGTCGCCGTCTCCATCGTCTAATGATGTGTGTTTGCTGAACGGTTACTATCGACAATAACAATAAACTATACGTAGTACTTAGGTAATGTAGTTGAGTGACGCGGTACACACAGCGGTATGAGTTTTCCTCTAATAGCTTGTTGATAGGTATGCAAGCGTAACGAAACATATTATTTTCACTTAGTTAGTTTACCTTTGATGAATAGGTTTGTTTTAATCAGCGTGAACATTTTACTCACATTTTCATTACCTATTTAATAGATTTACTAGGGTTCCGTACCCGAAGGGTGGTATTACTAAGCGTCTGATGTCCGTACGTCAGACCGTCTGTCTGTCTGTCAGCGACCTGTATCTCATGAACCATAATAGGCAAACAGTTAACTTTTTAAAATATTGTTTATATCTATTTTATAACACCAAATACTAAAAATAAAATTAATTAAAAAATTTAATGCGGTCCCCATACAAGAAACGTGTTTTTTGTAGTTTTTTGCAATATTGTACGGTGGTAGTGGTACGGGTTCCGTCACTGGGACGGCTGGAGACTGGCCGTGGTAGGTAGATTAGGTACCTACCCAGTCACTTTCTGCTTATGCGTAAACGGGTAAGCGAATTTGGATGAAATTTGTTACCTACCTATATGGGATAATCCGGATAATACAAATAATATTTTTTGGCCTGCAGGGTAATTGCGTAACACAATTACAGTAGCAACGCCATACATTTTGACAGTTCAACAACATTCATTGTGTTATTTACGTAGTCGAGCAGACGAACTCAATACTTTATTGCATTCCACATGTAGGTATTCTTAGGTGGTAAACTTATAATTAGATCATATGGACCCTGTCGGGCACAGCAAAATAAGTGAGTTTGGAGAGAGGAAGCATTTTTTGTTAATTATTTATCATTACTTATCAAACTAATTTTAATAAAAATGTAGATGTCTTTTGAGATAAGACTAACAGGTGAGATGAGGTGAGGTGAGGTCATTGAGTGATGTAATAATAATTATAAGTCATAAGTCTAATAGCATTTAAAGTCTCAATAAGTCTATCATTTAGATATTCGCTTACTGAGTAGTAGCTTTTATTTAGCAAAAATTGACAAAGTTTTTTTTTAAATATGTTAATTTTCTCTTCTTTTTTTATTAGTGCAGGATTAATTGGAACTATACTTAAAATCCTTCCTTACATACAAAAAAAAAAGTCCTCCGCCGCGTCAGCCTGTCGTCCTGTTCGCGATAAACTCAAAAACTACTGCACCGGTTTTCATGCTGTTTTCACCAATGGATAGAGTGGTTCTCGAGGAAGGTTTTAGTATATAATAACCGACATCCACGCGGGCGAAGCCGCGGGCATCAACTAGTAATAAATATAACAGCGCAGGACATCACTAAAAGCGAGCGATTATAATCAATGATCGCGAAGCATCGGTTGCCCCGTTGTTTGTGCATCAATAATCTCGAGTTTCATCACATGACATGCCTTACCTGCTGTAAACACACGCTATCATCTTTGATATGAATGACACAGACCACACAGTGCGACTTTCGCATTTTTACTGTACACATCCAAAGGTGGGTTTCGTGGAAGAAGCAGTAGAAAAATGCTAAGATGAAGAAATGCACGTGCCTTTTTGAAGTAACCACATTAACGATCCTGCCTGCTCCCCTATGAAAGGAGCATATCATTTATGGTAATTGCTGCTTACCTTCAAAGGGGACTAAGACGCTATAATATAGAAAGTGCCATCCACGAAGACGCGCCCCACTCTTTTCCCTAAACGCGATTACTGTACTGTAAGCGTGGGGCGCGTCTTCGTAGTTGGCACTATCTATACTTACCTACTAAGTACTGACGGTGCCAGGCCCTTCTTAAAGTTAATTTTCGATAATTATCCATGAATATTCAGAAAAATACCTACGGGCGGTCAGATGCCCACGGGCGACATTGTACCTCTACCTATGTATTTGTAATCACGTTCTCGAAAACGGCGCAAACGATTTCGATGAAAGATGCAATAAGGATAGGGGTTTACGGGCGCGAAAAATCGATTTAGGCAGGTCTCATTTCTGGGTAAATTCGTTTTTTCTTTTTTCACCCGAGCAGAGCTCCGTCGCCCGTGCTTCTGCTTTGATATGGCCATGTGGAAGATGTTCAGAGCGCCTCTAAAGAATGACTGGGCAATATGACCTCCTGTCCTACGCTGCCATTCAAATACATCGTCTAACAATCCCAATTCGCAAGTCTTCCAACCTAAGTAGTGGAGACCGAGGGCTGGTTGACTTACTTTTCACTTTATGGTCTACATTTCTTGTTTTAATATTTACATGTAAAAAAATGACTATGTAATAGATAGAGACACTTAGAGCTGATTTCATCAAAGTTAGATACCTTTTATCCGTGGAATAAAATTGTCGTCTGACAGATATTGTATGGAAAAACTGTCAAAAATTCAAAATTTATTTGCAGGTTATGACTTATACTTGGCATAAAAGTTTGGTGAAATTCGCTCTTAGTCTAATTAAATAACTAACATCTACCAGTATCATACTGGTTTTTGCAGAACAACGTCAGACTACCATAGGACCCGTCGCGCACGTGCTCTTTGAATGCACGGGCGTCACCTAGATTAGAACTGAAACCCTCGGGTCACCCAGATCTTTTACGGAGGATCTGTACAAACCAGGAGACTTAGTTAACTTCTGGAGCGAGGTGGGCTGGTTGGAATAACCCTCAACGGCCGCCATGGTCCACGCACAATGGTCCACCTTAGGGACTAAGTGCGGGAACCAAACCCGTAACATAGAACATAGAACCCTTGGACCCCGATCCTGGAGTAGGCTGGTGGGATATTGTTTCCGATAACTCCTTCAAAACCACGTAAAAACATAGATGATTAGCAGTCTAATTTGTGTGATCTTTCAATTGCTTTGGCAATGCTTTGAGCATTGTCAAACGTGTTTTTCTTAGTTGTGAAACGCAATTGATTTTGCATGAAATAGGCACGCTATCTGTCCAATTCGATTAATTAACTTAAGTTCAAATTCTCAAAGTTTGATTCAACTCTAGAAGAAGAAGAAAACTGAATATAAAAATTAAAAAATACGATCATGTATGAAATTCAGCTTTCAACAATGAGTATCAATATAACCTTTTCGTTGCTTCTTCTCACCTTTGTGCTGGTACCTACATATTCTACTCTTTGGCTGTCATTCGTCATGGCAGAATAATATCTAGAATCTAGAATTATAGCATAGATTACTATTATATATAGAAAAACATAAAGTACACTACACGGCATATATTACGATATATCTGTATACCTATTATAATAAAGAAAAACGAGGGGGTTTTTATACTTAGAGAAATTATGCCTAGAGAAGTTTTACTGAAAAGAGTCCCACTGTTTGAAGAATACCGATTGATTGAGAGATGTGAAACCGAAATCAATGAAGCATGGAAGGGTACCGATTTTTATTCAAAAACAATAGTGCCGAGGCCAAGATCAAAGATGAGGTTAGGCACCTGTCCCACCGCAGACGATAAGCGAGAAACGAGTTTGCGAGCAACAAGCGGCGAGTATGTAGATCGGATACCTAGTTTTGTCGCTGGGCTATGAGTGTGCGCAAGTACGACCAATAGAATGACTGCCCAGTCAAGTGACTGGGCAGTCATTCCAGTGCCTTTCTGGTATGCGTAGCTAAGTAGGTAGTAAGCGAAAGTCGCAACGAGCGTTCTGCCCGCCAAGTGAGCGCCTCGGAGCGAGTATTTTATTTGATAGCTCTTGTCGCTACGACAAGCTAGTGGAAAATTCCTGCCGGCAGTGTGAATAGTCAGCGATCTACTATTAATATATGTATCTCTGTTACTGACACGGGACCTACATCTGTTGTACATTTCTTGAGCGAAATAATAGTCAAAAGTTAGTCGCTTCCTCGTCGGCGGTGGGACAGGTGCCTTACGCAGTGTCCTATGCCTATGATGTGAACAACATTATGGCGTCTATTTATAAATCCCATGTCCCTCACTCAGACCAAATAATTTGGTCTGAGGTCCCTCATTGAAATACTTTGGCCATGAGCACCATGGCATCATCATCGCTGCAACTGAAAGACGTGCATAGCTGGACATATGCGTCCCCCAAGCGTTACCTACCATAATGTGGGAGTGGGACCAGCTAAATGGATCGATGATCTCAAAAAGGTGGCAGACTGAGGGGTTTAAGTGACGTTCAAACGTCAAAAATGTATGTTTCGACAGTCGCTAGTCATTACTTAACTTTAATCATCGTTTATGAATAAACCCCATAATGCGGTGCGCGGAGAATCGGGTTTTATGGTGCAATTTGGGAGAGGCTTATATCCACGACTGCGATTGACTAAGATGAGTTGGTTGCCAGAGTTGCGTACTGTAACGTCTGAGGGACGTTAACTATATGTGTGGGGGTGTGTGAGGAGGGAATTCCAAAGAGGAGTAGGTTTTCCAAGGGTTTATTAATTATACGACACGTTTATACATATGGAGGGTCCGGGCTGCTCTGCCCCTCACCACATAAAAAAACACACCTGTTAATATTTAAATACCGACTGCTGGAGCGTTCGCAAGTCAAGGCTGCGGTTCTACCAGCCAGCCCAACGTGAGGTTGCATATCGCATAAAACCTCTACATCAGCTACGCCCCTTAATTGAATAGATGGATTGGCGCAGACAAACAAACAAGACTTCTATTCAAAACGTCCCAACAGTCAGTCCCTTCCTACCTAAGCTTATAAGCGAAGTTACCTAACGCCAGGGAATATACATGGTGAGGTCTTTCTTTTGCAGAAGAAGGCTTAAGTCAGGACGGACGAAAGTCACCCCGGCTTGTGACAATTAAGGTAGGTTTAGCATGTGCCATATTGCACCCATATCAGCACGACGCCTCGTCCTGCTTAAACCTCGTCATACCAAAACTGGCGAAAAAGATATGACAAAGCCTCCTAACGAAAAACACGATGTGACAAGTTCACATCTGCCCGGATGGGGCTTAGAACCACTAGACCACAACATCCAAAACTTTCTAGCCGAATAGACGCCACTGAGTCCACGGGTACCAAATTTCTGGATATATGCGCCCACCAAATGAAATCATCATGCTCGCACTCCAGAGGGACAAAAAATATGAAAATAATCCTACACTCATATAAAACAAACTGTGGGCTCTCAATCAAAAATGTACCATAGGCGTCTATCAGACGTCCCTCACAAGGCCAGGCCCGTAAGTGAGGTTGGCATCACCTCTGACAGAGTGGGCACCACCAATTGTGTTAATCTAACACACTTTGCAAGGCTATGCCCCGTTCGCAAAGTCTGCCTCAACTGAAGTTGAGTGCCTCCATCCCCCCTTTGTAAGAGGGACCATGGTTGGTTTTCCTCCTAAATCCTCTGGAGCACATTCATGCTACGATAGCTCAAAGAAAATTCTTAAAGATCAAGACATTTGGCGCAGGGTCCCCTTGACTCCGTGGCGAAGTGGGAAGTATCACCACACACGCTCCAACGCGCTGTGCTGGTGACGCCCCACTCGTTCCCGGCCGGTGGCCGCGTCTGATGTTTTTTCTCCGCAATATGAAACGCACATAAATAAAAATGTATTAATAACACATTGAGTTAAACACACCAAACTTATTACAGTATTTCCCTTACCCGGCGCCTCCACCAATTGTAACGTCTGAGGGACGTTAACTATATGTGTGGGGGTGTGTGAGGAGGGAATTCCAAAGAGGAGTAGGTTTTCCAAGGGTTTATTAATTATACGACACGTTTATACATATGGAGGGTCCGGGCTGCTCTGCCCCTCACCACATAAAAAAACACACCTGTCAATATTTAAATACCGACTGCTGGAGCGTTCGCAAGTCAAGGCTGCGGTTCTACCAGCCAGCCCAACGTGAGGTTGCATATCGCATAAAACCTCTACAGTACCATGGGCTAACGGGAAGAAAACACTATTTATATTTGTTCAGGTGCCCACCTGCTTCTTTTCTTCCTGGCGTTCGTGTTTGGTTCGTTCTGCACATTTTGCTTCCACATGCTGATGTACTTGTTTGACGAGAAATGTGTGCTGTTCCCGAAGCTCCTGTCGTTCACGTCTCTAAAACACAGCGTCATCTATGAGTTCGTAGCTTCCAACAAGGAAATTGGAGATAGTAAGTGTTAATTTTAACTAGGTATTACTTAGCCTGTAGATATTTTATCCAGTGCATGGTGAAGATGGTTGTCTGTCTGTTTGACAGATTATGCTCGTGCGGGTAATACGTTAGGTTGTTGTATCATAATTGTTTGTATCACTGAAAATACAAATGTGAAAGGCATCATTACAAAAAAGGTGGCATTACGAATGGATTTTAAGAAACTTACAGTTACGTGCAACAGTTAGGTATGTAAATTTTTTGATAGGATAGAAAGTTACCGATTCGGACTTTTTTCAGTGCCAGTTGACTTCCTCAGCACTCAGTGGGTTGAGAAGAGCACGTGTTCTCTCCCGACGTATGTGCCGCTGGTGTCCGGCATCTTCGGCCTCGTATGGACCACCATGTTCCTCATGTGTTCCACCGGGAGCAGGACTCTCACCGGGTTATGTATTACTTCTATTTTTACCCGACTACGGCGAAGAAAAAAGTTGGGTTATGATTTTGACCAGTATGTATGTATGTATGTTCATGTGTTCCCTCATAACTTCAACTTCTAAACTCTTCATCATAATTTGACAAATGAGATGTCGTTGGAAGCGTCTTGATCGTCCGCTGGTTATAGGCTCTAGGCTGGTTCTAGTCTCTCCGCGCTGGTTATAATAAAAGTTGTACTTTTATTTTTTCACGTATGCAGAAGTTTTCACCCACATTTCGCCACTTGTGTCTAATCATGGAATAGGGGGCGAGTAAGGGAGAGGCCTTCGTCCGGCACTGGAACAATAACGGATTTTAATCACTAAGTACATCACTACATATTATAAAACAAAGTCCTCCGCCGTGTCTGTCTATCTGTACGCGATAAACTCAAAAACTACTGCACCGATTTTCATGCTGTTTTCACCAAACTTACACCTATTCTATTCATTAATGTTTTTTTGTGAATTGGCTGAAATATAACATGTGAGGGGACCGGCATGTCTTAGAACCAAAAAATTCGAAGACATGTGACATCTACCAACCCGCACTGGGCCCGCGTGGTTACGGCCCACTACCTCTCGAAGAGAGGAGGCCTGTGTCCCAGCAGTGAGAACATTATTGCTGATTATTTTAGGTGATGCGTTGTTTCGAATTTTCGAATCCATGTCAAGCCGTTCTCATTTTGAAAGTAACCGCTATGATAGCCTTAATAAATTCAATGTTATAGAAGTCTATTTTTTATGCGCTGACGACGCTGTCTGTACCTGATCAATAATACGAGTACCTACATACTCAGCTCAATTCAAATTGCACCTATGCTACCTAATTAATCATTTATGTGTCTCTCCAGTTTGCAACGGCCTTGGCGAATTCTGCCGCCTGTATTCGTGTTCTCACTAGCGATGGGTAGTCTCTGCATCTACTCATCCGTGGTCACACACGCCGGCTTGCAGGATCTCTGCCGCAAACTTGGCGAAATCACTGGCAGTCCCACGTATGTACAGTAACCAGTAACAATGAAATATGATCGATGTCTGCTTTACCAAGTGTCTTGAGAGCATAACAGCATCTACAAACGATAAATGGTGAGAATATAAACTAAGTACGTAACGAAGTTCATAACTATACGGTGACAGTTATATTTTGACACGTGAAATCAAATCTACGTAGCGTAAACGATACATTTCCATGAGTGTCTACTATAAAAAAAAATCCACAGCTGCACATATACGGTGAACGTGGCAACCCTGACGTACGAGCGTCGCATCCGCGGCGTGTACCAAGCCACGCGGCTGACCATCCTCTCCGCCTGGCTGCACACGGCCTGTTGGCTACTGTCAGCGTTGTTGGCTCTGGTGCGCGTGCTTCTGGCCGTAGATTTCCTACTAGTTCGGGTTTCGGTCGAACTGCATGGAGACATCGATAAAATTATGGTTGGTATAGTATTCCATTCATTTTACAATACAAAGGTATGTCAGCCCTGGACTGGCACTAAAAAGTATCTACACCGGGAAACATCTACCTGCGACATGAAACAGGGTGTTAGTGTAAACACCGTTATCCTTGAAACCAGTGATATAACTTTTTTTTTTAAAGAAAATCTACATTTTTCCACAATAATATTTTACCCTACACGCAAGGGCAACGAACTTGCGTCTCAACACGGCGGCCGGCGGTTGGCGGGGGCGGGCGGGGCGCGCGGGGCGTTACATGACCGGCCGTCAGCTGTTTCGCAACTCTCTCGAACGCGTATCCATGAGTATCGGGACAGTGACGGATATTACTTTTTAAAATATTTTAATGAAAATAAGGTTTTTTTTTGTTGTTACTGGGTAATTTATTTTTATATTTAAGTCAACTACCCATGGTTTGAGTGACAACGGTGTTTACCCTTGTATACTGTATACGAGTACTTTAGCGAAATATTCATGTTGACAACTCACACTGTATTTATGTTCGTTTAGGTTGTTATGATTAATTAAAGATACTTGCGACCTGTCCCTGGTCGCACGGGTGCAATAGCGTCATGTCAAAATATCTCAAAAATGCCTCATTGGCCATGCTTTACGAAATATTAACAAATATTATTGTCACTAAGAAGTAACACATTTTTTTTTTCGCAATTCAGGAGAAAAACGAGGTCCAAATTAGAAATTTCGTGCCTGAGACATGGATAAACGTTGCAGGCGAATGTCCAAGCGACGAAATGAGCACGAGTAGCTTACAAAAAACAGATGATTTTGAACAGGCATTCACTGAATTAATGGAACAGGGAGCTGATGTACTTTATTCGGGAAACCGTACAATGGATCCTTCTGAACTATCGTTAATCCCTGAAGAGAGCAGAAGAATAGCCCGAATAGAGGCAATTAACCGTGTCTCTAAAGATAAGGCATTTATTGTATGTTGGCTATATGACTTACTTGACAATTTATATTTGCGTGATCTTCCCGAACAAGCGTTGGCAGAACATGCCACTTCGCCTTCCTCAGTTGCTATGGATAGCCATGCAGAAAGATTACCTATTAGGCAATTGGGACAACCAAACATTTCATTCCAACCCGAAGACGACGACGAAGTTAAACCAGCTCCCACTAAGCTTGACAGCATTCAATTTCATCAGGCCAGGAGAACCGGTACCTCAATTAAAGTATGGGATGAAACAAGTCCTAAAGCTTCAACTTCGCAACCAAGGGGTGATCATGAACTAACTTCATCAGAAATACCAAGGAAATCCATTTTGAAGACGGTCGGTGTCCAGACGGACAAAGATAAAAAAAGTGTCCAAATAACAGAAACTGTCGTCCGAATCAAATCAGATGACGACACTGAAACTCCAGCTTCATCGAATAAGAAAGACGTTGATAAAGAGACACAGACAAAGCAAAAGGAAAAACAAGATTGAACTTGCAATGTTTCTTATTTCGTTGTCTACGTACTAGGTTACCTACTTGGACCAAACAAAAAAAAAACCAAGACAGAGCGCCGTCAAAAAAGACGTGACGGTTTCAAAAACATGTGTGCACTTATAAGAGGTGCAGTTTGATTGATTGTAGCTTGATTGGTTATGGGTGTAACTGTGTGCGTGTACCATGGCGTGTAGGCACATAACGGAGGTGTAATTTTGGTATGCTTCACTGTATTGTTCGCAGCGCTGTCTTGGTTTTTTCTTTGGTCTGAGGTAACATATAATAATAATAAATTCTTTATTTCTAAAAACTATGAATCATAATAGCATCCTACCTGTGTTGTGTATGTATTTTCATAACATAATTTAATTATGTACTTACAGGGTTACGACATAATTATAACTTTTGAGTAGGTACAAGGCTTGAATTCCTCTTACGCCGATGTCGATCGCGTACGTCTGTCGCGCTTGCGTATATACATTGTGTACTTTATAGCACCATACTGCGACGCTGACGTCCGCGGCGAGTACTACGTTGCTACGCGTACGCGACCGACATCAGCGTAAGAGGAATTCAGGCCTACGACCTGTTGTTGATCTGTACGCACACGTTTTTTTGCCGTGAAAAACTACGGTTGATTGGCCGTGGCACGGTTGTCAGTGTTGTATGGATCACTATGGAAGTTTCTTGACGGACACGGCGGTGCTGCGGCTCGTCGTAGCCGTTTGCCGTCTGCGGTGCGGCTAGCGCGCCGTACCGTACAAATACAAAGAAACCGTGCCGGGTACAAAGGGCCTAGAGGTTACCAAGGTAAGCACTGCTTATTTCTTGAAAAAAATCTTCTAGCGTTGAAATAATTAAGTATGATAATTAATTTTACCTACTATTTTTATCCGAGCTTATTTATGATTCATGCATGCAAACCTAGCCGAGTCACGTAAAAATTCGAAAATCATAAAACTCATGAAAATACCAATTTTCAAAACTTCCGCAAAACATTCCCCTTTTTGAAAGGTTTAAAGGTTGGACACCCCTGTCTCGGGATCAGAGAGAGTTATTATACTTTTAAATTATTATGTTTTTTTACAATTTCACGTCCCTTACCCTACTAATACATGAAAATACTACGTATAGCGACAAGACCCCCTGAAAACACTATTTTACGTTTTACAGTGTTTAACTCGGTCTCAAACCTGATGCTGTTGACCGTCCGCGATGGTTAACTTTAGCACAAACGTAATGTCGGGGACAGTTCCGGAGGGTTCACTTCCAATATGTATATAAATCAAGATTAAACACAAAATAAAAATACGAGCAAAAAACTGGTTTGATAATATTGTGCACGATGTTTTAAATTACGTGCTGGGTCTAAACAAAACACTGTCGTAAAAGAACTTACAAAATATGTTAACTCTCCATTTTAAATCAAAACAAATCACATATATTTCATAATGTTTTAATAGCAATTTCTTTCATAATTGATATACTTACAAAAAAAAAACAACTACTTACGCTACTAAATAAAATTCGAATAAAATACCTACTGCTAAAAGGTTTGATAATCGAAATCCCCAATCAGTCAATAAGAGAATAATACATTATTATGCTGCTATACACTGGAACGCTCTAAATATACACAGGTACATATACGGGTATCAACATGTTTATTTCATCCATTCATCATATCACTAAAATAATAATAATATGTACAAGTATATAAAAGGGGTGGGGAATAATCATAATGCATAAAAAAAATCGTCTGCATCGCTGTCAACAGGAAAAGTGCCCAAAAGGCTGGCAGCATTACCACGTTGTATGGCAACGCTGATTCTTTGGGTCATGGACCTCATGGCCCTAGTGTTTCAACCCCAAACGGCTCAAACATATAAGTCTACCTACATAATATTGATTCAGCAATACCATCAACTTATATCTACCTATATCCTAATATTTTGGTACTTTCTGTTTCTGAGAACAGAGCCGTAATAATGCATTCTTCGTATATAATACACAGTTGACCTAGATGGCGCACAAACGGAATTACCACTTTGTGGCTTCAGGGCCAGTCGTTCCACTCAAAACCTGCATGGTGCACAGCTGGTATGTACTTCTATTCACGGTAATTTAAGGTCGAGTGTGTAGAAAATTTTATGATTGGTGGTCACAGTGGTCAGTGGAGACAAGTGTTCATAGTAGTGACGCCATAATTTTTATTTTTCGTGCCCAAGTATATCCGAAAATATCCCATGTATGTGACGCAATTCTTGATAGTTTCGTCTCTATTTGGACCACAATGCATATTGGTATTCCGTGAAATCTTCAACAAATGCAATGTACAATTGATAGAAATTCTACACTGCCAAGGTTCTGCCCTATCAAATTGCATGTGGACGATCCACATGCAATTTGGTAGGGCAGAACCTTTAAAGTCTTCTTCGTCCCATTAATCAATGGGCACAGGGCTGGTCTGGTATTAGTGGCTCCACACATCGTATCTTCGTCACCGTCGATGCCCATACAAGTACCTGTGTATAAAACGGTTTCTTTTAAATTATGACGCGAATAAAAGACATTTGGCAAAAGTAGTCCAGATGTCCATGATCACCACCAACGGGACCTAAATATGTAATTGAATAGTCTATTAAATAAGGAGCAATGTTTATCACACCCATAAAAAAAAATCCTTCGTAAATCTTATAGCGAAAGCTAAATTATGACTTCTTCAAAGTTCAAAATCCTTAGGACAAACAGTTCGATTGATAAAAAAAAAGATTTACCTATCTTGACACCACGAGTGACTACGACTCAAAAATATTTTGACAAATAAAAAAGCTTTGTAAAAAAGTTTCCTACAGATTTTTTTCTATTTCAAATATAATTATGAAAACTTACGTACCGCACGTTACCTACGTTTTCTACGTGTCCAGTCTTCTCAGCTTGAGCCACACTCCCCCTTGTGCTGCATAGACGAGTGAAGAGTTCTTAATCCTCATCGGCACTTCTGTTCTCTCATCTAGTATCAGTTCGTACTTGTGAAGCACTTTAATCAACGCCATCTTCGACTGGATATACCCTTGCCTTACACCTAGAATCAAAAGTGTTGTCGAACATTATTATTCATTTATAGGGTTCCGTACCTCAAAAATAAAAAAAACAGAACCCATATAGGATCACTTCGTTGCCCGTCTATCTGTCTGTCAAGACCCTTTTTCTCAGGGAAGCGTATCAAGTTAAAATTAATATCAAATACGTAGCTCCAAGGTCCCATGGAGCTGTAATAAATCAAGCTTCGAAGTCAATGCAAAAAAAAATACGGCCATTTATGCGACAATTATTTTGATATTCGCAAATAAATCGAAACCTTTATAGTACATAGGTACATTCTGTTGACAAGAAGCATGAAATTTGGCAAGAAGCAAGTTCTCACAGCAAGTCAGTAAAGGAAAAAGTCTGAAATCGTTATTTTGTAGTTTTTCCACACTATTTTTTTTCTTTTCGATTACAAACTTATATTTGCTGTTGGAGAATTGCCCGTTACCTATATCGATGAATATATTCTTGGAATAAATTCATCCCAACTTTGGAACTCTTCGTTGTGCGTGGTCCAACACGCACTCGGCCGCTTTTCAGTAGTCAGTTATTAATAAGTTATGCATAGCGTGGTGTGTGGTGTGCCCGGTTGATGGCAATAGGCTCGCCCCTGTTACATTGGACTTAAAAATATAACTAGCGAAATGTGGGTTCAAATCCAATTGCAAATCTCCATAGAAAACAGTCACACAGATAAATTATTTCGCAATATGAATCGCGCGCAGATCATATTATGAATTGCCAGAAACATCTGAACACACGATATTTGTGTGAACCAGAACTGGGGGCTTAAAACAGCCACTTTGACAGAATCATATTATTATAGGAAAATCTTGAGGAAAATATTAAGAATCATCGTAAAATGTCACAAACTTACAATTCATAATATGATCTGCGTGCGATTCACATTACGAAATAATTTATCTGTGTGACAGTTATCTATGGAGATTTGTAAAACGGTCCACACACTATGAATGGCTTTTGTGTCAAATTAAAGGAATTGCTAATAACAGCTGGAAATTCAGGAAATTTATTGATTTTAGAGGAATTGCTAATGTATCCATTTTAGGCCCCCAGAACACCATCACTAAGCCATTAGCGAGAGAAAAATCGTCACCAGGTAGCAACTGCTTTTGAACTCTTGATTTCTTTTTATTTAACCGACTCCAAAAAGAAGGATATTTTATTTTATTTTTTTCAAATTAATGATTAAAAAGAAATCATATCATTTCTTTTTCACCATATTTTGTCATGTTCTGTACTTATTCCTATCAGAATCTAATATACAATACTGCTACTGATTTTAATAGCTCAGTCAAAATGTCCACGTGAGAGGATGTAGGTAATGTTCAATAGCGCGAAATAGTGTCGATGACACGCTTGCTATGCAGCCAGCACACTAGCAGGTCAAGAACAACGCCAATAAGTGCACACCACTATTGATTTTAATATAATATTTGTTACAAAATCAGTAAATCTGTAGGTAGGTACTACTCAGAAATTTTGTATGTGTGAAATAATCTCAGAAACAACTGTACCTATTGTGAAAATGATATTAGTATAAGGGATGGATATAGGGCTATTCAGTAGTATTTAAAAATAGATTGGAGTGAGGATGAGCCTCTCGTTTGCCACAAACATCTAAAATAAACACATAAACGTAACAGCACGCCATCCCCGAACGGTTGGGCAGGTGTACCAAGTAGATCTAATAAGCAAAATAATATCAATATAGAAAATATGAAAATTATAGAGCAGTCTAAACTTTACTACTGTATACTAAGTCTGAACAACTAGATAATCAAACTCCATAAACACCTTGTTTAAGCGTAAATGAGGATGAAGAGGGAGAAGCAATAGATTTCCTCATGAACTCAATAAAATATTACGATAACAACTCATAGAAATATTTAGCCACATCATTTGAGACGGACTAGACCCTTACACTTGCGTCATACGTATGATAGCCGTCTATACTCTATACCTTATACTTATTGATATTTGTTTGAGCAATCGTATATTTATTCTAATAGATAATAGATACCTACGACCTTAAAGCCAAAGTTTTATATTATCTGCCCAAAGCTAATAACCGCTCTATGTTACGTCAGTCCAGGGCTACGTCTGAGGGAGTTTCCAACGTATAATATAACAAAACTAGCTGTGCCCCGTGGTTTCAACCGCATAAGTCTCCAGACTTATTCTGTAGGAATAACGGGATAAAAAGTATTCTTTATCCTAACTCAGGTCATGGGCTACCCATGTGCCAAATTTCATCCAAATCCGTTCAGCCGTTTTAGCGTGAAACTCATTTTCGCATTTATAATATTAGTTAGGATTCTTACCTAAACATTTCTTTGGTCCTTCCCCAAATGGCATCCAGTGACACGGGTGCATCTTTGCCTTATTCTCCAGTGAAAATCTTTCGGGGTCGAATGTCTCTGGCTCAGGGAATATATCGGGGTCCATGTGTATAGCATGTATGGGTATGAACACCATAGTGCCTTTTTCTATGACCAGGTCACTGTTGGGCAGTTTATAGTCCTTGTTGCATCTTCTGAATAGAGCTCGCATCGATGGATGCATCCGCATCGTTTCTGGATTGTGTACATTAAAATATTTCGATTAAAATGTCAGTGTCAAATCTGGGTGCGTCGGAGGCAAATGGCCTAAACTAGATTTTTTAAACGAAACGGCTATTAATTAATTTGGTGCCGTCTCGCTCAGAAACATAATAATAATATTATTATTTTATTCCAAGAATGTGTTGCAGCAATAATAGCTTAACCTTAACCTAGTCATAAATGTTGTGTGCAAATGAGCCTTTTGGCAAATTTAACTCTAAACACCTTCGGTTTCTGAAAACCTTATCAACACATCAGCTATTGAATCAGTTTTCAAATCACTTAAACACAGGGGGTCTACTCTCAAACCACGAAATCCGTCATTTCGTCCGAAGTTCGGGCATTTCTAACTCTGCATCACTTACGGATATAAGATTAGTTCGAAGACGGACTATAAATGAATTACATCACAATTTGACAGTTGTCCCTAATACAGATGTGGTTTACCCATCCGAAAAATTTAATTTGTCACTTGTTTTGACTCTCAGACGGGCCCGTATCTTCGTTGACAGACAAGGTTAGTGCTTTGATTACGTTGTTACATGTACCCAACCAAACACAACACCTTAAAGAAACACACGAGTGTTCAACAGATTTACTAATTAGACTTGATCAGGCTTTTAGGGTTTAAACCATATTTCGTGATAGGGGTAGCTCGATTAATTGTCAAATTATATGGTAGACACGCTTACCGTCCAACACCATATTTAAATACACCATCTCGTTCTGTGCTTCATACGTGCACTCGCCTCCATGCTTGGCAAGTACCGCATCTACCTCCTGTCTCGCCCTGGCCTGGATGTGAGGGTTCAGAGCCAGCTGATAAGCCGCAAACTGGCCGGTAGTGGCCGATGTCTCGTAGCCAGCAATCATGTACAACATCGTGTTTGCGGCCACATCAGTCATCGTGAACGGAAAATCAGTTTTTGTATATTTCACTTCACCTGAAATGTTAAATTGTTTGGTCTTCATAAAGTTGTTTTCTATTTTTATTGAGTTTTGTTATTAATGTTTGAACTACTATTCCAGTGACGTTAGCAGCACACAATACATGGTTACATGATCGCACTGTAGGTGCCAAAATAATTGCTTAAGTGAAGTAAATGGTGTTAATCGGTTTTTTCATCATGTTGTTTATATTTAACTAGGCCTGGCATACTAACTAGGTTACTCTTACAAAATAGATGTTTAACACATAAATTAATGTGCAATGCAGCTATCTCAGCTACGTACCTTGTTCATCGAGTACATGCCCATTCTTTAATTCAATAAGCGTCTGCAAGAAGTCGTTCCGTGTCAAAGAATGTTTCTGCCGGTGTTCGACTGTCTTTTTAACAATGCCACAAAAAAAGTTTTCTATTTTGGAGCTGATTCGTCTGATCTTTAAGCTATCAAACGTGTCTGGAGCGAAAAACGCAAAGGCTCGGATGAGTCTCCTAAAAAATTAAACAGCGTTAATGAACTGAGTATTTATATGCAACTATCTCTTGTTTGTGCCTTCTGCTCAGTATAGGCCTATAAAATGCTTTCGTATTCGTTGCTTTCGAGCTTGAGTGAATTTTATCGAGTGCAGAAATCATTTTAATCATGAGGAAATGATGTCTTTAATCAGTATGCTCGTTCTTAACCCTCGTATGCTAAAATATGCCATTTAAAGTTATTACTAGCTGAGGTTTAATTTATTAGCTTAATGAGTTTCTTAAAAAATATGAGACAATAAATAAATAAAAAACTTATAAACGAATTGCACTTACCAGTAATGAGATTGATGATCAAAGTATTCATGTCCTCTTATATAAAATTCCGATTTTGGATTTATAAAACCGTTACATTCAACACCAAAACCAACATTTCCAATAATCTCCATCGCGTATTTTGAATAAAACTCGGTGAAATTAATAGATTTTTCATTAGATCGTAACATATCTACATAATTCAAAGCTTGTTCCGCTATATCCTCAACAATCGGATACATAGTCTTCAGCTTTCCAGGAGTGAAAGTCGGAGTCATCTTCAGTCGCAGGCTTTTCCATCGCTTCCCGAATATATTGAACAGATTCGCCGCCAACGGGTCACCAACTCCACCGGCATAAGTGCCTCGCGATTGGAAGCTATCGAAGTCTTTGATCAACATGAGCTTCGCTATGTCCGGGTCATGTATAGACAGCACCGGTTGGTGGAACGAGTACATGCCGATGTAAGGTAAATGTTTATATTTGAAGTAATTATCGTAGTACGGCTGGAAAAACTGCTCCTTCCTTTTGATCACTTTTTTAATGTTCCCAAAAATGAACTCTGGTTTCGGCCCGGTAACACCTCGTTTTGACCAATACGTAAACTTGTATTGGAACCACAGAAATGTGTAAATAATAGCGACAACCGCAAATATTATTGTTTGGGGATTAAACACTTGGGTTATTAAAAAAGACATTTTGTCAAAGAATTTAACAAATCACTACTATTCTGTGAAGTCACACAACACAACTGAATCAACTTTATAATTGTGTTATGTTTATATATTTGGAAATTAGCTAAATATTCGTAGTTTCCCTAGTATTTACTTAAATCTCTCTGCTGACGTTATTCACTTGCGCTCACGCATTATCAATGACCAGTGTAGCTCTCATAGCTAAGGCTCTACTGTGGACTTGACTATTTCATAATGTTGTATACTATTTTACGACAGGGCCACAGATCTTTCGATTGCAATGAACTTGAATTTGGCTAAACATCGGTCAGTCGTTACTTGTTGCAACTTGCCTAGCTGTGTCAAATGAAATTGTTATGAGAAACTGTTATGTAAGTTGAATACCTCAATTTACATAAGAGTAAATTCATAACGTGTAGATGTAATGTAATTTTGTTTTAATTATGTAAGACAATACGCATTAATGAATACTTTTACTATCGAATAATTTTATTTTAATAAAGACAATACGTATTAGTGAATACTTTTACTATAAAATAATTTTATTACAAAAATGCATATACGATAACAGCTAAGTTCTTTACGGACGAAATTCTTGACATTACTTATGAGCTAAATCTAAAGAACTATCCGTATTCTCGCTCTCTGCTTTCACGACCTGTCTTCTTAACTGTACTAAATGCTGTAGATACTCCTTGGGTTTTCGTGTTGTTGTTTCAACACAATCATTTTTCATACCTCCTTTGTAATTTGTTACATAATTTTCATATTTATTAACCGCCTCCTCCAGGTTACCACAAGAGTCCAGTAATTTCCTTTCTATACTTTGAAATTCGCTTATATCATCGTTATCATAATCAGTATTACGATCGTAATATAGATTGTTATCATAATAGGGCTTGTGTCGTCTACTTTTGCATTCAGCATTGTCCGTATCTCTACTATCAGTGGAACTTAAATCCCTTATACTTTGACGTGTTTTTTCATACGAAAATCCTATTTTGTTTCCTTCAGGTTCTAATCCCAAAAAATCTTGAACAACCCTCGCTTTCGTTGTTTTGTATTTAGTGCTCTTATATACAGGAACATAATTCGATCTCTTTAAACTTCCCATTGTTCTGCTACCACCTTTTTTCCAAATAAAAGAATCTGTTTCCACTTTACTTGATTCTGTAGAATCAGAATATATACTCTCATAGTCTTTGTCTATTGGAAAATCTTTCTCAGATGTTGTCATATCGGAAGCAGTTTCAGTTTCATTCTTTGTATTATCATTATCTTCACTCTCCTTGCTTATTTCAGAAGCAATTGCAATGGTTTGATCTACGTTCGTCTCCTTAAATGTAACGATCCTTTTAGTATCTCTTTCTTTTGACGGTGATAGTATAATATTGTAAGGATAAATATTTTCATTTCGTCCCAATATCATATTTTTTATCTCAGAAGAATTAACTTTTCTTACAGAATTGGGACTCACTCTTGGTAGTGTAAAATCATCTGTATCTGGGAATTCCTCAGTAAGTTTAATATAATCGGTAGATTTTTTATCGTTAACACTTTTAATATTAAAAGGAACGTTTGCGTCTTTTGCTACATTAACTGTAACACTAATCTCGTCTTCTCTTATACCAATAATATTTTGTGGGTCGATTGTACTATGGTTTGTTAACAAATCTGGAGTAGCAGTTGCAACGCTCGACTTACTGTTTGTTGTGTTTAAATTTTCTGAATTATCATCAGAACTTTGAGATTCTGCATCTACAGGATACACCTGTGATATATTTATACTTATAACTGGTGAAACAGAACATTCTTCAGTAAAATTACGATTTTCTTTACTATAGACGCGTTTTGATAATGATGCGCGTTTTCTTCTAGGCGGGGGTACAACCAGCGTTTGAGTGCATCGTTCGTTTTTTGTCACTACATCAGTCATAACAAAGGAATTTTTATATAGCACTCTTTTAGTTTCTGTGGAAATGTCAATAGAATCTAGTGATCCCGTAGGCCCTACGGCTATTTCTTTATAACGCGGTGTCAGTGGAACTGTTTCAGTAGCTACATCTCGGTAGAAGGTATGAGAAAGTCTATTTCTGGAAATATATGAGTAAAGATCTGTTTGTACATCAATAGCTTGATCTTTTACTCGAGTTGCGGTAGTTCTTGTTTGTGTATGCGCTGGTATGCCAATTCTTCTTTTATTGCGAATAGCTTTCTGACTTAACTCCATTAGTCTTTGGCGTGCATTTGTGCAAATTTTTAGCTCACTAAGTGGCTCTATTATTTTCCTGTCAACCATTGACTCTACTTTAGAAACTGCAGCTTCTTCTTTCTTTTTCAGTTTTGAGTATAGTCTTTCAGTAACAGATGCTACAATTTCTGCTCTCTGGTTCTCGTGAAGAATGGTTACTGGAGGAACTTTAAGTTTATCCGTACTTGGTACATCATTTATCCGCGCTTCGCTTTGAGTTGGTAGAGTATTTGCCAAATTGTTACTTTGGCCTGGCATAGATGTCTCATTATTGACTAAAACCTCTTGAGATCTGAATTGTCTTTTTTTGTGTCTAAGAGGAGCTATCACTTTAAGATCATCTCCGCTGCTAGCTCTTTCCAGAGCAGGTCCAAATAATTTGTCCATTTCTTTATTAATTTCACTTGCAATTGTTGAGTTCTTGTCTATCGTGTTGATGACATCCGAACTCCCGCTAGCTACTGATGAAGCGGTTGACTCTGAATTGTTCGCGTCTGGTTTAGGACGCGTTAAATTCATAATGTTGCCTATGTTTGCTGCTTTACTTAAATCACTAGATTGTAAATCATGCAATGCCCAATGTTCGTCATCAAATAATATTTTTCCAGTTTCCGGCACCTGCAAGTGTTAAAATAACATTATTATACTTAATTGAAGTTTGAAGACTATTGATATATTTGAATTTGATACTCTTACTGACATATCGGATATAGTTCCTAGTGAGTTCAGAAATGAGTTGATTGAGCTGTGTCTGTAATACAGCTCGTGAGGCAACGTGGGAGCTGCAGCTGGCGGCGCGCGGTGTAGGCAGCTGGCGAGCTCGGGCAGCCCAGCGGAGCGTCGAGGCTGACTCGCCGTAGCAGACAACACTAGGTGAAACAGCTATATAGGATTTAAAATGAAAAACACGCCATTAGGAGATATTCATTTCATTGTCATTGCTATTTAATTCAAATTGAATTATTGATAGATACTCGTAAAATAAACACTTTACAGACATTTCATTTAAATAGAAGCATTGGTCAAGGTCAGGACAGCTTTCAACACTAAATCTCTGCTTGAACTGACATAATCACACATACTAATTTACATTATATGTGTGTCAAGGCTTTATCTCATGAGCGCTAGTCATAGACCTCGAAGCTTACCTAACATTCTAATTAAACAAAACTGTGTTGCAATTTGTTTAATAATATTAGTTGTACTTACTAGCTATGATAAACGTACTGGCGCCGCCCGTGAAACAATCTTTTAGTAGCCAAGTGAGAGCTGAATCACGATAGGGGACGAACCTCCCGCGTGTAGCACCCCCACCAACTAGCAAATACAAATAAATTCAATATTATGAATATTAAATTTAATATAAAATCACTTATTACTTAACAGATGAAAAAAAAAATACCCTCCATCCTTCTCTACTAGTACTCTTCTTTTGACATCTTCGCAATCATAGGCATTGCAAATTACTACGTGTCTACAATTTGTGTAGACACGTAGTAGAAAAGTACCTACATATTAAGAATTGCTCTACAATTTGTGTGAGTTAGTAATAGGATGATTACCATCCTACTACTAACTCACACAAATTGTACAGCACTTCTTAATAGGTAGGTACTTTTTACCAAAAAAAACATTAAGATTATTATTTTCAATGCAAACACAGACTTACCAAGTGCAGAGATGACGTTGCTAAGTGCAACCAATGACTTATTTATATTAGCGCCTTCTTTCTGCCGGCCACCGCCACAGCCCTCCCAACTGGCTTTCTCACTAGATAGAAATATAGAAATTACATCGATTGAGCTATCCTAACATTCTCTTCACAGTACCGAGCCACTTCGGACTGGGAGTATAAAAGAATGTGGGAGCAATTTTCACTCATTAAAAGCCTTTGGAGGAATACACTAGAGTTTATTCAGTACGTTTTCCTCAAAGTCCAAAATCTTCCCGGAATAGATCCCAAAGAAGATAAGCCCATAAAAAGAGTTCGGAACATGGAGTTCGGCTGCGCGAGCATGCCCTTAGCGTAAGGCCAGAACACCTAGGGTAGTCGGTAAGAGTTCGACATGGTTCGGGTCGGGTTCATCGCCTCAACCAAGTCACGAGAAAATCCTCGCGATAAAAATGGTTGAACACTAACCACATGAATATTAACTTAACCAACCCATGAAAATTAACTATTTGAAGGCATGGATAGAAATAATAAATTAAGACGCTGACATCAGATAAACCGCGATCACTGTCGGATTGGTAGAAAAGAAAGAAAAGCGCGATGACATAACACTTGTAATTGATTGCAAAATATCGATTTATTAAAAAATGAGTTGAATAAAATGAGTTATTAATTAAAAAACCAATGTACGTTGATATTTAATACAGATATTTTGGATTAGAACTTAAAAGGGACGTGTTTTGGTAAGTTCTGAGAAATATGTTCAAGATTGCCATACCTAGGTATATTTTTTCCGCTACCACAAACTACATAGATTTGGCAATTGTTTTGTTTAAGTCAAGCCTACTTTTTCCAACGAATACTAACATCATTCATAATCTTTTCGTTACTAACTTAGCTATGACTAATAAATTGAATAAGTACATTTATTTAGTTAGAATATTTTTGTAGGGCTTCTTCAATCTACATGTAGGCACGTCGAAGCTTACCTCAGTACTCGATGGATTAGGGACATTTGTCCGCAATTCTTTGATCTGGTAAAACGTGACGTTTACCTCCTCGTTTACGTTTACGTTGTACCTCTATAACTATAAACATGATGGTAAGTAGAGCATTGGATAAACTGCACTGACAATAGATGTCTTGATCAAATGCAGAGGCGATCCCATTTCTATCAGATAGCAGTTACAAAATCTAGACGAAGGCTTGACCTAGTTTGTAAAAACATCTTATATAGAATAACTGTTTTCAGAAAAAAATGACCAAACCAGAATATACGTAGAGTCACGAGCATAGGTATTTATATATTATTTTCAACACACTTGCTCGTAAAGTGGCTCTTATTGACCCGCTTTTAGGTTCATAATGCAGTGTATTATGGACGCGTGCTTTTTACTTTACATTACCGCACTAGTGCGGTAATGTGCGCCACAGATAACTATTTACTAGTCGAAGTAATGACATGGCACTAGGTATGGAATTAGTACTATCATGGCAACATCACATACCATGTTACCATTATAGTATTTATTAATTCCATACCTACCATACATACCTATATAGAAATTGACTTTGGTGAAACTTTTTAATACCATAGGCAAATCATGGGCGTTTAGTTATGAAAAAATAATCCCACGGGCAGGTCAGTGGGATATTATAATTACATGGAATTAGTATGAACTATCCTATAGTATATAAGCATTCTCTATTTTCATAAAAGCAGAGATTTGCGCTTCGTTAATTAAATCTCATCAAAGAGACTTCATGCCTTTTTTTATGCCTTCTGTGTAAATAAATAAAATGATAAAAATGAACTTAAGTACTTAATATTCAATGAAATTACATAAGTACTTTTATATTTTTCACTACATATTTACCTTAATGTTTTGAATACGCAAGTATTCAGAACATTAAGTTGTGTTTATTACATAGGCTGTTTAGCGGATTTTCCAGTACGTTTATTTACACCTGCGCGCATTGCTAGCGCGGCGCGCGAAAAACAAAACCAGAGAGCCATTTTCCATAGATATGAATATTTGTTAACATTTTGCGTTGTGTGGTTATTTTCAAAAATGTCGACTTCACTGGAAGAAGAACAATAAGTAGATTTGACCCCGCCGGAAATACTAATCGAGGCACGAAACGCGAGTGATAGCCTGTTGGCACCAAAATCTAGAGAGAAATACCTAGCGGCCTACGAAACTTTCATACAGTGGAAAAATACCAAAAATGGCAGTCATTACCGAAAAACGTATTTTTGTCTTACTTCAATGAACTGGCAAATAAATACAAGCCCAGCTCACTTTGGTTATTTTAATATCTGTGCCTACGTAGTATTATAATATCTGTGCTATAGGCAAACCAGGAGCGTTTTGACCAGGTGCATGGGGTCTCAACTCGAACAAATTATAATTAGTCTTGAAAAAATATCATAGATGGCAGCATAAGTAACAATTATGAAATTATCAATTACTAAAAATCGTTATATATGGCAAATTTTGGCTGAAGTAATATTAGTAAAAATCAAAACATCTTTGTTTAAATGCTGATTTATATATTTACACTCATAAATTTCGTATTTTCAACAAAAAACATAAATCAAGGCTTTTACTTCAATTCGAACCCTTAGAATGAAAGTAGCCATCTGTTAATCATTTTGTTGCGACCTCTTTGCTATAGATGGCGTTTTAATTAATTTTTTACTGGCATCAGACAATTTTTTTTTTTTTTAATCTTTTTCCTTGCGTAGAAATATAAGAATAAAAAAATAAATAATTATCTTTTTTTTTTAATTTTACTGAACTCGGTTTATATATAACTTTCTATATATCTAGACAAAGCTCCTAGATGGCGTTGTAAAACTACAGTCTCTGGCAATTACTCGTAAGTCGCTGCCATCTGTTAAAAAAAATGGAGGAAGAAAAATAGCTTAATTGTTTTCGTTGTGTGGTTAATTATTACATATTTAAAATGTCGATTTAAATAAAGAATATCAATACGTAAATCATAATAAATAGATTTGACCCCGCCATACGTTTAGTATTTTTTTTTCTTATTAGAAACATTATTTTTTGTTTATTTTACTACAGGCTGTCATGCGGTTTGCCCCTGCCTTTATTTACACCTATGGAAAAACTAAACCAGCGCGCCATTTTCTATAAAGTTATTATTGTTTTCGTTGTGTGGTTAATTAAATAAGTATTATCAAAAATACAATATTTAAAATATTGTCGTCACCAACTGACGTTTTTAATCGATGCTCCGGATAGTCAGTACCTGGCAACAACAGTCAGTTGAACTTTATAAATCTAAATGTGTCATCTTTATAATTACGTTATTGTAGCATAAGTTCTTACAACAAGTCTGTGTTTTTCCTCGCAAGTGTGTTGAAAAACGTCGTATGAAACGCGTGTGCATTGGTCATTACACTCTCTACTACTACCGACTAATACCGCCTCGACTGTAATATCCAAAAGAGCACACTTGTATCACAATGTACTATTATGAACGGCTCTGCAATAATATCCGATTTCATGATTCATACATTAATATTAGTGATGGGCCGACTATAGTATTTGCCGACTAGCCGACTAGCCGACTAATCGGTTTTCAAATTGCCGATTAGTCGGCTGACTAATCGGCAATGCCGATCATTCTAATACCTACTTGTCAGAGGTGTTCGGGCTTTTTCGTCATTACTCGGCTTAGTCATCGCGCGGCCGCTAAGCATGTTGTGACGTGTTTGTTTACATTTTTAACCCCCGACGGAAAAAGATAAGTTGAACGTGTGCATCTGTGTATCTATGTATCGGTATGTCTGTCTGTTCCCTCGTAGCTGCCAAACGGCTGAACCGATTTTGATTTTTTTTGTTTTGTTTGTAGGGTGACTTGATCGAGAGTGTTCTGATTTGAGCTATGATTCACGAAAATCGGTTCAGCCGTTTGAGGATTATCAGCTCTTTTCAAGTCGATGAATGGATGTGATCATCTTCTATGATGAATGACTTGGAACTGATGCTGCAGCATCAGTTCAAGTCACATTTTGTAATATCTATATCAATTTTTAAAAGAGTATCCTTGGAGTATCTTGCCCGTTCGTCTCCATAGAGATCTACGGTTTGGAATGGGCAACTAGCTTCAACTTTTTGACTAACTGACCGACTCTTTGACAAATCAAAAGTGCCTATAAATGGTTTAATTGAAATAAATGCTTTGTGTTTGAGGTTGAGTTCATCACCTGGTATTTGCAGAATACCCAACTCCCTCACCAACTTACAGCAGACTTATAAGTGTCGTTTTGGGCTCATTGAAAAGGTCTCAAAAAATAGGTTACAGATGGATGGTGATCAGGGTCTGACCATGGAGTAGGAAAGAGAAATGAGACTAAATTAGTAACTACTGTGGCAAACATATAGGTACAGCTATGCAGATTTCGGCGAGACACGTGTTGATCGTAGCGTGTCTACTAGTAATCCTTACTTATATCATTACTTTACTAATATTATAAATGCGAAAGAACTCCCGTCTGTCTGTCGCGCTTTCACGCCAAAACTACTGAACCGATTTAAATGAAATGTGGTACACAGATAGTCTAGAGCCTGATAAAAGCTACTTTTTATCGACATACCACGCGGGCGGAAGTTAGTATAATGTAAAATTTAAAAAGCAGGAAATAAAAGTTAAAATATTTTTTTTTAAAACCCCCGACAAAAACAAAGCGTCTAAAAGTAAAAAAAATAATATGTAGGTATTGGTTTAATTAATATAACAGTTGTAGGTAATATTTTGAACAATAAGCGTCGTCGTGTCGGGGGACGGCTAAGTAAGTAATGTTTATAAATTATCTAAGTAAGTAATGTTTATAAATTATCAAATTATAAAACAAGTACAAATTATTTGTTTTATTTCATTTGATAAGCGCCGATTATAATCGGCATATTTTGCCGGATAGTCGCCGCCTACAAATGATGCCGAATAGTCGGCTTTCCCGACTAGTCGGCGACTAGTCGGCCCATTTCTATCTGTAACATCGAAGGAACACCAAAACTCTCTCTGACGAGGCAGGTGACGCCAAAATATAGGGTAAGTATTATTATTGCCGAGCGGTCCATATTAATATATTTATGCTCGTGACTGTACCTAAGTGTGCTTGTGTTATAAAAAGATGTTCTTCAATTAATTCAATAAGAGAAAGACGTCTCTGCCTAACAACATTTTTTACGTCAACGTAACACAATTTATTATTTATTGTTACTCTCTCACACCCTTACGTAATCTTTTGATAAAGTCAGTAGGTATCTAATTTTTAATTGCTATCTATTACCTACATACAAAATACCAGCAGGCACTTATGTAATATTGCGTTTATAATAATGAATAACTATGAATATTGGAAATATTGCATAGCATATTAATACCTATGTGATATGTCCTATATAGTTTTACCCTATATAAATAATAGGTAAGGATGGTTTTAGATACCTACTATTACTAATAACAAGCTGTTTTTTTAAGAAAACTATATCCAGAATATAGGTACCTACATATTGAAATTATTATCATCCGGGTGTCGGGGCGTATACCTACAATATTTTGTGATTTGTGAGATTTGTGTCAGCTGTAAACGTGTCTTCGATACACACTCAGACCAACAATTTTGTTGGTCTGAGGATACACAAGAGAAATGGGAGGGGCAGTTTCCAAAGAATGACAAATGAGATGATTCTAATGTGCATGTACCTTCCAGCTAAATCAGCAAGGTGCAGTGTAGCATGAGGTGTGGCGATTTCTAGCAGTGCGTGCGATCGTGATGAGGTAGCGTTGCGTCGAGTAGCGGCCGTGCGGCGCCTTCGAGCCCCTTCGGCGACCAGCGTCAGAAGAGCTTCGGCGTCCTGGACCAACACGCGGCGAAGATCTGCTCGCGTGGAATGTGATGATGTGGCTTTATGTACAAAGCTTAAGCACGAGTTTTTTACAACCTTTTATTTAACTTGCTATGTTGTTATGTTAGTAAGATCGTTTGTTTGTTTAGGCCGAAATTAAAGTCACTTCTTTTTGTCGTACGGCGTTGACATTTTACATGTTGGTTCAGTTCCAAAGACAACGCATTTTTTTGTAGAATTAACAGGTGGCTCATTGGGCACCCCTATCCTGAGAAATCACTCTAAGAATCCATCCAAGCAAACAAGTTATTGAAAGTGGGCACTGTTACCCGTGTGTGGCTGATTGATAAAACAAAACTATTGACAAAACACGTGTGACGTCCAAGATCTGCTAGAATAATCGCGACTTCGTTCCAATGGAACAAAAGGTGGATTGCTAACCTAAAATTCTACCTCCCTACCTAGGCTTAAAATTGTACCTCATCTTCATCTAAAAAAGATGAAGATGAGGTACGATTTTAAGCCTTTAAACCTACTTCGCTAGGCGCAGTCATTGGAGCTAGAAAGGGGATGTAAGGAAGCGTTTAATTAGTAGAAATATATTTTTAAACTTACTCTGCACGTAGGGTCCTCTAGAAGGATGTTCGCGCACACGCAAGTCCTTGCGTGCGTTGCCTCTGCGCCGGGGCAGAGAGTGACAGGGCGGGAGCGGCACCTCGCCAGACAACAAGTCGTGCACCCGCTCGTTGTATATCTCCAGGAAACTGCAACACATAAGCAACAGAGTCAAAATAGATTAGCTAGAGAAACTCTACAGACGTGTTGTGTATCGATATCTAAACTATACTGATACCTTACATGAAACGTAAATATTATTCATCATTAAAACCAGGACATAGGTATGCCTCCCAAAAAGGTCCTGGGACGAAGAAACTACCTACATAATAATTATAGGTAAGTTGGCGCCATTTGTGGCTCACTGATCGATCGTAGAGTATTGTCACAAATTAAAACAAAACTCATATCTCATTTTATGAACTGAAACTATTTTACCTACGGGGCTGTGTTGTTGCAGTCGGGTTTATTTTTAAATTTTTTTAAACTGCTTTTTTTATTTTCAGCTTTTTCGTTTTTTATCATTTCTCATTCCAAATAACATATGAACATAAATTGCAATTTGTATGTTTATGTTTATAATCACCTTTCAAAACCCTTCATTTTGATACTCCACTGAATTGGGTACATATGAAGATATTTTTCAACATACCTTTTGGCGCCTCAAATCCGCCATTTTGATTCATTTTTTATTTTTATATACCCAGTGACACTCGCGCAATAAATACGAATCTAACGACATATCATTCATCAAAATCGGTTCAGTCGTTTATTAGTTACGAGGGAACATAGAGACGGACACACATATATACATACAGGTCAAACACATAACCCTCCTTTTTTGGCTTCGCCGCAGTCGGGTAATAATGTTTCATAAACATTCATTAAAATTAACTTTCAACACTGTGAATCTAGTCAAATTGTGTTCCTAAACGAATATTTTGGTAAACAATAGTAAGACAAATGTCCACCTGTAACAAGATAACTGAAGTTTTGTGCGAGTTAACGTGAGTTAGTCACGACCAAACTAATTGCCTGCTAATAAATCATCCCGCAATTTACAAAGTGGAACTTAGTTTCAACTTTTAACTATTTAGAAATTACTTGAACGGAATAGCGTGATTTTCTACTGTAGGTAATGGAGGAACTGGAAAACTTAATTTTACTTATTCACATAGGCGATAGGTACCTACCTATCGCCTATGTGAATAAGTACAATTAAGTTTTTTGGTGTTTAAATAATGGTAATAGGTAGGCCCATATGTTTGAATACCTAAAAAAATTTAAGATTTTTTAAGAGTCTTCTAATCAAATCCACATAATTTCCATTCGATTTTCAAATACAAAACAACAAAACGCACGACGTTAACTATAGGTTAGGTAGGTACCAGATTTAACGAAATTTTTCTGATATTCCAAGAAATCATTCTCAGATAATTTATTCTTCAAAAGTTAATCTAAAGTTTTTAAGTGGTAGGTTCAGTGTTTCCATTATTTTGTAAACTACTTGTGTGTAATAATCCGTTATTACGGTAGGAATGAAACAGTTCAAAGTACGGAGATACCGTACCTACATGGGGCGGCGCCAGACCATCAGACACCTCGCACGATGTGATACTGGCGTCATAAAACAACTCGCCACCGCGAAACTTTCATAGAAAGTGTAGAACAGTGTGTATACACGAATTATTATTAACCGCGGAAAGCAACGTATGTTTTAACATAATATCCTTCTTCTTATTTTCGTGTGGTTAGTCAGAGTTTTAAAGCCGCGCAAGAGCTTGGCTTCACATGCCGTGGAGAATGAAATATCTCTCTGGTATGCTGGTTTCCTCACGATGTTTTCCTTCACCGTTTATAAAGCAAGTGATTCCGAAAATGATGAATGATTCCGAAAAACATGAATCCGAAAAGTCAGAGGTGTGTGGCTTGGGCCATAATATCCTGTCTGTCTCTGAGTCACCAGAGGGGTACCTAAGGGTTTTCGGTACTTTGTATTTCTATGAACTAATGCTTTGTATTTTCTTGTCCTGGAAATAAGTACATTTATGTTCTATCGTGTATCTAGTATGAGTTTATCTAGTTATCATATTAAATAATCAACAGTGTCAGCACATTTCGATAATTTAATTAATCCAACAGGACCATAAACTTTTTTTATCCTTACATAATTATTATAAAACAAACTCCTCCGCCGCGTCTGTCTGTCTATTTGCGATAAACTCAAAAACGACTGCACCGATTTTCATGCTGTTTTCACCAATGGATAGAGTGGTTCTTGAGGAAGGTTTAAGTATATAATAGACGACATGCACGCGGGCCAAGCCGCGGGCATCAGCTAGTCTACATATAAATTGATTTTAATAACTTATTTAGTAACTACTTACCTATCTATTTGCTACTACCTCTGTATTTTATACCTACACTTATATACATACCATCATACGATACTTTTATACATATACTAGCGACACGCTTCTGCTTCGCACCGTTTTTACGACTTGACAAAAGATCGAGATTTCTTAGTTACATGTAACTTTAATATACACATAAACCTTCCGGAATAAATTCTATAAACGGTGGTGAAAACCTCATCAAAATCTGTTGCGTGGTTTAGAAGAACAACGCGGCCATAGACAAATACAAAAAGCGACTTTAATTTATAAATAATATGTATAGATACATATTATATACATATAGGTATACATGATTTGAATACATATTTTTCCATAAAAATATGCGTTATCAGTTTGAATTTATGAACGCCGTAGGTACCTATGTTTTCTGCCTAATAATGGTCAAACCTAAAATTATTGAGTTTTCAAAGAGAGAAACTCCAAAACCCATGTTCAAAAGTTCCTCGTCCGTCAGGAGAAGCCCTTAACAACAATATTATTTATTAACAATTTTGTATAAGACGATAATCGGACGCTTGCATTTGTATTATATTTTAACTGGAGACATATTATGTACCTACATTTATAATAAGTAGTGCAGATTTTACGGAAAAGACACCGAAATAATCTTTTCTTGCGAAAATATCTGAAACCAATTTCATCTTCATTGTTTAGATTATTTTTACCTCGCGTATATTCCTAAACCACTCGCTTTACAACGTTCGATGTCGAGTAGGGCGGGCGGGAGATACTAGACGCGACGGCGGACAGGGCGCGACTCACGACCATTCGGAGGACTGAAGCCATACTGACTGCTGTCTCTGAAAATATTAGTTGCTACACCCATCCCCCTAGGTAGGTATAGACAACTTAGTAATAGTTCTCGCAAAATAAACCAAGTCTCACTGTTTGTATTGTGTTCAAATCGCGAAGGTAATTATATGTTTAGGTATACATGAACACAAATCTCAATTTACATGAGTAGGAATTAGGTACCTACCTACTTATTTTTTGTCTTTTGTTTAACCGCGGACTCTTGAAACTTCGTCACAAAATAAAATAATTAATATCTACCTAATCCCAAAATAATAAAAACGTGCTAACATTGAACATGTAAAATGTGACTTGGTCACAACTTCTGTGACCGTTGAATAGCAAAAAACCTTCTCTGTTACATAAAGAATAATATACAATCGTACAGTGATACTCAGGTCTGTTCGCAGACTGAGCTACTTACCTACACCGCGTATTCGCGACTGCTACGCCGAGCCTACGCGAATGCTACACCGAGCCTACGTGACTGCTACGCCGCGCCGACGCTATGTGATTGATACGCCGAGCCTACGCGGCTGCTACGCCGAAGCTACGCGGCTACGACGCTAACGACGAGCCATGTACGCAGAGCCTACGCTAGCTGAGTCTATGCTGAGCCTACGTTGAGCTTACGCTGAGCCAACGCTGAGACATATGAAGTGCCTACGCAGCTTCAACGGTTACAATAGTGAACTATTGTAACTAACACGCCAAATGAAACTTCTTTGTTTAATGTTTTATAAGTTCATCGACCACCTATGACTGGTTTACTTTATAAATATAGGTCTGTATAAGTGCTTTGTTTTTAAGGATAAACAACAAAGCCCGCGATATTGACTGTTTTACTTTAAAAAAGGATGTCTCAGAATGTTCAATACCTACAACACTGCAATCTTCGACACAAAAAAACAATACCTTTCCAATAACTCTTGTATATGTAACACGAACACATGTACAATCGTGTAGGGAGATATTGGCGCAGATAAAGCTATGATCGTAGGGTGTTAAAGGCTCGCGTGTCGTTTCAGCCTTGAGGTCAGGAAGCCATGGTGCCTCTCTTTATTATCATTCAAACTTAATCGAATACAACCAACAATATATTACACGAGTGTTGAAAAACAACCGTAAAAAAGTTTTCAACACGCTCAAAACTTACCAATTCAAAAGTTAATTCACACCTTCGCGTAAATGACCGCGGCAGATCTACAGAAAACTTAGAGGGACTTTATTTTACAGTATCGATTACATCATGCAAAATACTGGTATTTAGCTGCATCCGGTTAGACTGGAAGCCGACCCCAACATAGTTAGGAAAAAGCTAGGCAGATTTTTGGATAATATCATGCTCAAGGGTGTATTGCATCTATCTTATTACCTAAAGGACTTTTAGGCAATTCAAAAGTCAAAAAAGTAAACTGTGTTTCTGATGAAAGTCACGGCGCTGCCTCGGAAAGATTAGATTTTCTTTTGAGTATTGACACAGAAATAGGGATTACTTTGTCAATTTATACAGAAAAGTTAGAAAACGTAAGAGCGAGGGAAGCGAACTCGAAAACTTTGGCACCCCACCCCGCAAAGGTAAGGTTTTATTTTAACTATTCGTACATAAATAGGAGTATATACTATGTCGACTTACGCAGAGAAGCCTGAGAAAAAATAGAATGCAGGTTGCAAGAGCGAGCGAAGCGAGCTCGAAAATTCTAGCACCCTACGTTTATATTTAGCATAGGTAGAGAGCCAAACTACCCCAACTACAAACTGCATTTTAGTTACTGAATATATTTTGTTCGTGTTTGGAATTTGATTACACTCAAATCTCAATTGCAAAAGTGGTAGGTAAGTACTGTAAAGGACAACATTTATAACTGAAGGCACAAAAGTGCTACCAAACTTTCGATTGTAAAAGTTGCGTCAATGTTGGGTTGAAAAAGCATCAGTACCTACTATACTTATGGAAGAGAACACACCTTACATTTTATTAAAAAGGAAACGCAGAAAATGCAAGTCATTGTAGAGGGGTACCTACTAGGTACCGACGCATTAATACCCGCAATAATTTGCCGTGAAAAAATTGGCGCCGATGAAATAATGACGCGACACCCATTTCATTTTGACAATCGCATCGCGTGCCTGCCACCTATGGCTTCTTCACACGAAATGCATAAACGATAGAAACAATTTACTTGCCGAAAACAAACTGCTTTTGGGAATAGACGTAAAAGCAACATAGATTACCTACGGTACACAATGGGTTTTGAAAATGGTAGCATAAAAACAACAAAAGATGTAAAATCTTTTGTCGTTTTCATGCTACCATTTTGTGGTTTATACTTAGGATGGGACCCTGTCTAGCTCGAACACAGGATAACGTAGTACGAAAACAATTAAAGCAACTGATTCAAATCAAAACTACCTATTACTAGATACATACTACTTCGACTAAAAATTCAACTGCTAATTCTCGTCACGCTTATCATAGATCCATTGGATTACGTCCACCAGGTGTGAGATTACCTCACACGACACGACACACCTGTCATTAGCATTCATAGAAGGTTCTTGCGGAGGCCGCTTTTCTAAGAATCTTATTTGAATAAGTGAACTATTGCGGAGGGACTATATGGACTATGAATAAGGATTTACGCAAACTTTCACATAAGGACCAGCCTGTACCTAAAGTAGGGTTTATACCAGTGCACGCTCACGAACCGCCGCCGTGAACGAACCGCCGCCGCGCCGTGAACGCTATGCGCCTCGAATGGCTACAGACGCGTCACATTCTACGCGCACGCGCATGCTACGAACGGTTCGCGTGGAAGGATCCACACCTGCGGAATTGATGATCACGCACTCGAATCGTGAAGTGACTCTTCTTCACTTCACTTCACCGCTTCACGGTTCCATACTATGTTCCTAAGATGTACGAGAACCGCAATGTTCGTGCGCGTGCATAGGTATAGATAGATCCGCCTTTACATAATACATTTATCCAGCAGTGCAAGCTGGTATACTCAAGTGCTCAAGTTGCTCAACATGGTATACTTAATCTCTTTCTTTTCGTGTGGTTAGTGACTTAACTGGTGTCAGAGTTTTAAAGCAGCCAATGGGCCTCTTATTTGACTTCACATGCCGTCGAAAAATATCTCTCAGGCTCTCTCCTGCACCGTTTTTTAAGCAAGTGATAAATAGTAGTGGTAGTGCTAGTGATAGAATTATAACAATCAAGTAGGTACTAAAACATACCTATATACAGTTACCTGATAGTAAAATCAACTGGTTGCTGTTCATACAATGCCTTGCAGAGCCGTGGGATCAGTCCAGGCTGCGCTTCTGTGCCCATCATGGTATGCGTCTTGCCCGTCGCACTCTGCCCATACGCCAGCACACATGCTGAACAACCTCTGGAGACGCTGGCTATGACTTCCTGGCCGATGGCTTCGAACACCTAGCATGGGTAAATATAAATATTTCACTACCTATCTATTTGAATCAAGGGACCTACCCTTGATTCAAATAGATAGGTAGCAAAAGCCGTGTCACTCCATGTGTAAAAACAATAAGTGGAACAGACCTACACCAGACCCCTAGATTTGTATAATTCGACGAAGATCTTTAGAATAGATCTCTGTATGTAAATATACGAAAAGACACTGACCTTTTCCTGCGATGCGTAAGATGGCTGCGTGATTGGGCAGAAGCTATCGAAGGTGTAATCGGCATAATATTGACGAGTCCGCTCGCGACTGTCACCCGCGCCTGATAAGCTAACCTGAGCAAATAATTCGTTATGAGAAATAACCATAACACTCATAACAGGAAATCGCTCGCTGTACCTAACCTACCTGCCTACCTACATAATGTAGAATGAAGGTAAGTAGACTCGTGACAATCTAAGAAGTCCGTTTTGACACCTATAAAAATACATTCTGTTCTTATAAACTGATTCTCGAGACATATCGATTGATCATACTTAGAGAGTTTGTAATCGACGACTTATCTACATTGCTTCAAACTGATTCTCGAGGCATAACGTTTTATTACATGTACGAGAACGAAACGTCAAAACGGACTTCTTAGATTGTCGCGAGTGTAGGTACCTAATTTTAGAAAGTCATTTTGAATCTTTACGTGGTTGGTTTTCTTGGCACCTAACAACTGGACAAATACAATATAGGTATCTGCTCGCATTTTCTAGAGACAACTGTTAACAATCGACGGAAAAAACGGGAAACATCTTCTGATTAATCAACACCTATCTTCCCGATAATCCTAACTCTCGATCAGCACAATGTGTTAAAAAAGAAACAAAGCAACATATGCACCAAGGCTAAGTGGTATATTAATATAGGTACTTTATATGCATTATTTTAAAAAGTTATTTTCGGATGGCAATGATCCATCTTTCTTTGCCCGGAAATACTATTGAATGCACATGCTATATTTTGTGAACAATATGACTACCGCCCATTTTAGTATTTTGTATGGTCGCTGCCGAAGCTTGTGGGAAGGAGGAGATGGGAGATCAGCCCGAGACCGTCTTCAGCTTGGATGATTGTGGGGGATGGGTTGTTATTATTATCGTGGTTATTTTTAAGATCATTCATTCATTCTCTTGTGTGTCTGTGTTATCATATTAGACTGTAATGCTTTTTTAGAGCTGAGGCATACCATAAATAGGGTTGCGGGAAAGTCCGGAAGGGATACCGGGACCTTGGCAATAGTTGGCAATAGGCAACTGAAGGAACACGGTTGGGTTTTAATCAGTAAAAGTCTGACACGCGCGCGGGTGAAGTCATTTGATGACATCCCACCCTCAAAAAAAAAAGCCATACCATAAATCGAAAGTTAGTACGATTAATGTGAATGCAGGTAAATCTCACTTATTTACTTTACGCGATATGCAAAAAAAACGTACTTAAGTACCTAACAGTTGTTTTTGTATTAGTTATATACTTAAAATTAACGGTGTAAGTACCTATTTAGGTAAATAAGAAGTATTTAGGTGAAATTATATTAAAAATTACTTACTTTGATATTGGTAATTGTAACTGTATTATTATCTACAACGTTCACAACCGGCACACAGTCCTTCTCTGACCTCAATTCCCTGTAAAAATGAAATAGTTCATCAATAAAAATAAAATTTCTTTTTAAAACCAAAAATTAAAATACAAACAGAATATAAAAACTTACTTTTCGGTAAAGGGCCTAACGCGTACCGCTAGTTTTACATTAGACATCCCTAGTTTCTATTTTAAAGGTTACAAATAATCTAACTAGTGAATCGATTTTCACGCACTTTGTGGTCAGTACTATTCGTTAAGTTTAAAAAACTTTTACGTACCAAACAACGACAAGACGATAGTGAAAACTAGAACTATAATGAACAGTCTTCGAAAGTCCCGTGTTGTTGAACAAAGTTATTTTAAGACCGACGCACCCTTCCTGTAGCTCATAAACACAAGGAAAGCATAATTAACTTAAAAATAGATCTTCCTCCTCCTCCTCTTAATACCTACTATAACTCCAGCTAAAGCAAGGAGGTACCTACCTACTTATAAATAAGGTTATAGATACAATACGTAGTACTGAACTTCGCACAGAGGGCTGCGCAATATTTAACATTTTTTGGGCACCCAATGGTGACATGGGCCGAGTGTGAGTGAGAGAACATGCGCGAAAGTTCTATCGGCCGTATTGTACTTGCTTGCAATATTCATTTAATCATACAAATATCTTTAACAATGCAGTAAGCACAGTTACACTTACAGGAAATATAATCTACGTGAAAAGAATAAAGGTCAAACTCATCCATCATATTCATATCATAATCTTGTAGGTAATCTTTTCAATTTTTCATATTCATATCTTTACTTTTTTATGTTTTTTTTTGTATTTTTCGTTAAAGAGCGTAGCAACACAATGGTTTGGAGAAAATATCGAAAAATCGCACTTATCCGTCAGTGTCAACATGAACAATGTCACAGATTCATTTTTTTCTGCGATGCCGGATGCTATTGGACATCACTAGCGCGGAGACATTTTGATTTTTGAAGAAAACCAGTCTGTCACTCACCATCTGTCACACACAGTCTGTAAAGAAAACTATTGCTGTTGGCGGATGAGACGTCTTTTGATTTCTGTTTGTTGATTTTAGTGCGCATCGCTGTAATATTAAATCTATGCAGAAAGGTACTCTTATTTTTTGTAATTAAACTCAACTAGGTACCTACTCTATACTTCGTAAACAAATCGTGCAAAACAAGTGTTACGCCGATTACTTGCAAGAAATATTTACGTCGGATTAGTGAGAGCACAGTATCAGATAAGTGCCCCTGATCAAGTTTTCTATTTTAATGCAATTTCTGAAAGAAATAAAATAATTCATCACATATCTACCAAAATGAAAATTATTGTTCAAAACTTCAATGTATAAGTACCTACACAAATTGTTTCTGTGTAAATAATGCCCTAATTGGGTCATCACTATGATTTGCTTACCATATCCTACTTTCTAAAAGTATCACCTTTTAATGGAGCCATGCAACTTACAGATAATCTTATCACTTGTCAAATAAATGCATGTTTAATGAACCCAGCTGACTGCCAGAGGTTATCTAAAGATTGGAAAAAGGAATACTAAGATATAATTAAATTTTCGCATCACTTTTAGAATCTTCATTGCTACTGTACCTACTCCTCTTTTATTTCATATGTACATACCTACCTGTTTAAAAAGCGACACATGAATATTGTATTGTGTTCTAAGATTATCATCTCTTGAATTTACATAAAAATACCATGTCACATTGAGTTGAACTTTCAACATTCTAATAACCATTCTTTGTTTGGCTGCTCAAGATGCTGGTACGTAGGCTAACCAGGTCGCTATGGAATACGGTACGCGTGGAGAAGAGGCTACTTGCTTCAGAGCCTTTGAAACCACAACCTGAAGAAAAGGAGGGGATTGATCCCATTCAGGTGAGACTTTAATTGTTTCATTGAAATTGATAGAGATTGCTGTAGGTACTTACATTATATTAATATGTAACCATAGCTTTTACTTCTATTATTTACGAAGATACAAAGAATAGAAAACAGTGTTTGTTTGTTAACAAAAAAAAAAAAAAAAAAAAAAAAAAAAAAAAACTCTTTCCCATGAACCACATAAGGTTCTGGATAATTGTTTAACCATTATGTTTGCTCCGCATACAGCGAAAGTGTTTAGTTTACTACACATTATAAATGAGTACGCAATCCATTCCCATTTGAAGCAGTTACTTTGTTGTTATCTTCACACTTACATAATATTGCTAAAAACAATAAATTGTAAAAAAATAACAGTTAACTTATAATCACAATGTTATATTGTAATATTACACAAAAGACAAAAAAAAGACTTGGCTGTAACTACTGTTTCATATTATTCAAACTTATAAAGTAAACTATAACAATTAAAGGCCAATGTAGACCGATATTCATTCAGAACGAATTCTATATCAATATGTTTGAATGTCCATTGGTAAAAATTTAAATCCCTTGCCATGCCGTCCTGGTCTGCGTAGGCCTTAAATTAACTATTACTACATTTGTTTATTTATTGACCAATCAACACATTTGTTTACTTTCAGTTGGAGGCTCTAGACAAGGACATATGTCTATTAGTTGATGAGAAAGACAACTTCCTCGGAACGGCCACTAAAAGACAATGCCATAAAGTAGACGATGATGGCAAAGTACTGCTGCACCGTGCCTTCAGTGTATTTCTGTTCAACAAGAGAGGAGATATGCTCCTGCAGAGAAGAGCTAGCCAAAAAGTAAATCCAACTTAGTATAATGGAATTATATTAATTAATAAGTATTATAAATGCGAAAGTAACTGTCTGTTACCTTTTCACACCTTAACGGCTGAACAGGTGATTTAAATGAAATTTGGGACACAAGTAGACTTGGGTTGGGTCATAGAATACTTTTTATCCCAGTAGTATGTTCCGGTGGGATAGTTTCTGACCTACACGCGGGCGATGCCGCAGGCAATAGCTAATAATAATGTTCAGGGTCAAAGTCTACTTGGGGAAAGTAGCTTTGATAAAAGTTTGAGTCCCAGTCTAGTTCAATAGGACATCAACGTCAAATTTTCCCTTCAAAATATTTTCCGTCGTTAATAGTTGTCCTCAAGAGGAGCTCGTGGCTAAGTAATAACAGCCGTACGGGTCGATCCATCAGGTTAAGCTATGCTTGCCGGGGCTGTTCCGTGGATGTGTGACCATCTTTACATAGGGAGACTCCTCCGTGCCTCGGAAAGCACGTTAAGCCGTTGGTCTCGGCTTTCATTTGTGGATCTTTGACAGTTGTTACGGGTCGTCAGAGGCCCGAAAGTCTGACAACCAGTCTTGCCAAGGGGTATCGTATTACCCAGTTACTGGGTTGTGGAGGTCAGATAGGCAGTCGCTCCATATAAAATACTGGTATTCAGCTGTATCCGGTTAGACTGGAAGCCGACCCCAATATGGTTGGGAAAAGGCTAGGCAGATGATACATAGATATAAATGAAATTTTTCAGGTAACATACCCAGATTACTACACAAACGCGTGCTGCAGCCATCCACTGTACATAGACGAGAAAGCTGAAGACGTCGTCACGGCAGCAAGACGCAGGCTCAACCACGAGCTAGGCATTCCTTTAGACCAGGTATTTTCTTAGTCATTGTCTATATTAACGCCGAGATAAATACACTTGAAGACTACTCAAAGTACGTCCCGAAACTTTATCGGAAACGCGTTCAACGCAGGAGTTATGCTTCTATACGATGTTTTTTTTTTCTTATGTCGAATTGAAGGTGACGAAACAAGTTATCTTACAATGAAATGAAACACATTTGATTATTGAAACATTGTTAAACTGATTATACACCACCACCAAAAACTCAAACCGTTTATTTAATTTAAATAACAGGTACTTTTGAATTGCCAAGGGATCTGTCAGTCAGTGGCCCATTCCAAAGCGTAGTTAAGTACCTGGTACTTACTTGTTGAAAGGCCTACATTGTCCTCCCATGCCTACCAACACTGTAATTTGAAAGTATTGTAAAATCCAATTATTTTTAAAAGAGTAACCATGGACTTTCTTGACGGCTCTTCTCCATAGGAAATGGACCAATTGGAACCGTGCACCTAGCTTCTGAAGTTTCATAAGTGCCCATGTAGGTTTATGTGAAATAAAATATTTTGATTTGATTTGATTTAGTAGGTTTCTATGGAGAAGAATAGGCAGGAAACTTCACGGACAATATTTTAAATAAAAATATTGTTGCTATTTCTAAATGAACTGCTAATTCCTCAGATGGACCCGGAGCTGTTCACGTTCATGACACGCGTGCACTACCACGACCCCGGCGACGGCGTGTGGGGCGAGCACGAGATCGACCACATCCTCTTCTTCCAGAGCGACGTCAAAGTCAAGCCCAACTCCAACGAGATCTCCGAGTACTGCTTCGTGCCTAAGGCTGAGTTTAACGCGTAAGTCTTTTTTTTTCGAACAATATTATTTATTACAAGCAGCGCCCCGCGGTTTTACCCGCATAAGTCCCGATCCCGTGGGAATATCAGGATAAAAAGTATTCAATGTGTTAATCCAGGTTATAAACTATCTGTGTGCCAAATTTCATCCAAATCCGTTTAGTAGTTTTTGCGTGAGAGTAACAAACATCCATCCATCCATCCATCCTCACAAACTTTCGCGTTTATAATATTAGTAGGAAGATTGCCATTAGACATGTATTCAGGTCCCAAGAAGCGAGGTAGACCCCTTCTCACTTGGGTGTCTGTAGTCGACAAAGACCTGAGGCCTTAGTGCGAGTGCTAGTTCCTTTTAACTATCTTCACTTTACGCATTGACCGGGTTCGCCGCTCCGATTGGCCCTTCACTGGCCTTCACTGGTGAAGGGCCAAACGCGGTCGATGCGTAAAGTGAAAATAATTAAAAGAAACTCGCACCAAGGCCTCCGAAGCAAGCCCAAGTGAATGACTCGACGACCTAGAACCGAATCATCAGTAACCGACTTACACGGAGTACATATATTAACGAGTTTAGAAGATCAGTCTCTGAGGTGCGGGATTGCATAAAAATAACCTATAAATAATATTAGTTATCTCTCACTCTCTCTCCTTCCACCACAATTTTATATAATTTTTTAGTACATAGGTAATCTATTTATTTTGTATTTTGTTTACTTATTGTATTTTATGTTTCTTTCAAGTTTTATTTTCATTATATTACTATGTTGTTTTGTAGCAAATGCTGTGTATACCTATAATAGGCATTCATACCAGTATTTTTTTATCTTATTGTTTTTGTATGTACCGCTGTTGGTGTACCAAATAAATAAATAAATAAGAATGACGAGGAGAGCAGACCCCAAATGAAATGGGATAAGGCTAGGCACAGGGAGAGAGAGAGAATATTATTTATTGTGTACCTACAATGTTGCACATTTTTAGGGTTCCGTACCCAAAGGGTGAAACGGGACCCTATTACTAAGGCTCCGCTGTCTGTCTATCCGTCACCAGGCTGTATCTGAACCGTGATAGTTAGGAGCCCGAAGTTGGCCATAGGAACTCTTCAATCAAACAACATAGCACCATCATGTACAGATGAAATTTTCTGAGACCAGGGAAATAGGTAGTTTATTTCCTTAGGTGCCCTTTTTACGGTTCCGTACCCAAAGGGTAAAACGGGACCCTATTACTAAGGGTCCGCTGTCTGTCTGTCTGTCCGTCCGTCTGTCACCAGGCTGTATCTCATGAACCGTGATAGCTAGACAGTTGAAATTTTCACAGATGTGTATTTCTGTTGCCGCTATAACAAAAAATACTAGAAAACAGAATAAAATAAATATTTAAAGGGGCTCCGATACAACAAACGTGATTTTTTGGCCGTTTTTGCTCGATAGTGATAACGGCAACAGGTAGACGCAAAAAAAATATTAAAATAAAACAAATATTTCCCATACAACAATCATGATTTTTTTGCCGTTTTTTCATAGATAATGGTACGGAACCCTTCGGGCGCGAGTCCGACTCGCACTTGACCGGTTTTTATTTTCTTTATTCAAGCAACCAACATTGATACCTACCTGTAGTATATTACAAAGTATGTGTAATACAGTATTGTATGGCTAACAATAGGTTTTGCATATATAACTAGGTACTATAAGAGTAAAAACATGCGAACAAAACGAAACAACAAAAGGTGCTTTTTTAGGTATATTACATAATATAGATAAGTTTACAAAGTTACACATAACATTGCGCCAGCATTCGCTGAAGGTATGGACAGACGAACTAGTTTTAGAAAGAAAACTTTCTAATGATAACAGTGATATAAGACACGCTAGGAGTGCCATACTGACCACATAACATCTCATGCCTGTTTTCTCCGAAGGTGTTGGCAGGGGTTTACAGCCAGATTTCGTCAGTTATTTTCAAGTCCTATGTAATAAAGGGCGACACTTTTGTTGACGCGTATAGTACCGATTCAAAACTACTGTTACTACGAATATTTTTGACGACATTCATGAATTTATTTAAATATAGGTTCAGTATGTTATGTTATCTAACGAAAAAAAAAGTTTACTTATTTAATTTTTATAGTAAAACTAGCTTCCACCCGCGGCGTCGCCCACGTGGTATGTCGATAAAAAGTAGCCTATGTCCTTCCCGGGGATGCCATCTATCTCCTTGCCAAATTTTATCGAAATCCTTTCAGTGGTTTAGGCGTGAAAAGGTAACACATACAGACAGATAGAGTTACTTTCGAATTTATAATATTAGTATGGAGTATGGATATTCACTTCCCATAATCATGAGACAGCTTGGTTTATGGCTAAAACCTATCCATACAAGATAGTTTAACAATTTTTTGTCTTCAGGTTCTTACCGACTCTGGAAGGTCCCATCACGCCCTGGTTCAACATGATTCGCAGACACCGGCTGAAGCTCTGGTGGGACAACCTACACCGCCTCAAGGAACTCACGGAACCCGACAAGATACAGAAGTTCATGAATGATACTAAATAAGGCAATACGCCGTCTTCGAGTAGCTATAGGCAATCAATTATCGGTTTAATTTATACCAGAGGAGAATGAAAAATAATGATTTTCTTTATTTTTATTTCATTATTGCCGTTTTATAAATATGGCATACATTATACTGTAGGTAAGTTCTAGTGTTATATGTATATACTTATGTATGTTTTGTTATTGTTTAGTTCGGTAACTACCTCTTATGCATCAATAATTACACTATGCTTTTACGTTATGTTAATTTTGCGAGAAGATTTAAATAAAATAAATAATCGCTCGTTCTCCTTTGTTTCTATTTTTTTGTTATTCAAAATACCATAAAGCTGTAGATAGTTAACCTATTTAATAACGATGGGTGCTTGCATAAAAAAAAAAAAACTGAAAAATCCTAGAAACCACATTATTGCTCTGTACAATTTCTATAAATGCAACAATTAATATTATATTTATTATTAAAATTGAAATGAATCCATGTTTTATTTTACCATAATCACCTTTTTAGGGTTCTGTACCCAAAGGGTAAAACGGGACCCTATTACTAAGGCTCCGCTGTCCGTCTGTCTGACAGACGGACGGATGGACATCCGTCCGTCTGTCACCAGGCTGTATCTCATGAACCGTGATAGTTAGACAATTGAAATTTTCACAGATGATGTAGGTATTTCTGTGGCCGCTTTAACAAAAAATACTAAAAGCAGAATAAAATAAACAGTAGGGGCTCCCATACAACAAACGTGATTTTTTGCCCTTTTTAATAGATAATGGAACGGAACCCTTCGTGCTTGGCCGGGTTTTTTTAATAAAGACATTCGAAAGTTTTTTTCTATCCAGAGGGGCCCTTTCTATCCTTACTATTTACAAGTGAAAGTGGGTAGTAGGTAGGTTCCCACATACACTAAATTAAAGCATTTTAATGTAGGTACTTACTGGAATTGACGCATTTTTTTTTATTCATTATATATATATTTAGATATATTATTGGCGTTGAGAAATCGCAAATCTTCGTGTGTCGACAATCAAGAAGTTCCTTAGAGGAAATGAGAAGTGTGCAAATTAGCTTATGCACGGTCTGGAGGAGACTTCCCGCTGCCAATATACGCAGTCACCGTCCAGCCCGTGGCCCTAAATTACTCCATGAACCAGAGTTGAGCTACGAGATAGTTTCGCTCGAAATTGTATGACGTGGAGTCAAGAGGACTGTCATGTGGTAGAGTATTGTTCTCCGATCAAGCCAAGATATCACTATGTCACAGATATTATAATACTACATGTGGTGAGTACCTATTGAAGTCGGAAAATACTACGAAGACCGGAACGCCTTGCAGACTGCGTTTTAAGAAATTACCCCTTGCCCCATATAGTGGCGGCTCCGTTGTTTTGGGCAGCGATAAATTCGTTCCTATCTTAACTTTTACCTTTTTGCTTTTACGATTATTATTAAAAAAAGAGAATAAAAGTAAGACTTAAAGTAGATATACTACTGACTATTTGCACTTAGACATCATTTTTAGGGTTCCGTAGTCAACATGGGACCCATAAAGGTAGTTTCGCCATGTGCGTCTGTCTGTCCGTCTGCCCGCGACTTAGCTCAGAGACTGTTAGTATTAGAAAGCTAGGCTGTAATTTTGCATGGGTATATATATTAATCACGCCGACGAAGTGGTAAAATAAAATTATGAAAAAAATTTATATGGCACCTCCCTTAAGTTTTTTTTTTTCGTCTGTCCCGTTGTGAGGGTTGTCGTTGGAAAGGTCGTTCAAAAATATTGTGAGTTAGTTAAACTATTTTTGGATCCAGGGATCCGTTTGCGAAATATAAGTTTAAAGTGCTAATTCTTGTTAGGGTCCTTCTTCAAGTGTGTGTGTCCCCCCTGCCAGCTAAATGAATGGTTCTGGATATGTGAAAAATTCACAACAGTAGGTAGTTTATAATATAGTTAGAACGAAATTAAAAGGAAAACTATCACAGCTAATTAGTAATCGACCAACTTATATTTGCAGTTGCAAAAACATGTTCTCCCATATATTCCGTATGGGAGAACATGTTTTTCAACTACAATGTTAAGTTTGTGCTTGGTGCAAATTCATCCCAACTACGGAACCCTTTAATAGGCGTGGTCCCACACGCACTTGGCCGGTTTTTTTCATTGATTTAATTGAAATTTAAAACAAAATTAACTTAGTGCTCTCTGCTTATGTACTTACCTACTAATTTACAAGATTCTGAGACCAAGCAAATAGGTTTATTTCCTTAGGTGCCCTCTTTTTTTCAAATGAGTTTTTAAGACACTTGTCTGTGCCAAACAAAAATCCGACATTATTTTCCATAAAATAAAGTCGAAAATACATATTCCAACGAAATTTTTTATTGTAGTTAGGTATAAATAAGTTGGCTTGCATCATGCGACAATCAATGGTAATTAATTCTCAAGGTGAACAATAAAAATCCTATAAATTGTAAAGATTTATCATAATAATGTGGAAATATGTCATTTTTTTGTCGAGAAAACTACCTACTTAAATACATTTTCCGACAAAATTTTCGGCATTTTACTCGGCTATCTTTTAAAATATGTTGGGTTTTAAAACAACTTATAACAATGGTCGAAAGCTGTGGAATACTTCGAACGTGGACAGGAAGTTTGTTTGTATCAACGCTGCAATGAACCAATCTACGGACACCAAAGACATAACGGATGTGCAGGTAGGTCCTATATTTTATTGATTAGTCGGGTTCATCATTGTGGGCCCCGCTCGCAGGTACGTACACGTAGCGGAGGGCCACGCGGGTTACTTTCGCAGAACCCCAGCTTATTAATTCTCAGAGAATTTTTATTATCATAGACAATAGTTATTTGTTATGCAAGGCTGCAAAGTTGTTTTTTGGCGCGAGTACTTATAATCAAATATAGAATCCTGAGCGTAGCGGGGGTTTCAAAAGTACGAGACGCAGAATAACTTTGCTGCCGAGCGAAACACACAACTTTTGACCTCACTACAGCGAGGAAAATGCTAGGTGTCTCCATGCATTGAACAAATTGTACGCTTTTACGTACCCACGGCGAAATGTGAATATTCAACCAAACCTATTCACTTTTAGTTTTAAAGCTGTTAGGAAAATGGCACCATTTCGGTATACCTATCACATAAGTAAGAACCTACTGTAGAGCTTCGCGCTCTTGCAGTACCTACCGCCGCGCCGCGCCGGTACTGTACCGGGAAGGATACGGCGTAGGCGCTGCCGCTAAATAAGACGCAATACTGAATTGTACATAACTATTTATTTCAACAGGACGTGTTCACTATTACGCGCCTATCACAAAACTGTTTTATTTTAAAACATTCACCATTTTGAAACAAATTCTACCAGCATCATTTTTTTGCCAGCTTGCATGATATAAGGTTACCTTTTGCAGGCAATCTTTACAGTAGTACCTACTTACCTTTACTTATTTCTTTTTAGGCCGCATCATTAGACAACGACATATGCTTGCTAGTGGACGAGAGAGACAACATAGTCGGAGCCGCCTCCAAAAGGGAGTGCCACAGAGTTGGTCCTAACGGCAAGACGCCACTGCACAGAGCCTTCAGTGTGCTGATGTTCAACTCGGCCGGAGAACTACTCGTTCAGAAGAGAGCTGCTCAAAAAGTAACACTTCTTACTCCTACTGATATTTGATACAAAAAAATGATTTACCCTGGAGAACTGTTCTAATTCAAGCATTGGGCAAACTTTCAAAGTGACTTACTTCTTACCTCGAGCAAGAAAGCAGGTCAGGTACCGAGATTGTAAATGACCCTAGATGTATCTACCTATTTCTCTAAACTATTATGTTTCAGGTAACGTATCCGTATGCCTTCACAAACACATGCTGCAGTCATCCATTGCTTATCAACGGTGTGCCAGAAGACATCACGACCGCCGCTATACGCAGACTTAACGAAGAATTGGGGATACCTGAACATGAGGTAAGAAATTCAAAATAATTGTGATGATCCCGAAAGCGAAAATATTCTGAACTCGTATGTAAGGCCCACCTTACATTAAACTGCGTTGCGGGATTCTACGGGATGTGGGCACCGCAGAACTCAGTCCTTGTGGTGATTCTTTAGTGAGACTTCTGCAGTAGACTGGATGACGAATAACCGACTAGCTATGTAGATGCGAAAAATGCTTTCCAAAAGACGACAAGGAATCATTTTGAGAGGAATTGTTCAAAATCCCATGTAAGTAGGTAACCCGTGCACGGAACTTCTGTCAGAAGCCTTATAAATGGACTTTTTTCCAGCTAAACCGTGAGGATTTTACATGCATATCTCGGTTCCTATACGACGATCCTGGTGACGGCGTGTGGGGAGAATACGAACTGGATCATGTGCTCATCCTGAGAAGCGACGCGCCAGTGAATCCCAACCCTAACGAAATCGATCACGTTAAATATATCCCTAGGAACAAGATAGACAGGTACGAACAGTTCAGTTAATCAGTATATTTTCATTAGGTTAGGGCCCAGTAAGCCAGTAGCTACCTACCTAACTATCCCATTTGCCTGTCCATTTTACTAAGTAGATAGGTACTTACTTACTGGAGACCTACCTACAGTGAAAACTTCCCTGGGAAGTGCTAATTCCATTAAATATTGTTCCTATACAAACAACGGTCTCACGACCTATTTAGTAGCATTCGCAAGCTCCTGAAAACCGCTTACACCACGACTAAGGATTTTGTTTTGATCAGTTTCATAGAAACCCTCAAAGACCCTGTGACGCCATGGTTCAAGCTGATACACCATCACATGCTGCCGTACTGGTGGGACAACCTTCACCGCCTCAAGGAGATCGCCGAGCCTGAGCTGATACAATCATTTGTTATTCAAGAGTAACTTTGTATCAATTTTTTTAATGATTTAAGTAAGTAATAATATAGTTAGCTATGTAGAAACATATTTTAAAATATTATTTAAATGTAAGTAGGTAGGTACTTAGGTAATTGAGAAGGAATAATAAATCCATTAGCTATAGAAAAACAGTCATTTGATTTAAAGAGTTTCAAATTCCCCACCTATCACTAGTCACCACTCTCATCTTCGAAATATTCTCCAAGTTTAGGTACGTAACACATAATCAAACCTCATGTCACCTGGGAACAAATCAATAGGTAGCAATTTCTGTGTTCTTCATACCAGCGGCTATGCACCCTGTGGAGTCAGCCCGATTCCCACATCTGAGTATCTACTATTTTTACTCCATGAGTGGTGTTTGATGTGTTATTACTTAAATATGTTTCGACTCGCTCACCTCAGCGTGTCACTGACTCTGGCAGGGCCACCATCAGGAATTTTAATTTTGATTACACAAAAAGTTTGTCGCTAATTAGTCGAAATTTGTCGCCAAATATCAGAATTTGTCGGTCACTGGTTCAAAAGATATAAGCGTTTATAGGTGGCCGATCTGGAGAGAGTCTCCCCAGCAGGGCCACATTTATATCTCAAAAACTATGGCACCTAGCGAAGCTCTGTTTTCTCCCATAATTTGTCGACAATTTTTCGCAATTTGTTGCCAAATATCAGAATTTGTCGACTTTAAATTAGCGACAATTTTTTTGTGTAATCAAAATTAAAATCCCTGATGGTGGCTCTGCCAGAGTCAGTGACACCACCTCAGCGACATATCAAGACACTCCCCTTAAACTTATTCATAAATTGGCTTCAGCAACTCATCTGTGCTGTTGCCATCCGACGCTGATGACGTCACATATCGTTTCTTCCCGCGTCTGTACGACACAGAGACCCAATGCAAGGTTCGCGCCTGACGGAACTTCCTCTTCTTGAACACTTTCTTTCTAATTGGGTTCTTCAGTGGTTCAGTGTCGGTTATGGAGCGAAGGAGGTAAGCTTTGCAAGTGATCTGGTTATCAACGTGCAGACCGCCCCTGTAGGCTGTGTGGAGATATCGCCCTGCTATTACTTGTATTATCTGTCCGAAATGAAGTTAATTTAGTCTGGAAGCAGTTATGCGAGACAATCAAATTATCATGATAATTATTGCAGACAAATACCTACCTTATACCTGCAGTACTTTCTCACATTTTATAGCGTGATTATAATTTATGCAATACCTAACGTAATATTTCCTCATGAATTTTAATGGTATATTTTTAGAGATAACCCAACAATACTTAACCATTGCTATTATTATGAGAGCCATCACGGCGTTGAACCGCCAAGACACTGACATCATTTCACTGATCAGTTTTTCCTCACAGCCAGTGTCCCATATCGTCAGTTGCGTCTGCAAATATAAAAAGTGCTTATAGAATCCCACTGCTGGGTAAAAACCTTCTCTTTTTGCCAAACATTTTGGGCAACAATAATGGCATTTTGATCTGAAACTACAACTGCAAACACGCCTACATCGTCACACCATCTCAGAAGCAGCAATAAATCGAGATAAATTAACACTAACCCCAGGATTATACTTGTAAATAGTGCCCTTTTGAGTAACTCCGTGGTGTATGCAAGGATACAGTTCATCTGTGGAGCAGCAGCTGTACGGGACGTTGTCTGATACGAATTTGTGGTTTGAACTGTTGAAATGATCGTACTATTATTATGTAGGTACTAAGGTGCAAGTTCAGGGGGCTGACTATAAAGTATTAATGCCATCATTATTCCACTGCGAAAAAAGGATGGTGCTAGCGGCCTTATGTAGCTCCGTCTCTGACTAACACTGGAAAAATGGTGGCATCAATACGTCCTGGTATAGGCTGTGTGCAGATTCCGTCGAAAATTGAACTGATATAAGAGTGGATGGTAGGCCCCTGTTCCGAGTAGCATCGCCCGTCGGACTGAACTGTAGGGAAATTACTATCAACTCTATCTACGTGTCATTTGCCAGGCTAGACCACAAGCCGCCACAGACCATTTTGATCATATAGTTAAGGTTATCGCTCGTTGAGATTAAATATCTACTGATTATCTCAGCCGCGTTTTTGTATCTTAAAGTGCACAAAACATTTAAACGCGCATCAAACAAAATTCAAAAGTCGCGCTTAAGGAGGATCGGCAAGAATGTATGTAAGCTGGTCTCAGCACCAATAACAACCACACATATGCCATTCGATAGGTATTTTAATATAATACAATGACTACTATGGCGGCTCATACCAAATCGCTGGGTGAAAAAAGTTGTGGCCATGTTTCGTAGGACTGATCTGTACACTAGATAATGGAACCTTGGAATAGTTAGTCACTTCTGGTGATCATAGTTTGAATGTTTGAAAATGTATATGCATTCCGATGCTGAGCTGGTCTGATTATGGACCTGGACACTTCGATAACGGAACTCTTCAATAGCCACTAGTAAACCCATCGAATTTGGGCTTATTAGATGTGTCTCAGCAAGTCCTGTTCATTTTACCTGATGACTGAACTAGACACCTATATGGTCCCATTGTGTTGGTCTGATTATGAACCTGGACGCTAGATAACGGAACTCTTGAATAGCTACCAGTAAACCCATTGAGTGTGGGTTCATTAAATGTGTCTCAACGAGTCCGGTTCATTTTGCCTGATGACTGACCTGGAACCTTTAAATGGCTACTAGTAAAGCCACCTATTGTCGGCTCATTAGACGTGTCATAACGTGTATCTGATGTAGAGCACCTGATGGTTGGCCTGGAAGGTGGATAATGCAGTTCTGAAATTCCATCCAAACTCAGTGTTTGTTTTTTACATTTAGCACATACACAAGTACATTTTTGCGATTATTATGGATGACGGTATGTAAAAAAACCGGTCAAGTGCGAGTCGGACTAGCGCACGAAGGGTTCCGTAACATTATCAATAAAAACGAGCAAAAAAATCATGTTTGTTGTATGGGAGCCCCTTAAATATTTATTTTATTCTGTTTTTTTTGTATTTGTTGTTATAGCGGCAACAGAAATACATCATCTGTGAACATTTCAACTGTCTAACTATCACGGTTCATGAGATACAGCCTGGTGACAGACGGACGGACAGACAGACAGACAGACAGACAGAAAGCGGAGTCTTAGTAATAGGGTCCCGTTTTACCCTTTTTGGGTACGAAACCCTAATTATAAAACTGTTTACTATTCCATTTCTTTTTTTTATTATAAAGACTATGTTAATGACCAACAGCACGAAACGCAAAGTAAGTAGACATAGGGTTGTGAAAGTAGAACTTGTCCATGAGTATATAATTATGCCTCGGCCAAAAAGTGCCCTTTCAGGCGACACAAGATAAAGATGTCCCTCGATGCACCGAGAACGCCTAGAAGAGGTATTGGTCAATGAAACACCTAATGAAAGGACGAAACTCATGGACATGAGCATGCTTTCCACCCTCAACTATTATATGGAGCGCAAAAGTCCGCACTCACGGGTTCAGCCAGCGAGCCATGGGACGAAGTATATGTATTCTGGGAGTCGAAACTTACTGACCGCAGGTCATCGTCATCAGGTAAAATGAACAGGACTCGTTGAGACACTTCCAATGAGCACACACTCGATGGGTATACTAGAAGCTAAATAAGAGTTCTGTTATCTAGCGTCCAGATCAGTCATATTAGGTCCTCGTCATCTGGTAAACTTAACAGGACTCGTCGAGACAAATGTATCTAATGAGCCCACTCTCGATGGGTATACTAGTAGCTGTTCAAGAGTTCCATTATCTAGCGTCCAGGTTCATAATCAGATCAGCTCGATGGTACCATATTATTGAAATTATTGTATTATCATCGCATACATTTGAAAATATTCAAAGTAGACCACTAGAAATTATTAATACGCACGACGACCTAAGTGTATAGTTATAAATCTTTCTTTTGAATAACAGCGAAAACTCGACGATTCGCGCCGGATTTCAAAAATTGCAATAGTGGTACCTGTCAGACCAAATAAAAAACCAAGACAGCGCTATGTGCACTTAGTGAGCTGTGAGCGTGTATGCACAGAATGGAGGAGTAGTTTTGGCATGGTTGGTACACTGTATTGTTCGCAACGCTGCCGCTGTCGTGTTTTTTTTATTTGGTCTGAGAGCCTACTCAAGCTCAAGCTTACTCAAGAAAGAAAATGTATTGCATTGCACATACTACTAACAAAGTTTTTGAGTCCATATGTTCCCCATTCATATACCAGGGGATGTAGAACCACTCCTGGAAATTGACTCGACCGCAACAATGGAACCTAGTCTGCAGTCTGTCTATAGCCACCTTCGATGGCAGATGGCTTGAGTATCTGACCATGGCTTTTGTTATGCCGCCTTTTATTTTAGCTACGGCAAAATTGTCTTATTAAAAATAGACAAACTTAATCCTGCTTATTTAGGACTGTCGAGGGATTTTTATTAATAGGTACCTACCAACTTTATATAATTTCATAAGTTTCAACATCTAAATTGTCTTCAGAAACCAAATGTTATTTTTTAGATTATTTTGTTACGAGTACCACTAATACATATCTAACATACATAATCAGCCTATAACGTTCCAACTGCTGGGACACAAGCTGCCTCTCGGTGGGAGGGAGTGGGCCGTAATCCACCACGCCGCCGCCGCGCGCCGCCGGCCCAGTGCGGGTTGGTAGATGTCACACGTCCAATTTTTTTTTGATTCTAGGACATGCCTGTTTCCTCAAGATGTTTTCTATCACCGTTTTTGAGAGCAGTGGTGTTAAAATAATTTACACAAAGTAAAGCGTCTGCATGTCTGAATTCGAACCTACGACCTACAACTTGTAAGTCGCGACCGTTACAACTGGGCCACCACTAGTGTTGTCAGGTCCAATTTGTTTTAAATCGGGGCAGAAGGTAAAATAAATCGGGATTTAGGGTTGTAGATCGGGACACTTAAAAATAGTCAGACTTGCTGGACTAGAGAAATTACAAAATATAAAGTACAATAAAATGGTAGTTCATGTATTAATTATTGACGCTGTTAAAGGAGTATGTGGGTAAGTAGCAGGGCCGTAGCCAGGAATTAATTTCGGGGGGGTTAGGGTAACCAACTTTTTTTAGAAGAAATAAAGTATTTCTTGTTATTTTGAACAGCATTTTTCGTTGTTTTAGCTGATGTTACATTCTAAACTTAGTTGTTATCAATTTCAATAAAGCCCAGTTTCTTTCTTCCGGCCATTTTGAAACCACAAGGACACATGGGACAGCTATGGCGAATATAGGATGCAAGAGCGAGCGAAGCGAGCTCGAAATTTTTTGCATGTCGATTCGAATATGTTAGGTCTGTATTCTTTCTCTTTCATCGTTCATACAGAAATAGAAGTAAGTTTATCGACTTATGCAGAAAAGTTAGTGTAGAATGCAAGAGCGAGCGAAGCGAGCTCGAAAATGTTCGCACCCCGCCTGTGATAGGTAGGAATTCTGCTAAAGTTGGTTTTAAATTGAGTTTCTGCTTTTGCATGCTCGAGTGTCAAACGATTCCGCCCTTTCCGTCCCGTATTGAAGCCATAAAATAAAATAACTTTTGAAGATTTGCAAAGTCTTATTTTCTTTGAAAATATTGTGCCATTTTCGGCGCCGGCGTCTTGTCTTTATTTTACACTGCTGCCTTCACTACTTCTTTGATTTTACACACTTCTTCATAGAGGTGATCCATGTCGAAGACTGTTTCAAATTGTTAGATTTGCAATCACGTTAACCATTGACGCTTAAGTGAATGAGCCTGAAAATCGGGATGTCCCGCGCAAGTCGGGACACCTGGCTACACTAGCCACCACTGCTCTCAATAACCAATAATAATGAACATGAATGACATACCTCGTATTATAGTAGACTGAAGTCCAGAATAAAACATGATTGCGAGGAAAATGATGATCATTATTATAAGCGCCCAAACGTAGTAGAAGAGGCCGTTCGTGACGTCATATTCTCTCTTTGGTAAACCAGCTTTGAATAACTGATACAAACCGTACAGCTGGTGAACAAAATATATATTACCTATGTAAGTAGGTACTTACTGAATAGAAACGAAATCGGTGTATTCTAAAATTTGTATGGTAACATAAAACCTTTTGAAATGTTTCAGCTTGCTACCTCGCCCGTTCACCATTCCGTTCCGTAGCGTCACCGCGTAGCGAGCGCCGTTCTCATAGCGGTTACGTATTGCGCTCGGAGGGCTTCAGTAGAGTTCGAAATAAGTCAGGGTAGGGTTCGAAATAAGTCAATCCATGTAATGAAAGTAAAGCCAAATTGTATCTTACTTCACTTTGTGGAGTTTGTGGTAAAGCTGTATCTAACCTATTTTAATGGAGTAAGTATTTAATTTCTTTGGGACCTACAGATGTTCGATACGGGTCAATGATTCAATCGAGTGTACAAAACTACAAAATAAAAATAAAGTGAGGGAGGGATACGAAAACTTTAGTCTAAACATACCTAGGTACTTATTGTGAGCTCAGATTGTGAGTAGGTATTATAGAAAGAAGATACCTCTATAACTACTGCAATAATAGATCCACAAGCTATAATAACAGGTATAGCATTGCCATCGGGCCAACACACGAGATCCAACAAAGTTCCCTCTTCACTACGAATTCCTTCTGATGTGTTGACTAACCATATCAGATAGAATATTACTACAGGCATGCATGCCATCATAAGCATCCTTATGTTGTTGAAAGAAGCCCACGTTAAATACATCTTTGTTTGATTCTTAGATCGTTATGTACCTATTACTAAATAGTTTTGATTTTTATGTCAATATTGGCATTCTATTGCCAACGATAGTTTTCAAGAGTTACATTCAAGGAACATACCTATGGCGAAGTTATATTCTACCTAATTTCTCTCTTTAACAGTTTAATCCTAGTTTTAACAGGCGCCCGAGGCGCGCGTACTGGATGCTGCGTTTTAAGGCGCTCAATAAAATGTTATTTCTAATTAACGAATTATATCAAGCTCTGACGTTCAAGAACGCGCGTCATGTAATTTATTACTTATATATTTCCGAAAGTAAGAAAGAAGGCATGGCCTTCTATGAGATACTAACACAGAGTACATTACTATTCAAAATAATAAAACCATTCGTGCTGCTAGCACCAATAGTGTTAAATACTGGTAGCACTTGGTACTATTGGTAGAAGGGAAATAATTGAACGCACCCCAGCAAACTGACGACAGTGACATCGACATTTGCATTTTTTGTTTCTGTGCTTGTCACTTGTCACTGTCACTGTCACTTGAATCGGAATTTATCAGTAATTGATTCAACAAAAAATGTGTGAAAAATAAATTTATAATCGGAAAAACGTCTATTTTTGTTAATTTATTCTTTTTTCTTTCTTTTTAGTGACACAAAACGATTACATAAAAGTGGTCTAACTTACTATGAATGAACAAACTTATAGTAAACTATGGGTGATAAAGTTTTGTTTAAAAGTTGTCTATCCAAAGTACAACTACTACTGCTTCCTCGTTTTCCTCTCGATAAAGTATAGAATTTGGTGCCAAAGGAGGAATTCTAATCGAAAAGCCATGGATTGTTTTGAAGTAAAAACTATTCCATTACATCTAGTAAAATCACTCATAAAAGAAAGATTGGATGATAACTTGCCAGTTCTTATGAATAAATGCATAATAATATCCAAAGAACAATTTATCCAGCTGGGTAGTGAAAACTTATTCTACCTAGACAATGGAGTACTTTGGGTAGCATTAAAATTAACTCCAGATGAGAGAAAAAAGCACCAAGACAAGAAAAATAGCAACAAAGAAGTACAATTTAATCTTCACTTTATGACTTCAGAGTTACACAAAAAGCTTTGGACTGACACAGCACAAAATGGTGTTGATAACATAAGAGTTGTGCCAATAGTTGGATCTAAATATGTCTCAGAAAATATAGCATTTACTAATGAAAATGAGTTTTATAACATTACTTCATGTTTTGGTTTACATATTTGTAAAGACATCAGTGTGACTTTCCACCCAGTGCCCAGTTTAGATAGCTCACCCAAAATAGCAGCAGTAGCTGAAGTGAGCCTCATTGTAAATGATTATGACTTAGCCAATGATTTCATAAAAGAGGTTTTAAATAATCATTTTGAAACACCTAAGTTAGTGAGCACTAATGACATATTTAGCATAGAGCTCACACCAGATATGACTGCAAAGTATCATTATAAGTATTTAGATTTAGTGCAATCAGCCGGAAGACTATATTTTAAATGTAAGAAGCTGTTTAGTGATGTTGCTGAAGTGAGTAATGAGTCTAAAGACAAGGTAGTACACACATTCTTTATAGTAAAAGGTGTGACTCAGCTAACTCTAGGAGAAAATGTACACAGTCTAAAGCCAAAGGATGAATTCTTCAAGCCACGGCTAAACAAAAACTTGAATAATATGCTGCATCAGTGCCCTACAGGGCTGAAACACAAATTTAATCAGATACAAGAGACAATCCACCCATTTTTGACTGGAGAAATGAGTAAAGTATCTATTGAATAATCTATTTTAGGTAATTCGCTTTTATCATAATATTTAATAATGGCCTCAATATCATTAACTTGGAACATTTCAGATGAGCTCTCGTCCTCAATGTCAACCCCTATTATTCCGATGCTGCTGCTCACTGGCTCAACTGGATCTGGCAGACATCTACTTATCAAAATATTAGCTAAATACAATGGTGAGTTTGTAGACATGAAAACTTAATTATAACTCAAAAGACCCAACAATTTGAAATGATATATCTTCCTGTAAATAAAGGCATTAAAATATCTTCCTGTATAAAAACTAGTTTCTGCCAGTGGCTTCGCCTGCTTGATATCTTTATGAATAAAATTATAGCCTATGTTACTCAGCGACAATATAACATTTTACTGGTGAAAGAATTTTTAAAATAAGTCCATTAGTTTTTGAGTTTAGTCATTACAAACAAAAGTACAAATATTTTCTCTTTATATTATTAGTATAGATAAACAAAGGCCAACCTTTTCCAACATCCATAATTAATAAATTTAACTTTACTACAAATACTAATTCTGTCTGTCTGCTACTTTTTTATGCCTTAGCAGTTGAATGGATTACAGTGAAATTGGCCATACAAGTAGACTATGACCTGGGTTAGGATATAGGATACATTTTATCCCGGTAGTAAGTTTTGTATGATAATTTCCAACCTCCACAAAAAAACTAGTGTTATTATAAAAAAGCACAATGATTGTTTCCAGGAATGAACTCCCTCCCAGTAGACTGCAATGCTCTCCAGAGTTCTACAGCTAAACAAACTGAGAGCAAGATCAACTCCACAGTACAGAAGGCGAAAGCAGCTGCCCCCGTTATTGTTGTGCTGGATAACTTCGAGGTATGGGAGTATAGGGGTTTATTTATAAACTAGCTTCCGCTCGCGGCTTCGCCCGTGTGGTATGTCGATAAAAAGTAGCCTATGTCCTTTCTCAGGCTCTAGACTATCTGTGTACCAAATTTCATTTAAATTGATTCAGTAGTTTTGGCGTGAAAGCGCGACAGACAGACAGAGTTACTTTCGCATTTATAATATTATTGTTAAGTGATGCTCAAACATCAAAAATTTATGGTTAAACAGTAGCTAAACATTACTTAACTTTATGCAGCATTCATAAATAAACTCCATATTTTTTAAGTCATAGTATAAGCATCTGTACATACATATATTATTATTATATTGTATACTTAATATTTGCACCAACGACAGCCCCATTTTATGTCCAGGAAAAGCACTGTCCATTTCAATGTTGCCTGGAAGATCGCGGAAAGCGATAAGGCCGCCCATTGTATATTTTATAGTTGATTTATTTTTTGTAATGTATTTTTATGGTGTACAATAAACTTATAAAAATAAATAAATATATCTGTTTATTGTAGTTATATTTATTAAAAGATAAATATTTAACATTTATTAAGGCAAGGTTACATAGCTTTCCACATCTCTCTATGTTGCCTGAGCTAGCCATTTTTTCTGAGCTCATCCAGTTCATCAGGACAGTTTTCCATACCTGTCACGGCGATGCCGCTTGAATTTGGTCACACACTTTGTTTTCGCCATCCTTCGTCATGTTCTTCGTAAACCTTTTATCTTCTAGGTATTTGCAGTGGACCCCGAAAACAACGAAGACTGTAGAGTTTTAGAATACTTTATTAATACCATCACAGATTTGTACCAAAATTATACCAAATATCCAATCATATTCATTGCAATAACAGAGAGACAGGACTTAAAGCCAAATATGTTAAGAATGTTCCTAGAGAAGATCCACATACCTAGACTAAATGTTCAGCAAAGATACGAAATGCTGGAGTGGTTCGCGACTGTGATGCAGCTAAATATAGATGGGGAAGAACAGCTGTCGCCCAACCAGTTGAGCACTGATAAAGAACAAGTGTGCCTAAATAAATCTTCAAGAGACGTCCTGCAGAGGGTAGCCGCGAAAACTGAGACTTTTCTATACGGAGACTTGGATACTCTACTTCATTTTGCAATAAGAGAGTCATATCTGAAACAACACAATAGTTACAACCAGCTACCGCCAGTGCCTGACTTACATTTGGTTCAAGAGGAAGATTTCAATTCTGCCCTTGGTGAGCTCTTTAGCTTTTTAAGTCTCTCAATAATTAGCTATTTTTGGGCTTAGATTAACTAAACATAGATTTAAAATGTAATTTATTCCTAAACAGAGTCCATTCGAGGCCTTCAAAGTCAACACTTGGATGCTCCTAAAATACCGAAGGTTTACTGGGAAGACATCGGCGGTCTAGAAAAGCTGAAGAAAGAGCTATTGAAGACTATAGAATTCCCTATAAAATATCCACATTTATTCAAAAATTCCAGCTTGAAAAGATCAGGTCAGAAATTCATTTTAAGTAGTTTTTATTAAAGATATTTTTTTACAGCCTCCGTTTTTATCTTTCAAATTCTGTTGAAGGTATACTGCTGTATGGCCCTCCAGGTTGCGGCAAGACCCTCGTAGCTAAAGCAGTGAGCACAGAACTCAATGTCAGCTTCCTGAGCGTCAAGGGGCCAGAGCTACTCAACATGTATATTGGACAGTCTGAAGAAAATGTTCGGAAAGGTGAGTAAAAGAGGTGAGTAAAAACTCACGTGACATACAACCTATTTAAAGTCGATTGACATTGTCGTTTCATTATTTATTTATTTAATATTTAATCATTCAAGCACAGAAAATCAGAAATGTACAGAGGCCGAGTTAATGCCATAGACATTTTCAAAAAAATTACTACACACCATAACATAAAGTAAATCTTAATATTTCAGTATTCGAGGCGGCGCGCGCTTCATCGCCTTGCATAGTGTTTCTGGACGAGTTGGACGCGCTAGCCCCGCGGCGAGGCGCGGCCGGCGACTCTGGTGGGGCCAGCGACCGCGTCGTCAGCCAACTGTTGGCCGAGCTCGACGGCGTCAGCAGCGGGGAAGGTTGGTGAACAATGATCATTGGGCTCAATTATTGACTGAAATTTGGAGACTAATATTTAAGCAGAGGTATAACAGTGTTCCGATTTTCGACGGTGTACCGGGTTCTAAAGTTGTGTTCAATTTTTAGACACTGTACACGGTGATTTTTAATTCACTGTTAACCTTTCAGGGCGTGAAAGTACTCATGATTTAGAGCAACTTTCACTGTAAGACGAACTCTGAAACATCGAAAAAAAAATGCTGTTTCATACAAAAATGCAATAAATAGCAAAAAAAAAAAATCCGTTCCATAAATTTTCATCGGGTAACGATTAAAATGCATGAAACGGATTTTTTTTGCTATCTCGTATTTGTTCCCATAGTGAAACTTGTTTATAACCATGAGTACTTTCACCCCCTGAAAGGTTAACATTAAATTAAAAATCACCGTGTATATAATTTAGATGTAGTTTAAAAACTATATAGTTCAGGTTTGAATACAGTAATTACGTTAGTTATACTTGCAATACAGTAATTACGGCAGACGAGCGACCGTTACATAGACTGCTCAGAGTAGTTTGTTTCGGAACCTTAATTTTGTGTGAGACTTATTTGCTCTTGGCCGGTTTTTTTTAAATATCTCTTACAAAAATGTATTTTTGTTATAGTTTCTTGGGCATGGTAACTATGTAATTACTATATTTCCTCACGGGATACTTACTTTGCAAGTCAAAATAGCATTTTTTGGGTTTGGTCCATACAATACAGTGTCGATTGATATGCATCACCCAAGATGTGCGACAGAACCAAGAGTTCGTAGGTCAAGGACAGATCTCGGTATTCTGATGTCATTTTACATACATCAACTCACGCTTCCTGCTTTATTCTTTAATCTATCTTTATATTGCATCTTATTGTTGTCCATTATTATGTACAGTATTAAAATTTACATGTGTAATGGCTCTCTGGCTGTTTTAACAAATCTGAATTTAAATGATTCTAGATGCAGATACGTCGAGTTTCGTTTTCATAATGGGTGCGACAAATCGCCCCGACTTATTGGAGCAATCGTTGTTGCGCCCTGGTCGCCTCGACAAGCTCATATACGTGGGGCCCTACTGCGGCCTGCGAGAAAAAACCTGCGTGCTCCAAGCACTTTGTAGAAAGTCAGTATTCGTGCTACGCTAATTTAGTTCTTATAACACCAAAAGATGCATTCATATTTGCCATACGGCAAGAATGGCAGGTGTTGTGTCAGATTTTCCAGATCCCTGGTTTTACCACCAAGTTCAAAACAGTCAATGGCTACAGATAATGCCATCCACGAAAACGCCACTCCGTGATTACTGTACTGAAAGCTGTTCCTTAGCACGGAGCGGAGTCGAGTGCGGCGCGTCTTCGTAGATGGGACTATCTATAATGTGGATTCTAAAATGATCCACTTATACCCTCAGTTGAAACTTAAGCTTCTAAATAACACTGTCTCTAAGATTCGTTTCCAGTCGCCATGCAAAAAAGGCTTTCAGCTTTCGTCACATACAAAACAGACTATATTACTGAAAATTTCGTATTCAGTTACAAGTTACGTGAGGAGGTGGATCTGGAGTCTGTAGCGGCTGCCTTACCGGACAGTTGCACGGGAGCTGACCTGCTGCAAGTCGTGTCAACCGCGAGGTCTGCTGCCGTCCGCGCGCTTGTCGCCAAACTGCATGCTGGTAACTTATTTCATACTTTTCTTGATAATCTTACTGGTGGGGGTTCTTCGAGTTCGCAACTTCGCACTGAGCGTATTGGAATATGACGGTATTAACAGGTCGAGCAATTTTCAAACACATTAGATTGCCCCATCGCGGCAACATGTTGTAAAACTGTTAAACAAATAACGATGTCATTGTATTGCAGTAAGCCCAGCCTAGCTTGATGGCGGCGCTGTCAGTGAGCAAAATAATGTTAGACCTTGTCAATAAATTTTCATAGTGATTTCGTTAGTTCGAATCGTAGTCACCGGGTCAGATAAGTTTGCTGCACTACAATATTATTCATTCTGTAAAGTTTGTATCAAACTATACAGTCGTTTCATAATTATTTTATCTTTGACTAGCGACACTCGCTCCTGTTTCGCTCGGTTTTTACGATTTGACAAAACATTTTTTTTTTTTGGTTTGATGTAGCTTTAATAGTAACGTATTATACACATAAACCTTCCGGAATAAATTCTCTAAAAGATGGTGAAAACCTCGTCAAGATCTGTTGCGTGGTTTAGAATAACAACGCGGAAATACAGACAAACACGAAAAGCGACTTTAATTTATAATTTTGTCTTTGATTATACATTACTGTTAAAGTCAAAATGATCTTTATTCTTGTTACAATAACGTTGCTGTTAGCTTGCTCCCACTGACAAGTCTGTCAAAATCACAGTGATCTTTATTCTCGTTTAAATAAGGTTGCTGTTGGGTTGCTGCTGTCAGAGGTAAAATAATTATCAATGGACTGTAAAACCTTCTCATTCCTAATGTTGGCAAAGCGTACTTTGCAATAAGTGCAAGGAAATATAGCACGTATAGTCCTCGACCTTCTAATTCTTTGACTGAACATACGCTATAGACGTTCACCACAAAACCCCGTGTTCATTAAAAAAAATGTTAACCACCAATCGCGCAACATTGCATGAAAACGGAATAATTAGCAGGTTGCCAGCACCATTTCAACATTCCTTGTTGCCAGCATCGTATTTCCCGCAACACAAAAGCATGTTGCCGAAACATTGTTGCGCAACTTTGTTCGAAAATAAATACGTGGCTTTAGGGTAAATAATTATGCTTTTTACTATCAACCCGCACTGGGCCCGAGCGGTGGATTATGGCCCACTCCCTCTCACAGAGAGAAAGCCAGTGTGTCCGCAATGAGAACATTATGAGTTGATTTTGCTATGCTTAATCTTCACTACTTTGTTCAATAATTCGTTCTTTCTCTTTCTCGGCCTTCGGAACAAGGCCGAAAGATACCTTAGTCGTAAAAATATATGTTTGTTCTAGGTGCAGTGAAAGAGAGTGAATTAAGTCCTGATTCGGTTATCCTCGGGGTTTCCGAACTGCTACATGGAGTGGAAACATTCCGGTCGTCAGTCACTGAAGAAGAATTATCGTACTACGAATCATTGAAGTCACAAATGTAGCACCAGTTATAAATCTAGTCTCACATTATTTATAACATTACGCCTGTATTTCTGGTAGGGGTAGGCAGAGGAACATAGTACACCTAAATTTCATCTTTTATATAAATAAATAATTGACTAATGTAACTAAAAGTAGAAATATTGTACATATTTATTATTATTGCAATAGGTGAACCATGGACTGAGATAAAAGAAATGGAAGCTTCTATAAAGTCTAATTGTTTTTTTATTTTTTTTGTACTTACGCCCCCGTGTCCTTGCTTCGAGTGGATTTTACGATATTTATTTTATCATGTTTGTTAGAGACATTTGATCCTTATGATTGACCCTATCGATTGATGCTATAACACAGGATGTTATTTTTACGGATATTGGCCGTTGGCCACCGCTGTACCAAACTATACCGACTCATTACATGAGCACACGTAACTTGGCGGAGCAATCGTAAAGCCATGTATTCACTGAGCAACAGTCTTTCGGATACATAGTTTCTGAAACATCACGTAGATGTTTCCAGGAACAATGTTTCGGAAACTCTGCCGTCCACACAGTTCAGTTGCTTAGGTCATGTCGCCCTAGGAAGCGAAGTCGAGAAATCCCATAATATTCGTTTTTTCTCAAACAGTTCTATTAATTTAAAAACAGTTTCGTCGTCCCACACTACAGCCATGTTTATAAACAAATGTACGACGCGTCCACACTCGCATGCATTTGCGCAACTGACTCCCCGCTCCCCGTCGCAAGCGGGGAGCACCGAAACATCCGATAAACACGTAGTGTTTACAAAAATAAAATTATATATATGTATATGTAAATAATATACGTAGATTTTGTTTCTGAAACAGAGTTTATAAACAATTGTTTCTCAGTGAATAAATGGCACACTATTATTTTTGTTTTGTTTTTTTGGTACCTACTTATCATCAGTGGGTGCCATAAGGTCAATCGTTTCAAGATAATAATAAATTGTTACTATATTATTTAAATAATAGTTAGGTAATATTATGTATCTTATCATAACATCGCGCCTATAATCCCCGAAGGCGAAAAAAAGTAAACAACAATAGCGGCTTTTAGACGGTGAACAATGCTGCCACCTATAATGAGCTTTCAGTTTTAAAACCATAGTTGAGAGTTCCTCACACTATAATAAGCCTATGGTTCTAAGCAAGTCTATGGTTATAATGAACGTAGTAAAACACTCCAAATCGAAAAACAAAATTAGTTATGAGAAAAGCTATTTTATTAAAAGCCGATTTGAATATAATAAATAAATAATAACTATGCGTTTGCAATGGGTGAAACATTCACAAACGTGTATGTGTCTCTATTTCCTTTCAAACATTGTATCGAACATTGACTGAAAATAGAGATTTTAACATGTTCCTAAGTGAATGTTTCGCAAGTGCAAACGCACAGTTAGCTAAAGCTAACCAACAATGGCTTGCACTACAAATACCTACACTACACTACACATTTTCGTCAAAATCTTGATGTGAGATTTTGGAATCGATGCGTGTGTGTCTAGCATTATGAAATTATAGTTTTAGTTTCTGAACGTAAATGTCAGAACAGTTCTATTCATAGACATTATTCTCCAACCTTCTTTCCGGTTTCAAGATGGTGAGTGAATAAGCTGTCGCTTTATTATTTTAGATTTTCATTGATAAAATCGTGATTATTACGTCTCTATCAACGATTATTATAAAAAAATTAACGCTTCTAAATCAAGTGACAAAATTACAATTCATTTTTGTGTAACGAGTAAATTAATATTGAAGAGTTGGGATGATGGGACCTCGTGGCGAAGCTTGTCAACAATGTTTTTGTAATTTCAGCCGCCCAAGAAGGACACCAAAGCTTCGGCTAAGCAGCCTCAGAAAACACAGAAGAAGAAGGAAGGATCCGGTGGCGGTAAAGCCAAGAAGAAGGTAAACAATTTGCGAACATCAAAAAGATAGGTTATGTGTGCGTGTGACAGACAGTGTATGCCTGAACTCCGGTAAAGTAAATATTGTGAGGATTAATCTCAAACTACATGACAAAGACACATAATCTGTGATTATAATCGACGCCTGATTACACCTGAATTAACAAGAAATTCGTTTTGATTGTGTTACTAGGATCCAGAACATAACTAAGTAAATTATAGTGGTTATCCATAAATCACGAGTGGAAGCTTAAGTTGCATTGCAAGTGTATCGCCAGATGATTATACATCTAAACTTGAACTCTGTGAGAGTAAATTTACTGATATATTGAGGCTGATGGCAACACTTTGTACCCTGCACCATGTTCATAAGAATGGAACTCCCGACATTAGGAACTACTAACATATTTTTTCACCTTGCAGAAGTGGTCCAAAGGAAAGGTCCGTGACAAGTTGAACAACCAGGTGTTGTTTGACAAGCCCACATATGAGAAACTGTACAAGGAAGTGCCCCAGTACAAGCTGATCACACCTGCCGTTGTCTCTGAAAGGTTGAAGGTCAGAGGCTCGCTCGCAAGAAGGGCACTCATCGAGCTTAGAGAAAAAGGTATGATTTTTATCTTAATAGCTTAGTTGCCTTACCATTTGGGAATTTGAGCTTGTCAAATTATTTATAGACAAAGTTACATGCTTTTTTAAGCTAACATAACTTACATATTTTTCCAAGCTCAAACTTGTATTATTCGTTAATATTATTAACATAATTGTTTACTTGAGCACTCAATGTTAATATTATTTCCTTCTTTATACCAATTCAATTCTTGACTTGATCTGGCAGAAGAAAGTGCTGGTCCAGACACTGAATCAGAATAAAAATTGCGAAATAAGTAGGTAAAATGTATTTTTTTAGATTTCACCTGTCAAAATATGCTGAACGAAGAATCATTTTTGTTCCGATATTCATTCGTTCAACTAAGGGCGAATTTCACCAAACTTCTATACCGAATATAAGTCTTATCCTGCAAATAAAATTTGAATTTTTGACAGTTTTTCCATACGAAAACTGCCAGACGACAATTTTATTCCACCGATAAAAGATATCTGACTTTGATGAAATCAGCCCTAATATGATATTTTCACGATAAACCCAGACTGCTAAGCAATTGTAAAATATATCGAAATCAATCAGGTTTTTTTTTAATTTAGCTAATTTTGATGAAATCAAAATGTAATGATGAACCTTATTACTGGATAAACCATGACAGTTACAAACTGATATATTGAGTCTGAACTTCTATTGCAAATCACAAAATACCTGAGGTGTATGCAACATGTACTTGATACTTTTCATTTTGTTGTTTCAGGTTTAATCAAGCAGGTAGTCCAGCATCATGGTCAGGTGATCTACACGAGGGCCACCAAGGGTGATGACCCCGTCGCATAAGATTATGTATAAGTAAAAAAACAAATAAAAAAAAACAACAAAACATTTTCGTTTCATACATTTATAATCCTTCTCTTATAAATTTACAAACAACAGAAGATAAATTCAGCTGGCATAGAGAACTCATTAAAATAAAATATTTTATAAACAATATTAGAACTTGTATAGTTAGTATTTCATTGTAGAGTCATTTTATGTTTCTCATCAGCGTCGATGACGGCAAACCTAGCGGTAGGATACTGATCGCGCACGCGGTCCTTAAAACTAGCCGCATGCTCCTCATTCGCTGTCTCGACCACCACATTGGCCTGAAATCAGCACAAGTTATAATCATGCATGCTGATAGCTAGTATCAAGTCAATCATTGTTGTGTTAGCTGACAGATTAACACTGCTGAACAAAACTTATCTAATATTATAAATGTGAACGTTTGTTCCTGACGTGGTATGAACGGATTTGGAGGAAATTGGGCACATTAGACCAGTGTTAGAACCTAGGATTCTTTTTAACCCAATACTCCCACGGGATCGAGACTTATGCGGGTGAAACCGCGCAGTTCATAATAAACCTACTTGGTGAAAAGTTGTTTGGGAATGTCTTCTAATCATCACGCTTGGCGATCGACCCCTCCTATACTTGAGTGTCACTGCTATGATCAGCCCCGTTGCCAAGTGTAGTTATACTGGAAATATTTCCTAAAGATCTAAAGCCGCAGCTGAATTATTTTAACACAAAGGAGAACGAAAAAAAGGAAATCTTGTTTTATTGGCACAAAAACACCCCAGCAATGTTTATAGAATTTATAATAGGGTGGCCTATTTGCCTGACACCACAGCCCAATAAATAAGACGATGGAAGTCGGGTGCCTGAATCCTGTTTCGATATTCAAGGCCAGTTTAATGGCGATTGGCACCAATGTACATAACAAATTGACTTGTTACATATAAACATTTCAACAGGATCTTCCAAAAGTACATCATTAACATAAATACCCAAGTGGTTCCGACATCGCTGTGCACCCACATCTGCTCTGTGACCAAGCTCTTGAGCACGGCGCTCTCATCGGATATGATCTTGGCGAGTTGTTCAAGCCCGCCATGGTGGTCAGGGACGGGCACTGCGAACCTCATCAGCCGCCCACTAGAGCCAAGGCCACGTTGTATAATACGCGCGAGCCGCCCGGAGTCGACGTTACCACTGCTTACAATGCACACAGCCCTGTACAAAATGAATTGTTATCATCAGTTCAGATGGTACTATGTAGTACCATGGTATCAACTGTGGTCCATATTGTCTGCTAGATGCCAGCCAAAATGTAGGCCCATTTACCTATTACCACATTTATTTATTAACTTACAGGATTACCTAATACAATAGTGTAGTTATATTTAAAGATTAGACTTACAATTATTTATTACTGGCGACCCGCTCCACACATAGGTAATTTATAAGACCTAGGTACACTGGAGTTGCTATGGCCACCTTCCGGCTCTACCATCAGACCCTGGCCTCCATCTTTGGGCTATACTTAGCACTTGTCGAGACAAAACCTACGAGTTCAAAGCACAGTAATCTTGAGGAGTTCCTATGGCCACCTTCTAGCTCCATCATCAGACCAGCTTCATGGTATCTACCATATTTTTGCGTTGTCACCGAAGTATGTAAGTATGCCAAATGTCAGCTCAATCGGAAGCAAGGAAGTGCTTGAAAAATGGATGACAAAGCGAGTAACCGGAAGCATACGATCAAAGCAAGTTTAGTAATAAAAGCTTGTAAAAATAACAATTATTATTTCATTATAAATTTGCATACCGTTTCCCTCTCAGCTCGGGCACTAGCCCTTGCATGACGGCAGCGATGGCGCACACGCCGGCTCCGTCCGCCACGAGTCGCTCGCGCTCCAGCATAGATATCAATGCTCGAGCTATATACAGCTCGTCTACTACCAACTGCAATATCGAAAATAGCCTGCTAAGTATAAAAAGCACCGCGTTTGCTTAGCTCTAAAATAATGTTACATTGCAAGTAATAGGAGACCGTACTTGCAGTGTAGGTACCTTATTTTTGGAACAGTTCTCACGAATGAAACTAAAAAGCGTAGTTAAACTGAGGTAAGAAAACTCAATGTAGTTATAGGCAGATACGGAAGAAAGTATGGCCTCACCATCCTGTCCAGCCTGCCTTTAATGGTTGAGAATGCGTTGACCCCGACAGTGGAGGCGCTCATGCCGTCCGCCAGGTTGGGCACTACGTTCACTGAGACTGGTCGCCCCGCTTGAAGCGCCTTCATCATCTTCGGCACCTTTGAACACTCAGCTCCCTGAAATTGTGGTAAAGGTTTCAATATGCAAATAAGCATTTAGATAAAAAACGAGACGTCCACTGCTGGGCATGACTTCCCTCAAGAATCGCTATCGCTAATCGCTGTCCAAGACCATCATCAGATCTACATCTACGTTCCACCTTGTGGAGGCCTATTCACACTGCAGCAGTAGGTACCTATTCATCTTTGAGTCATATCGAGTGAATATTCTCTCAAGTTGTGGTTACTATAAGAAACTAGCAGTGGACTGATATGAATGGATACTATAAAGCTAACATAAACGAGGCAGGAACACTTGAGTTTCTTGCAAGCGACGAGCACGCTGGCCAGCAGTCCGCCGCCGCTCACCGGGACGATCACAGCGTCTGCTTCGGGCAGCTGCGTGATGATCTCGATGCCCACCGTGCCCAGCCCCGCCATTACCAATGGATTGTCCGTACTGAAAGGACATTAGTGGGTATGCAAAGTAATCATTGATTAAAAAAAACCCTATAAATAAATCTATAACTAGGTACAGAGTGAAATTTAAGGCTTGTGCAGACTAGCGCCACTTGTCGCGCGACGCCACAACGATAAGTATAAAGCCCAAAACACACACAGAGCGGGTGCGGGGCGGGAGCGGGTCGGGTCGTTTTCATCGCGTGAGTCGCGCGGTTCATCGTGTTCACACAGAGCGCGGGCGCGGGGCGGCAGCGGGTCGGGCGCGGGACGGCAGCGGGTCGGGCGCGGTTGTAATTTGACAGGCGGCAGCGGTTGCAGTGTGAAAATGTCGGGTGATTCTGACACGGACGAAGAATTATTATTTTACCTTGATTTAAAAAGAAGAACGCGAAAATGGAAAAGTTTGTAGGTTCATGACTTTAATAAAAAAAGACATCAATATGGAGAATATCATCGATACGTGTATTGCCACGAATGTAACGAGGCTACACCCGCATTGCTATTCTGTAACCATTTTACCTTGAAAATTAGGTGAAGTGAGCGTGGAGTGAGTCATTGTCATCGATACCTACTGATGCTAAGGCAGTGACAGTTCACTCCAAGCTCACTTTGATATTTTACTACACTTAGTTTTCACGGAGATATTTTTACAGAATAGCACAACCGCTCCCGACCCGCGCTGTTGTGTCGGCGGGCGCGGCTCCCGCTCCGCGCCCGACCCGCGCCCGCGTTCTGTGTGTTGACATCCATATAATTCCTTGAATTACAATTTATGACACCCGCCTTACTCCCGCGCCCGACCCGCTCCCGCCCCGCGCTGTTGTGTCGCCGGGCGGCGGGCGGCGGCTCCCGCGCGGGCCCCGCTCCGCGCCCGACCCGCGCCCGCGTTCTGTGTGTTGACATCCATACAATTCCTTGAATTACAAATTATTATACCCGCCGTACTCCCGCGCCCGACCCGCTCCCGCCCCGCACCCGCTCTGTGTGTGTTTTGGGCTTTATTGTTCTATCGTGAAGTTTTCTCAGAATTTTTTTTGTTCTGGCGCGACTTGTCGCGACGCGATGCCGCCGGCCGGTATTGTTCTGCCGTGAAGTTTCTCAGAAATTGTTCGCGCCAGTATGTCAGAGCCTAAAGTCGCGCTAGTCTGCACGATCTTTTAATTCATGGGCATCCTCTTGCCTTATGGGGTCATTGTAGGTACTTATCATTATGACCAAATTAAAAAAAAAACAATCTTTAAAATTTGTGTCTGTTTGTTCCGGTTAATCTCTGAAACGGCTGGACCGATTTTGTTGGGACTTTCATTGGCAGATAGCTGATATTATAAGGAATAACTTTGGCTACTTTTATTTTAGAAAAAAGAATATTAGGGCCTTCGTGGGCTAAGCCGCGGGCAGCAGCTAGTAAACAAATAAAAATGACTAATACCTACCTTTAACATATGAAACTAATGGTTGGTCTCTACGGTGGAGAAAGTAGTTATTTGAAAAAAAAATCGGCTTAATAGTTTTCCAATTCTTTAAAAACATGTTGTGCGTCTGCTCGCCGTAAATAAACCACATCGAGTTTTAGAAAAGAACGTGCTCTTCGACACTCCCACCTGTGCACCAGTCCAGGGCCGTAGCTAGGAATTTGTTTCAGAGGGGGTTGGCATAGCCAAATATTTTTTTTAAGAATTTTTTTTTTTCATTTCTGAGAGGGTAAATAAAGAGTAGGTACAGATTTATTAAAAAGAGACACACAGACCGGCTCGGAGAGCATCGGCGCGCATTTTTCTTTTCACACAGACCGGATCGTATACGATTGGAGTTGGTCGGAGCGGAGCCGCCAACGAGAAAAAGAACGCGATCGGAGCCGGTCAGCTCCTCTTATTATTTCACACCAAGCGCGCTCAAGCATTCTTAATGACAAAAGCAGTGCACATGCAAAAATAAACCTTACTAAAAATACTAAAAACTCTGTTTTCAACGTGATAAGAATCTGCTCTCCTCTCCGAGCCGGTCTGTGTGAACGGACCCTTAGAGTACGGAGGTACTCTAGCGGAGGTCGATTTCTGGATTGAGATACTGGTTTCTCAGATTTCGGGAGGGCTTGAACCCCCAAAAACCCCTCCCTGCCTACGGCCAGGCGCCAGTCCATTTCTAAAGCTCGATATCATAATATAACGCCCGGGTACTAAAAGCTGCTTACTCGAGTAATAACTGGTGGCTGTCCTGCTGCACTTTGCGCGCGTACTTAATGGCGTCATCGAGCGTGTCTCCGCACAGCACCACGTCGGCGCCGAGCTCGGAGCAGCGCTGCGCATAGGCGGGCGGCGTGCGCTCCGGCATCACCACCGTCACCTGCGCATGTGCAGGGAACAGTCACAGATTCACAGCGGATGGAATAAACTAAACCCCTTATTTATAAACGTTGCGTAAAGTTAAATATGTAATTATAGCGTCTGCTTAAAAAAAACTTTTTACAAAAACAAAAAAACAAACCGTCTTCCAAAACAAACACAAAAATGTGAAAAATTACTTTAATTTCGGAAATCGGTATCTTTGGTTTTAAGTAATGTTTCACTTTTTGGGTTCCGTAGTCAACAAGGAACCCTTATAGTTTCGCCATGTCCGTCTGTCTCTGTCTGTCCGTAGCTTAGCTCAGAGACTCTTAGTATTAGAAAGTTGTAATTTGGTATGGGTATACGCCGACAAAGTGGTAAAATAAAATCAAGAAAAAAAAAAATTTAGAGTACCTCCTCTACACGTAACGAGGCGACGTTGGATGATTCTTTATGAAGTTAAGGTGTTATAATTGTGATTTAAATAAATAATAATAAATAAATGTTTTTTTTTTTGTTAAATTCAAGTGTGTGCCCTGCCAGCTAAATGATTGATGATCACGGCAGTAGAATATATAACGAAATTAAAAGGAAAACTATCGCAGCTAAGTAGGCTCTACAAGTTAACGAGTAATGATCGACCAACTTACATTTGTAGTTGCAAAAACATTTTCTCCCATACAGAATGTACCTATTTCAATTACAATGCTAAGTTCGTTCTTGGAATAAATTCATTCCAACTACGGAACCCTTCATTGTGCGTGGTTCGACACGTACTTGGCCGGTTTAACCGACTTCTAAAAGGAGGAGGTTATTAGTGTTTTTTTAGAAGTCAGTTGTTGTAAAAAGTTTTTACTTTTCACTTTTTAGTTGTAGTAGGTACAGTCACGGACTTTAATTGATGAGCCACCTTCAAACTTTTCAATTTTGCAGTTTCATACATTCACGAGATTACACGATTACACACGAACTCAAATCGCAAGCTCGTAAACAAGATGACAAATAAATTACTTTTAATCGGAAATATCCATAGAGGTTGACTAATAAGTTCTCAATGATAAAAATAAATACAATGTTGCATTAAGTTTATCCAATCTATTTGATACCGACCTCCTTTGAATCATAGCTCATTAACTCAATAATTCTGAAAACTTAACTGAAGACAGTGACAGTTGAAATATCGATGTCAGAGAATTTCTCCGTACGCTAACGTTACTATCGCAACAGTAACCTAGCAACAATTATTTATCGTTGCTAGGTTACTGTTGCTAGACCTGCAATTGGTTGACTTTGAGTAGTCACTCTGCTGTCAAGGTGACTCTCAGGTTAGCCAACCGGTATGAAATATAATTTTCTTCTTCTAATACGAAGACATATGACTTTGCGTGTCGGGAACCGAATAAACCCGATTTGCATTACACACAGAAGAAAATACGAACAGTGCCAGGTGGCTCATCAATTAAAGTCCGTGACTGTACCTACCCCACATAAATTCGAATACCACTACCTGCTATGTAAATAACAGTGACGGAGTAACTTAAAATATCGTCCATGGGATAAATACGTAATATTGGATCTAACTCAATACCTCTGAAGCATGACGTACAAAACAAAAAAAGAATTATCAAAATCAATTCATAATTGGCGGAGTAATCGGGTAACAAACATATAAAGAAAAATAAACATATAGACGAATTGAGAACCCCCTCCTTTTTGAAGTGGGTTAAAAAAAATAAAAATCACGACTGCAAAAAAACGTAAGTACTTGACTGAAAAGAGAAAAACAAGCAATCTATAGAATTTTGGTATCGCAGGCCGACAATCAAAAGTTATATATTTCAGGTACAATGCTTGTTTATACACTATTGATTTAGGAGTCCGGGGGTGTATTAAGGTTCCACATACGTACCGGCACGCCGATACAACTGCCGTGGTACGCCGCGCCCAGCGCCATGTTGGCTCGGGACGGCACTATCACGCCGCGCTCGACGCACTCCGCACCGTACGACAGCAACGCATTGCGAACGCCACGCTCTGTGCAACTTCGGTTCAATGACAAAATAATAATTAACAGACATTATATTAAACTAACTAACATTCACTAACTATTCAATACCGCTACGACCGACCCGCATAACTTCTCATAGGCTACGCCAGCTGCGCTGTAGCGGTGAAACCGTTTCGTTACGAGCCAGTGTAGGCAGGCTACGCCAGCTACGCTGCGCTACAGAGCTGTAGCAGATAAATCAAACTACGCTACGCTACGACCTACCCACGTGTGTAGGTACGTTCTCATAGGCTACGTCAGCTACGCCGTAGCAAAGAAACTGTTCGGCTACGACGTTCACCTGCCATCATTGTAGGCAGGCTACGCCAGTTACGCTGTAGCAAACTCCGCTACCACCAAACAGCTACGCTGTAGCAATGAAACCGACCCGCTACGTACGCCAGGCGCCGCCCGCGCCGCGGCGTCATGAATCGAAAGCTACGCTAGTTACGCTGTAACAGAAAACTACCCGCTCCTCGGACCATTTCCCCTGCTTTCTGCTTGAAATCATTTGCAGTTCTGACACTGCGCTGCATTTAACGTTATAATAATACGAGCCCATCATTATAAGTTGGTTGAAAATTGTCTAATTTTAAACGAACATCGTTTGTGAGGATATTATTTGCCCAAAATAAGCCCATGCTTACCTGCCCGTATACTGTAAATTCTCACATTTCAAATATATATTGTAGTCCATATATTTACTGATTTTTGCCTCCTGAAAACATAAGCTTGGTAATTAAGCATGTTATACTTAACACTCATTTTAATGAGTTATTTGGTTTCATTACGTTATTAACCGAGTTCATAGTATGTAAATTGGATTCGGTATAGGGTTTTTTTTTTTTGTAATGTCCCTACTCATACCAAATATTATTTGGTCTGAGGTTCCCGATAGTAGTCTAGGTACTAACACAAAGTGGTGTGTGTATGATGCCTCCTTCGATCTTTTCCGCAGCTAGTTTGATATCATTGAATGATAGAATGTGGGGTTGTTCATCCTTGTCGGGCAATTCATTCTGAAATCAAACTCTCATCAAAATACTTTTGCCTTTGTCACATTTATTGGTTTACGCATTGTCCAATAATCACCATTTTCTTTAATGTCTTCGACATGTAACTGGAATTTAGAAATTATGTACTGAACTATACGTCTGTATTATTTGCTCATACTTTCAGTAGAAATGTGGTAGAAATTGGTAGAAATATGTTGACATAATCCTATATGAAATTCTTTGACTCTTTGACGTGACACAACTACTGGCAGTAGATGACAGATTTTACGACTGTAGATAATAATAGGCAAGTGCTAAGAAGGATTGATACAATATGTAGGTAGCCATTCTATTCTACATCCCTTTTTATGAGAAAGAAGACGCATTATCTTATGTAGATTTTTGAAAAAAAAGCAGGACGAAGAAACGAAATGAAATATTTGAAAGAATATTAATAATTTATTGTTATTTGTATCAGAATGTAATTCGTTAGCATGATTACAGGCACGGCTACTAAACTGAACCGAAACAGGTCAAACTATAACATAATAAAGTGGGAATGTGGATAGTCCTTCACCAACTTCTTCTCCAAGTCCTTGGCGTGGTGCAAGTCACTTGTTTCAATCAGCATGTTCACCTGGAAGTATAATAAACCTACATTCGATGATAATTTTTTATAAGTAAAAAGAGCTTCTGTTAACCCAACCTTCGATTGTCAAAAACGGTACAATGTTACTATTCTGCGCGGGACATATACAAGTGGCGAGAGGCGCGGGCGCGGGCCAGGCGGCGCGGCGGCGCGGCGCGGGTGCGGCGCGGGCGTACCGCTCCTTTTGCCTGTGCCGAGCCCGCCGAAACGTCGCTCCTACATTTTGTAGGTATTTATTTATTACATTTGGGAAATAAACAGTAGTTTGATATTAAACAGTATGGTCTTAAAATTAAACTTACTAAATATCTTAGGGCCCTTTTCCTGTCATGCGTATTTTCGCCCGCGCGGGGATCTGGTCCGTATGCGGGTGATAGTACGCTCCTGGCCACACGCAAGACAAAGATTTCGTTTGCCGCTGCAATGTCGTGCGTGTCGCCAGTGACTAAATTATACTATGACTTCCGAAATTGAAAGTTATTTTTCACTTTTTTAGTGTTTTTTTTTGGAAGTCGGTTGTTTTTTTTTTTGTAGATATTTTTTTTTTTTTTTTCTTTATGAAATATGAAAGGAGCCGCCACGCCCGCGCCACTCGCCACTTGTATATGTCTTAATAATCGGGAGCGAAAAAAAACGAAGAAAATGTGGCTAATTACACCTATATTTCGCCAGTTATGTAATAGGGGGCGAGCCATCCACCAGTCAAACAACCGGACCCGGAGCACGAGCCGGTTTGTTAGTTTATGTTACCGCATATTAACTTTTGTTCGTCATATTATTCTGAATCCAATTAATAATGCATGAATTTGGCCGACAAAATTTTTTTTTGTTAATTTTCTTTTACGTTCCACTGCGAGCGCCTATAGAACTCTTTTTTAATTCAGTATAATATCATTACGTACATTAGTAAAGTCATAGGTAGGTACTTTGATTAGAGTGTCGTAAATGGCATGGCAGGGAAATTAATTGTTACCTTGGGGCCAAGCCGGCCAAGTCTACTAATTTACAAACGTGTCAGTGGACTCACAATGATCAGTTTTTGACAGATATGCTATACAAAATCTGTGAAAAACTCATCATTGCGATTACGTTTGTAAATTAGTAGAGTTGGCCCCCTGGTCCGCAAATTGACCACTTACAAATGAAATTGTCCGTTTATTCATATCTATACTGTTATCCTTTGACAGTAGTATGAAATGGCAATAACACGACAAATTGACGTAGGGTATCCACAATTAATTTCTCTCATTGTACGGTATAGTCAGTCAAAGCACATGAGTTGGAGCTTAAGTAGGTCTTTACCTACACGCCTAAGTTGATCTTTCGCTGCTGAGGAAAGAGAATAAAATGACAGAAATTATATAGGTAGGTTAGAGTATATATATATACTCTAAGCTAGAATACTGTATACCTACAACTCTTTCCACAAATTAGCAAAATAACTGAAAGTTCATACAGAAACAGTAAAAATATCTCGTCTCATCCAAGCGCGTTCGGGCACGAAGCTCTTTACGTCAGCGCCGATGTCCATGACCTTGGCCAGCAGCTTGGCCATGGCGCCGGGCACGTCCTGCAGCGTCACACTGAACTTGACCAGCCGCCCCTCGGCCGCCATGCCGCGGTCGATCACCCGCGACATTCGGCTGCTATTGATGTTACCGCCCGACAACACACACACAATGCTGCAACAAACATCAAACAATCAAAAACCGCATCGAGTTTAGTTAAATTGTCATCCCACTATTTATTACTTTTTGGATAGTGATCTCGAAATGAATAAATATAAATCGCATTTCTAGATGCATTGAAAGGAGACTTTTTCCCTAGACTATAGATGCGTGATTGACACCGCACTGCTTACTTCTTGCCGCGTAGCTCTGGTACTTTTCCTGCCATGACCGCGGCGACAGGACACGCCGCCGCCCCTTCCACCACCATCTTCTCTCGCTCCAGAATGTTGATCATAGCACGCGAAATCCAAGCTTCATCAACTGTTATCTATAAATATATGAGATATTTGTTTGATACTTACTATTGTTTGATAAATGTCCGCTAACTAGGTAATAGATATATTATCACAGCATTAGCCAAACAACGTCTATGTCCTGTTGGATATAATAGGCATCCCCCAGTCCGCTGTTAAGTATGCCAATTGGTAGGTTTTTTTAACGATCCATATGTTTCTACTTTACGTAGGTAGCTACACCACAAAGATCATGCCATAATTTACACCCGTGCAAGTGTTTCGAACATTTGAATATTATGATAGTATTCAGACAAACCATTCTATCCAGGTATCCCCTGATAATGTTGAAAGCGTTTTGACTTGCGATGCCACTGCAGAGGCTGTCAGCAATGGTCGGTTTTTGCTGGATCATGACTGGCTTCTTTTCTTGGAGCGCTCTAGTCATTGTAGGAACAGCCGAACATTCCACGCCCTAATAAAAAAGCTGCGTGAATAACTGAATCATCAAATTTTAATATTACTTTTTTGGTAACGCTTACCATGGCTTCCTGCCTTGTAACCGGAGCCGCACCGGACCCCAAACCGCATTTTTGTGTACCTATACGAATGAACATCGCCCATTCGCACCGGCGCGCGGCGGCGCCGCGTATGTAGGTATATTAAGCATAAGAAGCCATGATTAAACAGTTTTTTTTTTTTTTTTGGATTCATTCAGCCTTACAGCTTCTTATATAACCTAGGAATAGGAATCTCTCTCCGAATTTGGTATTCTCAAGAACACATATCAAGAAAAATGTAATTTACTTGGGTACCAAAAAAATTCCAACAAGAACACAACTCTAAACAAAGAACATAGGGCTTGTACACAAAACTACATTGCGACGTCTCATCGCAAAAATTAGCGACGGGACCTACCCTAAGATTTTCTTAAGAATGCTTGCGATTCGCAGTGCTGTGTACAAGCCCATAGCCTATTGTCGATGACACCCTAACTCCACCGAAAGTAATGATCAGCTTGGCTGACTCCGGTCTTTTTGCAACCGAATAAACGGCTAGACGGCCCATCTCTATGTCTATGCCACTGAACGCGTTTTTATTTGTTACTTAACTGGATTGCATAAAATTAAGCTGAGTATTCTCTTTTACCAGAAGTCTAGAGATTGCATGGATATAGAAATAGTATATTTGTAGTATTAACAATAATATCATACGTATATCAAACAATTTGGCTTAAGGCTCTTGACAGCTAGCAGGAGGCCCGCCACGAGTCCGCCGCTGCCGACAGGACACAATATGGCGTCCATGTTCTCCATTTGTGTCAGCAATTCCAGTCCCAACGTGCCGTAACCCGCAATCAAGTCCAATCGGTCTGACCTACGCATTAACGAATCAAAATAGAAACTTATGTTATACCTGCCTACCCAAGGCTGGAAATGGAGGTAGGTACACCGACGTTGGTTGTGCGTAAATATGCTCACGATTTCATGGCAGGTCAGTGAGAGCGAGTCCATATTATGAATCGAGAGCACACAATATTGACTTTGGCTAGCGTACGCGATCGATGTCGGCGTAACAATCCACTTCCGGCCTAACATAGGTATCTTAAAATACATAATTATGTAAACCCATAAGTATATTACCCACAGGTATCTACATTGCTACATGCGAACTTTGCATCAAAGACCTGACGTTACACAAAAATCCTGACGTGACAAAAATCCTGCATCGCGCACTTAGAGTTTACCGTGCGATGTACATATATACAAGAAACCAACATCAATCGTTGGGTAGTTGCCCGCCAGACACAACACCCGTCTGGTTGGAGGATCCTCCCTCTTCTATGGTGGATGAGTGAACTTTACACCCTGTTCTTCATACCCCTAAAAATAGAAGTGCATGCATCTAAGTTAGATCGCGTGACTTCGACCGACCAAGTCTTGTCTACTTCAGTTTGCATAAATCTCCGCTCAACTGTCGACTGGCCTTTAGAAGGCGGATAACGTTTCTCGTTAGTTAGTTAGTTAATTCTATTGTGTCTCGTTAGTGACAATTGGAGGTTCATGTAGTCAATTCTATCACAAAAGGATAGAAAGACATCAAAATGTCACAGAGACTTGACTTAGGTACTTAACTATAAAGTAGGAGAATATAATTTACCCGTGCACGTAAGAGGAGCCGATTTCATCACAATAAGTGAGGGCATGCAGGCTGGCATCATTGCGGTCATTGCCGTGAACCTTCACGATTGCAAAGTTCTCCTTGAATCGATGTTTATCAACGAGAGGACAATCCTTAGGGACAATCACGTTGATGGGCACTGATTGTCGAAATCCATAGTATGTCATAGCGCTGACGAAGTTTCGGCCCCCCGACACCGTGCACCCTTTGCTCTTGTCTGAAGGCGACAAGCTGGACAGCACGTTACAAGCTCCGCGCGCTTTAAAACTACAATATAAAGAAAAGTTGAATTAATAAGGCATGTGGCGTTGGTACTTTTTGGTTAATTATTAACTATTTTCATACATACCTTCCTGTGTTTTGTAAATTTTCGCATTTCAAGATAACATTGCAAAAGGATCTTCCCACATGTTTTGCTTCCTAAAAATATGATTCTATATTATTTGTAATGCAAAGGTATCTATTATCATTAGGTACCTAGGTATAAGTATTCAGCATATACATATTTCAGTGGAATCGGCGGATTCACCATCTAGTAATTCGGTTCACATTGCTGACTTGACTCTGACGATTGCATAGTAATAGTAACCTGGTTATCATTAAGAGAGTCTATAATAGGTACCTCAAATTGCTTAGCATGATCCTCCGTTTAACTCTGTTATATTGAAAATACTGCTGGATTTGGAAATAAATATAAAATACGGTTAAATTGGGATTAATCTTGCGACCACTAGACCAACGAGGCAGATTCTTTTTTTATTACCATTGTTTTCACCGTTGAAAGAAAATAGCCTTGCGCCGCTCAATCCGCGAACAGTATCTAAGTAGTGTGCGAGCGAGATATCGAGTGAATTTGAGCTGAGGTAATAAGGACTCCTAAGCTACGAAGAGAGTTACCGGTAGATACGAGGAGGTTTGCCCAACAAAACAAGATTAGGCACTATGGAATAAATTACCTTTGGATGTTCTTATGTGCGGCAGTGGACTGTAGGTACCTACCTACTAGGCCGATAATACTAACGATATAACTCACAATGATTGGTGTGAAGACAACGTATTTCTTGATCCGATTTTGTGCATCTTGTATGTCTTGTAGTTTTAATTTAATTTTGCTCGGGGTATGCGTTATTGGTTTTTTATCAAATTCCTGTAGAACAGTAAACATTTAGGTACGAACAGGCGTGTGGTTTCTGATAAAATAGATTAATCTCTTTCTAGAATACCTATCTAACAGGCGAAACGATTCTGGCTCTATACAATCTCTATGTATAGGTACACTAGCAGTTCTCTATTAATGCTAAATATGTACCTACCTAGTTCTTACAACTGACTGCCAAAGAAAGTCATTATCCGTAGGTAGTTAGTTATTAGTTACCTCTGTAGTAACATTATAATGTAGTCTGTGGTAGTAACGGAACGTTACCAACTGTCAACCTAGCAGACATACGTCACAGGAGAACAGGCGAGTGATGTAAGAGCTGATTCAAGAGGATTATAATTAAATTAAGGATATTCACAGCAACAAGTGTTTTATTAAATTAAGTAAACAATACATGGCGCAGCCGGTTTAAGAACATACCCTAACGAGGTTACGACAAAGGGAGTGACGATTAAGAAGATCGGAGTAGATTATCTACTGGCAATGAAAACGCATGGCTAAAGACGAACAGATATTATATAAAGAAATGGCCAACATTGAATACAAGATGCCACAGGCGTTATCGCTGGATACAGTGGAGGATTTGCTACCCAGGTGGAAGAAATTTAGGCAACAATTTCAAATTTTTCTTACGGCGGCTGGTTTTGAGAGGTTGTCGGAGACCAGGAAGGCGGCCATATTATTAAACAGCGTGGGAGCAGAAGCACAGGAACTGTATTTTAACATACTAAATAAAGATGAAGAAGATCAAAAATATGAAAAAGTACTTAAGGCGTTTGACGATTACTTCACTCCAAAACAAAATGAAGTGATCAATGCATTCATTTTCAATAATAGAAAACAAGAAGAAGGCGAAAGCTTTGACAATTTCTACACAAACATCAAAAAATTAGTAAAGAACTGTAATTACAAAGAAATGGAAGACAGAATGCTGCGGGATAGAATAGTCATGGGCTTATGTGATAAAAAGTTGCAGCAAAAACTATTAGAGGTCAGTGACCTCTCCCTGGATAATGCAGTAAAAATTTGCAGGGCTACGGAATTGTCTAGGGAGCACATGAAGAACATCCAGAAGCAAGGGGCGCTCACCTTAACCGTGGACAAAATAACCAGTGAAAATGGCCAAGGATCCAACATTAAGGATAAGTATGCTAAAAATTCACAATCAAACAAAAAATTCAGTAAAATTTTTTATCATTGCTTAAAGTGTAGTAGAGACCATGGTCCTAGACAATGCCCAGCTTATGGGAAAACTTGTGCAAATTGTTTAAAATTAAATCATTTTGCATCAGGATGTAAAAATAAAAAAGTCCATGAGATTGAGAAATTAGAACAAGAAGAAAATAATGTTGAAAATAATGAGGGTAAGGAATTATGACTGAGTAAAGTGTGTCATTCCATAGGGAATAATAATAAAATAAATAATAAGGAGTGGTTATTAATATTAAAAGTTGCGAACAACAAGGTGAATTTTAAGTGTGACACAGGGTCGCAGGTGAATGTCATATCACTGGGGGAATTAAGAAGAATAGTCGATGATGAAAATCCTCAGTGGTCTGAGACTAATATCATTTTAGAGGCATTTGGGGGTGAGAAAATTAAGCCAATAGGCAAAATAACATTAACATTAATACATGAAGGGGAAATAATAATGACTGAGTTCATAATAATTAAACAAGATGTTAAACCAATTTTGGGTTTGGACACATTAATAAAGTTAAAGTTAATTAATAATATAAATATTAACAGTGTGCATAGTGTCAGTCACAATAATATTAAGGAGAAAGAAATAATTATTAACCAGAATAACAAACTGTTTCAGGGTGTTGGAGAATTTAAGAGTCCACTCCAGCTGCGCATTCAACCTGGTGCGGAGCCTGTAGTGAGACCGCCACGGAGAGTCCCTAATGCACTTATGAAGCGACTAGCCGATAAGCTGGAAGCACTGGTGAAGAGCAGAGTCATTGCGAGAGTTGAGCATCCAAAAAGTTTTGTAAGCAATTTGGTAATTATTGAAAAGAAAGATGGTTCATTAAGAATTTGCTTAGATCCAAAAGATCTCAATAAGGTATTAGTTAGGGAGCATCATTTGATACCAACTATAGATGAAATAGTCTCTAAATTGTGTAATAAGAGGTGTTTCTCAGTAATAGATTTAACAGATGGCTTTTATAATATTAAACTAAGTGATGATTCCAATGACTTATGTACTTTCAACAGCCCTTATGGTTGTTTTAAATTTTTAAGAATGCCTTTTGGTTTGTCAGTGGCTCCAGAAATATTCCAAAGATATAGTGAAATTGCTTTTGGAGACATACCAGGTGTCATTGTTTATTGCGATGATTTATTAATATGTGGAAACACTGAACGGGAGCATGATGCAATATTAAAAACAGTGTTTCAACGAGCTTTAGAACATAATGTAAGATTTAATAAAAATAAATTTCAATATAAACTTAAGGAAGTAAAGTATTTTGGTCATATATTTTCGGAAAAGGGCATGAAAATAGACCCAGATAGGGTAAATGCCATATCAAAAATGAAAAGTCCGATTAATAAAAAACAACTTCAAATTTTCCTCGGAATGGTAAGTTATCTAAGAAAATTTATTCCAAATATGGCTAATATTGCAGCACAACTACATTTATTGTTAAAAAAAGATGTAGAGTGGATTTGGACTGAAGTTCATGAAAATATTTATAATAACATTAAGAGAAAAATAACGGAAGCACCAATATTACAGAATTTCAATAGTAAATTACCAATTGTAGTACAATGTGATGCATCCAAGGATGGCATTGGTTGTTGCTTATTACAAAATAATAAGCCAGTTTGCTTTGCATCTCGTAGTTTAACACAGTCAGAGCGAAATTTTTCTCAAATAGAGAAAGAATTGTTAAGTGTTGTGTGGGCCACCAAAAAATTCCATTATTACATTTATGGACATCAAATAACAATTATTAATGATCACAAGCCATTGGAATCTTTATTAAAGAAACATCTACATGAGATACCATCACCAAGACTGCAAAGATTAAAACTAAAATTATTAAAATATAATATCGAATTTAAATACCAACAGGGTAGATTAATGTTTATAGCAGACTTATTATCAAGATCATACCAAGAATGTAATGATGTTGATGAATCATATATGTATGAAGTTATACATTGTGTAGGCATGGCTCAGAATTTAGAATGTACAGATGAACAAAAAACACAACTTATTAATGAAAGCTCGAAGGATACTGAATTGATTGAAGTAATAGAATATACTAAGAAAGGTTGGCCTAATGGTAATAGTATTCCAGATTATTTACATAGTTATCATAAGTTAAAGAATGATTTGTCAGTTGATGAGAAATTAGTATTTTATAAAGACAGATTAATAGTCCCAAAGGCTTTAAGAATGTCTATTATAAAAGTATTACATGAAGGACACATTGGAATGTCTAAAATGAAACAATTAGCACGAAAATTATATTATTGGCCACACATAGACAGTCATATAGAAGAATATGTGAAAAAGTGTTACCCCTGTCAAACATATCAGAATAATAATATTAAAGAACCACTGATCACACATTCAGTTCCTAATTTACCATTTTCAAAGTTAGGTATTGATATAATGGAGTATAGGAGGAAAAATTATTTAGTGATCTATGATTACTACTCAAAGTGGTTAGATATTAAGCTACTTAACAACAAAAGTGCAAATGCAATTAATAATAGTTTATTAGATTTATTTAGTAACTTTGGAGTTCCTAGTGAGATTGTTTCAGATCATGTACCATTTGATTCTCGTGAATGTAAACAATTTGCACAGGAATGGGGATTTAAATATACTTATACTAGTCCTAGATATCCACAGTCAAATGGAATGGCTGAGAGAGGAGTTCAGATTGCTAAGAAAATAATGTATAAATGCAATGAAGACAACACAGATTTTAGAGCAGCTTTATTAAAGTATAGAGTTTCACCAGTAGCGGGAACAAGTTATTCTCCCAGTGAATTATTAATGAATAGAAATATAAAAACAAAATTAATAACTTCACAAACTTTTTTAAAACCAAAGTTAAATAATAATATGCAGTATCAATTAAGTAAACAGGTAGATAGAAATATTAAAAATTATAATAAGACAAGTAGAATAAAAACAGAATTTGTAATAGACCAAAAAATATGGTTTAAGAAAGATGTACAAAAGAATGTGTGGTTAGAAGGTAGAATTGTAGGTATTAATGGAAACAGATCTTATAACCTAAGAGACATAAATAATGTTAATTATACTAGAACCTCTTTCTACATTCGACCAGCATAGACTTTGTTGTTCACCAGATGCAGGTGCTCACTGGTTGAATGTGTAACTGTGGTGCATTATTATGATATTAAGTAAAATATTGTAATAAGGATTTTAGTTAAGTTAGTATTAAGTAACAATGATAATTTGTTTACAAAAGGAAAGAAGAGAATTAAAAATAAAAGGGGATGATGTAGTAACATTATAATGTGCGTGAAAGTGTGGTGTATTATTATGATAAAATATTGTAATAAGGATTTAGATTATATAAGTAATTTAGTATTAACAATGATAATTTGTTTACAAAATGAAAGAAGAAAATGTAAGAAGAAAATTAAAAATAAAAGGGGATGATGTAGTAACATACATAATGTAGTCTGTGGTAGTAACGGAACGTTACCAACTGTCAACCTAGCAGACATACGTCACAGGAGAACAGGCGAGTGATGTAAGAGCTGATTCAAGAGGATTATAATTAAATTAAGGATATTCACAGCAACAAGTGTTTTATTAAATTAAGTAAACAATACAACCTCTGCCAGTAGTATTTGGGTCTATGCTGGACCAGAAGAAGGAAACTGCCGAGCGGTATCATGAAAGGGCTGATCCCGCTCGGAGAAAAAGGCGTCGCCGTACGGGTCGGGCAGCTCGTAAACATGTGTGCACATATTTTGGTGTAGTTTGATTGTAAATGGTTGTAAATGTGAGCGTGTGAGCGTGTACGCACAGAGCAGTGGAGTAGTTTTGGCATGCTTCACTGTATTGTTCGCAGCGCTCTGTCTTGGTTTTTTATTTGGTTTGAGTATCCTCGAAGATAGGTACGGCTTGTCCACTCTGAAATGACGCGTCCCACAACACCATTTTACGTGTGTGCGTTACGATTGCTCGGCCAAGTTACCCAAACAAAAAAAAACTTCGGCCAAAAAATTGTCGAAATTGGTCAAAATCGAAGGGAACAAACCAAAAATTTGTCATAGTAGAAATAAAAAAGTTATAAGGGTTTTAAGTTGGCCGCGCGAACGTAACGTGGAGGATTGCGCGGCCATGGAGATCTCAGCAACTACTTGGGTTAGAGATGTAATTCTTTTTGTCAATTGAAGACCGAATTTGTCAAAAATTGACGAAAAAAGAATTATAAGCTCAAGATCAATATTTTACGAAATATTCACTTTGGAAGTTATGGCCGCGCAATCGTGCACTTGTTGTTTCTATAATGTTGATTATTTCTTTAAAACTAGGACTTCACACAGTAAAACTGTTACAAAAAGAAAGGTCTTAATTTGTCAGAGCTAACGAAAGTAATAAATACTACTAACGTTTAGTTAAACAGACGAAATCAGTCCAAAACAAAAAGTACGTGGCCGCGCGGTCGAAACGTTACTTTGTACGCTGATATCTCATTATCTATAATTGCTAGGATTTCTGTGTGAACATCCATTTATTCGACAGATTAACCTCATTAGAATGGCATATCGTTTTACCCTCAGAACAGTCTTCAACGCGTGTAATCTCAAAAATAATGTTAGCTCATACAATGTTCGAGTAGGGTAACCATAATTTCGATTTGGGAATACCTCTGACAGGAGACTGTCAATTATATTGGACAACATCTAACTCAATTTGAAAAAGGAGAATGGGCGTTTCTGCGCTGGAACCCAATTGCGTTAAGATATGGACCACCAATGGAAAGATCTCGTCGAGGAAAATATTATTTTCTTATTATGATAATCAACCGTAGTTATCTTGAAAATAGTTAGAATAAACTTAGGTTTTATGATACGTAACCCTTGCAAACATCATCTTTCAAGCCTATAAGCGAACATTTTAAAACATTGGCCTCCAATAGGTGCCATTTTAGGAACAATGTTTTTTAGCTTCTATCGATTGTTAGTACGAAAGGAGCTACAGAGTTCTTAATGTGAATAACTAAGCATTAGTGAAATTCAAGTATTTCGTTAAGTAATTAATTTTTCAACACACTTGCTCGTAAATTAGCTCTTATTGAACCGCTTTTAGGTTCATAATGCAGTGTATTATAGAAGCGTTTTTTTTACTTTACATTAACGCACTAGTGCGGTAAAGAGCGCCACAGATAACTATTTACTAGTCGGAGTAATGACATGGCAGTATGGAATTAGTAAGTACTATCATGGCAGCATGGAATTTGTATCCAATAGAAATTGGTTTTGGTGAAGCTTTTCAAAGATAAGCGCTCAAAAGCAAGTTTTTATTTAAAAAAAAAGAACCATAAGCAAACCAGTGGCGTTTAGTTATGGTAAAAAAATCCCATGCATAAACGTCAGGTCAAGTCAGGTCTAGTCAGGTCAACTCAAGTCAACTCAACTCAGACAGAGCCGGAGAGACGAGCCTAACAAGGTCCCGATTTACCCTTTTGGTATGGAACCCTAAAAACTGTTTTGCAGTGCAACAATGAAATGGTTACCCTACTCGAACATTGTATGAGCTAACATTATTTTTGAGATTACACGCGTTGAAGACTGTTCTGAGGGTAAAACGATATGCCATTTTAATGAGGTTAATCTGTCGAATAAATGGATGTTCACACAGAAATCCTAGCAGTTATAGATAATGAGATATCAGCGTACAAAGTAACGTTTCGACCGCGCGGCCACGTACTTTTTGTTTTGGACTGATTTCGTCTGTTTAACTAAACTTTAGTAGTATTTATTGCTTTCGTTAGCTTTGACAAATTAAGACCTTTCTTTTTGTAACAGTTTTACTGTGTGAAGTCCTAGTTTTAAAGAAATAATCAACAATAAAGAAACAACAAGTGCACGATTGCGCGGCCATAACTTCCAAAGTGAATATTTCGCAAAATATTGATCTTGAGCTTATAATTCTTTTTTCGACAATTTTTGACAAATTCGGTCTTCAATTGACAAAAAGAATTACGTCTCTAACCCAAGTAGATGCTGAGATCTCCATGGCCGCGCAATCCTCCACGTTACGTTCGCGCGGCCAACTTAAAACCCTTATAATTTTTTTATTTCTACTTTGACAAATTTTTGGTTTGTTCCCTTCGATTTTGACAAATTTCGACAATTTTTTGGCCGAAGTTTTTTTTTGTTTGGGTAACTTGGCCGAGCAATCGTAACGCACACTTTTACGTAGGTAGGTACTCGGCCTCGGCGACGCGGGCGCCGTGTAGGCATGTAGGTACGTAAAATGCGGTAGTGGGGGGACAGGACAAGCTATACGTACTTACCTCAGGCTCTTCGATACGAGGCTCATATTCTTTCGGAAAACTATCGCCGGGGATATTGCACGATAGAGACGATGCAGTTGGTTCAGATTCAGCTACTTGAGACATGTTTTATTGAGGACTCTCTCCAGTACTATTGAAAAATATTATATAAAAATGATTTGTCGTTTTTTAACTAAATACAATCATTTAGTTATGTTACTTTTTAATTTTGCATATTTTTTAAATTTATTTACTGAACTATTGTATTATTAGCTCACTACTTTCAGGTAGAAATGTGGTATAAATATTCATGTTGACTTATTTATTGCTTTAAAAAAATGTACTCTGTGGGTACATGACATTCTTTGACGCTTGTTGACGTTTTGACGTGACACAACTCCTGGCATTTTACGACAGATTTTACGACTGTAGATATTATTAGGCAAGTGCTAACCATGCGTTTAGACTAGCGAAACACTCACGACAAAACATGTTGAAATATCTATTTTCTGTCAGAGCTTCATACAATTTTTGACAGGAACTAGAGATTTAAACATGTTTTGTTGTAATGTTTCGCCAGTGCACACGCACGCTATGAAGGATTGATACAATATGTAGGTAGCCATTCTATTGGCTGACCTTTCTATGAGAAAAAAGACGCAATATCTTAAGTAGATTTTTGATAATTGAAAGAATTTTAATAATTTATTGTTATTTGTATTAGAATGTAATTAGTTTGAATGATTACACGCACGGCTACGAAACTGAACCGAAACAGGTCAAACTATAACATAATAAAGTGGGAATGTGGATAGTCCTTCACCAACTTCTTCTCCAAATCCTTGGCGTGGTGCAAGTCACTTGTTTCAATCAGCATGTTCACCTGGAAGTATAATAAACCTACATTCAATGATAATTATAACTTCGATTTTCAAAAACGGCACACACGCCCGTGATTTGCCCATAAGTTGGAGCTTAAGTAGGTCTTTATCTACACCCCTAAGTTGACCTTTCGCTGCTGAGGAAAGAGAATAAGATGACAGAAATGACATAAAAAGGTAGATAGGTCTTTAGAATATTTATATACCTACTCTAAGCTAGAATACTGTATACCTACAACTCTTTCCACAAATTAGCAAAATAACTGAAAGTTCATACAGAAACAGTAAAAATATCTCGTCTCATCCAAGCGCGTTCGGGCACGAAGCTCTTGACGTCAGCGCCGATGTCCATGACCTTGGCCAGCAGCTTGGCCATGGCGCCGGGCACGTCCTGCAGCGTCACACTGAACTTGACCAGCCGCCCCTCGGCCGCCATGCCGCGGTCGATCACCCGCGACATTCGGCTGCTGTTGATGTTGCCGCCCGACAACACACACACAATGCTGCAACAAACATCAAACAATCAAAAACCGCATCGGGTTTAGTTAAATTGTCATCCCACTATTTATTACTTTTTGGATAGTGATCCCAAAATTAATAAAAGGAAATCGCACACGCATTTCAAGATGCATTGAAAGAAGACTTTTTCCGTTGACTATAGATGCGTGATTGACACCGCACTGCTTACTTCTTGCCGCGTAGCTCTGGTACTTTTCCTGCCATGACCGCGGCGACAGGGCACGCCGCCGCCCCTTCCACCACCATCTTCTCTCGCTCCAGAATGTTGATCATAGCACGCGAAATCCAAGCTTCATCCACTGTTATCTATAAATATATGAGATATTTGTTTGATACTTACTATTGTTTGATAAATGTCCGCTAACTAGGTAATAGATATATTATCACAGCATTAGCCAAACAACGTCTATGTCCTGTTGGATATAATAGGCATCCCCCAGTCCGCTGTTAAGTATGCCAATTGGTAGGTTTTTTTAACGATCCATATGTTTCTACTTTACGTAGGTAGCTACACCACAAAGATCATGCCATAATTTACACCCGTACAAGTGTTTCGAACTCTTGAATATGATGGTATTCAGACAAACCATTCTATCCAGGTATCCCCTGATAATGTTGAAAGCGTTTTGACTTGCGATGCCACTGCAGAGGCTGTCAGCAATGGTCGGTTTTTGCTGGATCATGACTGGCTTCTTTTCTTGGAGCGCTCTAGTCATTGTAGGAACAGCCGAACATTCCACGCCCTAATAAAAAAGCTCCGTGAATAACTGAATCATCAAATTTGAATATTACTTTTTTGGTAACGCTTACCATGGCTTCCTGCCTTGTAACCGGAGCCGCACCGGCGGCGACCTCGAATCGCATGTTTGTGTACCTATACGAATGAACATCGCCCATTCGCACCGGCGCGCGGCGGCGGCGCCGCGTAAGTATATTAGCATATGAAGCTATATTGTTAAACAGTTTTTTTTTTTTACTTTTTGGATTCAGGCAGCCTTACAGTTTTTAATATCCAACAAGAACACAACTCTAAACAAAGAACATAGGGCTTGTACACAAAACTACGATGCGACGTCGCATCGCAAAAATTGGCGACGGTACCCTAAGATTTTCTGAAGAATGCTTCTGCATTGCGAATTCGCACCGCGCCGATTCGCAGTGTTGTGTACAAGCCCATAGCCTATTGTCGATGACACCCGAACTCCACCGAAAGTAATGATCAGCTTGGCTGACTCGGTCTTTTTGCAACTGAATAGTCGACTAGACGGCCCATCTCTATGTATAAGCCACAGAACGCGTTTTTATTTGATACCAAACTGGATTGTATAAAATTAAGCTGAGTATTCTCTTTTAGCAGAAGTCTAGAGATTGCATGGATATAGAAATAGTATATGTATAGTATTAACAATAATATCATACGTATATCAAACAATTTGGCTTAAGGCTCTTGACAGCTAGCAGGAGGCCCGCCACGAGCCCGCCGCTGCCGACAGGACACAATATGGCGTCCATGTTCTCCATTTGTGTCAGCAATTCCAGTCCCAACGTGCCGTAACCCGCAATCAAGTCCAATCGGTCTGACCTACGCATTAACGAATCAAAATAGAAACTTATGTTATACCTGCCTACCCAAGGCTGGAAATGGAGGTAGGTACACCGACGTTGGTTGTGCGTAAATATATTATGCTCACGATTTCATGGCAGGTAAGTGAGAGCGAGTCCATATTATGAATCGAGAGCACATAATATCGACATTGGCTAGCATACGCGATCGATGTCGGCGTAATAGTCCACTTCCGGCTTAGCTTAACCTAAGTATCTTAAATTACATATGTAAACCCATAAATATATTACCTACAGCTATGATTAATCGCACCTCCCTTTTTTACTCTCACATGAACACGGTAGGTAATGAATAGAAATAGGCACCTTGGCATGTTAGTTATATCGCGTGACTTCGACCGACCAAGTCTTATCTACTTCAGTTTGCTTGAATCTCCGCTCAACTGTCGTCTGGCCTTTAGAAGGCGGATAACAATTTAAATTCTATTGTGTCTCGTTAGTGACAATTGGAGGTTCATGTAGTCAATTCTATCACAAAAGGATAGAAAGACATCAAAATGTCACAGAGACTTGACTTAGGTACTTAACTATAAAGTAGGAGAATATAATTTACCCGTGCACGTAAGAGGAGCCGATTTCATCACAATAAGTGAGGGCATGCAGGCTGGCATCATTGCGGTCATTGCCGTGAACCTTCACGATTGCAAAGTTCTCCTTGAATCGATGTTTATCAACGAGAGGACAATCCTTAGGGACAATCACGTTGATGGGCACTGATTGTCGAAATCCATAGTATGTCATAGCGCTGACGAAGTTTCGGCCCCCCGACACCGTGCACCCTTTGCTCTTGTCTGAAGGCGACAAGCTGGACAGCACGTTACAAGCTCCGCGCGCTTTAAAACTACAATATAAAGACAAATTGAATTAATAAGGCATATTTGGCGTTAGTCCTTTTTTGGTTAATTATTAACTATTTTTATACGTACCTTCCTGTGTTTTGTAAATTTTCGCATTTCAAGATAACATTGCAAAAGGACCTTCCTACATGTTTTGCTTCCTAAAAATATGATTCTATATTATTTATAATGCATAGGTATCTATTATTATTAGGCACCTAGGTATAAGTATTCAGCATATACATATTTCAGTGGAATCAGCGGAATCACCATCTAGTCAAGTGGTTCACATTGCTGACTTGACTATCACGATTGCATAGTAATAGTAACCAGGTTATCATTAAGAGTCTATGATAGGTACCTCAAATTGCTTAGCAAGATCCTCCGTTATATCGCAAATACTGCAGGATTGGGAAATAAATATAAAATATGGTTAAATTGAGATTAAACTTGCGACCACTAGACCGAGGCAGTTTTTTACCATTATTTTCACCGATGTAAGAAATAGCCTTTTCCTGGCGGTCAGTCCGCGAACAGTAAGTAGTGTGCGAGCGAGATAACGAGTGAATTTGAGCTGAGATAATATCTACGAGCTATCGATCTATCTCCTAAGCTACGAGCAGAGTTACCGGTAGATACGAGGAGGTTTGCCCAACAAATTACGTTTGGATGTTCTTATGTGCGGCAGTGGACTGTACTACCTACTAGGCCGATAATACTAACGATATAACTCACAATGACTGGTGTGAAGACAACGTATTTCTTGATCCGATTTTGAGCATCTTGTATGTCTTGTAGTTTTAATTTAATTTTGCTCTGTGTATCCGTTATTGGTTTTTTATCAAATTCCTGTAGAACAGTAAACAATTATTTATAGGTAGGTACGAACAGGCATGTGGTTTCTGATAAAATAGTCTAATCTCTTTCTAGAATACCTATCTAACAACCGTAACGATTATGGCTCTATACAATACCTATGTCTATACTAGCAGTTCTCTAACGCCAAATATGTACCTACCTAGTTCTTACAACTGACTGCCAAAGAAAGTCATTATCCGTAGTTATTAGTTATTACCTCTGCCAGCCAGTACCTAGTTGGGTCTATGCTGGCGTAGAAGGAAACTGCCGAGTTGTATCGTGATCCCGCTCGGAGAAAAATGCTTTGCCTCACGAGTCGGGTCGCTCAGAGGGGGACTCTGTCCGCCCACCGAGTGACCTCAGGAAAGACGGCGCACAGTGGTCACCTGCTGTCTTGCCCACTTGCATAGGTAGGTTTCGGGGAGACATTCTCCCCAGGATTTGTGCTCTAACAGGCGTTGCACAGAGGGGGTTTCGGATCGGTCTTTTAAGAGGTATCGGTCCTTCTATGTGCCGGTCTTATGCCCAAATACGTACCGAGCGGCTTTTAAAGGTTTACAAATCTCGTTGGGCTACAAGACAACTCTGCTACTCGAGATATTCTCACCTCGACAGTCTGAAAAGACGCGGCTCACTACAGCATTTTCCGTAATTAGTACCTACTTGGCGACGCGAGCGCCGCGGCCGTGTAGTAGGTACGTACATAAATTCGGTAGTGGGGATAGGACAAGCTATACCTACTTACCTCAGGCTCTTCGATACGAGGCTCATATTCTTTCGGAAAACTATCGCCGGGGATATTGCACGATAGAGACGATGCAGTTGGTTCAGATTCAGCTACTTGAGACATGTTTTATTGAAGACTCTCTCTAGTACTATTGAAAAATATAATATAAAAATGATTTGTCGTTTTTTAACTAAATACGTTCATTTAGTTATGTTTCTTTTTAATTTTGCATATTTTTTTATTTCGCATATTTTTTATCAGTCTAAATAAACTAAGTTTTGAACAATGCAGTTTATTGTCAATTTGACATTCAAGACATTTTAATTTTTTCTGATAAATCGATTTCCCACTAGAATATGCTCAACTCAACAAAAAACGGACCTGTTAAGTAGCGCCAAAGTGCGTATTCGTATTGGCCCTACAACAGTGGCGCCAACATTACGGCATCGGAACTATTTGATAAAACGACGCTCTAGCCCTACTTTTTAAATTATTTTACCTCTGTCTGGCAGTAGCAACCTTATTGTAACCAAACTCGTATACCTACCTAGTTTCAACCCAGTCCAGTGCTGACTTCGTCAAGGCAGGTTTATATTATAAAAGCCCAGTAATGTGACAGAGGGTAGTTAGGTAGATACCTACCTACTTCTGTGGACAGTACTTATAGTAAGTTAGTCCAGCGCTGACTTGCAACTGGGCTCGTGTAGACACTAGTTTCAAGAGTTTCAACCCAGTCGATTGCTAACTTCGCGCCCTCAAGTCAGTCCAGGACTAACCTAAACCTACCCGTCTATTATCGGGCCCAGTAGCTTCCCTCGCCCGATTTCCTATCGATCTCGTCTACATGAACTCACTGACCGGGACCAGTCACTGCCGTCGTTGTATAAACGAGGCATCAAGTCAGTCTAGGTAACTAACCGTCTATTTTCGGGTCCTAGGTACCTAACTAACTTTGGCAAAAAAAAAAACTAGTTATCTTCATCTGCCAGTGTTTTTTTCAACTTTGTTGAAACAGCTGAATACTATTAGATATAGTTTGGGTTGGAGATTATTGGGTTGTGGTCGAGATGACAAAAAACCTAAAAAAAAACATCCCCACTTTACGTGTACTACGTTTAAGAGAGGTACCCTAAAAAAAAAAAATGTTTTACCACTTTTTCGGCGTAGCACTTAAAAGAGTCTCTGAGCTAAGCCGGGGCAGACAGACGGAGGACAGACAGATAGATGCGAGACACAGACAGACATGGCGAAACTATAAGGGTTCCTTGTTGACTATGGAACCCTAAAATCTGATAAGTATTTACCACTAGCTTCTGCCCGCGGCTTCGCTTGCGTGGTATGTCGATAAAAAGTAGCCTATGTCGGCTATGTTCTTCACCGGGATGCCATCTATCTCCTTGCCAAATATTATCGAAATCCGTTCAATGGTTTAGGCGTGAAAAGGTAACATTCAGACAGACAGTAAGACGGACAGAGTTACTTTCGAATTTATAATATTAGTATGGATAGTACCACAAAACCGTGTTTATAATTATGCGGGTAAAACCGCGGGGCGCAGCAAGTAAATACATAATCAGCCTATAATGTTCCCACTGCTGGGACATAGGCCTCCTGTCTATGAGAGGGAGTGGGCCGTAATCCACCACGCGGGCCCAGTGCGGGTTGGTAGATGTCACATGTCTTCGAATTTTTGGTTCTAATACATGCCGGTTTCCTCACGATGTTTTCCTTCACCGTTTTGAGAGCAGTGGTGATGAAATTATTTACACAAAATAAAGCGCCTGTCGGGGTTCGAACCTACGACCTACAACTCCTAAGTCGCGGCCGTTATCACTGGGCCACCACTGCTCCACAGTAAATAAAAATAAATAATCACACAGCAAGTAAATAAATAATCATTATTAAGGCCAAGAAATAAATCTCGTTCGCGTGAGAATATTGGAATAAACAGTATATTGTGTCCCAATCCAGGTCATCCAGTCGTTTTGGCGTGAAAGCATAACAACCAAACAAACTCAATTTCACATTTAAAATAATTATTAGTTAGGATTTTATTCAGTAGTACACAGTCATAATTTTAAGTTGGTGCCACCATATACTCATTGGAGTTTTACCGTGCACCAAGAAAAGAGGATGTAACTAAAGATTATTTGGTGTGAAACATTATTACCCAGATAAGACCTAACTGTATCAATATCCAATGTCACTGCGTCATTGCATTAACTAATGCAATTTAACTTGCTATTAAAGATTTAAGTTGCAAAGAACAGGATTAAAGGAATTACCTCACTAAACGAGTTTTGATTGCAATCATGTTTTTCAATCTCTTGAACATTCAACATAATTACACTTCATGATGCAAGTGTTAGTGATTGATCTAGTTACACACAGTTGGTTTATATCAGCGACGGCAGCAACACTAGTACTTTAAAGCTGACTTAAAAATGGAGAAGTATCTACGAAATCCATCGGTATTTATTAATTATACACAGGCTTTATGCTTAAGTGATTACTGTAAAATAACAACACATTTATAAAGTTAAATGATCAAACTTTTAATAGTAATTTATATACTAATTGATAGCTAATGCGTCATTCTGAGCTTCCTGTGCTAACTGTACTTGTAAGTTGAGCAGTTTATTCTTCAACACCACTATACCCATAAGGACAATGTTTTCCGGTTTGAGTGCACCTGATGATTCCACATTATAAAAGAATTTGTTTGGTTTTGCCTCCCAATTAAAGTCCGCTTCATACTGATCTTCATCCAGCTCGGTATGTTCACTTTTTGGCCACTCATCAGGTTTAGGAAACAATGTATGTCGCATAATATTGTCAGGGTCATACTCAAAAGAAACACCGGCAGTAGGGTTCCATTTTGCATGTTCCTTGCCAAATCCTTTCTTTGCATATGCTCTCAACTTCAACTCCTGACCTTTACGTAGTTTTATGATTAAAATCTCATCAGTCTCCCCATAGTCGGCCTGGTCCTCGTCCCTGTGTCGTGACGTCACTGGCACCACTCTCGGATCACTTGATTTTAGATCTGCCGTAGTGACGTGCCTTGTTTGATCTCCTGTACATTTTACGTCCAGTGTAAACTCTACGCTGCATTCTGAACAGAAATCAGCACACATACAATCTCGCGAGTAACGAATTTTATCAACCACATCATCTGATATAAGTGGAATGAGACCGATGCGATGAGCCAGGAATTCGTCGCTAAGCACGGTGGAATTAGCCTCTAATTGTACCCAATCAATAGCCATCGTCGGGGTTTCTGCTATAAACACACGTCTCATACTATTAGCGACGCTAAGCTCGGTGTCTTCAACGACGAACTTAACATTGTCGTCTGTTAGTTCTGTAATGTGGACAGAAGGCTGATTGGCATAAGGCATCTTCGTTTGTAAACTTTAACGTGGGCCTGAGAATGTTATACAATGCAAGCGCTTTATTATTGTTTTCAATATATTTAATAAAAAAACAACGAGGTAACAACAAGATATCCTCACAAGATCTCAACACTGACAAGACAACGCTGTGAACGCCGTATTGACATTTGACATTGACTGACAAATGACAGACGATTCACATTTTGACTTATAGCGAGTCCCACAGACCAACAGCGACAGCAGTCCACAGATCAACAGCGGCACTAATTTTATTGCTATATAGAAAAATTGGATAGAAATAACAAGAAGAAACGTTTCGACTTGGTTTATTTTATGTAGAAATAAAATGAAGGAAGATAAACACGTAAACTGTGGCTAAAGCGCCAGAGTTGCCCGTAAATTCCAGTTTTACCGACTTCTAAGAGGAGGAGGTTATCATACGTTTGTTTTAATTTGACCAAAATTAAAAATTGATCATTGTAAAATGTTGACCAAAATATGATTAGCAACCGTAACGAAAATGTATTAGAAGTATCATTATTATTCTTGTTAACTTTGATACTAATATTATGAGTTTATAGCATAGCATTTATATTTTGCGCAATTTGTGGCAATTTATAAACAAACAATTTACAGTTATTTCAATTTTGTATTGAAAACAAGAATTTCGCAATTTATTGGCTTGTGTTGCACCGTTATAGCCGTCAAGAGATGCACCGAAAACTGTTTGACTGCGTGTTTTATACTTTACGGCAGAAATAATGCACCACATTCCGCTAGCCGTAGGTAACCTGCATTCTGTTTTGATAAGCAAAGGTTGTATTTTTGAAGACAAGTATTATTTTTAACCGACTCAAAAAGGAGGGAGGAACTGTACTTATGTTTTTTTTGTGTGTTTACGCGATTACTCCGCCAATTATGAATAGATTTTGACGATTCTTTTTTGTTTGGTAGGTCATGCAGTCATGCTTCAGAGGTGGTCCCATATATGTAAATTTTTTTTTAACATTGCTTATGCAGTTTTTGATTTGGCTTCAATAATACGTATTTTTTCCACTTAGCCTTTATGGATGATGTTTAAGTTCCCGTCACTGTTATTTACATAGTATTCGAATTTGTGTAGGGTACACGTAGGAATACACGGCTACACATCAAGCTATAGGTACCTATGCATTATGCTGATCTCGCATTGAACGGAAATCCGATACAATGCGAGATCAGCTTAACTGGAAATGTATAGCTGTGGCGCGTTTACCACAACTAATGAGTGAAAAATAATTATTTTACTTTCGGAAGTTGGTGGCAAAATACTAAAATTCAAAACCAAATTCCGACTTCCGAAATTAAAGTTATTAAACAATGTTATCTATTGATTACCTACAATATCAATGAACTTCATTTTGGTTATAGTCTCATTTCGGTAACAATTTTTTTTTTAGTCCATCATGACCGTTGTTCTCTTGTTAGCTCCTTGGTATATCAAGTTTTTTATTTCAAATGTTTTGATTTGACGACAGGGTTAAGTTACGTGAGGTCAAAATCAAGTAAATAAGTTAGTATTTCGCGAATTACTTCAACAAAAGTCTTATCATTAAACCTACTTGAACAAAATTAAACAAAAGATAAACCACTCATTTTCGAAGAGCGCGTCTCCGTAGTCGGTCGAAATTGGACCAATTAATTGTGAATAGCTTGATTAGGTATAACAATTATTATACAGATAAATGGAGCATTATAAGTTTGAACCCTCAGTAAGTGCCTACTTACTTATATCTGATACATGGCCTACCTAATACATGTGCTAATACGTCGATAGACAAGGCATATTCCATCACGAGCATAGTTTCACCTTTAACCCTTATCTTATAATAATTAGTGCTTTTATAAGCGATAACGTCTCGAAACACTCATTTCTCTGTAAGCAGCCAAGGGGAATCGATGCCTCGCGGGGGATTATATTTAATTATGTTATAGTGATGTATTCGAATATTATGTTGCTCCAGACGATTGAGTATGATCCGATGTGCGATAAGGAGAAGCCCCAAAAAATTTCATTTGAAGATGTATCGGCGGCAGCCTTCAGAATTCAGAGTGAGATCGTGAAAACGCCATGCGTGGTGAGTGATGAATTTTTATAGCTTACGTATCAACCTACCTGCTTCTACTTGTTAACATTTGTGTAGTAATTATATCAAAACCCGGTAGTATGTCCACTCTAAGTGAAAAGTGGAAATCAAAGAAGAAAGAAGTGTTTTTGGTTTAGATTATTAAGTTATGAGGTTTTTTATTAAACAATCAGTCGTGTAGGAGATTGTGTTTATTAGAATAATATAAATAAATAACGGGTTAAGCAAAAAAATCAGGTTAAAGTATCTATGGACATACCGGTGTTTGATGTAAACTAACGAAAGGTACCGGAGTTTGAAAAAAAAATACTTTGAACAGTTTGAACTTGCCGACTGCAGCCATCTTAGACCTCAGACTTTACTGATTGGTCGTCGCGGACGTGCTTGACTTTGACAAACACAAATGGCAATGGATAAACCGGGTTATGAGAGAAACGATCGATTTTAACAGTTATTTTTTTAGTGTTTTAGTGTCAAACCTTGATTTGAAAAACACAAACTTAAACATTTTTCAAATTTCATATTTGACCCCATTCACAGTTTAATTTCGAGTAGGGGTGTGACTTACCGGGTTTTGATAACGAATGGCTATGGATAGTAGATACTTACCTACTTACCGCATAACACACGATTAATTACAATCAGAGGAGCTCGTGGCTACGTAATAACAGCCGCACGGGTCGATCCATCAGGTTAAGCTACGCTTGCCGGGGTTGGTCCGTGATGGGTGACCATCTTAACATACCGAGACTCCTCCGTGCCTCGGAAAGCACGTTTTGCCATTGGTTTTCGGCGTCATTTGTGGATCTTTGACAGTCGTTACGGGTCATCAGAAGCCCGAAAGTCTGACAACCAGTCTTACCAAGGGGTATCGTATTACCCAGTTACTGGGTTATGGAGTAAGATAGGCAGTCGCTTCATGTAAAATACTGGTATTCAGCTGCATCCGGTTAGACTGGAAGTCGACCCCAACATAGTTGGGAAAAGGCTAGGCAGATGACACGATCAATTTTATTACAATCTGAATCATTTTGAAGGATATTGCTAATCCATTGCTTCTTACCTATATTCGAAAAATTATTCTGCTCAACAACGTAAATGATCGTGTGTTAAGCAATTAAGCTGGACGTAGAAAAATATTTCACATTTTCATTAGCACAATAATAAGAAATCTCCTAATCTTTCTTCATTTAATTTTGTGACTGTACACACGGCTACACATCAAGCTATACATTTCCAGTATAAGCTGACCTCGCGTTGTACGGAAATCCTATACACTGCGAGATCAGCATAAACTGGAAATGTATAACTTGATGTGTAGCTGTGTGTACCTACAATTTACGATATTTTAAACCTAAACCCATAAATTCTTCTTACAGAATGAATAGGCACCTACCTAATGACCTAATGTGTGCATTTCAGAAATCTCACATGTCTACAACTTTTGGGATGGATATTTATTTAAAAAATGATTTCCTTCAACACACTGGGAGGTAAGGCCATTTAATTAAATATATGTTAATTACTAATACATAAATGTAGGTACATTTATATCACGGACGAAGCATCATTGATATAAGAGATGGGTTGTAACAGGTTATCATCTGTTATCTCTGTTACTGAACTGAAATTATTAACCTTTCTATCGCTTTATATTCTGGAGGTAGCATTATTTGTTAAAATGAACCGAAATCTTTTTGAGACAATGATAAATCATTCTTCAAGACCGGCATTACTGAGATCCCAATACAAAGGTCTATTACATACTGGCAGCTTCAAAACAGCATTATTACGAAAGAATATTATGTACAATAAAATACCTAATGACATTAAAAATGATACATCTAATTCTTTCAAAATGAAATTAACGAAACTACTAGTTGAAAAATCGTAGACAGAAAATACTATTACGCTGTCAGTGAGTTTTTAAATGACATCACCATATGACATTTCTCAATAATATAATTGTATTTACTATGACTATTATTTTGACAGTAAGTTTAAATTTCAAGAAAAGACATTAAACATTGATTACCTGACATATAGATTTCTAATAATTATGATTATTTTAATGCTTAATGTTGCATGCCATTCGGTAGAATGTACTGGATCCTTGTGTTTTTATTTTTTTTACACCACCAAAACAATTTTTTGTTACCTACATTCTTTGCAAATAAATGATTTCTGATTCTGATTCTGATACTGTGACAAAAAAATAACAGAGGTAGGTGCCTCGGCCAAGAGGTCCTGTCGCAGTCTTGAGCTTACGCACCGACGACGTTGCTTCGTGAGATAAACGTACAGTCAACCGCACATCAGTAGTAGAAACACTAGACTTGCCCTACGAAAATCACCCTCGCGACCACGGCTATCCTCTGTGATTTTTTAATGTAATAAATTAATTTAGGTAAGTACTCCGTTATAAACCCAGTACTATACCAGCTAACACTAACACTGTAATAAATACAATAATACATTAATTATATTACGTGTAAGTTGTTTGTCTTGTTTATTGTCTTACAAAAAGTTTATAGGTACTTATATAACAATTTCAAATGAGAATATTTTCTTGTTTCATACTTTTAGGGCGTTCTATAAACCAAAACTATGTCACGTTAGAGATGAGTTATTAACCTATACCTTCAATAGAAAAGGCATCTAAATAATGCGACACCTAACTCCCATGCATACTCATGGGATTTTTTTTTACCCTAACTAAACGTCAGTGGGATACTTACTATACATTAATTAGTATGAACTATCCTACTAATAAATGAGCATTCTCTATTTACACCCGAGCAGAAACTTGCGCTTTTTACCGGTAAGACCGCGGGTGGCACGCGCGCAGGCCACTTGCCCGCCTAGACGAATCGCGCTGGCCTGCCTGAATAAAACTATCTGTACTATTAAATAAGAGTTTATATCGTCTGTGCCAAATTCAGTCTATATTGTTCACTACCCTAACCCCATTTGCGTATTATGTATTATTAACATTATTATATTTTTATATAGGCTGTTCAGCGGTATTACCAGTGTCTTTATTTACACCCGCGCGCGCATCGCTAGCGGAAAAAACAAAACCAGCCGCCAAATATGAATAAATAATAATAAAAATTTGTTAACATTTTTGTAATAATTATTAAAAATGTCGATTTCACGTAGGGGAGAAGAGCGTAAATAATAATAAATAGATTTGACTCCGCCTTGGTACGTTTAGTGATAGTATTTTTTTTTTCTCAAATCATTTGCCAATGCCTTTATTTACACCTATGGAAAAATAAAACCAGCCAGCGGCCAGTGCGCCATTTTCCTTAAATATTTACTATCGTTTTCGTTGTGTGGTTTGTTTTACCTATCAAAAATACAAAATCTAAAGTATTGCCACCAACCGACATAAAGTTTTTAAAAGAAACTCCGGATAGTCAGTACCTGGCAACAAAGGTCAGTTAAAATTTAGAAATCTATCATCTCTATAGGTTAGGTACGTTATTGTAGCATAAGTTCTTACAACAAGTCTGTTTTTTTCCTCGCAAGTGTGTTGAAAAACGTCGTATGAAACGCGTGTGCATTGATTATTACACTCTCGGCTACCTTATCGCGTTCGCCTGTGGCTTACGCGAAAATACCGCCTCGACTGTAATATCCAAAAGAGCACTCTCGTATCACAATGTACTATTGTCGCACTTTGTAACTTACCCAAATGCATAAAATAACGGTTTTAATTTATCTACAGTTTTAAAGAACGCGGTGCGCGAAACGCCCTGTTGTTGCTTTCAAAGGATAATAAAACCCGCGGCGTAATTTCCGCATCTCTCGGTAACCACTCGCAGGCCTTGAGTTACCATGCGAACAAACTGAACATTCCTGCTACCGTCGTGATGCCGAACGTGGCTCCGATCATGAAGATAGAGAAATGCCGCTCTTTCGGAGCCAATGTTATCATACATGGACACGACATGAAGGAGGCTAAGTATCACGCCATGAGTATGGCCCAAGATCACTCGCTTACGTATATAAACGGGTGAGTTCAGTTTTTTTTTTTAAATGTAAAATGCTGTGTGGAATTAGTAGATACCTTCCTATGTAAATTGTGAAATCGTAGTGTGTTTATAATCAATGCATGGCTTACAACGCGGATGCGTCGATCGAGTTTCCCGACACGTTATTTGTCAGGTTTATTTTACCCGTAAGTCTTGGTTACACATTTTTTTCCAAAAGTCGCCTAAGAAACAGACCTTGCAAATTTTCTAACTTGGAACACTTGTTGAGGTAGGTACGACCACCCTCACATCATGGCGGGACAGGGCACGGTGGGGCTAGAGATCATCGAGCAGGTGCCGGAGGTGGACGCCGTGCTGGTGCCGGTGGGCGGCGGCGGGCTGCTGGCCGGCGTCGCCACCGCCATTAAACACCTCAAGCCGCACGTCCTTATCTACGTAAGTGCTATTTTCCCGAAAGCGCAACACCCTCCGCTCGATTCGAGGGTATAATAAAGAATGCGGCTCGCTGGTCGCTGCACTGATTACAAAAATTACAAACAAACGTTGCAAGTCAGTCTCCGCCTTTAGTTTAAAAATTAAACACATACGTATACACGGCTACACATCAAGCTATACATTTCCAGTATAAGCTAACCGCGCATTCTACGGAAATCCTATATAATGCGAGATCAGCATAAACTGGAAATGTATAGCTTGATGTGTAGCCGTGTGTACCTACAGATCTAGCTACAGTTTGTACAAAGGTTATCAGAGGTCTGAGGCTAATTCCTATCTATTTCTAGATTACATATGTATTAATGATCCAATGTTTTTGGTACAAAGGGGGTCTATCAAAATGCCTAGAATTTGATCATCTCGTTATGATCTTATCAGCACCCAAATTGCGTAACAAACGATCGATCACAATCTATTTCATTTGGACAGTTCAACAACATTCATCGCGATAATTACGTTGTTGAACAGACACATTTTTGACCGACTTCTAAAAGGAGGAGGTTATCAATTCGGATGTCTATATATGTTCTATTTCTATGTTAGGGTGATGGTTTCCGCACTTAGTCCTTAAGGTGGACCATTGTAAGTGGGCCATGGCGGCCGTTTGTGGTTAATTCGGATGTTAATACATAAATATAGGTATATATATTTTTTATGTTTGTCCGAGCATAACTCCGTCATATATAGACGGATTAGCAAAATTTTGTTTTTGGTTGAAACTGTATACTTCCGATGGATGGGTCCGCCGCCCATTGTTGTCACCAGGTCAGGATCTGACGAGGGGATCTTGCAGAAATCAAGGGAACTCTTCAAATACACCTATGGCGATTTTGGTATTTTTAATAGTAACTCGTGCAGTTGCTCTCCGAAAGCACCATTCGGTGAAGTGGAACTGATGATTTACACCACCGGAACTACTCGATATTTACTACTACTTGTACCTATTTCACGGGTTGCGATTCGATTATTCAATATGGTTGCTAAGCAATTTATGCTCGTCACATTGCATATGGTGAAGTGGAGCCGATGGTGAAGTACCAGGAGAACTCCTCAACGATTAACGTCCCTTTTTTTTCGCGATTTCAAAGTTAGACCCATAGTAAAAGTTATTCATTTCGATGGTCTCTAACTCTAGTTTATAAAGTTAGGTTATTTTTTAACACCTTATAATTATGTATACTTATTTCACTTTAAATAAAAACTACCTATATACCTAGGTATCATACGTACGTAACAACTCTGAACTGGACTTAGGACTTGTTGTGTGTGTTAACAAGATCATTGCTTAGTCCGAGTCTATCTCTATCTTTCCACTTATTTATTACTAGCAAATAACTAATGCATTAATTTCTAACAAATTATATTACCACAAAAAAAGGTTATAGTGAGTCAATTTTAAAAGATAGACATATGCTGTCGCGGACTTTTTTTTAGAACCTTTAAAGAGGAACAATTCCATCATACATGATATTTACGTAACATAAACCGTTTACGCAGCGCACGCAACGAAAGCTCTCAAAAAGGAATATTTTTTCCCGTTTTTGCAACATATTTCATTTATGCTCCGCTCCTATTGGTCGTAGCGTGATGATATATAGCCTATAGCCTTTCTCGATAAATTGGCTATCCAACCCAAAAAAAAAATTTTCAATTCCAACCAGTAGTTCCTGAGATTAGCGCGTTCAAACAAACAAACAAACAAACAAACTCTTCAGCATTATAATATTAGTATAGATTTCTAAGACTAACACATATCTCTGCTGTAGGTAACCGTAATTTATCTCAACAGACTTTTTTGGTTGTGTACCTATAAAAGAAGTCAAAGGTCACGCAGATAAACAAACATTGACACACACTTTTTCTTATCGTGTAGTTGGCTTAATAATTAGTTCTTGCTTTGATTAGGAAAACCCGGAAACTCGGATCAATAGATCAATAATAGCTCCCTATTGATCCGAGTTTCTGGGTTTTCCTGACTGATATCAAAGATAATTGGGTAAATAATAATAATTGAATGAATGAATAGCGAAAATAGATAATTGGATAAATGGGTAGCGTATAAGTAAATATTTGTACCTACCTGATCGGATGATACAGTACCTACAGATGATGCCGGCAGGTTTGCAAAGACAGCTAGTGATGAATACAGAGAAGTAGTGTCTTAAAAACTACAGAGGTTTTATCCGTGGCGGACGTGGGTATGCCGCCAATAAATACCTAACCTAACCTAACATTGTCGGAACTGAATGAATAACCCTGGGACAGATTTTGATGCGCCTTTGCCTGAGTAAAGGTAGAAGTAATGTCTTTAAAACTACAGAGGTTTTATCCGTGGCGGACGTAGGTGTACCGCCAATACATAGGTACATAACATAACCTAACATTGTCGGAACTGAATAACCCTGGGACAGATTTTGATGCTTCTTGGCCTGAGTAAAGAGAGAAGTAATGTCTTCAAAACTACAGTGTTTTTATCTGTGGCGGACGTGGGTGTGCCGCCAATAAATATCTAACCTAACCTAACACTGTCGGAACTGAATAAACCTGGGACAGATTTTGATGCGCCTTGGCCTGAGTAACAGGAGAAGTAATGTCTTAAAAACTACAGAGGTTTTATCTGTGGTGGAACGGGGTGTGCCGCCAATACATACCTAACATATCCTAACCTAACATTGTCGTAACTAAATAACCCCGGGACAGATTTTGATGCGCTTTGGACTGAGTAAAGGGAGAAGTGATATCTTCAAAACTACAGTGGTTTCATCCGTGGCGGACGTGGGTGTGCCGCCCATAGATTCTTGCCCACGATCCAAATCACCGTGATGTTTCTCGGAAAGTGATCTTAGTGATCAATTACAACTTTCAATTTTAGTAGTATTATGTGTTCTAATTTGTAGTTTAAAAGACAGTTTTAGCTAATGAGGCTATGAGAGGTCTCAAATTCAATACAGACCAGTTATCAATGGTTGGACTGCGAAAAGTACATTTATCAGTTTGCTGCAAATAAACGTATTTTCTTTCTTTCTTTCTTTCTTCTATCACACATGCACGAGCCCATCTACACGTCTCGAAACCGTGTCTGTAATTTTATATGTTATCCAGGGCGTGGAGACGGAAAAGTGTCCTAGCATGCAGTGCGCGATGAAGCACGACGAGCCGATGAGCGTAGAGATCAGGTCCACCCTGGCAGATGGCCTGGCGGTGCCCACCGTCGGGTACAACGCCTTCGCCACCGTCAAGTGTAATGTCGACAGAATGGTAAGTGCCTCCCTAGTCGTCGCTACAGAGTTCACATTGGTCACATTTAATGTATAACCCTGATTACCCTCAAAATTATCGGTATCATTGTTGTTTTTTGTCTGTTTGCCAGTTTTAGTTTTAACTAGCTGTGCCGCGCGCTTTCACCTGCATAGGTCTCGATCCCGTGGGAATAAAGGAATAAAACGTACCCTATGTCCTATTCCAGGTCATGGTCTACCCATGTGCCAAATTTCATACTCTCTAGGGTAGGAAACGTCGCGGCGGCGTCGAACGGTTCGCGTATTGCATTTTTTTTATACTCGTGATAACTTCGAAATCAATGTCCAATCCGAATGAACAGACAGGCGGACATGGCGAAACTATAAGGGTTCCTTGTTGACTACGGAAGCCTAAAAAAGTATTTCACTGCTACATATGTAAATACTCTTGATGATAAAACTACAATTATGTTTAATTGAATAAGAATTAATACTACGATACGAATGTAACCAACTTTTGTTTCTACCGGCGATCTAATTAAAATAACACAAAAGCTGCTATTGTAACTTAACTATGATAGCGCTTGTACACAAAACTGCGTTGCGACGTCGCATCGCAAAAATCAGCGACGGTACCCTAAGATTTTCGTTGCGAATTCGCATCACGCCGTTTCGCAGTTTTGTGTACTAGATATATTCGCGGACTTTTTTGTAGGTAATTATTACCGTATTAATAAATAATTTTTATGTGTCACCAATAGTTTTCACAGCGCACGCCAAATAATGAATTATAGAGGCAACATTTTGCTACTTTGGGTTACATTATTGCAATTTTCTTAAAAAACTTTAATATTTTTGAAAATAAATGTTACTTCCAGATAATTTAGCTTTCTTTTGGTGAAAAAAAAAATTAAAGTAATAAAAACTAAAACCCAACTACGACTAAAAAGGTATAAACAAGACACCACAGACAGACAAATTAAAAATCCGGAGTCACACGTGCTAGGGCATAAATCGAACAGATTACCTACGTGTGACTCCGGATTTTTAATTTGTCTGTCTGTGGTGTCTTGTTTATACCTTTTTAGTCGTAGTTGGGTTTTATTTTTTATTACTTTAATTTTTTTTAAATTCTTTTGGGGTTATAATATATATTTTTGAAATGTGCTCATTAAGCCCTTTTATTTGATACCCAACATGGTACGATTAAACGATTTTTTTTTGTTCCTTACTTTATTTCCTCTAGAGGGCGCCATTTTTAATTGAATGAAATAATGTGACGTCACATAGCCTACCAACGATGACGCTTCCAACGATATCTCATTTGTCAAATTGTGATGAGTGGTTTAGAAGATAGGAGGGAACAGATGAACATCCATACATACATACCGATCAAAATCATAACCCTCCTTTTTTTTTCGCCGTAGTCGGGTAAAAAATGATTAAAATCGGTCCAGTAGTTTCGGAGCCTATTTCGTACAAATCAACTCAAACTCAAAGCATTTATTTCAATTAAACCATTTACAGGCACTTTTGAATTGTCAAAGAATCGGTCAGTTAGTCAAAAAGTTGAAGCTAGTTGCCCATTCCAAATCGTAGATCTCTATGGAGAAGAACGGGCAAGAAACTCCAAGGAAACTCTTTTAAAATTGGATATAGATATTACAAAATCCTGGGTACAGTATTCTTGGTGCTTCTATATGTGAGAACAATGTCAAATGAAAAATAATCAAAAACAATTCAAAATATAAGATTAAAAATAAGCCCTGGCAGATGAGAGATGACCAGTCTCAACTGACAGCGCCCGTTCACGAACATGACACGTGGATCAGCACCATCCAGCTCAACCATTTTGTAGGGAACCGAATGATCCAACACACGCGCCACCATCAGCGAGACATTTAAGTGAGTATGACATACTCTCATCAGCCATGCTCTTTCAAGTCAATATAAAACATGATACCATATTAAACGGCTTCATGGTACTCACATTTACAAAATTGAAAAAATGCTTCTAATTTATACAAAACTATAATTTGCAATGTACATGAAAGATTAAAATAATAGAATTTAAAGAAAAAAATAAACTTAAGTTTGTAAAGTCAGAAAAAAAAAGGGGGAAGCAACTCTTCCAAATGTTAAAATTTTTAACTAGTGAGCCCTAGTGCCTGTGGAGCAGGACCAGCATTAAGCCAAGCATTTTTATCTACAATATAATCATCCAACTTATAATATGCCTGTCTACATAGTGTGCGTTTAATGCATGTTTTAAATTTCTTCCCATTTAGTTGAAGAATAATGAGTGGTATTTTATTATAACATTTTACACAGTACCCCATAAAAGAAGTATGTACTTTAGACAATCTGAAACGTGGTTGATCTAATTTGTTCCTATTTCTAGTGTTAAAGTTATGCCTGTCACTTATCTTACTAAAAAGATGTAGATTTTTCCGAACATACATAATGTTTTCATATATGTACTGACAAGGAACCGTCATGATGTTAATTTTTTTAAACAGTTCCCTTAGAGATTCGCGTTTGTGGAGGTTGTATATGGCTCGGACAGCCCTCTTTTGCAAAATAAAGATAGAATCAATATCTGCAGCCCGTCCCCACAGCAAAATACCGTAAGACATGATGCTATGAAAGTAACTAAAATAGACCAGTCTCGCGGTATCCACGTCTGTTAGTTGGCGGATTTTCCAAACAGCGTAAGCGGCTGAACTTAGTCGCCCTGCAAGTGATGTTATGTGAGGACCCCACTGTAGTTTTGAATCAAGCGTGATCCCCAGGAAAACTGTCTTTTCGACGAATTCTAGTATCTCCTCGTTCAGTACAACATGACATTCAGTACTTCTTACATTCGGTAACGTGAATCTTATGCATTTAGTTTTCTTCTCATTTAATACCAAATTATTTATAGTAAACCAATTATGGACCTTGAACATAGCGTTATTTACGTCGTCAAGCTCCCGTGCATGTCTATTTACTTTAAAAATCAGTGATGTGTCATCAGCAAATAACACCATTTGTGGTCGATTTTTCAGTAGTTGAGGTAAATCATTTATATATACTAAGAAGAGGAATAGACCCAATATCGAGCCCTGTGGTACACCCATTCTAACTTTTAAACCCAATGAGTTCACACCGTTTATTTGAACTTCCTGCATTCTATCATTCAAATATGATTTTACTAAGCTAAGCGCAAGTTTACCCAGTCCGTAATGCTCAAGTTTCAAGAGCAGCGTTTCGTGATTCACGCAATCAAAAGCCTTAGATAGGTCGCAAAAGATGCCTATTGCATCTTGTGCCTCTTCCCATGCCTTAAAGATGTCTTTCAACAAGGTGACACCGGCGTCAGTTGTGCAACGTCCTTTGGTGAAACCATACTGTTGATCGTGTAGGATGTTATTACGATTAAAATGATTGAGCATTTGATTTAACATTACTTTTTCAAACACCTTGCTGAAAACCGGCAAAACTGATACGGGTCTATAATTATTAGTGTCTTTGCTGTCCCCGGATTTAAAAAGTGGAATAACTTTACTGTACTTCATTAAATCTGGGAATACCCCTTGATCCACACACAAATTAAATATTAAAGCTAAGTAGGGTGCAATTGTCTCAATAATGGATTGACAAACTTTAGTAGACATGCCCCAACAAAACAATCTTTCCTTTTTATAATATTAGTTTATTTAGATGAATGGCCAAAAAATAGCCCTAGCTAAATATTTTTCATGAGTTGAAGAAAGCTGCATACTTAGGTGGCGCGACTGCGCGAGGCGCCTCGGACCACGAGGATAGGTGATGACATTGGTTTTCATGTCTTCCCCCAGAACAGAGTGGAACCAATCCGGATGTGTTAAGAATTATGATAAAGAATTTTATCGGGTAAATGTAGCCGATTGACGTATCGGCTACGTATTGTATTTTTGTATAAACGAGAAATCGAATCGTATTTAATTGCGTAACTTTATCGCATTAGGTACCCATTGTATTGATAAAATATAATTATTTTTGGAAGTAGGCACCTATACCGAATGCTTTTCAAGGTATTCTTATCGTCCTATTTTACGGAGATTCTTTTCTCATGATTTGTATATGTTTATAAGTTTTTTCAAGCATAGGACGCAGTGTTCCATGCGCGCTTACATGGGAGGACATGCGGTCGTAGATCGGCCGCACTTGGTGATGGAGCCCGCTAGGCATGGCGGGCTGATACCAGTCGGGGGTGCGGGGAATGTACCCGGGCCCCCGACTCATGGTAGTAGTAGGAACAGGAGTGGGGTCGGTTAGTCGGTAGAAGTCCGACATAGCCCACTGTTCTCTCAATACGGAGGATAACCTCACGGCTCAGACCAACAAAAAAGGAAAGACGGATTACGCCGTACATCAAAAGTGAAGCCACAAAACCATGCTCCTGCAAGTAAACACACAGGCTCACGCACACATCTACACTAAAACCATGGTAAAAACCTTAGCCTACCCAAAATATTATTAAGTTATAGGGAAAAACTTTAACAACTGACAACCCTTTTTACACACACATAGATAAAAAGGTGGCTTCACTTTTGACGTACGGCGTGCTCTGTCTTTCCTTTTTTGTTGTTCTGAGACTCACGGAAAAAATAATGCAAGGTTTACTCGAGCAGTACCGTGATCCATTTATTTTAATGCTCACCTATCAATTACCTGTTACCGATTGTGGTTAATTGTTTGACAGATCACTGTGAATGAGGACTGGATCGCTCGCGCCATCTTGCGCCTGATCGAGCAGGAGAAGTACGTGGTGGAGGGAGGTGGGGCGGTCGGTGTCGCCGCCATCATGGCAGGACTCGTCCCTGAGCTGGCCGGCAAGAAGTTAGTGCTTTTAATTATGAGCGTCTTTTATCAAACAAGAAAACCATTTGCAGAGTCAGCTTATGTTATGTTTCAGGGTGGTGTGTATTCTGTCGGGCGGTAACATCGACACGACGATCCTGGGCCGGTGTCTGGAGCGAGGCCTGGCTGCTGAGCAGCGCCTCGTGAAGTTCAAGGTGACGGTGAGCGACCGGCCCGGCGGCATCGCGGAGCTCTGCAAGCTCATCTCTTCGACCGGCGTCTCCATCAAAGACATCATGCAAGAGCGCGCTTGGGTTCATGGCGATATCTTCAGTGTTCGGGTAAAGATCTAGTTCTTAGTTTGATTTCTTATAACATTTCCTTTTAAGTAGACTAAGCAGATTTCGAAAAGCTGAGGTTCATGATTTTAATTTTGTTTATAGGTGAAAGTGGTGTGCGAAACCCGTGGTCCTGAGCACTTGGAAGAGCTACGCAGAGTGATCTCTACAACGTACCGGGAATGGGACTTCGCGGGCGAGTACGACGCCTACCCGCGCCGGAATAGCACCGAGTCCCTGGACGAAGTGTCACACTAACTTACTGACATATGTACAACAACTAATTAATATTAATACCTATCTGGCGGCAGTGCCCTAGACCTGTGCCCTAGAGGTGTATAGGTAACTAAATAGCCGTAGAGCCCGATTAGCCAGAAAATTATTATTATATTTCATTAATCAGGACCAGCATTGCTATTCTGTAACCATCTCACCGTGAAAACTTAGGTGAAGTGAGCGTGGAGTGAGCTGTCATTGTCATCGATACCTACTGATGCTATATGGCAGTGGCAGTTCACTCCAAACTCACTTCACCTAAGTTTTCACGGTGAGGATTTTACAGAATAGCACAACAGTTCAAGTTCAAACTGTGAGTTTCAAACATTATAGAAATTAGTGGTTACGACCAGCTACTCGATAGACGAAAAGGTAGCTTGAATTACAAATAAAAATTATAGACGAAAAATTTTGTGGGAATCGGTTGTCATGACAAGGGTATGTAATGCGAAGGAATGAGGAAAATGTAGAGGAATGTAGATGCTAAGTTTGATGTGTCAAGTGTCTTTAGTGAACTGTTACTTGACATATTCTATTGAAAACCGAACAAAAGATATTTTATTGAATACCAAAATATTTACATACAGTTACATTTACATATAATTTACATGTTTCAATATTTAGGAAATATGTTCATATTTACATGGTCAATTTTCTAATCTGTTTCCTTTGTTTTTTTTTTAATATATTTAGTTTTTAAGGTATTTCTAAGGGTAGTTCACTTATCTGTGATAGGTAAGAAGATTAATAATCTGATGACATTATTAAATTACTTCAATAAGTTATTTTTATTTTAAAGTATTGTATAAACAGACCGACTGCAGGTTAGTTAACTTAAATAAAATATATTAATAATACCTACCAGCTTATTAATGTCCCACTGCAGGGCAAAGCCCTATTCTCAAACAGAGAAAGCACGACAAAATAAATAAATCATTTATTTTGGTACATAAGTATATTTCCTGAAGCGTAAGTATAAATAACATTATTGGTAATTATAGTGCCGAGCCGTTTGGGGTTGAAATCCTCGGGTCAACTGTCTCTAACACTTCTAGTGGGAAGTGTTTTGCACATGTCCTTTATTCTTGATTATAGAACTGCTCCAGAACCACTAAGTACATGCCTTCTCATGCACGGGAACGAGAAGCACCTTAAAGTAGGTACATAACATACAACAAAAAGATTTTCATAGTTTTCTTTACTCCCGAGTTTTTGGCCAAACAAGGTACAACCCGTGCGCATTAACATGGCACCTGGCTCGGAACTCAATACTCCCCCCGCTTCCCGCGCCGCCCCCCGCCGTCACCTTGCGGGGAAGCGAGGGGAGCTCCAAAAGTCATTGAGCCAGGTGCCATGTTAATGCGCACGGGTTGTACCTACCTACTTATTTCATAAATCGAATTTGCAGCGATTTTAAACTGTTCAGATATTTTATGTTTTAAATGTACGGCCATAAGTACAGTCACGGACTTTAATTGACGAGCCACCTGGCACTGTTCGTATTTTAGTCGTGTAATGCAAATCGGGTTTATTCGGTTCCCGACATGCAAAGTCATTGTCTTCGTACTATAAGAAGAAAATTATATTTCATATCTTTACCGGTTGGCTAACCTGAGAGCCAGAACTACAAACTTGACAGCAGAGTGAATACTCAAAGTCAACCAATTGCAGGTCTAGCAACAGTAACCTAGCAACGATAAACAATTGTTGCTAGGTTACTGTTGCGATAGTAACGTTAGCGTACGGAGAAATTCTTTGACATCGATATTTCAACTGTCACTGTCTTCAGTTAAGTTTTCAGAATTATTGAGTTAATGAGCTATGATTCAAAGGAGGTCAGTATAATAGATTGGATAAACTTAATGCAACATTGTATTTATTTTTATCATTAAGAACTTATTAGTCAACCTCTATGGATAAGACTATTTCCGATTAAAAGTAGTTTATTTGTCATCTTGATTTTTTAACTGTCACGGTCTTCAGTTATGTTTTCATAATTATCGAGTTAATGAGCTATGATTCAAAGGAGGTCGGTATCAAATATATTGGATAAACTTAATGCAACATTGTATTTATTTTTATCATTGAGAACTTATTAGTCAACCTCTATGGATATTTCCGATTAAAAGTAATTTATTTGTCATCTTATTTACGAGCTTGCGATTTGAGTTCGTGTTTAATCGTGTAATCTCGTGAATGTATGAAACTGCAAAATTGAAAAGTTTGAAGGTGGCTCTTCAATTAAAGTCCGTGACTGTACATATTTTTTTCAGTTTCATGTCAAGTTAGATGCTGCTAAACAAATAAGAGATGAGGACAATTGAATCACTGACAGCACAAATGAGAGAGCGCTAGGTGGTCAAATGGAGACTCGGGAAGTGCTCGCCTCTACCTCAAAGGTGCAGCATAAATCGCAGTTAAGAGACGAGAACATAAGATGCAGGTACAGCTCAAAAAAAAGCCGTCGCATTATAAATTGCAAGCAGTGGATTAATGATGGCAGACCGAAAAACCTACACAGTCTTCGTCCAAGCAGCATATCAAGTGCAGAATATAACGTTGATGATTTACACTTGCTCTGAAGAAAGCGATACAGAAAATTGGTATGTAATAGTGTAAAATAATGATGCTACGACTCACGTCACTAATAGGGGAGACACATTCTCATATTTTTGAGGACTTTGGATCGGACGACACCGGCATTACGACGGCAGATGGGACTGTAGTTCCTGCAAAAGGGAAAGGGTCTTAACTCTGAGTGTTGTCTGGTATGTACCGAGGTTGACCACGAATTTGCTATCCATGTTAGCTGCACAAGATAAACTGTAACATACTAACATAGCATATTTATATCCACCACGAAAGAGTGCAGGTTGGAATTAAAGGGTCAGATTTTAGCAGTTGGGAACAGGAACCAGAATGGAGGATTAAATAAGTAACAAAAGAAGACAGTTCTACCAAGCAAACCTGTAGAGATTAATGCTATTAATCCATCGAGCTTACTCCAGATATATCATGAAAGATTTGGTCACCAAAACAAGAAATACATCAAAGATCTTGTCAAGAGGGAACTAGGGATAAATCTAAATGATAAAGATGATATTCAGTACGAAGACTGCATTTATGGAAAGGCATGGCAAAAGAGAAAGAGTTAGTATGCCTGGAGAGCTGGTTCACACCGATGTATGTAGACTGGACATTCCCTGTGTGGACATTCCCTGAAAGTTACTCGAAATGTCACTACTTTGTTCTTTTAAAGGATGACTTCTCCGCGTTTCGTCATATTTATTTCATTCGAAAGAAAAGTGAAAAAAAGACATGATTGTTCAATTTCTTAAAGAAGCCAATTATGCTGGACATACATTCAAAATGCTATTAAGTGACAATGGTAGGGATTTTGATAATAAAGCGGTTCGGGAGATACTTAACAGGCAGGGAATAATCCAGCGGTTCACGATACATACACGCCCGAAAAAAATGGTGGGGAAAGAGAGAACAGGACTCATGGAGAAAGTGGAAACAGCTCGTTCATACATGCACGCAGGAGACGAATTTTCACAGGCCCTGTGGGCAGAGCTTATCAATACAGCTGCATACGTCCTTAATTGCCCGAGACCCACAAGAGAAAAAGGGAAAGTACCATAAGAGCTGTGGCATAAGATCGCACACTTGCGTGTGATAGGGAGTGAATGTTCCTTTCACATTCCTAAACAAAAAGAAAGAAGTTAAATAAGAAGGCTATCAAAGGTAGTGTAGCGGACGCCGAGCGTGCTGAAAGAAATCATCATCGAAACCCTATCCGAAGCACCGTGGCACAAGTAGCGGCGACACCGAACAATAAGTGATAGTGAATTCGTGTTAAACATTGAACTAGAATCAGTGACAATAGTAAACTGTGTAAAGTGAAGACCCCGTCAGGGCACCATAGCGCAAGTAGCGGACACACTAAGGTGATTTGTGAAGTGATTTTCAAAGATCAAAGTGAATCTTATAAGTAATATAGAAGTTCTATGTCTAGTCGGAAACCAATAGGAATATGTGTAATTTAAGATTGTAAACACATAGAACATTTTTTAGAAATTACGTAAGTTGAAAATGCACTTTTTTGTTTATGAAGCAAATCACTTGCTCTTTGTTTTAATAGTCACCCCTGTCTATTAAAACAAAGAGCGAGTGATTTGCCTAAAATCATTTGTCACATTTAAATAATTAGAATCGGCCCACCCATTGCGTTTGAAATCTGTAAAATCAGAGTGTAATTAACTATGCAAGTAATTAGTTAAATAATGATGTAAAGTATATAATAAAGGTTATTTTTATACAAAGAACATAAATACAATAAGTTTGTGATATTCCAATAAGAAAATGTCAGCAAGTAGGAACCTAAGATTTTTATGAAAAATTGTATATAAGGAGCGCTGTTTGGCTCAGAGCGTCATTCTAGTCACTCGACGCGCGCCAGCGACAGCGGTCGGACGTGTGCGCAGTGCGGTACGAGTGCTCTCCCGATTCCGGATCCAAGCGTTCCTGAATATCAAGACTTCATAGTGTTATACTTTGTTATTTATAGTAAAATATTATATATATTTTATTATTTATAGCAAAACTATAACGACTATCTTCAGCTACTTGCTGTGTGCCTTTTTCAAGGCACAGCTTGTAAAGGTTTCGATAACAGTTACCCGTCATACAAACGTACGTCGTGTTGTTGGCCCCTTCTGGGTAAAACCACAGTTTCGTGGTCCTCGGTGGATACCTATACGGTGCCAACGAAGCCGAGGGGGTGTTGACCCAAACGCACCCGCCGATCCCCTTCAGGGTGAGGCAGAAAGTTGGACGGGTCCCAGTGTTCGGCCTTGGGGGGTCTCCTAGTCGGCATTGGTGACAGTTTTCCTTCCACAGCAACACACCTGTTGTGGTCGGGTGTCTCTACCCCGACACAACAGACCCTGTTAGGACCCCGTTGCACAAATAAGATAGGCAACGGGCAAAAGCAAGCTTAGGGCTCACCTTAGGTACTCAACCTCCCTGTCTATACCCGACAGGGAGGGTTTACACATCCCCGGGCATCCCTCCCGGGGAGTTAGAGTTAGGATTTATGTTAGGAGATAGTAGGTAATTAGTACTAGATAGACATAGAGAGATGGATCCTTTAATTAGGAAACTTTTCTCTATCATCCTTAGGCTATTAGCCGAGCCCACTGCGGAAGAAAAGGCCGCTATTAGGAAAGAGATAGACGAGCTAGCGCCGCTACTCGATCCCAAGCCCAGTCCTTCTGACTCTAACATCGCTGACTTCAGCGATGTTATTCCCCAATCCCAGTCTCTTCCAGCTATAGAGCTGGAAGACCCCTTTATTAGGTCCCCCAGTCCGGCCTTCAGCCCGGCATTCAGCCCAGCGGTAGAGTCAATGGACACTACCGAGCCGGCCGCTTCCTCAAAGCGAGCCGCTACGCCCTTCAACTATGCCTCAGACACTGAGAATGCCTCCGCTCCTTCCTCTTCCTCCCATTCCGAGGACGACGGGTTTACCCCAGTCTCAGGAAAGGGGAGCAAAAGGAAGAAGAAGAGGCAAACATCCAGTCAGGCAAACAAAGTCATCGCCGTCGATGACGTAATTTCCCCCACCCCTACCCCCGTAGCGCAAGTAGCCGGTATAGCGCCTAGTAGCGCTACCGTTGCGACAGTAGCTTCCCCCTCCACCTCCACCGCCGCGACCGATGCACAAGTTGCACCCGCCGTCCCTATCACTTCGGGCACTAGAAAGCCCCGTCCCCCACCCCCCGTGTTCCTTCAGGACAAGGGGAAGTGGACAGATGTGTCCAAATGGTGTGTCGAAAAGAAAATCGGCTTCACCAACGCCAAGTCTACCCTACAGGGTATTAAAATCTCTGTCCCGACCGCGAACGATTATCGCGAGTTAACTAAGCTTCTGCGAGCTAGAGGAATCTCATTCCACACCTTCTCGCTCCCAGAAGAAAAACAGATTAGGGTCGTTATAAAACGTATCCCTAAGGAAATAGCCCCCGCCGACATAAAAGCCGACCTTCAGTCGCAAAATGTCCCCGTGGACGAAGTCCACCGCATGCACCGCTCGCGTGGTGGTGAAGCATACGACATGCTACTTGTCGTGTGCTCCCCAGTAGAGGGGCATCACCCCATTTTCAACATCAGGTCCCTCTGTAACCTTACCGGTTTTATAATAGAGAAACCCCGTAAAAACGGGAATATAGGGCAATGCCACCGTTGCCAGCTCTATGGCCATTCGCAAAAGCACTGCCATGCGACCCCCAGGTGCGTAAAGTGCCTGGGAGAGCACGGCACTGCCGATTGCACGCGTCCTAAGGACCGTTCCCTCTGCCTCAGCCCTCCCAGCTGTGTGCTATGTGGCCAAGAAGGGCACCCAGCCAATTACCGTGGCTGTCCCAAAGCCCCAAAGTCAAGTTCTCCCAAGCTTAATAAGCGTGCTGACAATCGTCAGTATAGGGAATTCCCTCCCATTCCTTCCTCTCGAATTCCAGAGAGACTTAGCCCTCAGCGCCCCAGTCCCTGGAATATGCTGCAACACCAGCAATCATTCCCCAAGTTAGCCTCCGCGAAACCCCCTGCCCCCCACACCCCCCTCTACTCTCTCATGGACCCGCGTATCCGTGCCCACCCCCCAGCGCACCTCGCGCCCCCCGCGCATTTTGCACCCCCCCCTCCCCCCGCACCCCCCGCGCCCTCCGCGCCTCTCGCAAAACGCGCTCCCGCGCCAGCTAACTCTCGCCCCGCTCCCACTTCTGTGGCTCCCCAAAACCCTAACGTAGGTAAAGATCCCTTTAACGTGTTAGCATCCACGTTTATGAGCTCAGATCCAAGTGATCTACAACGCGTACTCGGACGTTACGCAAGCCCTAATTTCCCTCGCTAATCCAACTCATAATGGATAAAGCCATCTTAGCTAGGTTTAAACCCCGATCCCTCAGGCTAGGTATCTTCAATGCCAATGGCATCAACGGTCAACGAGATGAGATCTCTATCTTCCTCCGCGACCATCAATTAGATATTCTCCTTGTTCAGGAAACGTTCCTCAAACCTAGTAACCGCAATCCCTCCATAGCCAACTATCGTATAGTCCGTAACGATAGAACGCGTTGCCACAAGGGCGGAACCCTCATTTATTATAAAAAGGAACTTTATTGCATCCCTATGGACCCTCCCACCCTCTCTCGTTTAGAAGTCTCTATATGCCGTCTAGGCATGTCAGGTCACGAACCGATCACTCTAGTGTCGGCTTACCTCCCCCCCCAGAGTGCCGCTGAGGACTTTCAGTCCCTCTCGGACGACCTCTCTGCCCTATTAGGCCTTAGTAATTCCGCTATAATAGCAGGCGATTTCAATGCCAAACATCCCGCGTGGAATAGTTCCACTACCTCCACTAGAGGGCGACACTTGTTCGACCTCTCTTCCTCCAAGAACTTTGATGTCATCGCTCCGATGACTCCCACTCACTTCCCCCACGACCCCAATCATACCCCCGACGTACTTGACCTGGCGCTCCTTAAGAACGTCAGCCTACGTCTAGACTCGATAGAAACGGTAGACGAGCTTAACTCTGACCACCGTCCAATAGTTATAAGACTGGCCCCCCGCATAGGTCTCCCGGACGACGCCTCCCAATCTCCCCTAGCCACCAAAAGGGTAACGGACTGGAAGAAAGTAAGCGAAAAGCTGAAATCCAACACGTCCCCCCAACTAGATTCTATCCCCGATAAGTTTGACTCTACCGCGGACACGACGGCCGCGATCGACTCACTTACTGATCACGTACAATCTGTTTTGAACGAATGTTCAAAGGAGGCTCCGGCGACGGACGACCGTCGCTGGAGGCTCCCACAGGAAGTGCGTGATCTGATAACTGAGAAGAACGCGTCTGTCCGTGCGTACACCACCTTTCCCTGCTCCGCTAACAAAGCTCATATGCGCTATTTACAGAGAACTGTAAAGAAACGTGTACAAGAGCTGCGTAACGCGGGTTGGGATAAGATGTTGAGCGACCTAGAGCCAACTCATCTAGCATTCTGGGACCTTCAGAGGAAACTCAAGTCCCCGCAGGAAGCCGCCATGCCTCCCCTAGTACGTCCCGATAAATCCATCGCTTTTGAGGATTTAGAAAAGGCAGAATGCCTAGCAGACAGCCTAGAGGCTCAATGCTCCCCCAGCTCTCTACCAGTAGACCAAGCTCACCTCCATGAGGTAGACGCGGAAGTCGAACGTAGAACCTCACTTCCCCCCGTAGAAGACCCTGATGACCCCTTGCCCCCCGTCACCCCAGACGAGGTGCACGGGATCATCAAGGATCTTAAAAATCGTAAAGCCCCCGGTTCAGACGGAATCACCAATAGGGTGGTTCAATTGTTTCCCGCCCATCTTATAATGCTATTGACCACCATCTTCAATGGTGCTCTGAGCAATAATATCTTCCCCCAAGCGTGGAAAGAAGCCACCGTCATTGGTATCCCGAAGCCCGGCAAGCCCAGGTCGGACCCTTCGAGTTACCGCCCAATCAGTCTGCTCAAGGTTCTCGGCAAAATCTACGAGAGGCTTATTTATAAGCGTCTCAGAGACTATGCAGAGACCAAGGGCCTCATCCCCAACGAGCAGTTCGGCTTTCGAACTCAGCACTCTAGCGTGCATCAGGTACACCGGATCATCGAACACATAAGCTTTGGTTTCCAACGCAGTGAGGTGACCGGTGCGGTATTCTTCGATATAGCGAAAGCTTTCGACAAAGTCTGGCCCAATGGCTTGTTATACAAGTTATACCAACTCGGAGTGCCTGACCGTCTCGTGCTCATCATTCGAGACTTTCTGTCGAACCGCACCTTTCGCTACCGTATCGAAGGTGCCCTCTCCTCTCCCCGACCCATACGAGCCGGAGTCCCTCAGGGCTCCGTGCTGTCTCCCCTCATTTTCACTTTGTTCACCGGCGACATTCCCAAAAGTAAAAAGGCGCAGTTGGCTCTGTTCGCAGACGATACGGCCATTTACTCGAGGGGGCGTCGACCCGATCAGATTCGCCTAGCTCTCCAGGCAGCGGTCGACAAGCTCGGCGCCTGGTTTCGAAAATGGCGAATCGAAGTAAATCCAGATAAAAGTCAAGCGGTTCTCTTCCAGAAATCGCGTAATCGTTTTAGAGCCCCCGTCCCCAGTCCGCTCACCATGTTTGGCAAGCCGATCCCTTGGGAGAAGCGAGCTAAATATCTGGGTGTAACGCTGGACGATAAACTCTCGTTTCAAGAGCACATAAAGCAGGTGCGCTCGCGTGCCGCTTTCGCTCTAGGTAGACTCCACTCCGTCCTGAATGCACGTAGCAAATTGTCACTCAAGTGCAAATTGCGTACCTACACGGCGTGCATTCGTCCCATCATGACCTATGCGGGGTCCGTCTTCGCTCACGCAAAGCCCCACTACATCCATAGGATGCAAACCCTACAGAACCGTTTCCTACGTAAAATCACGTCAGCCCCCTGGTTCGTTCGTAACGAGATCCTCCATCTCGACTTAAAGATCCCCACAATCCGCCAGTTCCTAAAACGCCTTTCCAAGCGTTACTTCGATAAAGCCGTCAAACATCGCAACCCTCTGGTTGTCGAGGCCGCTAACTATGCCCCCTCTAGGATTAGCAAAGTCCGCCGTCCGAGGCATGCACTTGTAGAGCCAGACGATCCCATAACCCTCCTCCAGGAGAGCAATAGGGCCACCAGTACAGTTCTGAAACACAAAAACAGACGCCTACCGTCATTCCGACCTCGCCGCCGAGGTCCAGCACGACCGCGATCCCGATTAAATTCGTCCCCCCGTCCCTTGTCCGATGATGTGCCAGCCCGCGCCGTAGCTGAGCACGTAGCTTTAAATTCCCCATATAATAATAATAATGATCCTATATTGATCCAGCCTGTCCCATCTTGCTGTCCTCCCGTCAGTGACGCCCTAAGCCGAGGTTCGTACCCCACAGGGGGTGCCCTTAGCGAGCGTTCACTTAGTTTTAATTTAGAATAGTCATATGCCCCTGGCTGGAGGCCCTGAGTGTAGTAGCTTAAGGCAGCCACAGGAAAGTCCGGTTAAATAGTTACGATTTTCATCTAAAATCAACTATGAGATGCCCTAGTTAAAAAAAAAAAAAAAAAAACTCAGAGCGTCATTCGGATTCCAACGCTCAACCAAGCAACATCTCCGGGAATAAATGAAGAAATATTGCAAAGTCTTAAGAAGTCTTTTATTTCGAAGAACACACATAACAAATATACAGTCCACGACAGGTAGACTTATTGGATACGATAACGACGACGGATATCGCACCTGGAATGGAAAACAGATCGAAACATCTAAAGATGTCACCTTTTGTCCAAGCTCCAGCTTCTTCTGTAAGACAGTCAGTCCAATTATTGGGAGAACAAGAAAGTGAGATCATAGAAAAAAAAAGGCATTTTCAGATTGTGAAACTGAAGAGTTCGTAGATGCTATTCTACCTGATGTTGAGATGCCGATGAATTCAGAGAACAATGTTTCTATACCGGACGTTCCAAGGTAGGGTAATCTCAGAGACAAAAGTACTCTACGACCTCCACAACACGTGGATGACTTTAAATTATTCTTGACGATTCGATTCTAGAAATAACCTTCAACGTATAAAGAAGCAGTATCAAGTAGTACAAATATAGATGGTTAGTTAGAAGCCATGAAGAATTATATCGATTCTTTAGAGAAGTTTAAATTCTGGGACTTGCAAAATCTACCGAGAGATCGAAAAGCCCTGCCATATAAATGGGTTCATAAAGTTAAATCAAACCCTGACGGTACAGTCGAGAAATATAAAGCCAGCACCCTAATTGCGTAATGCACATTCGGTCAGAATTGGAATCGGTTTGAAACAAATGTCTAATGCATTGCTTCATAAGTTCAAAAAAAATATCTGGTCAACAACGTAACTTACAAACTTATGAAGCAATGTATTAGACATTGTGTATCAAACCGATTCCAATTCTGATTGATCATGTATTACGCAATTAGGGTGCCGATTAGTTGTGAAAGGGTTTAGGCAAAATAAGGGTTCTGACTGCAATGAACAGAGAAACTGCGTCCTATTCAGTTTGATGTTGCATCAGTTTTAACGGTGTTTTGAATGAAGATATGTGTATATGAACAGCCAGAAGGCTTTAAGGATTGAGTACATCAAGAGTATGTCACCTAAAAAAGATCCTCTACGGATTAAATCAGGCACTGCCCTGCTGGAATGATTGTTTTTCAGAAACTCTTAAATCTTTAGGTTTTAAGACCAGCGACGCTGATCCATGCCTATATATGAAAACCATGGGTGATAAGAAAATCATAATAGCACTCAACGTCGATGATGGTTTAGTTGCACTTGACTTGAAAAAGATTTTGCTGATCACAACCAAACCAGCTTCATATTATGTCGGGTTAGAAATAGAGCAAATGGAAGATGGCTCGATTTTAATAAAGCAAGAAGCTTACGCAACAAAGGTCTTGGAGAGATTCAATATGAGAGACTGCAATGCAGTGTCGACTCCCTTACAGAGAACCAGTAGGCTCGCTCGCTTACTTGATGGTGGGCACTCGCCCTGATTTGGCTTATGCTGTTGAAGTGGTTTCGAAGAGCTTAGAAAACCGACTTACAGTGATTGGTGTATCAATGGTAAAGCGCACAATGCGATTTTAAAAGGAACATTGTTAAAAGAAATAAACTACGTTCATGATGCGGATTCTCCTAACCAAATCAAAGCTTACAGTGATGCTGATCATGCTTGATGTTTGAAAACAGGCCGCTCTACAACAGGAGTATTGTGTTTATTTTCAAAAGGTGCAATTTCCTGGTTTAGTCAACGACAAGCTTCAGTTGCCATTAGCACCCCAAAAGCCGAGATTGTGGCAGTACGCGAGGCTGCAAGAGAATTATTTTGGCTAAAAAGACTATTTAAAGATATGAATGGTCAACAAGAAATTCCTGTTTTATTCGTGGATAACGTAGCTGCGGTGAAACTAGCGCTTATTCCCGAATTTCGTCGAAGAAAAAAACATGTTCGTGTGAAACATTTTTTCGTTAGAGAACTTGTGCTTCAAAACAACACTGTGGTCGAAAGGCCTAGCTCTTTACACAGCTGGCAGATCTGCTGACTAAGGGTCTCTGCACACGGACCACCGGCCACAACCTAGTAAACGCCGCGGCGTTTTTGGCTGTAGCGTGTGGCCCATGTGCGGCGAGTCCATATAAAATGTATGAAAACTACAGGAAATATGCAAGTGGCCGGTGGCCCGTGCGCGGAGACCGTAAGGTCCTGCCCAGACCCAGACTATAGAAACTTTGACAGAACTTAGGTCTGAAGGATTAGAAGGCCGACTAGCAGCTGAGGGAAAGTATTAAAGCCCCTTTGGCATGTTACAGCTGCAGTGAAATAGGTAATAAAATAAAAAAAAACCGACAAAGTGCGAGTCGAACTCGTGCGCGAAGGGTTCCTTATGTACCATTATCTATAAAAACGGCAAAAAAATCACGTTTGTTGTATAGGAGCCCCCTTAAATATTTATTTCATTCTGTTTTTCAGTTGTTATAGCGGCAACAGAAATACATCATCTGTGAAAATTTCAAGTGTCTAACTATCACGGTTCATGACACAGCTGGTGACAGACGGACAGACAGACAGACGGACAGACAGACAGACAGACAGACAGATGGACGGACAGCGGAGTCTTAGTAATAGGGTCCCGTTTTACCCTTTGGGTACGAAACCCTAAAAAACATTGTGTCAGTGCTGTAAGTATATCAAAAGAAATCCTCAAGTTGCATATTCAAATTTTTTTATACTTACTCTCTTTACGACTTTCATACGTAATAAATATTAATATCCATTTTAAAATTTTTTCAGTGTAAAAGGCACCTGCATTAGGAGTAACCCTTGATAACTATTCTGGCTTTATACCTATCGACGGTATGTGTCGTACAAGAACAGCTTCAGCCTGTATCACCCAAGTGTCGTAGTTCTCTCTAGTTGGAGGATCAATTTCAGGCTCGACATTTCGGGTACTTCCTAAAAATGTATTATTTCGTACACGCTTTGCTACCATGTTACATAAAATACAATATTTCGGTTAATACTGAAAGTACCTGTATCCTAGCCACAGAGTATACAGTATGTTAACTAACAAAGGGCGTTCCCGTTAACCTGCAATAGTATATATATATGTATACATGCTAAAAAAAATATTAAAAATAAATAAAAAAAATTTTTTTTTTTCATTTGTTTCGTGAAATGTTCACAAAACGATTAAATTTAAACGTAAAAGAAACACTCTGTACACGCACACTTGTATTTCAACGTAGAAAACCAAGTGTGACAAGTGGGCGTGTACAGAGAGTTTATTTTCCGTAACAATTTAATATTTTTTGTGAATATTTTACTATACAAAAACAAAAAAATACATTTTTTTTTAATAGTAATATTTTTTTTTGCATGTATACACGCTATACTATTGCAGGTTAACGGGAACGCCCTTTGTTAGTTAACATACTGTATAGCAACCATACTGATGTACCATAGATATTATTAGGTCTGCGCCTATACCATGAGATGTCATGTCATCGAAAAATTATTAGTTCTACCAGAAAATTACTAGTGCTACCAGAAAATTACTAGTGCTACTAAGCTACTGTGAGGTGTAGTTTGATTGTAAATGGTGTGTGTTATCGGTTATGCCCAGAGCGGAGGTGTCGTTTTGGCATACTTCACTGTATTGTTCGCAGCGCTGTCTTGGTTTCTTATTTGGTCTGGGGTCCGAGAATCCACGCTAGGCCGGCAAAAAATCCGTTTATCCAACTAGATAAACGGATTTTTTAGGCTTAGGATGGATTCTCGGACATCATAGGTTTCCGAGTATCCACCTTAGGCTGGATTTTTTGGGGTGGATCAACGGAAAACCCCTTTTTAACCGACTACTTCAAAAACGAGGAGGTTCTCAATTCGTCTGTATGTGTTTTTTTTTCCCACTTAGTATGGACGATGTTTTTAGTAAGTTATTTACATAGCAGGTAGTGGTATTCCAATTTGTGTGGGGGGTACCACAACTATAAAGTGAATAATAAAAAGGTTTTACAAAAAAAAAAAACAACCGACTTCCAAAAAAACACTAAAAAGTGAAAAATACTTAACTTTAATTTCGGAATTTCGCGTCTTTGGTTTTCAATTTTAGTTTTTTGCCACAGACTTCCGAAATTAAAGTTATTTTTCACATTTTACTGTTTTTTTTTTTTGTAAAAAGTTTTGTAGTTGTTCTTTTTACCTCCGTTTATTTTGGGTGTGTGTATGAAGTTCGTAAGGGAAAGTACAAAATTCATGTGGACAAAGTCGCGGGCGAAGTGGTAGTGTAGCCCTAAAGTAGTAATGCATACAAGCGATCGCGTCGAACGCGTACCGCGTACCTACTCGCGAGAGGGTTTTTCGGTAAGGACATAGGGGAAAATCTGCGTGATTTCAACCTAAGTAAATCAAAATGAACAGGCTTTTGTACGCGAAAGAGCAATTGGTAACTTTTTTATTAGGTTTGAGTATGTAACCTACCAAAGGCAGGCGTCAAGCCAAACATGTTTAGAAAAAAAATGTCATCTCTTCAAATTAAATTTAAAAAGCCAACCTCCTTCATGCAGTCCTTCTGTCATCTCTAAAACACTCACTGAGCAACCTCTCAGAAATAAAAATAAAGTGAAAATTAAATTGTCAAGCATAGCAAAATGTCAGCATTTTCAGTATAATTTGATTAATGATTTAAATAATCTGTTTATATTTCAGACACAATGCAAAATGAATAGTTTAAAAATGTAAAATACAAGCAAAAAAAAATCAATATCTCCAGAAAAACAGTAAAACCTCGAATATGAATCCAAAAGACGTTAGTAATTCACAAAGAAGTTTTATCTTAGTCACTGGTCACTGCGGATATAGTCGATCTTGGGATAGATTCATCCCAATTACAGAACCCTTCATTGTGCGTGGTCCGACACGCACTTGCCATGTTTTTATTGCCAAACTAGGCATATAAATCGATTCGTAAGCTAGTTTTACCTGTGATAGCTACTTCCATATATGAGGGTCTTCTATGCAAAGCTATGAGGTCTTTGTTTGGTTATTGTTATAGATAGATACAAGACTCTTATTTTTAACCAATAACGATCCTTAAATTATAGGAATCGGCCATTAGTGTAGTCTGGTGCTACCACACCGGGGTAACAATATTAGTTGAAACATTTCAAAGGTTTAGGACTGTGCGTTTGCACTGGCGAAAAATGCACAACAAAACATGTTGGAATCTTCAATGTTCCATACAATTTTTGACAGGTACTTCAACATGTATTGGTATGAATGTTTTGCCAGTGCAAACGCACAGTCAGGAAGGACTCATGAACATCTTTTACTTCGGGACCAAGTCTTAGTAAGACCGGTATGGTCATAGAAAAAGAAATCTGTTACGGTTTAAAAATAAAAAAATACCTCTAAGAGTCTAAGTATACTAAAATACTTTTTTTTTTTTAAACCGGTTCTGATTTATTTTCTGAACAAGATTCATGAAACTGATGTTTTTTTTTCATAAAATTAACAATAAACAATACAAAAACTAGTTTTAAAGCATCTTAACATGTCTAGGATCCAGAATATGATGAGTGGTGTGATCCAGACAATCCACGTAAAATAAAATATGAAGGTGTGCTAGCTGCTTCAAAACGAATAGTAGGCCAGGTTGTTCGGACACCATTGCAGGTACTCATTTACTAACACGTAAAACATGTGGGCTGAATAGAACAGTACAAAATTACTTAAAATTGGAGGTGCATAATAAATAATGAATTGCATTTTTATTTTTGTAGAAATCTCACATGTCGCAGAAACTGGGTTTGGAGTTATACTTGAAAGAGGAATTTTTACAGATCACAGGAAGGTAAGCACTTATTTTAATAATAAGTAAAGTAAAGTCGCTTGGCAGAGTTGGTCGCTTGCCGGGGTTGGTCGCTTGCCGGGGTTGGTCGCTTACCAGGGTTGGTCGCTTGCCGGGGTTGGTCCGTGGATGGGTGACCATCTTTACATATCGAGACTCCTCCGTGTCTCGGAAAGCACGTTAAGCCGTTGGTCCTGGCTGTCATTCGTGGATCTTTGACAGTCGTTACGGGTCGTCAGAAGCACGAAAGTCCGACAACCCGTCTCACCAAGGGGTATTGTTACTGGGTTGTGGAGGTAAAGACGGGCGGCGCCAGCACTATAAACTCACTAAGGACCGTAACCGAGTGAAAAACCGTAACTTTTTAGACCGTAGTCAACAAGGAACCCTTATCCCTTATAGACCGTCCATCTGTCTGCCCACGGCTTAGCTCAGAGACTGTAGCACTAGAAAGCTATAATTTGGCATGGCTATACATTATTATTCACGTCGACTAAGATTTTTTTAGAGTCCCTTCCTACGCGGGGTATATTTTTTTTTTAGTCTATCTCTTGCTTCCTAGCTTTGTTATAACTCATCTGCCTAGCCTTTTCCCAACTATGTTGGGGTCGGCTTCCAGTCTAACCGGATGCAGCTGAATACCAGTATTTTATATAAACATCCATATAAACATCCGGATAGGCATCTGACCTCCACAACCCAGTAACTGGGTAATACGATACCCCTAGCTTTGAGAGATAGCTTTGTTATAACTAAGGCCTTAAAAAGTAAAAAATAACTTTAGTTTTGGAAGTTGATGGCAAAAACCGAAAATACAGAACCAAAGATTATTTTTCACTTTTGGGTTATTTTTTTATTACAAAAGTTTATTATTATTCACTTTTTAGTTGTAGTACCTACCCCACACTAATTAGTACTACTTCCTGTGTAAAAAAACAGTGACATGAAGTTTTAAAGCAATTGAACCACTCTTTTGTTTATAGGATCTCGATCACTTGTCTGTCCTAATAGAACGACGTATTTCTGTGACCCAAACACGACGTGTAACGAAAATAGATGAATTTTAAATTATGGGGTCACTTTTGGGGGGTAAATTAGAAAATGAAAAAAAAAGTTTTGCATACTGTACTGTGTGACATATCAAATGAAAGGGCTTGTTGCGAGGATCTCGAATACATTTCTTTATAATTTTAAAATAAATACTTTTACAGATATTTAAGACAGTAGATGAAAATTAACTATTCCCGTCATATCTCCGAAACTACTGAGCCTAAAATGTAGAAAAATATATTGAAAATAGTTCTATACTTTTAGATTACAGGAAAACCTATAAGAAGTCTATGATCTTAAAAAAACATGGTAAATCTCCCAATATTGTGCGTACAATCTTACATTTGTAGTTGGGACGTGTCTGGGAGAACATGTTTTTCAACTACAATGTTGTATGATCTTGGGATAAAGTCATCATAACTACGGAAGGAACCCTTCATTGTTCTGTCCGGTTTCTTTTCCCCATTTGTCGCAATTAACTATAATACGCAGCCACACTTACTTGCGGAGCAATTATTCTTATCCTGATCTGCTCAGAAAGAAAATTCCCTGCCTGCCAATAGGCGATTTGTTAAATAGCGTCTGCTTACACATTACAATAAACTCAGGAAGCAATTAAGAGTCATCCGACCCCCTATCACTCTAGATCTCCCCCGCGGAAGGCATCTAGCGGCACATAGTGGCATAAACAAACATAAAACATAAAATTTAGTTAATTTCGCAAATAACACTATTACAGCTAAAATGTGCCAATGTGATGATATAACTTAAATAATAAAACAACATACCGGTAACAAGAAAACTAAGAACTGTAGATACATTTTCAATACACTTGCTGTGAAATATATACAAATCAGTACCTAGATTTGATGCAGATAGCATAGGTATTATACCAGCAATGTGACAGGCTATAGTAAGAGTATCGAAGCATCTACTATCTATCTTTACTCACCTGTACAATGTAAGATATTATGTATTTCGCACACTGTTTAAATTATGAGATGTTAAACAGATTTTTTATAGTTTCAAGGAACGCGGGGTATGCAACACTTTAGCATTGCTAAGCGACGAACAAAAGAAAAATGGTGTATCAGCTGCTAGTACTGGAAACCACGCCTGCGCTCTGTCTTACCACTCTACTCGGTTGGGTATACCCAGCGTGGTCTACATGCCTGTGCGTGCACCTATTAACAAAGTCAACAAGGCAGAAAGACTAGGCGGAAAAATAGTATTACATGGTACAACGTTGGCTGAAACAAAGCTTTTTGCTATGACCAAATCAAAAGAAAAAAAAATGATGTACGTTAATGGGTAAGGCTCAATCAATTGATTCTTGTGGATGCTAAGTTATTTTTCCAAATACTTAGTACCTATTGGTACAAGAATAATACTTCATCATTAGTAAAGTTATTTATTTGCAGTTTCGATCACCCGAATATTATAGAGGGTCAGGGCACCATTGGTATTGAAATTGTAGAACAACTGCCTGCTGTGGATGCGGTGTTGGTACCGTGCGGGGGCGGTAGTCTCCTTTGTGGCATTGCATTAGCTGTGAAACATCTCAAACCCGACGCTGAGGTTTATGTGAGTTATCATCTGCAGGCGTAGCATGAGCACCGTTTTGTCGACGGAAGAGTAGACAAAAATGGCGTTTCCTGTAGACAGTAGAGAGTACGAGATGGCAGCAAAATAGAGTCAACTGCACTTTTTACGAAATTCACTCTTTTACATAATTCGACTCAGAATTCTTTGTTTTATCATAGGATTTATCGGTTGTCAGTGTGATTTTGACAGTAAGGATAGAAAACTTTCTTCCGAAATAGTCTACATATAAAAAGACCTAGACAAAGATCGTTAGAAATGAAAGACGAAATGACAGATTGTAGAAAGATTTCTACGGTGGATGTCAAAAATGAAGAAACGAACTGTCACTTTGTATAGAAAAAGCTATGTCTATTCTTCGTAGAGATAGAAAGCGCCATGCTACGCCTGCTGATCATTATTTATACTCATGTATTCATCTAATAAATACTGAATGTGGACTTTGAACATAACTTGAATTGTAACTCGTATTTTTTCAGGGCGTTACAACAGATCATACAAACTGTATGGTAGAGTCACTTAGGAAGAATGAACGAGTCTTTCTTAACTTAGAGCCATCAATTGCTGATGGATGTTCTGTTAATAAGGTCGGAGTCAACACGTTCCATACTCTTAAAGGACTTGTCGATAAAATGGTAAGCACATTCAATCATCGAAGAGCGAGCTTAGCATTTTTTCTGTCAAACTGCGCGAAGTTCTAAATGTTTTGCTTATAGGTTGTAGTAAGAGAAGATTGGGTGGCTCGTGCGATTATGCACGTAGTTGAAGAAGAAAAAGTCGTTGTAGAAGGAGCCGGGGCAGTTTGCGTGGCAGCTGTTTTGGCTGGCTTGTTCCCTAACCTTAAAGGCAAAAAGTAAGTGCTGATAACTGAATTGAACAGACTCGCTAGCTCTCTGGACTAGGTCTGCTTTTAGAGGTAATTCCGTTATCACCGCAAAAGCGGTAGTGCGTTACCGCTGTTTTCTGCATAAACGTGCCGCACGTGCCCCTAAAATATCTCGACCTCCGCGGCTATCTCAGATTTAACACTGAGATTGGCAATTTAATAGCATGTTCATAAGTTAAAACAACAATAAAAGTTGCTCGTCTCTAAACTGTTTAATTTAACTGAATGCCACAGGTGAGAAACTTTCATCGGGTTAAATTCATCATCGGTTTAAAACTAACACCGACTCAAACTCAAACTGAAAGCAATTTTAAATTTGGGCATTTACAGGCATTTTTGAATTGTCAAGGAGTCGGACACTCAGAAATATATAAGCTAGTTAGCCCATTCCAAAGAGTAGTAGGTACCTAAGGAGAAAAACGGGCAAGAAACTCCATGGATACTCTTTTAAATTATATTGTTACAAAAGAGGAGCTCGTGGCTGAGTAATAACAGCCGCACGGGTCGATCGAACGCTTGCCAGGGTTGGTCCGTGGATGGGTGACCATCTTTACATACTCAGACTCCTCCGTGTCCCGGAAAGCACGTTAAGCCGTTGGTCCCGGCTGTCATGTGTGGATCTTTGACAGTCGTTTCGGGTACGACGAAAGTCTGTCAACCAACCTTACCAAGGGGTATCGTATTATCCCGTTACTGGGTTGTGGAGGTCAGATAGGCAGTCGGTCTATGTAAAATACTGGTATTCAGCTGCATCCAGACTGGAAGCCGACCCCAACATAGGTGGGAAAAGGCTAGTCAGATTGATTGTTACAAATATGACTTACATAATTAATGTCGAATTTAAAACAAAAAAACATATGGGGCAGTCTTTGGGGACTGCCGATGCCGATAGAAGTGAAAACTAAGTAACATTCATTCATTTTTTCAAGGGTGACGATGACGCGAGTTCAAAGATTTTTGTTCACCCAAAAAGTGCTCAACGCGCCTTAAGAAGTTTTCACTTTAAAAAAAGACTTACACCTTAAAAGCGTCCAGAGTACAGCAAATAGAAATAAGAAAAAAAACATACATAAATAAAAATCTTTAAATAAGCAGAAAACAAATAGGCAGCTAAGTGATGACCAGTCCCAACTGACGGCGCCCGTTCACAAGCATGACTGACGCATGGATCAGCGGTATTCAGCTCAACCATTTTGAAGGGAGCTGTGATTCAACACACGCGCCACCATCAGCGAGACATCTGACTCATTAGTTCGACTCTCTAACTTCTTTTTATCTATTAGCTATGCCAACCAAAAATCAAGACTTTGAATGATGTCCTGTGAATCCTAAAATCGCCTTGTTCTACTAAATAAGTATGTTTCAGAGTGGTTTGCGTCTGCTCTGGGGGTAATATCGACACTACTACCTTAGCGCGTGCTCTAGAGCGAGGTATGGCAGCAGAAGGTCGGCTCGTGAAGTTCAAAGTGACAGTGTCGGACCGGCCCGGCGGGCTGGCCGACCTGTGCACCATGCTGGCCAACATCGGCGTCACCATGCGGGACTGCGTGCCGGAGCGCGCCTGGGTCAAAGGAGATGTCTTCAGTGTTCAAGTAAAGTGTTTAAATTAATCATCATTCACCACTTTTTTCTATTTCATATGGTTCTTCCTGACCTGCCTCTACTACTTAGATAAGTACTTATTTACAGAACCACCTTTGTTGCAGCTAAAAGTGATCGTTGAAACCAGAGGATGGGATCATACGAAAGAGTTGGTGGAGTTAATCAAGAAACATTACAAAGAATATTTCTTCCAAGAAATGGGTGAGAAGACCGATGCAAGCGCGGGAACTAAACGCGGCCCGTGCCTCGCGCCGAATCCTATGTGCATGCAAAAGTAGATATTACATACGACTTATTGTGTCGTGTCATTACCGTAACATCAGAATTACACTTGTCATCTTATTGGATTTTGTTTTATTTCGTTAATGTAAGTTGTAAAGGGTTGCAAACCGTTTAATGAAGAAATTGATTAGCCTACTCGAGGAGCTCGCGGCTAATTAATAACAGACGCACGGGTCGATCCGTCAGGTTAAGCTACGCTTGCCGGGGTTGGTCTGTGGATGGGTGACCATCTTTACATATCGAGACTCCTCCGTGCCTCGGAAAGCACGTTAAGCCGTTGGTCCCGGCTGTCATTCGTTGATCTTTGACAGTCGTTACGGGTCGTCAGAAGCTCGAAAGTCTGACACCTAGTCTTACCAAGGGGTATCGTATTACCCAGTTACTGGGTTGTGGAGGTCAGATAGGCAGTCGCTCCATGTAAAATACTGGTATTCAGCTGCATCCGGTTAGACTGGAAGCCGACCCCAATATAGTAGGGAAAAGGCTAGGCAGATTGATTGATTAGCCGACTAAAGTTTATTTGTTTTATTTAGTTTTTGTTTTTCTTCCGTCTCGTTTTTGAATGCCACAAAGCCGCCTCAAGGCTGAACGCCGAGGTGTTGTAATTAATAAGGGCGATCTCAAACACTCAACTGCACCTCGAAGAAGGTGAGTTGCAGTTGTTTGTTGCAGTTGCAGTTTGTTTTTGCATCGAAGCGCGGATCCACCGTTGTAGGCGAGCATATAATCTTACCAAAGGGAACTGGGCAAAAGGGGTCTATGAACTTTATAGCATTACGGCAAAGGAACTATTTGATGAAACGCACTCAGTTTCATCAAATAGGTCCTTAAACAACTACATAGCTTTGAACTGAGGCTTTGATTAAGAATGCGGCGACCGATGAATTTTCCATACAAACGCAATACCTAAATCATTAATTCGATATTTTTTCTATAAGCCTTACTTTAGTTCCGATCACAGAGAGAAATTAGAGATGGTTCCGAGCGGAACGTGTTGGAGGTCGGACGCGTGCCAATTTTTGCGAACCCGCCGCACACGCTAAGTTCCGTTACCTTACCGGCTAAGCCAAAAATTGATTGTAGGTAAATAATAATACCTGTACCTATATAATTTAGTTTTTAAATAGTTGTAATACCTATGGTTCGTTTTTATTAGGTATGAAAATACATACCTACTTGCTTTCAGTATTATATGAGATGCGTCAATTTACCGTCTTTGCATATTCAAAGACAATCGTATTAAGGAGTAAACTCCATCCAGCCATGCGTCGGAGCTGACACACACACACTTTTTAATTTTTTCCTTGTCGTTTTCTCTGCATCAGTAATAAACTTAATTTTATTTAACTGATTCATTGCCAATGACGCCCCAGGCGCGTCATAAGCAAATATCACGGGAGGCCATTGACGCACCTGGAGCGTCACATCGAACTTACTTAAAAACAGATTTAAAAAAATTGAGATAAAGAGAACTACCATTTTTTATGCTAAATTAAACATTGAAGTTGACAATACCCTTGGTCATTAAGGATGGTGGGCAAGGATATATGGGAGCTGGTCCCACGACGCCCACGGATAAAACCACTGTAGTTTTGAAGACATTACTTCTCCCTTTACTCTGGCCAAGGCACATCAAAATCTGTCCCAGGGTTATTCAGTTCTGACAATGTTAGGTCAGGTTAGGTTAGGTTTGGTCAGGTTCCCAATCTGGGGGGCCCGAGCGCCGCTTGTAGGCGGCTCTACGTGGGGATCGTGCGATCGATGGCCCTTTACGGGGCCCCGATCTGGGCGGCTGACCTGACGGCCGGTAGTATCGCAGTCCTGCGCAAGCCGCAGAGAGCGATGGCCGTCAGAGTCATCAGAGGGTATCGCACGATCTCCTACGAGGTGGCTTGTGCACTGGCCGGATCCCCGCCCTGGGACCTCGAGGCGAAAGTACTCGCGTCATCGTATCGGTGGCGCGAGGAAGCGAGGGCGCGGGGTGAGCAACCGATGCAGCGACACATAGAGCTGCATCGGTGTCACCACTGCTTCGACTGCCGGGAGGACACGGCGCGGCATACGCTGGCAGAGTGTGCCGCTTGGGAGGAGCCGCGCCGTACCCTCATCTCAGAAGTAGGCAGTGACCTCTCGCTGCCGGCCGTCGTTGAGTCGATGGTCGACAGCGAGGAGTCCTGGGACGCGGTGGTTTCCTACTGTGAGACAGTCGTCTCGCAGAAGGAGGCTGCGGAAAGGGAGAGGGAGATCTCGTCCACTCACCCGGCCCGCAGCAGGCGCACCGGGCGTCGGCGGAGGGCGGATAACGCTCTCTTCCAGCCCCCCTAAATGGGTCCAGGGGTGACGGACTCGGGGACGTCCGTCGCCCCCTAAACATCAGGACCCGAGGTGGCGGCGCGTAGTGTTCCACGCGCGCCCCTCTTAGACGTCACGGGGGGAGTCAAACACCTCACTCCCCCCCCTGACCGAGGAGGCCCGCAGCGGCGGGCCGGCACCAGTCGGGGGTTGCGGAAGATTTTTACGTTCCCGCGACCCCCGGCGTAGGTGTGAGTCGGAACACCGGGGTGGTTTTTAGTCAGTAAGAGTCTGACAGACCCCTGCGCCCGCCCCAGGGCGGAGGACATCCATGAGGATTTTCCACCCCGGAAAAAAAAAAAAAAAAAAAAAAAGTTTTGGTCAGGTTAGGTTAGGTTAGGTTTTTAGCGGAAAGGTGTGTCACCTACAGGGGACGCGACGGCGGAGGCCGGTGCGACATTTCGTGCGGTGTTCCACAGGGTTCGGTCGTTGGCCCACCCCTGTGGAACATCGGGTACGACTGGGTGCTGAGAGGCGAGCTCCAGCCGGGTGTGGCCCTGGTGTGTTACGCGGACGACACGCAGGTCACGGCCCGGGGAAGCTCGTACAGGGAGACAGCGTTGCTGGCGACCTCTGCTATTAAGCTTTTAAGTGCTATATGAGTGGGCGAGAGTGGTCCCAGCACGGCCAGCCACCACGTGTGAATTACATAAAAGAGCAGATAACACTGAACATTTTTTACTATGACACCTTCAAAATCTGTCCTGGAGGAACCGAGCTACGTGCATCTACAGTATTTTTCTCTGTCCGCGGCTTATCTCAAACACTGTTAGTACTAGACAGCTGTTATCTGGCATGGATATACATATTAATCACACCGACAAAGCAGTAATATAAGATCGAGAAATTCATATTTTTTTAGGGTACCTCCCCTACAAGTAAAGTGGGGATGGTGTTTTTTTTTCTTCTCTATCCCATGGTGTGGGGTGTGGTTGGAAAGGCCGTTTGAAAATATTGGGAGTCTGTGAAAACCATTTTTGCATTGAGGGATCCGTTTAAAAAATATTAAGCTTTTAAGTGCTATCTGAGTGGGCGAGAGTGGTCCCAGCACGGCCAGCCACCACGTGTGAATTACATAAAAGGGCAGATAACAGTGAACATTTTGTACGATGACACCATTAAAATCTGTCCCGGAGGAACCGAGCTACATGCATCTGAACTATTTTTCATATAATTAATATCTCACCTAACCTAATCTAACTTATTCAGAACGGCCAGCCAGTACGTGTGCATTACTTAAAAGAGCAGATAAAACTGAACATTTTTTATTACGACACCATCAAAATCTGTCCCGGAGGAACCGAGCTACGTGCATCTAAAGTATGTTTCTCTCTCCGCGGCTAAGCTCAAACACTGTTAGTACTAGACAGCTGTTATCTGGCATGGATAGACATATTAATCACGCCGACAAAGCGTTAATATTAAATTGAGAAAATCATCTTTTTCAGGGTACCTCCCCTACAAGTAAAGTGGGGATGGTGTTTTTTTTTCTCCTCTATCCCATGGTGTGCGGTGTCGTTGAAAAGGTTGTTTGAAAATATTGTGAGTCTGTGAAAACCATTTTAGGACTCAGGGATCCGTTTACGAAATATTAAGCTTTTAAGTGCTATCTGAGTGGGCGAGAGTGGTCCCAGCACGGCCAGCCACCACGTGTGAATTATATAAAAGGGCAGATAACACTGAACATTTTTTACTGTGACACCATTAAAATCTGTCCCGGAGGAACCGAGCTACGTGCATCTGAACTATTTTTCATATCATTAATATCTCCCCTAACCTAACCTAACTTATTCAGCACGGCCAGCCAGTACGTGTGCATTACTTAAAAGAGCAGATAAAACTGAACATTTTTTATTCACACGTGGTGGCTGGCCGTGCTGGGACCACTCTCGCCCACTCAGATAGCACTTAAAAGCTTAATATTTCGTAAACGGATTCCTCAATCTAAAAATGGTTTTTACAGACTCACAATATTTTCAAATGGCCTTCCTAACGACACCCCACACCATGGGATAGAGAAGAAAAAAAACACTATCCCCACTTTACTTGTAGGGGAGGTACCCTTAAAAAAGATGATTTTCTCGATTTTATATTACCGCTTTGTCGGCGTGATTAATACGTCTATCCATGCCAGATAACAGCTGTCTAGTACTAACAGTGTTTGAGCTAAGCCGCGGACAGAGAAAAATACTTTAGATGCACGTAGCTCGGTTCCTCCGGGACATATTTTGATGGTGTCATAATAAAACATTTTCAGTTTTATCTGCTCTTTTAAGTAATTCACACGTAGTGGCTGGCCGTGCTGGGACCACTCTCGCCCACTCAGATAGCACTTAAAAGCTTAATATTTCGTAAACGGAGCTCTGAATCCAAAAATGGTTTTCGCACAGACTCCCAATATTTTCAAACGGCCTTTCCAACGACACCCCACACCATGGGATAGAGGAGAAAAAAAACACCATCCCCACTTTACTTGAAGGGGAGGTACCCTTAAAAAACGATGATTTTCTCGATTTTATATTACCGCTTTGTCGGCGTGATTAATATGTCTATCCATGCCAGATAACAGCTGTCTAGTACTAACAGTGTTTGAGCTAAGCCGCGGACAGAGAGAAATACTTTAGATGCACGTAGCTCGGTTCCTCCGGGACAGATTTTGATGGTAACATAATAAAAAATGTTCAGTTTTATGTTTTTTTAAGTAATTCACACGTAGTGGCTGGCCGTGCTGGGACCACTCTCGCCCACTCAGATAGCACTTAAAAGCTTAATATTTCGTAAACAGATCCCTCAATCCTAAAATGGTTTCACACAGACTCACAATATTTTGAAATGGCCTTTCTAACGACACCCCACACCATGAGATAGAGAAGAAAAAAAACACCATCCCCACTTTACTTGTAGGGGAGGTACCCTTAAAAAACGATGATTTTCTCGATTTTATATTACCGCTTTGTCGGCGTGATTAATATGTCTATCCATGCCAGATAACAGCTGTCTAGTACTAACAGTGTTTGAGCTAAGCCGCGGACAGAGAAAAATACTTTAGATGCACGTAGCTCGGTTCCTCCGGGACAGATTTTGATGGTGTCGTAATAAAAAATGTTCAGTTTTATCTGCTCTTTTAAGTAATGCACACGTACTGGCTGGCCGTTCTGAATAAGTTAGGTTAGGTTAGGTGAGATATTAATGATATTAAAAATACTTCAGATGCACGTAGCTCGTTTTCTCCGGGACAGATTTTAATGGTGTCATAGTAAAAAATGTTCAGTGTTATTTGCTCTTTTATGTAATTCACACGTAGTGGCTGGCCGTGCTGGGACCACTCTCGCCCACTCAGATAGCACTTAAAAGCTTAATATTTCGTAAACGGAGCCCTGAATCCAAAAATGGTTTTCAAAGACTCCCAATATTTTCAAACGGCCTTTCCAACGACACCCCACACCATGGGATAGAGGAGAAAAAAACACCATCCCCGCTTTACTTGTAGGGGAGGTACCCTTAAAAAAGATGATTTTCTCGATTTTATATTACCGCTTTGTCGGCGTGATTAATACGTCTATCCATGCCAGATAACAGCTGTCTAGTACTAACAGTGTTTGAGCTAAGCCGCGGACAGAGAAAAATACTTTAGATGCACGTAGCTCGGTTCCTCCGGGACAGATTTTGATGGTGTCATAATAAAAAATGTTCAGTTTTATCTGCTCTTTTAAGTAATTCACTCGTAGTGGCTGGCCGTGCTGGGACCACTCTCGCCCACCATCCTTTAGAATACATATTTTATAAGTCAGGGAGAGCAAACCTTTGGTAACAGTTTACGAACTTATACGGGGTGGAAGGGACACCGACGTGAAAACGGTTACCACCCCGTATATTGGCGTAATAAGGTGGATTATGCCTGGAAAATTGTTTGAGAATGCACCACAATTATTAAACTATGTATGAGTGTTTTAACTGACTGAACTGTGAAAACTCATACAAAATGTTTAATAATTGTCGTGAAAAAGCTGATTTTTTAATTAATGGGCGACGTAGGTGCCCCCTTAGATATTCTTACTTGACTATCACAAACAAATAACCTAATACAAGGAAAGGTCATTGGGCATTTTTGCCCCGGTGCCTCGAAGTACGCGTCCATTACTGAAATGCGGTTTGTTTTGAAGGTTTAGGGTTAATATTTTACGGAATGTTTTTATTTTAATCCAAATGTATGGGAAAAAAAAGTTATGAGACTTATTGATTTTCAATCACTACTACTAACTGTGATACGCTCACTGGCGCTCGTAAGGCGCAATCCACATTGCAATACAGAGTTTAGAGGCCCTCTCTTTAACACAATAAGCCCAATACCGGTTTCAATGTGCGTTGGCTCTCCAAAGTCGATCAGCAGGCTTAGCACGAGCACCGTTTGTCGACAGAAGAGTAGACAAAAATGACGTATCATCAGGCCCTGAACACCACCTAGTGTTAAAGCACTTGTTAATACATAACCAATGAGTACAAACACGATGGTCCTGTCTTGTTTGATTGAGGAGTTCCCATGGCCACCTTCCGGCTCCATCATCAGACCCCAGCAACATAGTATCATTTTTTCAAAATGTCTCGGTAGTTGTATAAGTATGCCAAGTTACAGCACAATCAGATGCCAGGAAGAGCTTGAAAAATGGATGACAATTGGAGTAACTAGAAACACATATGGCCACCTTCCAGCTCCATTACCATTTACAGGCACTTCCAATTGTCAAGAGTCGGTCAGTCAGAAATCGTAGAGTGCGTTTTATCATATAATTCCTATGTCGTAATATTGGCACTTTAACAACGGATTTATTAGGTAGCGCCGTGACGTAAAAATGTTCGTCCTAAGTCGGTGCCAGACATAGCAACAATATTTGAACACTAGTTTGAACACATGTGAGGCACCGGTGTTTGGGTATTTGAACAAAGTTTGATCTCACATTTATTACCGTACCATACAAGTGTTCAAATATGTGACTGTGTCTGGCGCCGGCTCTACAACAGTGGAGCCAACATTACGGCATTGGAACTATTTGATGGAGAAGAACGGGCAAGAAACTCCGCGGACACTCTTTTAAACAAAAAAAATGTTAGGTACAATATATTGGTTACATCATTCATGTTGAAGGGAGCTAATGATCTAACACTTTAAGACAATATGTTATACTGAGCATGTGGGTTCAAAAGTTACAACAAAATGTGGGCGCCATTTAGTCTCATATACATACTAGAAAGCACTGTACAACCCTGTCTATGGTACAACCACAGTACGAACCACAGAGACCGTGATCTATATTGCCGTGCTAGCGATAAGTGCCGTAAGTATGTTCTGCATACGAACATACGGCACTTATCGTTAGCACGACATGTCTCGACGGCCAGCGACCGCTGTGCACCGGTCGTAGCAGCGCAGGCGCGGGGTTTCCAAGCTCTGTGGTACAGTGACAATAATGTCAAGTATTTAATTTTTATAAAATAATAATGACATTCAATATGTGTTAAAAATACGTTTGTCAATCCAATCCCATGTAATCAATATGTAAAATTACTAGTGTGCAATCGTAACAAAAAGCAGAAAAAATATTAAAAAAAATATGGTCAATCCTAAAGATGCAAGTATATTTCGAAAACTCTTTCTAGTTACAGACGTAGTCAATCATTATTCTGCACCTGGCTCGGGGATCCGTGGAACCTAGCTTATTCGAGGGGGTTTGACTAAGTGGCTAGCGTGCAGACTGTGAGAATAAGTCGCGTAGGTCTTAATAAGCCATTCTGGCCCTCAACCTTTAGCTCTGGGTGGACTTAACAGGGAAATAACAGGAGCAGAAAATCCATGGTGTGCTTTAGTAGTCAAAACCACTTGCACAATAGTATTTATTTTGAAAATGTAAAATATTTTTCCAGGATCCAGAATACGATCAGTACTGTGATCCAAATAATCCAAGAAAAATCAAATTTGAAGGGATATTAGATGCATCACGACGTACTCTAGGCTTCATTAATCGGACACAATGCCCGGTAGGTACGTGATACCCTAATAGTTTATGTGCCAGACAGGCGTAATCTCTGGACGCGAAGGTCAAGGAAGGTGTATGCCTATCCCGGTATGAGGGTAGGTCTGGTCCAGGCTGCACTGACGTCCTTCACCGATAGGTTCCGGGTATCTTCGTGAATTCAGCTAGCGCCTATGTCCTGAAGTCTTGACGGAATAGGGTTTTTTGACGTAGAAATAATAACAAAACTGCACTGTTAAGTCTTCGTATGTGTTCAGAAAGCGGTTTGCGGGACTCTTCAGGAGTACTAGTTGAAGTATTAGAAGTTAAAAGATATGTAAAGACATTTTTAAAAATAAATAATAGTACATTGTGATACGAGTGTGCTCTTTTGGATATTACAGTCGAGGCGGTATTTGCGCGTGAGCCGCAGGCGAACGCGATAAGGTAGCCGAGAGTGTAATAATCAATGCACACGCGTTTCATACGACGTTTTTCAACACACTTGCGAGGAAAAAAACAGACTTGTTGTAAGAACTTACATATGCTACAATAACGTACCTAACTATAGAGATGATAGATTTATAAATTTTAACTGACCGTTGTTGCCAGGCACTGACTATCTGGAGTTTCTTTTTAAAAACTTCTATGTCGGTTGGTGGCAATACTTTAGATTTTGTATTTTTGATAGGTAAAATAAACCACACAACGAAAACGATAGTAAATAATAGGTCTTTACCTATGAAATTGCCGTTCTGCAGTACTGGCCATTTCAAATCAAAATAATTTTTGTTTGGCTAAGAATTCTAATTTTAAATAAATTTTATTTTAAAAAACATGGAATTCTTTTTTCAAAAGAAGTCATTTTTTTAATGATTAGTGTTACATTTTCATCGCATTTCAATCTTTTTCGTCATCATGGATACGTTAAAAATTCGATTAATTATGGAATATGAGTACCGTCGTGGCAGCAACGCGGCTCAAGCGGCACGCAACATCAACGACCTTTACGGAGCTAACACTACAAACCAACGCACCACCTGTAATTGGTTTGCTCGCTTCCGTTCTGGAAATTTCGACCTGAAAAATGAACCTCGCGGTCGTCCGAAGACTTTGGTCGACAATGACGAATTAAAGGTGATTGTGGAAGCTGATGATACACAATCTACGGCTGAATTAGCAGCAGCTTTCGACGTTAGCGTCAAAACAATATTGGTCCGGTCCACGGTCCATTTGCGTCAAATTGGCAAGGTAAAAAAGCTTGATAAATGGGTGCCCCACGAACTCAATGATCGCCAGCGCGAAGTACGCGTCGAGGCGTGCCTTGCACTACTCAACAGACACACAAATGAAGGAATTTTGAACCACATTGTTACCTGCGATGAAAAATGGATTCTGTTTGATAACCGCAAGTGCTCAGCAAGTTGGTTGGATCCTGGTTCAGTACCTAAACAATGCTCTAAACGAAAACTTACCCCTAGAAAAGTGATGGTCACTGTTTGGTGGTCTAGCGCCGGTGTGATTCATCACAGCTTCTTACCAAACGGGGTGAGCATTACTGCAGATGTGTACTGTGAAGAACTGAACACAATGATGGAGAAGCTGGCACATCTCCAACCAGTATTGGTCAATCGCTCGTCTCCGCTGCTCCTGCACGACAACGCGCGACCTCATACTGCACAGCAGACGGTCTCCAAGTTGCAAGAACTGGGGTTGGAAGCTCTCCGTCATCCGCCCTACTCACCAGACCTTGCGCCTACAGACTACTACTTTTTCCAGAATTTGGATAACTTCTTGGCGGAAAAAAAATTCAATACCCGAGAGGCAGTACAAAATGCCTTTGAAGAATTTGTGGCCTCCCGTCCAGCTGATTTCTTTAAGAAGGGCATCAATAAACTGCCACTGCGTTGGCAAAGATGCATTGATTGCATGGGTGATTACTTCGATTAATACAAATAAAAAATAAATGAAAAAAAATCGTTTAAATTTTTTCATACAAAACGGCAATTTCATAGGTAAAGACCTAATATTTATAGAAAATAGCGCTGGCCAGTGGCTGGTTTTGTTTTTTCATAGGTGTAAATAAAGGCACTGGCAAAACCGTTAGACAGCCTATACAAAAAAAAATGATTTGATTAAGAATTTTTTTTTTATTGTCACTAAACGTACCATGGCGGAGTCAAATCTATTTATTATTGTTTACGCTCTTCTCCCCTACGTGAAATCGACATTTTTAATAATGATTACAAAAATGTTAACAAAATATTTATTATAATTTATTCATATTTGGCGGCTGGTTTTGTTTTTTCCGCTAGCGATGCGTGCGCGGGTGTAAATAAAGGCACTGGTAATACCAATGAACAGCCTATATAGAAATATAATAATGTTAATAATACATAATAGGTACGCAATTGGGGTTAGGGTAGTGAACAATATAGACTGAAATTAGCCACAGACGATATAAACCCTTATTTAATAGAGAGTTTTATTCCACGGGAACGCGGTGGCACACGGACAGGCCAGTAGGTATGGGTCGTTACGTGATTTTCGCGAAACGTAACGTAACTAGTGACTTGGAACGCGTCACCTGTTTTGAAAACTAGTGATTTTAGTAACTAGTTATTTTTCAAATTCTATTCGGTGATACAACATGGTGATTATATCGAATTATTACAGTTATTTGTGAAACGAAAATATAAATGGTTACTTAAGTAATACGCTTAGCTTTAAGTTTTTTGAACAAATAAGTTTTGTAGCTACAAGTAGTTACATGATTAACGTAATACAAATAAACTTCCCTTCATACTTTATTCAGGCTAAAGAAACGACATGCGCTCGCAACGTACTTTTGTTTCGTTTCTCGCTTTTCATTCGATCACTGCATTGCAATGTAACTAGTTACAAAAATCACGTGTTTGTGTGTGGACTCGAAACTAGTGATTCGGTTACATGCCAGGTAGCCAGTTATTGTAACTAGTGACGTGAAATAACGCCCATACCGACAGGCCAGCGCGATTCGTCTAGGCGGGGCAAGAGCACGTGTCACCCGCGGTCTTACCGGAAAAAAGCGCAAGTCTCTGCTCGGGTGTAAATAGAGAATGCTCATTTATTAGTAGGATAGTTCATACTAATTAATGTAAGTATCCCACTGACGTTTAGTTATGGTAAAAAAAAATCCCATGGGTATGCATGGAATTTTTTTACCATAACTAAACGCCACTGGTTTGCTTATGGTTCTTTTTTTAAAATAAAAACTTGCTTTTGAGCGCTTGTCTTTGGTAAAAAGCTTCACCAAAACCAATTTCTATTGGATACAAATGCCCTTCCTGCCATGATAGTACTTCGTAATTCCATACTGCCATGTCTTTACTCCGACTAGTCAATAGTACGCTTCCATAATACAATTCATTATGAATCTATAAGCGGTTTAATAAGAGCCACTTTACGAGCAAGTGTGTTGAAAATATTATTACGAACGAGTTACAATTTATGTAAATAATAAATTCACTTACGTAGCTTTATAATGATATTATTGTAATCGATTACAAGTGCAATTTCGTATCGATGCGATATTATTTCATTGTGGTATTGGTTGAGGATTGATGTTAGGTATTATGTTTGACGGAAAAACGATTAGGACATAAAATGGACGTAGTTATGCAGAAATGTTCCAACCCACAAGTCACCCGAAATCGAGATAATGTGATCAAACTACCTTTTATGACACTTAGAGTCAGATTTGCAATAAGGTTCCAAGTTTTAAGTCTTATATCAGAAAATATTTTTTTCACTTACGTTCCAACCCACAACCTTTATCAAATAATAACTTGTGTAAATTAACTAGAACGTACTATGAGGACAGGAACATTTAATGTTTTACGAAACAGTATATTTATTTTGTTAAAACGCCACAACAATCTTGTAACGTTTTAGCAAAACCATGTTAAACCATTTTATTTTGGAACAAATGTTCCATGTATATTTGGAACGTTTTTGCAAAATTACAATAGCGAGGCATAAACGTTCCAAAATTTGTGGAACGTTATGTTTCAGACCTAAATACCATAATTTGAAAACTTAAAAGGTTTCATAAATTTTGTACTATTATTTACCTAAATAAAAAACCTGTTTCGAAAAAAAAATGTTTCAACTTTAAAGGGTTCATTTTTAACACGCTTTAATTAGCTTCATCCTTAACTGTTTGCATACACGACCACTAAAAATAAATATTTATAACACATAAAGAAAAAGTTTATTTTCTTTGTAGTTATTTACCAATAAAATATTACTTGAAACTTTTAATATCAAGACAAAAAAAAAAATACTAATGACATTAATCCGAAGTTATGCCCAACCGGGAACGCATCTTTCAATAACTTTTTACTAGTGCAAGCGAGACGGAGTATTTTCTTTTTGACATTGAATCTTATTTGAGTTCGCATATATTATATTGAAACAAACGTCGTGGAAGAGGTAGTTTCCGTCGTCTTTTGTTTGCAATTGGACGTAGTTATGCTACAACGTTCCAATGCACACGCAGGTCGAACTGAGTAAATAGCGTTTTTGTAATTTTGTGGTACGCTTTTTTTTGGTAGCGAGTACAACTAAGTAGTATGTATCACTTCAACTAAATAAATAAACATTATTTTATTATATACTTGTCATTAAAATTTATTAATATTTCTCATACAAATTTTGAAAAAAATGCACTTGAAACGTTTTTGAAAAAAGGCTTTTTGTATGGAAGTAGCTTTTAACTTAATTTGCAAAAACGATCCAATATCTGAAAATTGGTATATTTTGGTAGTTAATATATATTTTTTCTAAAACATAAGTATAACAATGAAACAACATTATTAAAATAATATTTATTAAGAAATAGTTGTATCAAAGCATGGAAAATCATCACAATTTATTCATCATCCAGATCGAAATCCAGCTCCTTACCAAATCCATCGACATCGTTAATGGCGTCATTAGACGCTTTCAATGTTTTATAAAAACTAAGGCAATCTGCTGGAATAAACTTGTAAACAGATCGTAAATCAGCCAATTTAGCTGGAGCAATGGGTTTCCCGTTAGGACATAACTGTTTCAGATCAGATCTATGTATAGTCGAAATCTCTCCTTTTGTCGTTTTTTTAATGTTAAGTTCGTTATAATCCTCATCAAACGACAAAAGGAGAGATTTCGACTATACATAGATCTGATCTGAAACAGTTATGTCTTAACGGGAAACCCATTGCTCCAGCTAAATTGGCTGATTTACGATCTGTTTACAAGTTTATTCCAGCAGATTGCCTTAGTTTTTATAAAACATTGAAAGCGTCTAATGACGCCATTGACGATGTCGATGGATTTGGTAAGGAGCTGGATTTCGATCTGGATGATGAATAAATTGTGATGATTTTCCATGCTTTGATACAACTATTTCTTAATAAATATTATTTTAATAATGTTGTTTCATTGTTATACTTATGTTTTAGAAAAAATATATATTAACTACCAAAATATACCTATTTTCAGATATTGGATCGTTTTTGCAAATTAAGTTAAAAGCTACTTCCATACAAAAAGCCTTTTTTCAAAAACGTTTCAAGTGCATTTTTTTCAAAATTTGTATGAGAAATATTAATAAATTTTAATGACAAGTATATAATAAAATAATGTTTATTTATTTAGTTGAAGTGATACATACTACTTAGTTGTACTCGCTACCAAAAAAAAGCGTACCACAAAATTACAAAAACGCGATTTACTCAGTTCGACCTGCGTGTGGATTGGAACGTTTTAGCATAACTACGTCCAAATTTTCTCGATAAAAAAAAATCCAAAGGTATTCAAAACATACTTCACATTAGATTATGAAACTTCTATAAAGCAGGACTTACCTATGTATTTTTTTTTTACATTCCCATTATTTTAACCGTAACAAGCAATTACCTAAACTTTTCGAGGCGTGGAGCCGCCAGCAACACTCTCCCTCAGTCCGCGAGTAGTATAGTATGGTGCGAGCGAGATATAAATTGAATTTAAGCTGAGGATAGTATAGGCTCTTAACCATAAATAACACTAACCTAAAGTATAACATTCAAGTACCTGCATAGGAAAAAATGCATGCGCAACCGCTATTAGAATGCATCAGAAACAATATTAGATAGGTAGTTAATATTAGATTATTCAGATAAAACAGTAGTGCCTTCACTACTAAAGAATTTCAATAGTTTGTTTCCAAGCAGTGTAAGGACACTGCTTGGAAACAAACTATTGAAATTCTTTGAGCAACAACTACTATGGCGGCACTTTTGAAATCGCTGTGTGAAAAAAGTTGTGACGATGTTTCGCATGATGGACCTAGACACTATGTTATCGGAACACTTGAATATTAATAATTTCTAGTGGTCTACTTTGAATATTTTCTGTGTAATGTGTGCGATGATAATACAATAATTTCAATATTAAGGTACCATCGAGCTGATCTGATGATGGACCTGGACGCTAGATGATGGAACTCTTGAACAGCTACTAGTATACCCATCGAGTGTGGGCTCATTAGATGTGTCTCAACGAGTCCTGTCCATTTTATCTGATGACAAGGACCTGATGGCTGACCTGGACCTTAGATAACAGAACTCTTGATTAGCTTCTGGTATACCCATCGAGTGTGGGCTTATTATGTGTCTCAACGAGTCCTGTTCATTTTACCAGATGACGAGGACCTGATGACTGATCCGGACGCTAGATAGCAGAACTCTTGATTAGCTTCTAGTATACCCATCGAGTGTGGGCTCATTAGAAGTGTCTCAACGAGTCCTGTTCACGATGACCTGCTTCTTATACGGTCAGTAAGTTTCGACTCCCAGAATACATATACTTCGTCCCATTGCTCGCTGGCTGACCCCGTGAGTGCGGACTTTTGACGCTTTGTTAACGACCACGTTTGCGCTCCATATTATGGAGGGTGAGGGTGGAAAGCATGCTCATGTCCATGAGTTTCGTCTTTTCTATAGGTGTTTCATTGACCAATAGCTCTTCTAGGCGTTCTCGGTGCATCGAGAGACATCTTTGTCTTGTGTCGCCTGAAAGGAGACTATTTGGCCGAGGCATAATTATATACTCATGGACAAGTTCAACCTTCACACCCCTATGTCTACCTACTTTGCGTTTCGCGCTGTTAGTCAAACATAGTCTTTATAATAAAAAAAACAAATGGAATAGTAAACAGTTTTATAATTACATACCGTCATCCATATTATCGCAAAAACGTACTTGTGTATGTGCTAAATGTAAAAAACAAACACTGAGTTTGAGAACTTCATTATCCAGCTTCCAGGCCAAACGATCAGGTGTTCTACATCAGATACAATGAACAGGACTCGTTATGACACGTCTAATGAGTCGACACTCGGTGGCTTTACTAGTAGCCATTTAAAGGCTCCAGGTGAGTCATCAGGTAAATGAACAGGACTCGTTTAGACACATCTAATGAGCCCACACTCGATGGGTTTACTGGTATTCAAGAGTTCCGTTATCTAGCGTCCAGGTTCATAATCAGACCAACTCAATGGGACCATGTAGGTGTCTAGGTCAGTCATCAGGTAAAATGAACTGGACTCGCTGAGACACATCTAATGAGCCCACACTCGATGGGTTTACTGGTAGCTATTCAGGAGTTCCGTTATCTAGCGTCCAGGTTCAAAATCAGACCAAGTCAATGGTTCCATGTTATCATCGGTATGCATATACATTTGCAAACATTCAAACTATGATCACCAGAAGTGATTAACTATTCAAAGGTTTCAATTATCTAGCGTCCAGATCAGTCCTGCGAAACATCGCCACAACTTTTTTCACACAGTGATTTGGAATGAGCCGCCATATTAGTTATTGTATTATATTAAAATACCTATCTAATGGCATATGTGTGGTTGTTATTGGTGCTGAGACCAACTTCCATAATATTCTTGCCGATCCTCCTTTACAAAAATAATGAACTAAAGTGTTACAACACATAAACTCAAAATAGGTTTTACTCCATTTATTATAGCATTAGAAAAAAGAGGCTTGTAGAAGCAGGAATGCAAAACCTTTTATTTCAAAGTTAATTTATAACTTTTTTAGGTAATCCAAGACAGTCTACTAAATAATTAGATAAACGAAATCAAAGTCGTTTTTATTTTAAATTATGCTTTATTGCATCTTCATACATTACAACAAAACGAATAAATGTAACAACCGATCACATGGTGATTTAAGTTTAATTAAGAATAAAGGAAATAAATGCGTCCATTTCGGAGTGGTTGGTAATCTCCATCACCTTTCTTTGCATCAAATATTAATGCAGCATCCGTTAAAAACCCTTCAGTTGATCCTGTAAAATACAATAATTACAAGTCAATTTTTCCGTACCCATATAATTTCACTGCTAGAAATAGCATTCCTTTTCTCGTTGTATTCTTTAAATCAGTGGATAGACCTGCCCGATGTGCTTCTTTTGAGGACTTAATAGTGGTGTCATGCCATATTAAACTTTTTGTGTGACCTGTATGTATGATTAAAGGTTATTAATACAATTAAATTAAATACAATATTCACAAAACAAATTAATGAGATTATGTTGTACTTTTTTATTTAACTGTACTAAATCATAATACTAATGAATGCACAAGGGGCATTCACTGCTTGGTGCATAAAAAATTGTTAAGAAATATTAGAAGTGCTGTACCTTCATTTAAAGTCTCATCTAAATAATATATTTTTCTTCCTTAATTCCTTAGCCTTTTTATTTAATGAAGATATTTTAGTCTCCATAGGACGATCTTGTGCTTATCTATGAGTACACTTTTTCTGCTCCATTTGATATAAGTGAACTTTAATGTTTCTTTACAAACTGCTTCTCTTGAAATCTGGCAGAGACTCATCACATCACTATTAACTTCTTCCAATATGTTATCCAAGGTGGGCAACTATGAATTTTCCTGCGTATTCCACTAAATTTCATATCGTCAAAATCATTATTTTCATTATATTTCATTGGAAGGTCGCCTGCAACGTCCCCCCGCCAACGTGCTTCCGTTGGCGGGGGGACGTTGCAGCCGAACTTCTTTGTTGTACGCTTTAAGTATATTGTACACAATAGCCCGAGATACACCTATAAATAAGAAAATATTATTATATAAATGTTTTATCACAATGCAAGTTACTTTCGAACATTTGTATAGTAATAATTTTAGTAATCATCCTTACCGGCAACTTCTGCGGTTTTCTATATCATCTCAGTCTTATAACAAAGAGTTCCTGCAGGCCAGGACTCCTTAAATTGCTTAAAAATCGCACCTTTAGAATTATAGAGACCTAATGTGAAATTTTAAGATTTCGACTTTGACTCATAAAATGACCTTGCATGACCATCTTCGTCGACTCTTTATTAAAACAGAGGCCTATTTTGGCGAAAAGGGGATAAACTTATACTTCGGTCTCTTTCACTCCGTCCCCTCCCTCCGCGTCTGTTCAGTTCGAGAGAGCCGCAAGCAGTAATGTGTCGCGAGTGTCATGCGCGGGTTGCTACTTGTTTGGTATTGTGGAGACCTAAACCGAATTAGGGCGCTACAAGACAGTGACTTATTTAGGAATGATACGATACTTTGAATGAAAATTCAGAACTTGAGAGACCTAAATAATAAAAGGTCTTTAAAAAACACTATGTTTTCAGACAAACAAAGACCTAAATGAGCACTATTTTTAAATAAATTAAGAAAAAAATATTATTAATCATTTTTTTATTTATTTTTATTTTCAGAACGTGTAGATAAATAAGTAAAGTAAGAAATAAAATTAAAATAATATTAATTTTATGAAAGTGCAACAAAATAATCTCACTTTTCTACAAAAAGTTTAAACATACGAACCTAAATTCAACGTTTTCCAAAAACTTAATTTTCTTAAGTAGGTCTATATAATTCTAAAGGTGCGAAATATTGATGACAGTTTGCTTTTCTACAGCACGATGTGGAGTTTGCTTCATTCTCTTTTTCTTGGGAGACATTAAGATCGAACATAGGAAAAACAGTACCTAACAAATAACAACTTAATCACGAAAATTCGACAGTAACAAAACACAAGGCATAACATTCACAAATAATCACAAGTGAATGACATTAATGACATGACAATCACAGAACATTTACGTCAATTTCACAGACGACATAAACCGGTAAAATTAAATAGACCCGGCTGTCACAGCTTATGAAGGGATTATATGACCTTTTAGATTTGGTACAATTATAGTGAAACGAAAAACGTTCCCGGTATTGTTCACTTCTGCTTCTTTTAGGTTTTTAGCATTGACACTTTAATTTTAAATTGGAATGAAATAATATATTTAAATGAAAGCCACTTAATTTCATAATATAAATAGTTAAAATGATTACAATGAAGTGTGACAGCTGGTATACAAAGACATTTGAATTAATTTGGCGTTAATTGTAACTGTAACAAATTTATTGTACTTTTTTTACAAAGTGTACATTAAAAAGAACCTTTTTTACTTCTGTCTTATGCTATTGTAAATGGAGTATAGATATCTAGAAGTTAGGTCCAGGGCTAGGTATCCGTCTAGGTGACGTCGACACACAAAAAAATGAGTTTAGTTGATGATTGAGTTTGAGTTTAATTGAGATTAGGTATTATTGGTTGTATTTAAGATTCTTACACAAAATTATAACTTGAGTACAATTTGGATGATAACTAGTACCTACTATTAATGTCTATCATTATGTGAATATATCTATAATTATATGATAATATAGAAACTCTATAAGTACAATTTGAAGTTGTGACGCATCGTCGGGAATAGTTTTTGGTAAAAGTAAGTATCGACTACACTAAAGCTGAATGTTAGCGTTCGTGGACGTCAGAGCTGGCTGAAACCCTGAGGGCTCAGGCCTATAAATATTCCGTGTTAGCTAATACTTTCCCTGACGAACTACAATTCTCTCAAAACTTTATGAGCCCCCCTACAACGTAGGCCCGAGTGCGAAACCGCGCATGAGACAGTTGAATGCACAATCATTATTGTAAGATGCGAAAACTAATGTACTTACTTACTGAGCAGCCACACCCGTGCATCTTCCGACAGCTCATAAAGTTTTGAGCGAACTGTACTGAGTGGCCCAGAATCTGGAAGGCCCTGACTTTAACATAGGCCGCTGAAAAAAATCGAAAGTGTCCTGCAAAAAGAAGTAGCAAGCATTTGTAATCGTGGCGACCGACAGGACATTTGATGCAAGATTTTTACTTACCTAAGTACATTAATTATTTCTTTCACTAATTTGTTTGACCGCAGCGGGCTCACATGTCGGAGAAACTGGGAGTGGAATTATATATGAAACAAGAGTTTCTACAGTACACAGGATGGTAATAAACAAACTTATTTAGGTCAATTAGTCACTTCATGTACTGAAAAACAATATTTCACTGAAAACACTGAACGTGTCTTGAATGTAGTAGGTATAACTAGCTACGCAGTAGCGCGATGCATGTGCTACTCTGCTACGCAGTAGCGCGATGCATGTGCTACTCTGCTACGAGAACACGCTGCGCGACCTCCGGTCGTCCGGCTTTCGGTAGGGTCATCGACCATTTCATTCACATAGCTTCCAATGGTAGAAACTCCAAAGGATAAAAACTCCATGAGATGTAAGCGATGATAAAATTGAACGAAAAAAAAAAACAATTATTAATATCTTACGATATAATTTAGTAGAAAAAGCCTGTAAAATATCTTGACATTCTTTAGTTGTATTGTAGTGCCTCTCCCTTTTCTACTTCATCATAATAACATTATAAAATCTTAAGTTTCAAGGAGCGCGGAGTACGCAACACTATGTTGATGCTAAGCGAAGATCAAAAAAGATTTGGCGTGGCAACTGCCAGTTCTGGCAACCACGGCACTGCTGTGATCTTTAATGCTTCCCAACTAGGCATACCGAGCATAGTCGTCATGCCGATAAAGGCCCCTTTTACTAAGAGAAACAATGCAGAAAGATGTGCAATGCAAGGTGGACAGATCATATTGCATGGTAACAACATGGCAGAGGCAAAACGACATGCTATGACTATAGCTAAAGAAAAGAAAATGATGTATATTAACGGGTAAGGTTGTCACAGAACAGGTTACAACTTCTTTTCAAAGATGTAAAACAAGAGAGGCTGAAAAAAAAATTTGCTTTCAGTTACGATCACCCAAACGTAATAGAAGGTCAAGGCACCGTTGGTATTGAGATACTAGATCAAGTGCCTAATGTGGATGCGGTGTTGGTACCGTGCGGGGGCGGCAGTCTGCTAACTGGAGTAGCCATAGCTGTGAAACATCTCAAACCTGACACTGAAATTTATGTGAGTGTCTTTTTATTATATTAACAACGGCCAGCATAATGCACTTTGAACACCATAAGTCCCTAATTAAACACGCTTGTAGTTGTAGTTTGCCAATGCGTTCTCAACCTTATAGAATTGATTGATACGTATAATATCATAACACTATAGTTTCGATACGTAATTACCTACGGAACTGGTCGTAGCGTAGTTGTAGTACTTGCCTGGTCCCCGCAGACGAATCTTTTCACAGGGAGCTCGAATTCTGCTACTGAGTTCAGATACTTGTGCAAAAAATCTTATCCATTTTGTTTAATTTTCGCAATTACTTACTTAGAACGTTCTTCTAAATAAAGGGAATCGAAACAGACAAAACCTGCAGTATGACGGAGGCATTCAAGAAAAACGAACGCGTCTTTTTTCCAATAGACTCAACAATTGCCGATGGATTAAATGTCAATAAAGTAGGAGTAAACACTTTCTTTAACCTCAAAGGGCTGCTCAGTCAAATGGTAAGTTCATCACATTAGTTATACCAGCGGGTTTCTATCGGCCATTTCTCCATTTCTCACAGAAATTATTTAGATACAATAGAAGATGGAACGTGGCTGCGGAAGTATTCTACAATCATTTCTTTCGTTTTGTACAGTTTGTATTGTGCCAACTTAAGTCACTTTAGGTAAGTACCTACATCTTTTCCAACATAACAATTGTTCAGTGTCCGGAACGCCAGAGTGCCCAACAGCACAACGGTGAGCGTTCATTTTATTACCACACCTAATGTGGATGTCCGTTCACGTTATAATTATTTAGCTTGCTCGTGTATCAGGAAACATGAGCAGGGAACCTAAAACCGTGGCAAAGATTACCGCAGTTTTGGCTGGCTCGTCGGCGCTTACAATAAGTTTTTGTTAGGTGGTTGTTCCAGAAGACTGGGTGGCGCGTGCTATCATGCACGTCATTGAAGAGGAAAAGTTTAATATAGAAGGCGCCGGGGCAGTAGGTATAGCTGCTCTTATGTGCGGCCTGTTACCTAAGTTAAAAGGCAAAACGTTAGTATCACTTTATTTTATTGTTTTCTATATATATTAAACTATAACCAGACATGTGTGCATGCCTACTTTGCCCCAAAACTGAATCACTTCTATGTCCGAGTGATGTTCTCTTAAACTTCAATTCGATATTATGGGTTCGTACTTCGTTCGTTTTACCTTTTTTTAAGTTGACCTAGGTACACAATTACCTACCTCCGAGAAAGTTTAAATACCTACTTATTCTCAAAGCTAATGATTGAATCGATCGAATTTCAGATAATTATTTCATTTCAGAGTTGTAGCCATAATTAGTGGAGGCAATATCGACTCGACGACGTTAGGGCGCGCCCTTGATAGAGGTATGGCGGCGGAAGGTCGGCTAGTGAAGTTCAAAGTGTCGGTGTCGGACCAGCCCGGCGGGCTGTCCGAGCTGTGCAGCAAGCTCTCCAGCATCGGCGTCACGATACGGGACTGTGTGCCGGAGCGAGCCTGCGTTGGCCTAAGCGTTTTAAGCATTCAGGTAAGGAATTTTGCAATGCTTCACAGTGCCAGAAGCATTGCAAGATGCAAGACTCAGTCTCCTGAGTCTTGCATCTTGCAATGCTTCCCGACATCAATCGTTGGGCAGTTGCCCGCCAGACACGACACCCATCTGGTCGGTGGATCCTCCGCGAACTATGCGACACCCGGTTCCGACTCACTAGAAATTGAGTCAGAACCGGGTGTCGCATAGTTCGCGGTGAGGCGGGATAACACTGCGTTATGATTCAGTGAGTCGAATGTGGTTGTGGCTGACTGCTAGCGTCGACCAGGATAGGGTTGAAAGCCCTGCTTTGTGACCGGCTGAAAGTGCAGTTAGTTGTGCCAAGGTTGCTGATGAGTTGCTCACATTCAGGTGTGGCGGTAACGTCACATTAAATTGTATACGGCGCCCTCTAGAGGACATAAAGCCATGAACTAAACACATATCCTATAACCAGCGGACGATCAAGACGCTTCCAACGTTACCTCATTCGTCACATTGTGACGAGAAGTTTAAAAGATATGATCCCAACACATGAACATACATACCGTTCAAAACCATAACCCTCCTTTTTGCTTCCCCGTAGTCGGGTAAGCATAGCTTGGTAAGGTTAAGCTGACCAGGGGTTTTTAAATTTGCAATTTAATAACTTGTTCGTGTTTGGATTCACCAATATTTTACACCAATATTTTTTTTACTCAATACCCACTCAATATTTCACAATGTGATCTTACTTTTCCCGATTTGAACATTTGGGCGAAATTAAGTTTTTTTCCCAGAATCCACGGAGTCGATAATTGAACCTTCTTCAGTTTACACTTTAATCTGAAATACGGTGAACGCATTGATGGTTCGGCGTCATGCATACTCACGCCTTCTTCCCATGGGGGTAGGCAAAAACTACAGAACGCCACCTGCTACGATCCTTACATACTCCTTTTGCCTCGTTTACGTTCATACATCTGTTCATACACGCACACCTTTCACTAATCTTCTTCTTCATCTTCTTTAATCGCACCGTTGCGTTACCACATTATTCGTCAGCCTACCATTCATAGTCACACCACACGTGCTTGGCAAGGAACGTAATTCCACAGCATATAATCTACTTTTATGCTTCTTTTGCCACACCCAACATTCACTTCCTTATATAAGCATAGGCACCAGCACACCATTGTAAACACACTTGAATTGATTGGTCACAATAACATGTATAGCACCATTCACTTATTCCCGCATTTACTCTGTAAGTACTATCATAAGGATATACTATAGCCCAGGATACACAAGGCTAGTTTTTCGAAGTTAAGAGAGAAAGCTAGACCCTCTGTATCCTGGCTTGCTGTCCTGACTTAGCACAAGCTAGTGGTGTTTACACGATACTAGTAAATAAGCCAGTAGCATTGCGGTGAGTTATTCCGAAGAGTAAAATGATCCGATTGGGTAATACTATCTTCGCCGGCTACACGTGGCTAGTACTTATACACAAGCCAGGATAGTAAAATCGGTAGTGGGGGGCGCTATCGCTATATACTAACTAAAAATGGAAAATACCTTCAAAAAGTAGCCTCGTGTCGTGTAGGTATCCGGGCTTATACAACATTATTTTTTGACTAAAATGTAGGCAACAGCTGATCTATTTTTCGCGATTTCTAGGTTGGTCCCATAGTGAAAGTAGTTCATAATGATGAGTACAATGACCCCTTAAGAGATTTCGTGTATGAAAAGGTACACCTTATATACGCGGCTCGATTGGCGTGATGCGAAATGTAAAATAATGATTATAATCACAGCAGCAACAGTAAAAAAACTTTAATGTTTCAGTTCAAAATAATTTGTGAAACCAGAGGATGGGACCATACCAAGCAGATGGTGGATCTAATCAAGAAAAACTATAAAGACTATCTCTTCCAAGATTTGAATGGCATGGCTGATAAGCCGACAAGAAGGCGCCACCCGTGCATCGCACCGCACCCTGCGTGCATGGGTCAGTGACAACTTGGCCCGAGCCAACTGGACCCGCATGATAAGATAAGATAAGATAAGATAAGATATTCTTTATTTGTCTAAACATGGTATACATACAAGAGCATGCAAGATTAAAATCAATTGTTTAAGTCCAGTCATGTTTAGCCGTAAGTATCGGCGTACAAATAATTCTATAATATTGAAAACTATTATTCTTTTTATTGACAACTAAAAAATTATAAAATTTCACGTTATGAGTTATGAGTTACATTATTATAAAATTTCACAAAAAGAAAGAAAGTTACCCAGAATTGCAAATACAAAAGTTTTAACTTAGAGACCTGTTAATTCGAAATTATTATTATATCATCATGTCAACATTCAGATTGAAAAAATAAATCACAAATACAAGAACAATGTCAAAGTTTAAAAATGTACGTCAAATTTGAAAGATACATGTCAAAATTACAACCGAAGTCCAAATTAACAGATTTATGTCGATTTTACAATGTTGATTGCTAAATTACAATGTGAACGTCTAGTTCATGTCAAATTACAAGATGAATGTCAAAATTACAGTATTTATGTCAAAATTATGAGTTAAATGTTCAGATTACAGGATTTATGTCAAAGTTATTTAAGAAAAAAAAAAACTAAAAAACTTTTTCGGCTTGAAATTCGGAGACACTGTAATATGCTTTATGCAAAAGGAACAGTTTTAATTGACGCTTGAATGCATTCCTATTTAACTCTTTCCATCGTTTAGGCAGTATATTAAATATAGTGGGAGCCACGCATACTCTTGCGCATGAGTGATGTTTTTGCTGGATAGATGCGAAGAATAGTCGCATCTCTTCTGTTACGCGGTACGGCGTCCTCTAGACGTGGGAACAGTTTGGGGTTAGGTTTAACAAATATTGCGGTTTCGAGAATATACATACAGGGAAGTGTTAATATTTTGTACTTTTTAAAATATGGTTTACATGTATCAACCGTTTTTAACCCAAACATATATCTCTTTTGAGCCTTGAATGCCGTGTTAACGTCGGTAGAATTTCCCCAGAATATAATGCCGTATCTTATCATCTTATCTCTCATGCAGTAGTGAAGACATAATACGCCATTAAAAAAATATGGTTGTCCCCATCCCCATAGTTATAAGGTTGTCCCAGTAGGTTTTAGGTAGGTATGCTTGTTTTTAACCCTGTATGTCAGACTTGATCAGTAAATAGTTGAATGAGGGATTTTATGTGTATTGATTGATCTTATAAGTAAATACATAAGTTGAACTAGCCCTAAGTATTGTCATTTATTTATTTTGAGTACAAAATAAGCTTACAGACAGCATTGACGTCGTAGTGGGGCGTGTGTGCCCCCATGAACTCTTGGTCTGTGCCGGTAGAGTTTACTTTGCTTATAAAGGTCTGGTGCCAGACCAAGAGAGATACTTACATAAACCCGCAGGGCAGCATGTGGCGAGCTATTGGGAGAAGCAACTGCTCCCAGGCGAAGTGTTGTTCCTCATCTCTGGCAAGCCTTTCTTGACCGGCTGGATTGAATACTGACGAGGATCAGAGCTCCCACCTCTTTCTTGCCTGTTTTGGCCGACTTGAGTGGAGATTCGCGACAGCAAACGTGCTCGGAGAAAGGAAGTATTCCAGTAAGATGCTGGTAGGGATCTTGACCGTAGTTCCAGTATTATCCAGGATTATCCTGATAGCCGAGCCTAGCTGATAGCCAAGGAATACCTCTTCACTCCTCAAGTACCTCAGGATATGTAGTGACAGTTTCCGGGGGCCCATTTATAGAAAGTCCAAGTCAACACTGTTTTTTTTTTTTTTTTTTTTGTTTGGGAAATCATCCAATGACTTTTACTGACTAAAACTCGCCCGTGTTCAACCTCTGCAATTTCATCCGTATAAAAGAAAAAAAGAGATTTATGTTTTTCTAGGGTCAACGATCGCTGGCAGCAGCAGTGTAGTTATTACTTGAAATATGAGTATGAGTTTAGAAAATCTGTTTTTTTTTATGTTATCGTGTTAATAACGATACCCATTACGTTTGAGAACTTTCGCTAGCTCACTTAATTTGATGCTGTATTTAACTATTTATAATTTATCTGGCAGACATACTTAGTCCCTCCATGTTTCTAGGTAACCAATCCAGGATAACCTAATATGTTTTGTTTCCGTGTTCTGCTTTATTCCTGCACCAACCAGGGGTTGTCCTTGGGGACACTTGCGTAGTGCGTACAGTACAGGGATAATCGTCGGTCGGTGCTTCATTCCATTTCAGTTTATCTAAAGCTCCATTTACACGGTTCAAGATTCTGGAGCATGAACGTTCGAGAGCAATAATCGCATACCATAAAGTACGTTAAATTATTGCCATTCAATTATTGCATGCAACTTCGGTTTACTTGATAGATACTCTCATAAATAGAGATTGATTCAATACTTACAAATTTATTCAATACTACCTATTGAATAAATTAACCGACTTGGTTTTACATTATCTCACAACTTTTCCGGTAGAACAGCTGCATTACGATACTTGGATTTTTGTACGTTATATTTTTGGTGGGGTCTCATTTCTTTTTGTAGGCACTACCTCAATAGTAGTAGGGGAGGCCATGATGCTAAATGGGGATTTACTCGAGCGTCGTGGGGAGGGGAGCTATTGGATTGTGAAGATTAGATGCTAAGTTTATGTGAAGTATACCCTTTCGCTGGTGGGGGGAGCGTGTACAGATTGTCAAAAATATAAAAAAAAAACAGTCACACAGACATACTCGACTGCGTCAGATATTAAAAGCGTATACGCCCCACATCTTTCTGATAGAGGAAATATATTAATCTGCCGATTTACATGGCCCTACGAAGGGGAAGAAAATAGGGAAAAAAAAAATACGAGCGCGTCAGACATTGATAGGGGATGTTAAGCGAACCCTCCAGTAGCTCCTATTCAAAAGACTGACGATTTGGACGCGACCAAGTCATGAGCGATGTATGAAAATGCAAAAAAAAATCGTGACCTTGAAATACTCGAGCGCGTGAGGTTATTATACAGAAGCTTCATCTTGATGTCCTTGTCGTACTGACCCATAATCTGACAATTATATGGAGGAATTTCCTTAATCTGACGGTATGTTTTGTATTTCACATTTTTATTTAATGTAATAAATACAATACAAAATATATATGTCTACAGATAAATTATAATAGCCTGTTTTTAGAAAAAAATTGTATGAATTTTTTTTTTAATGAATATTTTCAATCTTCATCGTCAGTGGAATCATCTTCATATTCATATTTTTCATATTTTTTTTGAAGCTCATATTTTTTTTAGTTTTTATTTTTTTTAATGTAATAAATACAATACAAACTATATAATTATGTCTACTGGTAAATTATAATGCTGCACGTTGTACTGACACTTACTGCACTGAATTCAATAAACGTGTTTTTCACCTCAGCACCTCAAACAAGCAGGTTTTGCTGTCAGTCTGAGAGCAAAATTTGATTTTAAGGTGGATGCGCCAAGGTAGCCCGCGAAATTCAAATTTTCTTACGATTTTTGCAATTTGCAGGTCAGTGTCAGATTGTATGTCGATCTAAATATTATTTGCGGCCGTAACAAATATGGGTTTACAGAATTATAAACATAAGAATCAGCAATACAACTCTCTAAGTTCATGTAAGTGCATTGAATGACTATTTCATGACATTTGGCAAAAAACGTAAGAAAACTTGATTTTCGCGGGCTACCTTATCGCGTTCCCCTTAATGCGAGCGTGACACAAAGTAACTTTTAAGTATTATTTTTTTAAATGCCGAGAACATTTCATAGTCTACTCACAAAATTCGAAAGATTTGAATTTCACTTTGTTCTGTCACTTTTACTTCGATACGAAAAAAGCGAGAGATACAAACAAGTCGATTCGAAGTTCGATTTTTCCTTATCAGGTAGGCCTAAAAAGAAACAAACAAAAAAACGTTTGGATACACATATAACCGTGTTATAATTGCAAATCTGTCATGGTTATAAATGTAATAATTTAACCTTGAAGTTTTTTATATAGTTTGTTTTACAATTATACATTGTGGTTTAATGTTTACCATGTTGTATGTTTTTATCTTTAGGTAATATTAAGGGTTTCAATTTGAAACTGTCGTTTTAATGATTTTACCTACTTCGGCTTGTGCAAATCGGCAGATTATTTCTGTGATTCGTCGACTAAGTTCCTTCAAAATAAAAACACTCGCGAATGTCCAGGCGACGTTTTTTTTTTGAAACTTTGTGACTCTCCCATTTCCTTATGTCACGCTTAAATTTTCAGATTATTGAAATGCACACTTTTCTGCATGTAACTAACTTACCTTACCTTAATCTGACGCGCTCGAGTTTTTCTTACTAATCTGATCGGCTGTTCTAGACACTTGCCCCTATGTACAGGGCTCAGGTATGGTGGGAGTACTTCACTAGGTACAAGGTTGCCCCCCGTATGTTATTCTGCCGCGCTCGAGTAACTCCCGAAATCCCCGCTTGCTCTCCCCTACCATAGGGAATATGAATGTGATTCAAATAAGGGTCAAGTATTTTTTTTATAAACTACTAGCAGACCCGACAAACGTTGTCCTGTCTTAATTATTCTTAAATTTTCTAATTTTTCGCGCAATTTTCTTAATTTTTTCTTTCATAAGAACCCTCTCCTGACAATAACAAACACAACAGAAAAAGAATTAGCGAAATCGGTCTAGCCGTTCACGCGTGATGGCGTGACCAAGAGAAATACGGATTTATTTTTATATATAACTAGCTGCTCCGCTCCGGCTTCGCACGGGTAGCACTAAGTACCTACCCTACCTACCCTACCTACCCTACCTACCCTACCTACCCTACCTACCCTACCTACCCTACCTACCCTACCTACCCTACCTACCCTACCTACCCTACCTACCCTACCTACCCTACCTACCCTACCTACCCTACCTACCCTACCTACCCTACCTACCCTACCTACCCTACCTACCCTACCTACCCTACCTACCCTACCTACCCTACCTACCCTACCTACCCTACCTACCCTACCTACCCTACCTACCCTACCTACCCTACCTACCCTACCTACCCTACCTACCCTACCTACCCTACCTACCCTACCTACCCTACCTACCCTACCTACCCTACCTACCCTACCTACCCTACCTACCCTACCTACCCTACCTACCCTACCTACCCTACCTACCCTACCTACCCTACCTACCCTACCTACCCTACCTACCCTACCTACCCTACCTACCCTACCTACCCTACCTACCCTACCTACCCTACCTACCCTACCTACCCTACCTACCCTACCTACCCTACCTACCCTACCTACCCTACCTACCCTACCTACCCTACCTACCCTACCTACCCTACCTACCCTACCTACCCTACCTACCCTACCTACCCTACCTACCCTACCTACCCTACCTACCCTACCTACCCTACCTACCCTACCTACCCTACCTACCCTACCTACCCTACCTACCCTACCTACCCTACCTACCCTACCTACCCTACCTACCCTACCTACCCTACCTACCCTACCTACCCTACCTACCCTACCTACCCTACCTACCCTACCTACCCTACCTACCCTACCTACCCTACCTACCCTACCTACCCTACCTACCCTACCTACCCTACCTACCCTACCTACCCTACCTACCTACATACCTACCCTACCTACATACCTACCTACCTACCTACCTACCCTACCTACATCTACTTTACGTTTAAACCTTCCCTTGAGGATAACGAACACAACAAAAAAAGAAATGGCCAAATTGGTCCAGGCGTTGTTGAGTTATGCGCTTACCAACACATTTTGCGATTCATTTTTATATTATAGATATACTTCAGAACTATGCCTCCATCAATATTTTTAAATAAAATTTCTTTTTGAGCGAGAAATTAATTTTTTTAAAGTCCCAAAAAACTGTGGGTAATTCAAATACTTGAAAAGCTAAGAGCGGATGTGACGTAACAATTCAGGATAACAAACAAAATGTCAAGTCAATCAACAAGTGTCAAGTCAAATGTCAAACACTCTTAAAACCCCTCGACCGGTACGCCTGCGCGCGGACGCTTTGCGTAATAGGGAATATGCATGTCATTTAAATATGGGTCTAATATTTTTTTTTATAAACTATGTTACTTCAGAATTATGCCTCCATCAATATTTTTGACTTGTCAAATGTCAATGATACCTCATAGGTAGCACGAAAAAAAACGCCCCAAATGTCAATGATACCTATGGGGTATCACGCGACAATTGTTACCATTGGTTGACGTTTATTTGCGCTTGCTACACGATCTGGCTGTATCATTCGAATAATTGATTAATAATTTAACGATTTTAGTAACAATTACTTGGTAACACCACTAAAACGGACCGAAAACCTGACAAACAAAATCTATCTGTGGTCGTGTGATGCGACGACGCCATATTGGCAAAATTCGTCAAGTGTCAAGTGTTGTTTACGTTTGTTCGCAACAGAATAAAAGGAGAAAACGGTGAGTAATCTTATAAGAATTTTATACAGAATTACTGAGAAATAAGTGTAGATTTCGTATTGAGTGTTAGTTTATCGGAAAGTGATAAATATTTCAGTGAAAAAGTAACGAAAGTTTTGAAGTAAACAATTTTGACGCTGTCGCCGCCGTGTTTAGTAATGTTATTACGATAAATATTCTTGTATACTGTTTGAAATACACATAAGTAGCTAGCAGAATAATCTACGAACATAATTTGGCTAATAGCTACTGATATTATTGCGAATTGTTATCGTAATCGTATTTCTAATTCGGCGATTCCCCCGTACCATGACACAACGCTCATAGTAGGCGGGGCCAGTAAAAAGTACTGTCCGCAAAATAAATTTTTTGTTCCAATAAGAAAGAAAGAAAGAAAAAAAAGAAAGATTACATTTTATTATTTCTTCAGTTTACTTAACTGACATGTGTAAGAAAAATAAATATCGAGGTTATTGTTTTTTTTTTTACCGACTTCAAAAAAGGTGGATGTCCTCAAAAAGTATGAATGTTGTTTTAGGATCATGGTATTTTCCTAGGCCATTAAATTGAGTAAATGATTGTTTTATGATATTTTCAGCAAGACGAGGCTGTCCTCGACCTCAAGGTCGCGGAGCGTGACCCCCGCTCCGTGCACGCGGGGCCCCACACAGAGCGCCGCCCGTCGCGCTATCATCATGGGGTTCCTTGACGCTGCCCCGCGCCCCGATCTGTCCTCATCCCCACCGCGCACCGCGGTAAGTATTTTCTGTATAGCACATTACTATATATTTATGTAGTTTCAGTGGAGTAATTTGTATATCTTGTCTTTTCAGCCGCCTCCATGCTGTGCCGGTTCGAGCGACCCGTCGATACGTGTGTACCTACTACGCTTTGGAATGGGCAACTAGCTTCATCTTTCTTAGTGACCGACTCCTCGACAGTTCTAAAGTGCCTGTAATTGGTTTATTTGAAATAAATTCTTTGAGTATGAGTTTTGCGTTTTATTTTGTTGTAGTATATGTCTTGAAAGAAAAATGTGTTTTATTTCAAACTTTTCCTAGCTTTCCGTAAGTATCCCATAAACTTACAAAAAGATAGGAAAAGTTTTGTACTAAAAACCGACTACTATTGATACGTGGAGAAGTAAAAATAAACAATAATTATCGCCACATACTTCGTTATCCGTCTGTCTGCCAGTCTCTAAAGACCCTTTCTCGGCCGTGACAGTAGTTTTGCACGTATGCCGCGCATTAGATATTCCCTTTTACTGTGCGTTTGCACTGGCGAATCATTCACAACAAAACATGTTGAAATCTCTAGTTCCTGTCAAAAATTGTATCGAACATTGAGAGAAATGTATCAATAGTAGTCGGTTTTAAAAATATCTAATGCACCGCAGTTATGCACCTATGCGGTGCATTAGACATTCTCTCTAGTCTAATGCACCTATGTGGTATCATGTGACAGTAATGCAAATAAAAAACCGTGAGGCCGGTTTCGTCTGTAAACATGTTTGCACTTAGTGAGGGTACAGTTTGATTGTAAAAGGTTATAAATGTGTGCGTGTGAGCGTGTAAGCACAGAGCAAAAGTAGTTTTGGCATGTTTCACTATTGTTCGCAGCGCATGTTTTGCTTTTTTTTGCATTACTGTCACGAGAATGTCACATGATACCGCATAGGTGCATACGACTAGAGGGAATGTCTAATGCACCGCATAGGTGCATAACTGCGGTGCATTAGATATTTTTAAAACCGACTACTATTGTTACATGAAGAATTAAAAATTCTAACAGGCAAACTTTAACATGATGAATAAACACAGTAATTACTTCCACATACTTCGCTGTCGCAAAAAAAAGTATTTCTTGCGATTACAAACTTACATTTGCAGTTGGAGAATTCTCCGTGACGTATATCGATGTATGAGAGAACATATTTTTCAACTACAAAGTAAAGTTTGTTTTTGAGTTAATATCATCCCTACTACGGAACCCTTCATTGTGGGTGGCCTGACACGCACTCGGCCGGTTTTTACTGCTTAGGCATAATCTGACTATAATGTACCCACTGCTGGTACACAGGTCCTCCTGTCCGTGTGAGAGAATGGGTGGGTTGGTAGATGGATTTTGGTACCTACCTACATATAAGGAAAGATAGATAGAATAATCATTTATGTAATGTTTTGTCCATAATAATTGTTACACAGCTGTTAGTAAATAAGTGTACCTAGTTACAAATGATGAATCATTATTTTCAAACAAATCGAAATAATAATAATAGTAATTGGGATATCTCAAACCATACATTTATTTCGTATATTTTTTTGAACAGGTCATTACTATTGTAGGTAATAGAACACAAATAGTGAGATAATAAAGTAATAATTATGTTATCTAAATTAAAGTAACATAATAAACAGAATAAAGGAACATTAATAATTTATAATAAAATAACATCGTACTTGAAAATTATAACATACAATATTCGCAGTCTTTTTACTCTGATGCGCTGACGGTACCCGCGAACCAGTATAAACCAGTTTTCGGGACCGGCTCTGCGCGCGTCGCTGCGTTATGGCCGCGGAGTTTTTACGTTGTGTAAACAAAAAGTTTTTATCGCATAGATCCTGTTACAAGTGGAATGAGGTGCTGTTATCGTGTTTATGATTAGGCCTATACATTGTGCTAACGTTGTCAAGTGTTTGTGGAGTGAATGAATGTGAGTGTGTCGTTTTATTGTGACAAGATTCTAGGTGCTTCGAGTGAAAAAACAAAAATATTTTTTTTGTATCATCCCTGCGAGATAAGGTCAGTATATTTAGCTTATTGAGTGACATTCCTGGCTTCGTTAACTCATAACGAAGCCAGGAATATATAATATAATGTGTGCAAATTACTGCTTGGTGATGAAATCATCATTATTAGGAAGGCCTACCCCAAAAAAAAAATCTGGTGACTAGGTCGACGAAGTTAGCGCTGTAAGGTAAACCTAGGCTAACACATTAGGGGTTAAAACCCCTCGACCGGTACGCCTGCGCGCGGACGCTTTGCGTAATAGGGAATATGCATGTCATTTAAATATGGGTCTAATATTTTTTTTTACAAACTATGTTACTTCAGAATTATGCCTCCATCAATATTTTTGAATAAAATTTCTTTTTGAGCGAGATTTTTTTTTTTTTTTAAATCCCAAAAAACTGTGGGTAATTCAAATACTTGAAAAGCTAAGAGCGGATGTGACGTAACAATCCGCGATAACAATCAAAATGTCAATGTCAAGTCAATGTCAAACGCTCATAGAAAAAGGAGTTTGACGTTGACTTGACAGTTGGTTTGTTTTCACGGACTGTGACGTCACCCCACCAAGCGCGCCAAATGGAGGGCGTTTAAATGCCCGGATCGGTTGGATATTTTTAAACATTTTTTTAAGTACTTTAAATTGCTTTTTTGCCGTCGAATTGTTTTTAACTATTATTTGACGATGTAAAATAACGAATAAAAATATTTAAAAAATACATGCATATTCCATATTACGTCAAGGCTACTTCTGGGTGGTCTGTAAGCTGATACTGCGTGGGACCACTTGAGATTATAAATAACCATTCGCTCCGCGAGCGATGTCAAAAAAGTCCCCTATCTGTCAACAGTCAACACGCTCTTGGAGCGTGTGTCGGACTGGACGGTTGTTTCTATGATATTTTATTTTTTTATCTGTATTTTTAATGCTCAAATTGTCACAAATTATACAGGAAAGAACGAGAGAGATGTATATGCATTCAACATCCGACAGTAATTCGTGGTGGAATGTTTTATTTAGTGTGGCTGTCTGTGGTCGTATTGTCGTACAAAGATGGCGGCCGCGAGTGTTTACATTTAGATTTGATTGAATTAGATGATGTTAATGAAGTTTGCTAACTTGTGTCTTGTGTAATTCCAATAATAAATAACATCCTATAGTGGAATGTAGCTTTAGAATTTAAAGAAGTGGTAAGTGAATCGGTTGAAAGTTTTGCAAGTGTTTGTGATGTGTCTGTGATAAACAGAAGTTGAAATCCTGTTTGCGATAAAGTAAATAGCCAAACATTAAATAAGCTATCGTTTAGCAATGGCATTGTCTTTGGGGGACACTTGAAATTTCAACTACACACCTGCCTTTGAATGCGACGGGGGGCGAGCCGCTGATGACATCACCAGGTAAATATGTAGAATAATCTAAAATATTCAAAACATTGTTTTGGGAGGTGTATTTTATTTATTTATTAGTGTTAAATAGTGTATCGATATGTAAAAAACTTAAAAACATTTTGATTTGTATTATTTTATATTTGCCAATTTTTTTTTTTTTTACGGTATATTTAAAAGAACCCCCTTCGGTTCAGTTTACATTAAAACTAACAATATTTTAGCAACCTAAACTGTATTTATCTATTTGTACGAAGCTAGCTTATCTGATTCATATTCCAACGACTTATGTTTTGTAAACATCTCCGAATTCTCCGATACAAAACTCCCCTAGACGGTTCCATTCGCTCCGCGAGCGAGTGTTTGACATTAACTTGACACTTGCTAGTTTGTTTTCATGGAATGTGACGTCACCACACCAAGCGCGCCAAATGGAGGGCGTTTACGGATCGCGTGGATATTTTTAACATTTTTTTTTAAGTACTTCTTTAATTTGCTTTTTTGCCGTCGATTTTTTTAAAACTATTATTTGACGATGTAAACTATCGAATAAAAAAATTAAAAAAATACATGCATATTCCCTATAAGGTAACTGCACCAGTAATGGTAAGCGCTCCAATAATGGTCAATTGGAAAAAAAACCTTTCAAATAAGAATCCCAAATGTTGTAGGGGAAATGGCAACATTCAAACACAAACCCTATACACTCAGCTTGTCAAACATGACATTTGACGTCTGGACGTCGTCCATTTTCAAAATGGTAGCCATGTGAAGAAGACGCTGTCGCAAAGTTACAAATTCTTGTGAATTTGTTTAGTGGGGTGAGTACTCTTTCGGAGTTGTTTTTACTATGAGGAATTTGTGTTTTATCATTGATATGTATATTCAGATGATTAGGATACTAATAACAACATAATTGCACCAATTGACTTTATAAATACATTTTTTTACTGGGGTGTTCATTACTAGAACCTTTCAAAACGATGAGTACCAATAGGGAATATGCATGTGATTCAAATGTGGGTCAAATATTTTTTTCTATAAACTATGTTACTTCAGAATTATGCCTCCATCAATATTTTTGAATAAAATTTCTTTTTGAGCGAGAAATTAATTTTTTTAAAGTCCCACAAAACTGTTGGTAATTCAAATACTTGAAAAGGCTAAGAGCGGATGTGACGTAACAATCCGGGATAACAATCAAAATGTCAATGTCAAGTCAATCAACAAGTGTCAAGTCAATGTCAAACGCTCATAGAAAAAGGAGTGTTTGACGTTGACTTGACAGTTGCTTGTCTGTTTTCACGGTCTGTGACGTCACCACACCAAGCGCGCCAAATGGAGGGCGTTTAAATAGCCCGGATCGGTTGGATATTTTTAAACATTTTTTTAACTACTTTAATTTGCTTTTTTGCCGTCGAATTTTTTTTTCACTATTATTTGACGATGTAATCTATCGAATAAAAATATTAAAAAAATACATGCATATTCCCTATTATGGTCAAACTGATCATTACTGGTACAATAGCATTTTTATCGTTTTTCATCAGATTTGGACTCTATATAAAACGATCATGCGTTTGACATTTGTTAAGCAATCGTACAAGAGACGGTTCCAGTAATGAACATCACTCACCTTATTGACCATTACTAGTATCACCATTACTAGCACATCATCACAAGAAAAAACGTATTGTATGGTAATCATTGTAATTTTTCCAGGTTTTTAAAGCAATGGCGCCCCAAAAAAAAATATACGCCTCATCATCATAGAACCAGTGAAAAGAGGTGAAAGCTGTTCATCAGCAGCCAAGAAATATGGTGTTCTGCGAATGAAAAGTGGAGGGAAAAAGTCATGCTAGTTGTACTATGGGCCCGTTTACAACTCTGTCCAGTGGAGACGAAACTTTATTGATTCAATGGCTGTTTGCAATGGCAGAAAGACATTGCCCCATAGGGATGGAGCAATTACTAGACTCTGTTCAGCTCATCATTCAAGCTGATAAAATGCAGTAGATTAAAGTTTTTAATAAACTTGAATCTACTGCATTTTGTATTTTATACAGGATAGGACAGGATATTTTACAATGCCAGAAATTGTCAATTTGTGATTTTGTACCATAAAGTTATCTACATAGGAATACATTTTTCTTTAAAGTAATTTTCAATACATAAACAAGACTATAATGAGTAGCAGTTGATTCATTTTAGACTGATAATAAGGTCTTACTTACCTGATTGAGTTAAGATGATTGTGATCTCAATATGAATGAATGAATGAAAAAGAATAAAGTTAAAAAAAAAAACTAGTTTTAAGATAAATACTTCGAATTTTATAATGTTGATTCTTCAAATAATTTTATTGTGTAATAAATGTTAATTTTTTGAATATTTTTGTGGTTTTTCTTAATAAACTTTTTATATAATTAACAACATATTTCATTTTAATCATAAAAAGCTGTAAAAACTAACCTAGGGGAAATATACGATTTAATTTCTATTTATTTTATGACCATTACTGGTTGTTCATTACTGGAGTTGACTATAAATGGAGTGTCCATTACTAGGTTTTTACCTGACCATTATTAGTGGAAAAAATTGTAGTTATAAAAAGTAATTATTATTTATTCTATTAGAGATAAATGATTATTTGTAATTTCCACAGTTAGGCGGTACCGTCTTTCACAAATACCACAATGGAACAGACAGATTAAGCAATAACTACTATGATAAATGTTAAACAATGCAAAATATTTTTCTACTATTGACCATGATTGGTGCGTTTACCTTACTGATACTAAACCTACATAAGTTTAAAGGCCCCCCGCCATAGAGATATAATGTAGTAACTAAATTATACTCAGGCTTCGTCCGAAGGGATTAGCAAATATTACTTGTAGTACCGCCTAGTGTTCGCCAGTCACGCACTATATTTGAGAGTAGGTATTATGGAAAAAAAAATACACTCGGTTGGCACAAGGCGCGCGGGAGTCTCACTCGCCTGTGCCCCGTCATTCGCTTTTTAGTGCTCGCCACGAACGCACGTCGTGTCTTACCACAGTTAAGTGTTATTTTATATAGATATTTTCTTCTATTTAGCATATCATAAAATTTAATCTAAAAATGCCTAAACGTAAAAATGATGATGGCTTTGAAAAAATATTAAAGAAAATTAAAAAATTAGAAAAACAATTACGGCGAAGTCGTCGTAGTCGATCTTCGAGTGATTCATCGAAATCATCAGATAACCGTTCACAAGGTTAGTAAACAACTACCTGCTAAATTTTTTTTTTTTTTTTTTTTGTATCATATTTTTACTTGTTGAAAACGGTAATGTGCAATAAACAAAAATAATTATTCATGATTAATGCTCGTGCCTTCTTTGTATAAGAAGTGGCCTTTGCCCTACAGTGGGGAAAGTAACTATAATGCTTATCATATGGCTTAATTTTCATGCATACCTTCATAATAATTTTGTCTACTGGGTTTGCGTACTTCTCATTGGAGATTTTACTACCCATTTAATTAGTTTTGCGAACAGTATACTAGGACTGTTTCCTAACTAACAAGTAGACATGCTGGCTTATATTATTTCAACTCGTTTTTTCTGCTGGGTTTGCGTACCTCTCATCGGAGAAGCTACTACCCCTCTTAATTGGTTTTGCGAACAGTATACTAGGACTGTTTCTTAACTAATGAGCAGATACGCTGGCTTTGCATTTTGTACGTATATTTTATACAGCTTCCACCTGCTGGGTTTGCGTACTTCTCATTGGAGATGTTACTACCCATTTTATTAGCTTTGCGAACAGTTTACTAGGACTGCTTCCTTACCTACTAATAAGCTGAGACTAGGCTATTGCCTACAATGTGCTAAGTATATAATTAAAGTAAACGAACGCACTGTTCAGCCGATTCATTTACCTTGGAAAATAAACAGTACCAACCTGCCCTGGTCTGTTTGAATTATTCATTAGGTACCTGTAACCTAAAGTCGGTCGATTTCAGAACAATCACATGAGGCTTATATTGAAGAGTACGAAATAGCTGATAATAACGTTGCCGAATTACTCGACGCTGACACCGAACTTGAAGTAGGTACACGTGTCGAGCTCGACGATGCGGACGTGGAAACCACAGTCGAGTGCGCCACCGAACCTACCGCTCCCGTAGCGACCACCTCAAGTGCGGGGCCATCCACCAGCGCTGCAACTTTTGAAAATATAACAGAGGCTACTCCTTATATAGAACCGGAATGCGTTGAGGCAATTTCGGACTGCGTGATACTTGAAATATTAGGTGAAGACCCTACCATTTCTAATTCATACGGTTCTGAAATCCACAAAGATTTGGCAGTGAGACTAGAACACTGCACGACGAATGGTCTATCTAAAGAACGTCGTAAGGAGTTACTTGAGAAGTACCTGATACCCATTAACTGCAAACTTATCAGTGCCCCTGCGTTAAATGCAGAAATAAAAGCAGCAATGACCGACATGACCGTCAGACGAGATAAAAATATCGAACACCGTCAAAAGCAGATGTCCACTGCGATCTCATGCATAGGTCAAGGAATCAATAAAATTATTTCTTCTAATAATGCGGATCCGGAACTAACAAAGATGTTGATGGACTCGCAACGAATTTTATGTGACTTACAGTACAATGATTCGGTCATAAGAAGGAATTTCATCCTATCTTCCCTAAAGAAAGATATGAAAGACCAACTCCAAAATACAAAGCCAGATAACTTGTTATTTGGTCAAGACTTATCGGAGACAATAAAAACGGCAAAAGCAATTAGTAAGTCGGGTGCCGAATTAAAAACACCGAATACTAAGCCGCAGCTAAGTAACAAGAAACCACCAGCGTCTAACACGTTTCGGAATTTAAACTGGAAAGGCCCCAACGCTCGGAAACAGCCGAACCATCCCAGAGCGAAGGGGCGCTCTGCGAACAATCGGCCATCGAGCTCATCGAAACAATCGCGTTATCAGCCAGCGACGCGAGGCCGTCGCTAGACCGGGTAAAATACACTGGCAGATTGCCTTTATTTTATAAACAATGGTTACTAATCACTAATAACTTCTTAGTACTATCCTGTATCAGAGGTTACGAAATTCCATTTACTAGTCCCGTGATTCAATTGAGCCCTCCGATTGTAAAATCATATTCTGGCTCAGAACGAGTTTTATTCTATGAAGCTATAGATAGTTTACTATCTATTGGTGCTATTTCAAGATGTCTGCCTACAGAAGGCCAGTTCTTGTCAAGTATCTTTTTGGTACAAAAGCCAAATGGTAAATATCGTTTTATTTTGAACTTAAAGAATTTGAACAAATTCATTAAGACTGATCATTTTAAAATGGAAGATTTACGTACAGTATTAAAATTAATAACTAAAGATTGCTATATGACCAAAATCGACCTAAAAGATGCTTATTATTTTATAAAAATCAATGAAAACTCAAGAAAATATTTAAGGTTCCAGTTTGAACAAAATTTATATGAATTTAATGTATTACCATTTGGCTTAAGTACAGCGCCATACATATTTACCAAGGTGATGAAACCTATAGTCCGTTTGCTTCGCTCTGCCGGACTAATATCAACTAATTACTTAGATGATTATTGGTTAATGGGACGTTCGTATAGTGAATGTTTACACAACACAACACTCACTAAAAAGTTAATTAACTCTCTTGGTTTTCTAATAAATGAGGAAAAAAGTTCCATGATTCCAAATAAAATATGTACATTTTTAGGTTTTGTTCTAAATTCGGAAAGTTTCCAGGTCACGTTACCAACAGAGAAAATTGATCGGGTTAAAATAGAAATCCAAAAGTATTTGACTACAAATAGTTGTAAAATTCGCGAATTCGCTCAATTTATTGGACTATTAGTTTCAATTTGCCCAGCCGTAGAATACGGCTGGTTATATACTAAGCTTTTTGAACGTATTAAATACTTAAATCTAAAATCAGATGATGACTATGACAAAATTATGAATTTGCCAATAACGTTACAATCTGATTTAAAGTGGTGGTATACCAAAATACAAAATCCTTTTTGTAGGATCAAAGAAGATTTACATGACCTGGAGATTCTCACAGACGCCTCAACTACGGGGTGGGGGGCTGCATGCGGGGAAGAGAAGGCCAGCGGGTTGTGGAATGTTCAAGAGCGAACGCAACACATAAACTACCTAGAAATACAAGCTGCCTTTTTTGGTTTAAAGGTGTTTGCGAAAAAATTGGGAAATCGTCATATCCTACTTCGTGTTGACAACACAACGGCCATCTCTTATATTAACCGGATGGGTGGCGTTCAGTTCCCTCACCTCACTAGTATAACCAAGCAGTTGTGGCAATGGTGTGAATGTCGTGGACTATATGTGGTTGCGTCCTATATCAGATCATCAGATAATAAAACGGCAGACGCAGAATCCAGGCGCATTCACCCGGATATAGAATGGGAACTAGCAGATTGGGCTTTTCGGGAAATAGTATCTTCATTTGAAATGCCTCAAATAGACTTATTCGCTAGTCGAATAAACAATAAATGTAGTAAATATATTTCCTGGCACAAAGACCCAGATGCCATGACTATTAATGCATTCACAGTTTCCTGGAACAATTATTATTTTTATGCGTTCCCACCATTCTCTGTAATTTTAAAGATGTTGCGAAAGATTATCACCGATAAAGCTAAAGGTATCGTTGTTGTACCTCTGTGGCCTACGCAGCCGTGGTACCCTTTGTTTAAACGCCTTTTGTTATCTGAAGTGATCACGTTTGAAGCAAAAAGAAACCCGATTATTTCTTTTCATTCCAGCAATCGCAACATGCACACCAAGATTACCCTGGTGGCAGGGATTTTATGCGGACAGCTTGGTTAAGGAGAAGTGTACCCCCATCCGCAATTACTGTTATGACAGCTTCTCTGTCCGACAATTCATTTAAACAATATGATGTTTACCTGAAACGTTGGTTTCACTTTTGTAACAATCATGATTTTGATTTGTTTAATGCATCGGTCCCACAAATTATTTATTTTCTTAACAAACTTTATGAAGAGGGATTACAATATGGAACTTTAAACTCTTGTAGATCTGATAGATATTCCATCACATGGGACACCTCAATCGTACTTGACCACATGAGCAAGTTATACCCTAATGAGTCCCTTAACCTAAATCAAATTTCTAAAAAACTTATTACTCTCGTAGCATTATTAACTGCACACAGAGTACAAACTCTGTCTAAAATAAATATAAAAAATATTGAAACTTACCCTTTTAAAGTTATCATTAAAATTCCAGACTTTCTTAAAACTACTCGTAGAGGTTGCAACCAACCCCTCTTAGTATTACCCTTTTTTGAACAAAGGCCTGAAATATGTCCAGTAAAGGTTTTGCTGACATATTTAGAAATGACTAGCTCTTTAAGAAAAGATATTGATTCCCTCTTTATAAGTCTTAGAAAACCATATAAGTCAGTAGGTTCCCAGACCATAAGTCAATGGATTAAAGAAACATTAAGTGACAGTGGGATCGATGTCAACATATTTACTGCACACAGTACAAGACACGCAGCTACATCTGCGGCTCATAATTTAGGTATCAGTTTGGATCAAATCAGAAGAACAGCTGGATGGAGTGATTCATCCAATACATTCTATCGGTTCTATAATAGAACTATAAGTTATGTTAATGATAATGAATCTTTTGCACGAGCAGTTGTCGACGGAAATTGTAATAATAATTAGTAATTAAAATCATTGATTCCTCAATTTTGAAGAATTGTTCACTGATTAAACATTCTAATAAAGCTTAATATTTCACTTAAATCTCTAAATCACTACAAGTAATATTTGCTAATCCCTTCGGACGAAGCCTGAGTATAATTAATGATTAAACGAACTTACCTGTATGTGAAGTTCTATCATAATTATGCGAAGGCTTCGTCCGAAGGGATTAGCAACCCTCCCTTCCCGAAACTTGGAACAAGTTTACCCAAGTTACGTGAAATATTTTCGACCCTCTAAACTAAATGACGGGGCACAGGCGAGTGAGACTCCCGCGCGCCTTGTGCCAACCGAGTGTATTTTTTTTTCCATAATACCTACTCTCAAATATAGTGCGTGACTGGCGAACACTAGGCGGTACTACAAGTAATATTTGCTAATCCCTTCGGACGAAGCCTTCGCATAATTATGATAGAACTTCACATACAGGTAAGTTCGTTTAATCATTAATTATATCTCTATGGCCCCCGCAGACAGGCGCGGCGCGACGAAGCGACTCGACACCCGGTAAAAAAAAATTCGTGACGTTTTCACAGAAATTGTTCCACCAGTGTCGCGTCGCGTCTGTCTGCGGGAGCCTTAATAAAAACGTGTGGATTTGTGTGTCTATCTGCAGCATCGTAGGTAGATCCTAATGTCCTGAGGTATGGGGTACAGGCTTGCGGCCGGTCACTTGTCAAATGTCAGATGATACCTCATAGGTAGCACGAAAAAAAACCGCCCCAATCCCCAAATGTCAATCAATTGCACCTGGGGTATCACGCGACGATAAAATTGTTACCATTGGTTGATGATTCTTTACGTTTATTTGCACTTGCAACACGATCTGGCTGTGTCATTCGAATAATCGATTAAATATTACCGTTTTTAGTAACAATTTTTTGGTAGCACCACCAGAACGGAACGAAAACCTAACAAACAAAATTTATCTGTGGTCGTATGACGCGACGACGCCATACTGTCAAAACTCGTCTAGGTGTGTGCGTGTTATTTAAAATTGCCGCTATGAATTCAAGAAGACAACGGTGAGTAATCGTATAAGAATTTTATACAGAATTACTGAGAAATAAGTGTAGATTTCGTATTGAGTGTTAGTTTATCGAAAAAAGATAAATATGTCAGTGAAAAAGTAACGGAAAGTTTTTTATTGCACTAATTTTGATCCTGTGACCGCCGTGTTTCGTAATCGTAATGTTTTTATGATAAATATTCATAGAAACTATTTGAAATACACATAAGTAGTTAGCTTATTAATTTAAAAAGATAAATTGGCTAAGCTACTGATTGTTGTCGTAATCGTATTTCCAAGAATCAAAAATTCCCGCCATCTCCCCGTACTATGACGCGACGCTCGGTGCCGACGGGAATACCAGTAGTATTTTTTTTTACAGATTATTATTTTTGTGATTTGAAATGATTCTAATTGGACTCCAATTGGAATTATATTATTTTATGTAGATTTCTTATCTGACATGTCCTAAGAAAAATAAATGTCGATAAGTTTTTTTTTTTTTTATCGACTTCTAAAAAGGTGGATGTACTCAAATAGAATAAATGGTTTTTTTTAGGATCATGGTTGACCTTTACTTTAGTAAATGATTGTATTATAGTGTTTTAGCATGGCGAGGCTGTCTTCGACATCTAGGTCGCGGAGCGTGACCCCAGCTCCTTCGGAACGGGGACCGCCCCAACAGAGCGCTGCCCGTCGCGCTCTTATAATGGGGTTCCTGGAGGCAGCCCCACGACCGGAACCGGAACTTTCCCCATCCCCACCGCCGCGGTGAGTATTTTCTGTATAGCAATCAATCTGCCTAGCCTTTTCCCAACTATATTGGGGTCGGCTTCCAGTCTAACCGGATGCATCTGAATACCAGTATTTTACATGGAGCGACTGCCTATCTGACCTCCACAAACCAGTAACTGGGTAATACGATACACCTTGGTAAGACTGGTTGTCAGACTTTCGAGATTCTGACGACCCGTAACGACTGAAAGATCAACGAATGACAGCCGGGACCAACGGCTTAACGTGCTTTCCGAGGCACGGAGGAGTCTCGATATGTAAAGATGTTCAGCCATCTACAGACCAACCCCGGCAAGCGTAGCTTAACCTGACGGATCGACCCGTGCGCCTGTTATTACTTAGCCACGAGCTCGAGTATTTTCTGTATAGCGTGTTACTATATTTATATAGTTTCAGTGGAGTAATTTTTGTATTTCTTATCTTTTTAGCCGCCTTCATGCAGTCCCGGTTCAAGCGACCCCGGGTGGTACCCTGAACGTTCAGGGCAATACTGTGCCCGTTGAGCAGACACCTGGTGGTCGCATCCGACAAGTCCGCAGCAAGCCGGCCATGCCTCTCTGGTAAGTTAGCGCTCCTTCATAGAGTAACTTCTTGGTATGTGTTCATATTTAGGTTATATTTTTACTATATTGTACTTGCTTGCAGTTTCGATGTAGTCGAGCGGGTGGAGGCTCTGGACATGTCGGAGGAAGAAGCCGAGGAGCTAATGGAGGAGGCTCCTTGGCATGTCAGGCGGTGGTTACAAGATCTGCCGGAGCCATCTGCACTCATCGTGAAGCCGTCGTCTTCTGCACCACCCACCCCTAGCGTCACTTCTGACGTAACCGTCACCAACTGCGAAGTTGAAGTTCGTCCTTCTCCTTCAACTTCGGCCGAAGTTGAAGTTCGTCCTTCAACTTCGGGAGTGACGGCACCGTCAAGGAGGGCGCCCAGGCGTGAGGTGGTGGACGGGAGTGAACTGGACGACGAATTCGACGAAGAGTTTGATTTAGACGTAGCAGGTGGGTATAGAAAGGACATTCCCGACACTGAGGAGTTGGAAGAATCCATGCAGGAGCTCGTAAACGAGATTGACACGGGGATGGATGACGCAGCCGATCGCCTACTGGGTACGTCGCCTACGTTTGCGTGGGTTTCGAATTTTGAGTCGTTCAGGGGTGTTCGTGAGGATTTCTCAGGACCTACCCCTGGACCACTGAAAGATTACGATTCGCCCTATGATGCCTTTGTCGACATATGGGATAAAGACATTATAAGGTTGATCGTCCGCGAAACCAACCGCTACGCCCAGCAGACGATCGAGAACAAGCGTAGTAGAGGGAGTTTGAAAACATCATCTCGCTTTCATTCGTGGACTGACACGAATGAAGACGAGATAATGGTTCTTTTCGCGATGTTTATGTACATGGCCATCGACCCGCGGACGACCCAAGCCGAATATTGGACAAAAAACGAGGTTCTCCAACTACCGGGGTTCAGGCGTCTGATGTCTTATAATCGGTATGTTTTGCTGAGTAAGTTTCTGCATTTTGTAGACAACACCGCTGTCGCAAGTCAGCAATTGCCGCAAACTGCAGAAGCTTCCTCAGCAAAACTGTCGCGCAAGTTGAGTAAGCTGGCACCTATCATCGACCATCTCGGGAAGAAGTTCAAATCCCTTTACAACCTCGGGCCTGAAATTTCCATCGACGAGTCTTTGACCTTGTTCAAGGGTCGCTTGTCTTGGGTCCAAACGATAAGGTCAAAGGCTGCCCGATTTGGAATCAAGTCAAATGAACTGTGTGAGTCCAACACAGGTTATATGGCTGGATTCCAAATCTACACGGGCAAGTCTGACGGGTCCGGTGGTGACCCGTCCCTTGGTGTCAATTTGGGGGGGAAAAGCACGAAAGTGTTTCTTGACCTTTTGCAAGGTCTTGAACGTCGGGGGCATTGTGTAGTGATGGACAATTTTTATAATTGTCCATCATTAGCACGATACCTCAAGAGTTTGGGCTTTGATTGCTTAGGAACCCTTCGTGTGTGCCGTCGAAATGTCCCTAGTGACATTGCTAAAGTGCCGAGGAAAGTGAGTAAGGGGACCATAATATCTCGCCATTGTGGAGACGTTTCCATCATTGCATGGATGGACTCCAAAATGGTGAATATTATATCTACTTACCACCGACCCGACACTTACATTGGAACTAAGGCCGGTAAAACGATTGTAAAACCTGTGTGTGTAAAAGATTACAACACATCTATGGGGGGAGTTGATCTCAAAGATCAAAAACTCTCCATGTATCTGTTGGAGCGAAAGAGAGGCGTGAAATGGTACATAAAGATGTATAAAAGGTTGCTGAATGTGAGTATTCACAATGCTCTGGTGATGTATGTGAGTTCGCTCAAACGCCGCGATAAACTGCCTGTGACGCATCGTGAGTTCCGTTATGAGCTTGCTGAAACTCTGGTTAGACGGCATCGCTCCTGTCTACCAGAGATCAGCCGGCCAGTAGGGGATCTCATGAGGCTGAGGCGAGATATCCTGCACGAGCCAGAACATTTGAAAGGGCAACGGCTTAGAAGAAGATGTGTGATTTGTTATAGAAATAATAAAAACAAGGTGATTCACACTAAGTGCGTTCAGTGTGACGTGTATATTTGCTTTGGGTACTGTTGGAGAATTTGGCATTCTGCAGCAGAGCTCCCAAGCGAAAATACACGTGGGCGAAAGAGGAGGCGTGATGAATGAATCTTTTTGCGGTGTGGATGTGGAGTATAAACATGAGTTAATGCGTTTGAATCTGATGGTGAATGTGGACTATGAACGGGATCCGGACCCTCGCATGAGGGCCGCGTTTCGACGGTATGGGACGCCTGCCGTTTATTAGAACCTGGGTAGTCATGGGTTCTACTAACTCCACCTCATGTCTCGCTGAGGGTGGCAGGTGTGTTGGATCATTTAGTTCCCTTTAAAATGGTTGAGCTGAATTGATCCATACGTCATGTTCCTGAACGAGCGCCGTCAGGCCCGTCAGTTGAGGCTGGACATCTCTTAGGGGACTGGTTATTCTCGCATACTTATAATTATAAATTCAAATGATGTCACCAATATTTTTGTAACGATAAAATTTAAGTTAGTGTCCTCGGAGTTTCTTGTCCGTTCTTCTCCGTAGGTACCTACTACGCTTTGGAATTGGCAACTAACTTCATATTTCTGACTGACCGGCTCCTTGACAGTTCAAAAGTGCTTGTAAATGGTTTAATTGAAATAAATGGTTTGAGTTTAATGTCGGGAATGTCCTTATAAGTCAGAGTGAGCAGTCAATGCCTAGCATAAGGTGGAACTGTTGGAGCTGCTGAGGATTTTAAAAACTATCTTTGCATTGTATAAATCTCTTAGTATGTATAATTGCATAGCACATGTATGAGTACTATGTACCTACTTATAATATACTGGGTATGTCTTTCATTGACTTGAATGTGCCGTGGCGGCTGAGACTATGTCATGCTCACTCTAATGTTTCGCTGATGATGGTACTTGTGTTGGATCATTTAGCTCCCTAAGAAATGGTTGAGCTGATTGGTGCTAAAGTGCTAATCCATGCGTAATGTTCGTGATTTTAGTTTAATTTAATTTTTGAATGGTTTTATCTTTTTTTACTGAAGCTTGTAACGTTCTGCATCGTCCTCAAATGTATAATTTCAACATGTATAATGTAACCAATATTTTGTGTCTGTGGGGTTTCTGGCCCGTTTTCTCCTAAGTACAGTCGACGACATATCAAGCTATACATTTCCTGTATAAGCTGACTTCTCATCGTACGAAAAGCCTATACAATACGAGGTCAGCTAAAACTGGAAATGTATGGTCCGTTATGTCGTCGTGGGTACATACTACGCTTTGGAATCATCTTTCTAACTGACCCCTTGACAATTCAAAAGTGCCTGTAATTATCTTTTCTTTTTCTTGAAAACTAAACTTTTTTTATCTTGAAAGGTTCAAATTTTTATTTTATTTTTATACAACTCATTTTTTTTGTAATATATTTCTTGAAAACAAAATGTATTTTATTTCAAACTTTTCCTTTCCCTTCTCTTGAATTGGGGTAACTATCCGTACGTAAGTATCCATATACTACACATGATTTTTGTAATATATTTCTTGAAAACAAAATGTATTTTATTTCAAACTTTTCCTTTCCCTTCTCTTGAATTGGGGTAACTATCCGTAAGTATATCAACTACAGTAGGTACCGCAGGAGGATTGAAGGTGATAACAGTTCTACAAACTCATATTTGCAGTTGGAGAATTGACCGTGACGTATATCGATGTATGGGAGAACATATTTTTCCTCTACAAAGATAAGTTTGTTTTTGGGTTAATTTCATCCCAACTATGAACCCTGTGCGTGGTCTGACACGGTTAGCGTCAAGATGGAGGGACCAAACCTTGGATTCCAAATCTGCCTATATAAAAGTTTAATACCATAAATCTACTATTTGCTACCTTTGCTTGCTATAAATTTAGCTGGGTACCTCAATGGATACGTAGTTATTTAACAAAATACTTGGTCCCTCCATTTTGACGTCAAGATGGAGGGACCAAATGGATACGCTGGTTGGAGGAGTATCCTATATATACAGTATTTTAATACCTTAATTCTACCTTAGGAATATGAAATTTGATTGTCCCTAACATGAACCGTTTGAGAAATATCGACCATAAACGTCGGTCCCTCCATCTTGACGATTCAACAATTGGGTCAGACATGCTATTGGATAGATTTTTTTTTGTTTTCCGATGTTACAATATTTAGTACCTTTTTTCTACCTTTAGATTATGCAAATGTCTTACGTTAAAGTTTAACATAGACCCAAAAATCAGCAAAAATATATTTTTCAGATGTTACAAACATTTTGCCCATGACGAGTCCATGACATGTGAAAATAAATGTAAGGAACCGCAGATTTTTCAAAATTTTCTGATCGAGGTTGTACATGACATGTTTTATAATGATTCGAATTAAACTGCTTAAAATCTGTCACTACAAACTACTCCATCCAGTGGCGGATTTACCAGCATGCTGAGTAGGCTTTAGCCAAGGGCGGCAGATTTCGTGTGGCGGCAAATTATGTGTGTGTGAACTGAGGGACAATTATTCTACAATTGTTTTAAGACTACTACTAAATCCTAGAACTTTTTTTTTGAGATTCCCAGTTTGGTCCCTCAATTCACACACATGGCAAATTTGGAGACCGTAGAAATTTTATTTATTTCTGAGATCGCCCTTAAGCCAAGAGCAAGCCACCTATAGTCCCCGAGGAGTTGCAGAGGTATACCATACTCAGGCTATAATGTTCCCACAGCTGGGACACATGCCTCCTCTCTGTGAGAGGGAGTGGGCCATAATCTACCACGGTTTGGTTTGGTTTTATTTTTGGTTCTAGGACATGCCGGTTTCCTCAGAATGTTTTCCTTCACCGTTTTGAGAGCAGTGGTGATGAAATAATTTACACAAAGTAAAGCGCCTGTCGGGGTTCGAACCTACGTAAGTCGTCCTCGTAAGTCACGGCCGTTACCACTGGGCAAGAGGTATACCAATAGTACACAAACATTTCACCAGTTATATATTAGGTCTTTCCCTATGAAATTGCCGTTTTGTATGAAAAAATTTAAACGAATTTTTTTCATGTATTTTTTATTTGTATTAATCGAAGTAATCACCCATGCAATCAGTGCATCTTTGCCAACGCAGTGGCGGTTTATTGATGCCCTTCTTAAAGAAATCAGCTGGACGGGAGGCAACAAATTCTTCAAAGGCATTTTGTACACACGGCTACACATCAAGTTATACATTTCCAGTTTCTGCTGATCTCGTATTGTATAGGATCTCCGTACAATACGAGGTCAGCTTATACTGAAAATGTATAGCTTGAAGTGTAGCCGTGTGTACTGGCTCTCGGGTATTGAATTTTTTTCCCGCCAAGAAGTTATCCAAATTCTGGAAAAAGTAGTAGTCTGTAGGCGCAAGGTCTGGTGAGTAGGGCGGATGACGGAGAGCTTCCAACCCCAGTTCTTGCAACTTGGAGACCGTCTGCTGTGCAGTATGAGGTCGCGCGTTGTCGTGCAGGAGCAGCGGAGACGAGCGATTGACCAATGCTGGTTGGAGATGTGCCAGCTTCTCCATCATTGTGTTCAGTTCTTCACAGTACACATCTGCAGTAATGCTCACCCCGTTTGGTAAGAAGCTGTGATGAATCACACCGGCGCTAGACCACCAAACAGTGACCATCACTTTTCTAGGGGTAAGTTTTCGTTTAGAGCATTGTTTAGGTACTGAACCAGGATCCAACCAACTTGCTGAGCGCTTGCGGTTATCAAACAGAATCCATTTTTCATCGCAGGTAACAATGCGGTTCAAAATTCCTTCATTTGTGTGTCTGTTGAGCAGTGCAAGGCACGCCTCGACGCGTACTTCGCGCTGGCGATCATTGAGTTCGTGGGGCACCCATTTGTCAAGCTTTTTTACCTTGCCAATTTGACGCAAATGGACCAATATTGTTTTGACGCTAACGTCGAAAGCTGCTGCTAATTCAGCCGTAGATTGTGTATTATCAGCTTCCACAATCGCCTTTAATTCGTCATTGTCGACCAAAGTCTTCGGACGACCGCGAGGTTCATTTTTCAGGTCGAAATTTCCAGAACGGAAGCGAGCAAACCAATAACAGGTGGTGCCTTGGTTTGTAGTGTTAGCTCCGTAAACGTCGTTGATGTTGCGTGCCGCTTGTGCCGCGTTGCTGCCACGACGCACTATGGGACCAAACGGTAATTTCCATCTCAAAAATGGTTGGGACAAAAGTCGTAATACTGAAACCGTTTTGATTGTTTAAGATTCTAAGATGACAGAGCTATCCAAAATAAAAGCAAAAAAAAAAAAAAAGTTTTTGGCGTATAAAATTACACCAAAACTTTATACTTTGATAATTTTATATTAACTAGATTACTCAGTCATTATGGAAGTTCAACTTAAGATATTTTCTATGTTCTTCACGGAAATATATAAGTATTATACATTTTTGGATTGCTTAAGATCTCTAGTTTACAATTGCGTTATGTTTTTATGAGAAATATTTTTATTTATTTTTTTATTTAATTTTTTAGTGTCATAAGTAAATTTTCCATCTTTTCAATTTTCAAGTTGAGGTTTCCTTGTTACCGATGGCTGCCGATGTCGAGTTAATGACATTTTTAGATTCCTTAACTATTCAGTAATACAAGGAAATAAAAAAAACTTGCGTCATTACTGCGCTATTTCGAGCTAGAAGCAAAAATGTTGACCGAAAAATATTTTCAAATAAGACAACATGAGCAGACATGAGCTGTTCATGATTATGATTAACGGGAATGTTGCTCAAGTGTTAACGCAGACACCATCGAGTGCTTCACGCACTGTGTGTGTAACTCCTTGTGGAGCAACTCATAAACAGATTAACCAACTAACAAAAGAAACTGCAAGAATTGAGAATGAAGATGCGTTTAAATACGGACTGTCTACCTTACATGTGTGGATAAGATGTATGGAAATGATTCTGCATATTATATAGGATTTAAAAAGTGGACTGCATCGACTCCAGAAAGATTAAAGAAGAAAAAAAGAAGTACGTCCACACTCGTTTCCGGGAATTGCTTGGAAAAAGCAATGATGGATATACGGCAAGGAGATTCTTCCAAAACTATCAATGTTCTGCAGAAATCACGGGTATTGATGAAGAGTTGATCAAGAGATTATACATAATTCTGCAAAATATGTCTTCGGGATTTTCTATACGCTAGGGACTGCACAGTTATATGTGAGTAAATATAACAGGTACCTATATGCCATCTTCAGTCCACAAAATTCTGATACATGGTGCCAAAATAATCGAGCATTTTGCAGTTTTGCCAATAGGCCAATTATCTGAAGATGCTCAGAAGCTCGTAATAAAGACTATAAGAAATATAGGTTAAATCACGCTCGAAAGTGTTCCAGGTCAGCCACAATGGAAGACGTTATGCACATCCTGTTGTATACTTCTGATCCCTATATATGTAGCTTAAATAGATCAAGTATTTTGATACCAAAAGAACTACTTGATGAAGCTAAAGAGCTTTTAGTATTGACAAGTGATGAATAGTGTAGTGTATCTATTTAATAGATATGTAAACACTATCTCATGCACGCCAGCAGTGAGGTCGCTGTCACTAATGTCAACTGTCAGTTCACTACGAATGGCGGGAAATGGACGAAATGGTGAAAGAGACAGCGTACCTGCACGAGAGGCTGGGTCGTGGTGATGAGCCAGTGTAGTGATATAATCAGCTTAAATACGGGATCAACAGGATTCTACAAGTGGCGACGAGGATAAAGGTCAGACAAAATAAAAAATACTTAGGAAAATGGTACGTCGTGTTGATCACGTAAAATTGTAAAATACATGATACCTACCTGCAAAATCTAATGTGAATTGTTATATTCCGTACTTACTGGCGTCAAGTATTTCATGCAGAAGGAAGGATTCTATCATAGCTTTATTGTTATTAAAATTATGGGATAATGTTTACATTTAAACGCCAAAGCTGACGAGATGGACAGATGGATCACTTAGGAAATCCACACCATTGTAATAAGGTAAGTACCTACATAAATTAGAATATGAACCACAGTCATTAAGTTATGTGGAATTGCTAAGTACTTATTTATTTGGAAACAATTACCATATTACCTGCAGAATAAACTGCTGCCTCTACCTACTTAACCACAGGACAGAGTTGGGTTAGAATCATGATAAACTTTGCATTTCATACATCTAATGACCTAAGTATAATATTTAGTAAATATTTAAATTGTTGTTTAATTTTACTGTCAGCAGCGGGTTGGGAAATGGCAAAAATATTCTAAGTTGCTATAGGAGTCCCTTGTGATTTTAAGTAATCTAAGGTACATGAACTTAGTAATGACTCCTTTAACTCTGACTGTGGGATGTACTGACAACCTGCCTACACATTTAATAAGAACTATTATTTATTCACCTGTAAAACTATGGATACCTGTGGGTTTAAAAAATTATACAAATGTTAGCTGAAATACAAGCAGTGATTTTGATTGTGCTGCAGAGCAGATACAAACTTGAAAAAAGACTGTTATTGAAATGATTAATTAGAATAATACAGTTATGTGACAATGACTAGGCATGTTGTTGGTAAACTACTGTTTGATAAGGTATCCCACTTCAAGGGATCAGGAAGAAGTAGCCTTCTTGTGTTTGAGTAAACCCCTTTTATTGTGGCAATACTACAAAGGGCACTAAGTTCCAGGTGCCATTATACAATGTAGAAGTAATGCCTATTCAAACAATTTTATAAATAAAATAAAAATACATAACTATATAATATGCTGCTGCGAGCGTTTTAATTTAAGATTAATACATTTTACATAATATTATTAGTAACTGATTATTATATTTGTTGGTCTAGTGGCCACAAGTGTTACTGAGTACAGCTGCTGAGCTGGGTTTGTGTTAAGGGTGGGGCAAAGTGTTGTAGGGTTTATTCTCTCAGGAGTTCCTCTGTGGAGTCCCGGATTTTGAGTGTGGCCGGTTGATGGCTGTGGACTCAATCACTGTATCATGAGACTTGGACGGGACCCTCAGAATGTAAGTTAACTACTCTAATACTATATATAATCTTTGCCTAATTGTGTGATTATAATTCTTATTTATGATCTGGAAAACACTGCTCTCTGTGAGTTCTTGTAGAACTATTACAATGGCTCTGTGAGAAAGTATTGATTCCTTTATTATGAGATCAGTATTAAAGTAAACGCAGTGGAATTGGGTTTTTATATATTGTGTGCAATATCAAAAGTACATAGAATAACAAGTGTAGCCTAGCAACCACCACGTAGATGATATATAAATCTAGAAGGGAAGACTTCATAAAGTAACGCTGGAAGTGCTTTCCTAACAATCAGCACCATCTTTTGGATTGTTTGTCACATTAGCAGTCACCATGTATTGCTGGAAGATTAGTTATTAAACTGATTTCGATGTTTTAGTTAATAACTATCTATGGTTAAATTGAACGATTATGAGTTTTGGGTTTTAGACATAAATAACAACTGCACAGTTGTTATTGTAGCTATGGTGGTTGGGATGCGGTGTTACCCAATATTCTGGAAAATAATGCAATTAAGTATAGGTACCTAAGTATGATTATTGATGATTCGATTTAAAATTAGAATTAAGTAATTTAGTTTCTAACATAAATCACAAACTTATATAATAACTAGATTATTACATGAGGACTTATAAACATAAAACCATAATTGGGTAATTAAACCCTTTTGAACTAGGTACTAGGATTGCTGTCAAGCCTAATAGGTATTGAAGTTGTATAAGTAATGAAGTTATAGTATTGAAGTTCTAAAATACCTTTGCATTTCTGAATATTAGCATGGTTCGCATTGACTCCTACAATATGTTCTTCTATACCGATTATTGTTTAGTATGGAATAAATTTAAAGAAAGGAAGAACAAATTGTTAACCAGGAATACGCGCATGTAAAAAAGATAACATAATAAGTACAAGAATATCTACACAGTTCGAGTGGTAGGTCTGTACTCAGCTATATCAAAATATGGAAAGCTCTTTAATATTGTTTGGAAGTTTTATTCAACCAAGTAATTAAGAGTTTTTGCATATTTGAATTCTGAATCTTGGATAATTGTCAAGTTTTAGGAACACAAACTTAATGTCATAGGTACCTTAGTACAGGTAGATACATGCAGTCAATCAAAAATTAATTGAGACTGGTATTGGGTATAAGGTGGAAGGCTGATTAAGTGGAAATGTGTGTGTACATGTAAATTATCTAAGATTGAGTATTCAAAGTACTTGGATATGGAAAGAAAGAAAGACATTTATTTGGTAAGAAGTGTTTAACACAACAACAATAAAAAGAAGGAAAGAATAGAATATCTAATGAAAACGTTCGCGTGCATTCTGCGCGGTGAGATTGGCTACGTGTGAATTGGAAGTTGTGTTAAAAATATTATTAATATTTATTATTTTTTATAGCACAACAGTGGTGGTGGCCTAGCCCGACTTAGGTCGTGGGTTCGAAACCAGGCAGGCATTTTGTGTATTTCATACTCATCACCACTGTTCATCAACGGTGAAGGGAAACATCGTGAGGAAACCGGCATGTCTGAGAACCAATACTTCGAAGACATGTGACATCTGCCAGTACGCACTGTTTCCGCGTGGTAGATGGGCTTCCATTAAATTGGATGCATTGGCTTCCATTAAATTGGATGCATTGGCTTCCATTGAATTGGATGCAGGGGCTTCCATTAAATTGGATGCATTGGCTTCCATTAAATTGGATGCATGGGCTTCCATTGAATTGGATGCATGGGCTTCCATTAAATTGGATGCATGGGCTTCCATTAAATTGGATGCATGGGCTTCCATTAAATTGGATGCATGGGCTTCCATTAAATTGGATGCATGGGCTTCCATTAAATTGGATCCATGGGCTTCCATTAAATTGGATGCATGGGCTTCCATTAAATTGGATGCATAGGCTTCCATTAAATTGGATGCATGGGCTTCCATTAAATTGGATGCATGGGCTTCCATTAAATTGGATGCATTTAAACGGTAAAGGAAAACATCGTGAGGAAACCAGATCTAACACTCCATTAAATTGGATGTACCAAAATGGTGAAGGAAAACATCGTGAGGAAACCAAATGTAACACACCAATAAATCGGATGTATCAAAGCGATGAAGGAGAGCATCGTGGGGGCGTGTCCTGGAGCCGATGCTTCGCTGCGTGGACATCCGCCGACCCGCGCTGGGCCCGCGTGGTGGCTAGCGGTCCATCATTTAATTTTACTTTAACATGGTTTCATGTCCCTCATGGAAAGGAGGTTAGTATCTATACATGTTATGGATTGGATTCGTTTTCATGTGTGCGTTGTTCTTCTGGGCCGTGCGACGGATTTTGATGGGGTTTTCGCCGTCGTTTGGAGGTTTTGTTTCGGGGGGTTTGTGTGTGTGGTGCGTATATTAAAGTTAATTATTAGAGTTGATTAAAGCTGAGAATTCTCGATGTTTTGTCGGGACGTGTAAGGCCGTGCGAAGTGAAAGCGAATCGCTAGTGGGATATATATATATATATATAATAAGATAAGTATTGGATATTTACCAAGGGGATGTTATAGGATGACTAAATTTTCTATAGGTCTTGTCATGGACGTAACTGATTTTATTCAACCGCTCAACTGTCGATTGGCCTTTGGAGGGCGGTGGCAGTTGGGGTTCTGTTGTCTCGTTGGTGACAGTTGGAGGCTTATGATTACTTTATTGCTTGATAGAATTATTATTTTCGGTTCTTTACGTTTCTTCTCTTTAAGAGAGGTTAAGAAACCAACCTTACACACGGGTCGGGACCAAGTATGTAAGGTGAAATTTAGATAGAAAAGTTGGATGACAATATTGAAGAAGTCAGGAACTTATTTGTTATACGATGATGTTAAGGATGGTGGCTTTTTAGAGCATGTAAAGTGTGTGAGTAGGCATCTGAGGGTGTTAAGGCTTTGTGTGAGAGATTTTGGTATGACACAAGTAGATAAAAGAACAATGAGGACAATATGAACGGTTTGTGCGTTCCATTAGGTTTTAATTTCTATGGCGAGGTCTTGATACTTACTGAGCTTTTCGGATATGGTGGTTTGAATAATATTGTGTGAGTTAGGTATTGCTATATCTATTAGATAATAATATTATTATGAGGTCTGTTTTATTGATTTATTATTATTATTATGAGATAGTGATTAATGTGGCATTAGCATCTGAAAAATCCTAAAACGCTTTGATAAAGTACCTAATAGCTGAACTTAAAAAATAAAAAATTGATAGCCAGATTTAAATAAATAAATAATCGTTTATTCGCTAAGAAAGAAAGATTACCATCATACTATATCAATTAATCATAGAAATAGATTAATCTTCTGAGTTGCGAAATTAAATTTTTGGGCGATAGTTGAAACAAAAAGTTTTTAATATTTTTAAATGAAAGGGAAGAGGTTGTAGGAGCAAGGAAACTGGACAAAGGATAAGAACACAATCATGTTAATAAGGTCATATCTACAGATGACCAGACTTCATTAGTTTAGTTTAACTGCCTTTAATTATTGCTTTAAATTAATTGGTACTTGTTTGCAGAAATGTATAGTTGAAATAAATATGTTTATGATTTTGATTTTACACGGTTATTTGGTAACGCGTTTTAAGTTGAACAAATAAAAATATAATAAGAAAGGGATGTAGTGTATCTATTTAATAGATATGTAAACACTATCTCATGCACGCCAGCAGTGAGGTCGCTGTCACTAATGTCAACTGTCAGTTCACTACGAATGGCGGGAAATGGACGAAATGGTGAAAGAGACAGCGTACCTGCACGAGAGGCTGGGTCGTGGTGATGAGCCAGTGTAGTGATATAATCAGCTTAAATACGGGATCAACAGGATTCTACAAATAGAATAATGTGTTTCCGTTTCATTAATGGCATGTTTTTTTTAGGTTTAAAATTATGTAATTAGGTAGTTATTAACTTATTAATATTTTTAATTTAACCTAATGTAAGCAAAATAATTATTTTTAATTATTTAATCAAATTTTTGTATGAAATTTTACAACATTTTATTTTTGTAATTTTTTTATTACATAATCGTAATTTTTAAAGTAGCAGTGTTTTAATAATCCTATAGCACAAGTATTCAGGAATACGTATACAAAATTTCAATTAAAAATGTCAAGTAACAAAAAAGTTATAGATTTTTGAGATGGAACACACCGTTTGGTCCCATAGTGCGACGGTACTCATATTCCTTATTTACTCGAATTTTTAACGTATCCATGATAACGAAAAAGATTGAAATGCGATGAAAATTTAACACTAATCATTAAACAAATGACTTCTTTTGAAAAAAGAATTTCATGTTTTTCAAATAAAATTAATTTGAAATTAGAATTCTTAGCCAAACAAAAATTATTTTGATTTGAAATGGCCAGTACTGCAGAAAGGCAATTTCATAGGTAAAGACCTATTACATATATGTCCCATGCAATAGGGTGCGAGCTTATCAGCCGTCAACCAGATATAAATCCAAACTCCGAGCTGCTACTGAGATATTCCTGATAGGAAAACTCGATAACACTGCCGACTTGGGAATCGTGCTCAGCAGAAAAATAATCAGTGACATGTATTATTTTTCAACACGCTTTGTCAGACGTGCAGTTTTTAAATTTTTGCAAAAAGCCTTCAAAAAGCCGTTTGTGAATAATTATAAACTGTGTAAATAAATAAAATATGATAATAAAACTCTAAATTTCATCAAATTATTTATTTACGTCCACAACACTACTTTCTATTATAAACACAATAATATTTAATTGATTCATTTACGTTTTAAAATAATAGATATTAATACTTATTAGTATTAATTTTCGCGTAATCTGAAGGTAGCAAATGAATATTAAAGATTAATACTTCACTTAAAAAATATCGAAAAAATCTGTGGTTACATACCTACTTATTTTACATGTCATGGATAAAATGTTTAGAACACCAGATTTTTTTTTTGCGAGTTTGGTTTGATTCTACGTGAAAGTAGTCCATAATAATGAGATAAATTATCCTTTTGGATTACAGTTAATTCAATTATACCTTGTTTGCAAATAATTATAAAAAATATTTATTACTTTTTTTAAGTTAAACTTTAACGTAAGACATTTGCATAATCTAAAAGGTAGAAAAAAGGTACTAAATATTGTGACAAAGAATAACAAAAAAAAAAACTATCCAATAGCATGTCTAACCCAATTGTTGAATCGTCAAGACGGAGCGACCAACGTTTATGGCCGATATTTCTCAAACGGTTCATGTTAGGGACAATCAAATTTCATATTCCTAAGGTAGAATTAAGGTATTAAAATACTGTATATCTAGGATACTCCTCCGACCAGCGTATTCATTTGGACCAAGTATTTAGTTAAATAACTACGTATCCATTGAGGTAGCGTATTTAAACGTAAAAGAAACACTCTGTACACGCACACTTGTATTTCAATCACATATTTGAACAAATGTGTGGCAAAGTTGTTTGGGTATTTCATATTTCATCAGTTTGATCACATATTTCAACTTTACCATTTGGACCCAGTTAAGCAGAGAAGATCCAACCCACAATTTTGTAAAATCGAGTTATCTACGTATCCATAATGTACTCATCAAGTTTCATATATGCACAAAAGATCCAGGCAGTTTGATCACATTAACCTAACAAAAGTTATACTGTGTCAAAGATACCATCCCCTAATCACCAATTTTGAAAAATGCAAAAAGTACCATGTTGCTTGGACACAGATATTAATAAGATTTTTTTTTTTTTTAAAGATTCATGTTGCACAGATCTATTTTAAAAAGCTCCCTACGTACATTTCGCATTACTGTCGTGAGAAAGTAGGAGCTGCGAAATTTTTAAGATCAGATATGACATTTCCTAAAATTTACCAGATCTACACTGAAGAAGCACATTCAGCAGGCATTAATGTCTTGTCATATCCAAAAGTAAAACAGATTTTCTTAACCAAATTTAATCTTCGCACCAAACCCCTAAATAAAGATACTTGTAACAAATGCGACTTTTACAAAAATAAAAAGAATTTGATTACGGATGAAGAAGCTAAGAGAAAGATTATAGAGGAACATAATGCCCATCTTAAAACCGCAGAAGATCTTAAAAAACGACTGAAAAGTGACATGGCTCTCGCAAAAACTGATCCTTACACAGAAACGATTACATATGATTTAGAGAAAACGTTGCCACTTCCACGCATTCCCACGAATATTGTATTTTATAAAAGGCAGGTATGGGTGTACAATATGGGGATACATACGGGATCAGATGATCAATGGCACTGTAACATCTGGGTAGAAGGTGAAGCTGGGAGAGGCTCCCAGGAAGTAGGTTCTTGTCTTATTAAGCACCTATCTGAAAGATTGAAAGAAGGAGTGACCAATCTTATTTTGTGGAGCGATTCCTGGGGCGGCCAAAATAGGAACATTAAGCTCACCCTTATGCTTAAAGCTTTTTTAAATGATCACCCAACATTACAACAAATTTGTATTAGATTTTTAGAGTCTGGACACAGCTTCTTGCCTAACGACACCGATTTCGGAAAAATAGAATGTGCTTTGAAACACCAACAAAGAGTTTACCTACCTGAAGATTATATGAACACAATGAAAACCTGCAAAAAAAAATAAACCTCTTCAAGTGCACAGAATGGAAGCCAAAGATTTTCTTGGATCAGCAAATCTTGAGATTACAATCACTAATAGAAAAAAATCTTTTACTGGTGAGAAAATATCCTGGCTTAAAACTAAAGAAATTTTATTGAAAAAGGAAGCAATGTTTTCCTTGTTTATGCGACAGAGTTTAGAGGATGATTATGAAGAGGTGGATCTGAAAAAACGTCAACGTGGAAGACAACGCTTAATTTCCAGAGATATGATGAATATGCTTTGGCCAAATGGTAAACCTATAGCAGCTGCGAAATTGAGCGATATCAAAAGCCTTATGCATTTAATTCCACGAGATGCTCACACCTTCTACAAAAATCTAACGGGCGACAATAATGTAGAAGACGACATTGATGGATTTGGTGTCGAACCTGATTTTGAGGTAGAGTTTGAAGCTGAGGAAAGCGATATTGCTTAAATAAATTGGAAAACCAACCAGTGATTGCCGATTCATTTTTTTATATATTTTTTTTTCATCTCAAAGCAACAATTTGAATTAGTTTTTCTCATTAAACTGTTTTTATATAAGTACAGATTTTAATTTCCTTCCTTCTAAAATGAACCACACATTAAACCAATGTTTATTATTGTAATATTGTATTTTGCATAAAAGATCCACGCATAGTTTTTCAGGAATTACAGATATTCTTCATATGAAAATGTACAATATACTACTTTCAAAATAATGTATATGTAATGGCCTACTACACTACTAACTTTCAAATAGGTACAGTATCATACGATTTTTTTATTCTCTGCCTAACTTTAAACTGCATTTACTCAAAAGTAATGAAATGTTGGCTGGATCTTTTCTGCTTAGCTGGGTTATGGTGTGCACACATAAATGCCGGCGCCAGACATACCAACAATATTTGATCACATGTTTGACACATGTGTGGCAGGGGTGTTTGGTTATTTCATCAAAGTTTGATCACATATTTCAACTTTACCATTTGGTGTGTACACATAAATGCCGGCGCCAGACATACCAACAATATTTGATCACATGTTTGATACATGTGATGCAGGGGTGTTTGGGTATTTCATCAAAGTTTGATCATTTATATTAACTTTTCCATTCGGAGTCGGTTTTTCGAGCGCACATCAAAGCGTTTAAAGTTCAAATGTTTGCGCAGCGCGTTCGAATATCAAATGTGTGCGTAGCGTAGCCTGCAAGGCCAGTGCCTCGTAAACGGTCGCTTTGCTCAATCAATCGCAAGTGCTTGAAAAGAAAATTTCATGAAATTGTCATTCAATGCACTTACATGAACATAGAGAGTCGTATTGCTGATTCAAATGTTAATAATTCTGTAAATCCATATTTGTTACGACCGATAATAATGTTTAGATCGACGTACAACCTGATACTGACCGGCAAATTGCAAAAAACGTAAGAAAATTTGAATTTCGTGGGCTACCCTAGCGCATCCACCTAAACTATATTTTAGTGTGACAGCACTAAGATGGCACTGAGTTTTAATTTAGTGAAAATGCTATTCCGAATTTGATGTTGTAACCTAAAATTTTGTTCTTTATCTAAAATCCTCTAACTAAATCTGACTATTTTTAATCGTGATTAAAAATGTGTGGAATAAAATTAGATGTCACGAACATCTAAACCAACAGACTCAGTTCACTCAGTCGACTTCAGTTGCAAAACAGTACTGTATCTTTTTTTATTTTCTTTTGCTTATATCTCGAAAACGGTGTGTCCTATCGCAAAAATAATGAAAATTTCGACCCCTTCTCATAGCCAAAAGTAAGGAATTTTAGAGATAGTTTAGTTCGGTGTACAAGAGAATCGGCACCAGAATCTGTGACTTAGGTAAACGACGAAAAAGTGTGCTAAACAGGAAGAAACTCTGCCAAATTTAGCATAAAAAATGATAAATTGGCAACACTGCGTGCTGAAAAGTATGCAGTGTTGCCATCTTAGCTACTTTGTAGCTAGATCTAGCTATTTTTCAGTGTCAGGCAATTAAATAAAAAAAATAATCAAACTTGTAGCTAGATTTTTTTGCTACTTTACACATGAAGTAAATACTTTCGATATTTTTTATTAAGTGAGTGCGTCTGAAAGTATGAAATTTATCTGTAGTTTCATCAAATAGTTCCTTTGCCGTAATGTTGGCTCCACTGGTAAACTTTAACAACATTTTTATTGTGTTGTGTTATCAATTTAACCTATGAAAAGAAGTAGATAGACTAATTTGACAGGTGCAAATGTCAAACATCATATTAAAAAAAACAAACAATAAACATTTGAAATTTCAAATTATTATCTGGGATTCAAAAACGAAGTAGAAGTAGCATTTAGCTACTTTATTGGGTACACATCAAGCTATACATTTCCAGCATAAGCTGACCTCGCATGAAATGGAAATTCTATACAATTCGAGATCAGTATAAACTGGAAATTTATAGCTTGATGTGTAGCCGTGTGTACAATCAGACAATCTAGCTACATTTAGCAGACTGTCTAGCTACTAACTGAAGGTAGCAGTTGGCAACACTGAAAGCATGTCGCCAGTGGTAAAGATGGGTTGTAACAGGTTAAACACGATATTTGTTATTACTGTTACTGTTACAAAAAAATAGCAGTTCCAAATATCTGTTATTAAATAACAGCCTGTTATTTTTGTACGGACTATAAATACGTATTTAAATTTCAATTGACTATCTTCCATTCTTTAATGAGGATTGATAACCTTGCTATATTCCTTCCTTTGTGTCAGTGTGTATGTAAGTAATAGCCGTGGTAATAGTTTGGGTGGGGATTGTTATAATGTATTAACAGTAACAGTTGCGGTAACAGTCTTGAGAGTCTGTTATTTTAAGTAACGGGTATTTTATATTGTTAGGAACAAATCAATATTTGTTATTTTTTAATATCTGTTATTTTTGTCTAGTACGTCTTACGATATTTATACGCCTCACCCCTAGCTTGTGGTCATCAAATGTGTGAACAAAGTCTATCAAAGTGTTTGATCTAATATGTGACTACGTCTGGCCGGCCTTTGCAAATAAGTATTCATATGTGTCATCATCTGCCTAGCCTTTTCCCAACTATGTTGGGGTCGGCTTCCAGTCTAACCGGATGCAGCTGAATACCAGTATTTTACATGGAGCGACTGCCTATCTGACCTCCACAACCCAGTAACTGGGTAATACGATACCCCTTGGTTAGACTGGTTGTCAGACTTTCGTGCTTCTGATGACTCGTAACGACTGTCAAAGATCCACAAATGACAGCCGGGACCAACGGCTTAACGTGCTTTCCGAGGCACGGAGGAGTCTCGATATGTGAAAATGGTCACCCATCCACGGACCAACCCCGGCAAGCGTAGCCTGATGGATCGACCCGAGCGGCTGTTATTACTTAGCCACGAGCTCCTCCAAAGTCAAAAAAAAAGCAAAGTGTGTGCAAAGTCTATCGAATATGTTTGATCAAATATGTGACTATGTCTGGCGCCGGCTTTTAACAAGTCGTTACTATTTTATTACAACACAAATAGTGAGACAATAAAGAGTAATATTATGTTATCTAAAATAAAGTAACATACAAAACAGAATAAAAGAACATTCATAATTTACAATAAAATAACAACAAAAAACATACTTGAAAATTATTAAGTTCAAACTATTTCATTAGCAGTGTTTTACTGACGTACGTACTAACGCTCGCCCGGCCGAAACTAGTTTCGTGCGTATGTGCACTGAGAGTGCAGCGCGTCGGTCACGCGTCGGCTGTCGAAGATGGCGGTTGAATTATTTCGTTGTGTTAACAAAAAGATTTTTATAGCACAAATCGTATTTCAAGCGGTATGACTTGGTGTTATCGTGTTTATGATTAGGCCTTTATGTTGTGATCGTATATAAAGTGTTTTAGTGTAGTGAGTGAATGTGGGCTAAGGTTTACTTTAACATCCATCGAGTTGGGAGTCCATATTTTTTTTACAGAAAGACCATGTTATTAGAAGCCTCCACGTAAAGTTTTAAGTTGCGGAGATAAATAGTTTACGAGAAAAAAATAAAACAAAATCGTAAAAATTAGATAGCAATATTTTGACACTTTTGACATTTTGTCTCGCCTTGAACGTTTCGTTTTACGGAAGGTCAACGCATTAAAATGTTTTACTTCATATTAGTTATGAAATAAATGTAAAACCAAACGTAAAACGAAACCATTTTGTGTTGTCATCGTCAGTAAAGTCAGTATGTGTCGTTACGGGTCGTCAGAAGCACGAAAGTCTGACAACCAGTCTAACCAAGGGGTATCGTATTACCCAGTTACTGGGTTGTGGAGGTCAGATAGGCAGTCGCTCCATGTAAAATACTGGTATTCAGCTGCATCCGGTTAGACTGGAAGCCGACCCCAACATAGTTGGGAAAAGGCTAGGCAGATGATGACACATATGAATACTTATTTGCAAAGGCCGGCCAGACGTAGTCACATATTAGATCAAACACTTTGATAGACTTTGTTCACACATTTGATGACCACAAGCTAGGGGTGAGGCGTATAAATATCGTAAGACGTACTAGACAAAAATAACAGATATTAAAAAATAACAAATATTGATTTGTTCCTAACAATATAAAATACCCGTTACTTAAAATAACAGACTCTCAAGACTGTTACCGCAACTGTTACTGTTAATACATTATAACAATCCCCACCCAAACTATTACCACGGCTATTTATTAAGTGAATTGTACAAATAATCAATACTTTCATTGCGACGTTTGCGACAAAACCTCAGGACTTTTCTATGAAAATCAGGTTTTTCAATTTTCCATCTGGTAACCCTAAATTACCGAGGGCGGCGGCTGAAGCGGAACTAGAAAGTATGCTGCTGTCTTGTCGTTTATAAAAGGTCAAAGTAAGTATAAAGAAAGAAAGAAAGAAAATTATTTTATTTGGGACACGCTCAGGAAATACAAAAAATAGACAAGCCTAACCTAACACATGTGGTCGAAAATTATTTTATTTGGGACGTGTTTTATTGTTTGGGACATTATAAAATTATTTTATTTGGGAAGTGTATTTCCTGTGCGTGCTCAGGAAATACAAAAAAATAGACAAGCCTAACCTAACCCATGTGATCGGATGGCTTAGTTACCTATTGCGACTAATTCGGCTCGTAAGTCACATTTCATAGAATCTGTAGGGGGGAAAAGCGGAATAATCCAAAATGAAAATGGAGATTTCTGTTTTTTTTACATTAGGGTTCAGCTTTCTCCCCTGAGGGAGATTCTCGCATGGGGAATAGTGGCATAAGCTAGAAGAATGTAGTAGGTATACCAAGCTCTTTAGTTAGATAAGTGCTCATAGAGCATCTTTCTATTATAATTATTCTAATGTCATTTATGTCATCATAACTTATCGTCTAGTCTAGAGTCTGCGCACTGTCTACGGCGCAACCACTCAAGTCCGATAGACGAAGCGCTAGTCTATGTCATTGCATTAAAATAATATTTTGATGGAAATTGTGTCGAAATTTACATATATTTACATATTATGTAAATATAGTTCCACAATTTTCGGCCGGACTTCAGTGGTGGCGCGGACTCTATTTTTTTATTGTTGATTAAAACTGTCTATTACCTTTTCGCACCATAACGGTTAAACGGATTTGGGTTTACGGAATTACGGATAGATAATACCACCTAGTTAGGACATAGGATAGGTACTATTTTTTATCCCGGTATGGTAGTACGTTCTCGTGAGATAATTTCCGACCTCCACAGGAGTGATTCAAGGGCAAAAGCAAGTTCTTTCTATAACACAAAGATTTAAATACTTTGTTTAGTACTTATTTCATAGAAGTTAACAACCGAAGAGCTTAAATATAGTACATATTTATTGTATGTTTACAACTTACATTATCTGTATTTAAAAATGTGTGGGAGGACCATGTGACCACAGCTAATTATCCTAATTAGTCTGTGTTTATACCAATCTCGCCGTGAGTTTAACCTCCTTGCTAACAATGTGACAACAATATGGATGACATGTGGCAATAATAAGTTTAAAAAAACATGTTTCTTGCATTAAGGGCAGTAGTCATAAGTCTGTGTATAGCTGTGTATTGCGCCAACAGCTGCTCTAGCGGCTGCTCTATAATGTAAAAACAAAACCAATACAATGTGTAATACCATTTGAATTTGAACGGTAGCAGTTGGACCGGATTTTTCAAAATGACCCTTTTTACATATATTTAATTGATAAGATTTACCCACCAATATGCCCAGAGAACCGTTACCACCTCCGACCCCCCCAAATTGTAGAGACACTCTCGGTTTATCACCGTCGGCGCTCGCTAACCGTGAATTGAATATTGTTTCCCCTTGGTGCCCCGTAAGTTACTGTTTATAGATGCTTGTTGTTGGTAAGTACCAGCAGTCAGTCAATTTATAATAATTGACTGACTGCTGGTACTTAGTCAGCGGGCTTTATAGCCCGCTTCCAGTTTTCGGCTTTAGTCTCTAGCAGTCTAATACAAGAGCATCATCGAACTCTTCGCTTTCTACTATTCTAGCACACTGCACGATAAAGTTCATCCACCATCCCTTGTTATCGAGACAATTTTCACTTTCAGCCACCGATTGCGCCACACTTGCCGAGAGATATACTTGCCCAAAACTGGATAAAAATATCCTATGTTGATATTAACTATAATGTGTTTCATCCAAATCCTATTTTAGTAGCATAATACTAATGAATGAAATCCTATTGTGAATTCATGCAAGCCTATAATAGGTACTACTTTTTGTACGGTTACTGCTCAGAAACTGAAACGAAAAAAAAACCGACAAACTGACAAAAATGGCAAAAAATGTTCTATTAGGACTTATTCCTCGCGTCATCTAGGTAGTAGTTTTTTTGCAAAAATCTATAACAGACACGGAAAGTTTACGATTATGAATATGTATAGATTATATAATATATAATTACTTTTCCAGAAACCACATATCAACCTTGAATATGACCGATATAGCGATCCAAAAAACCTTAAAGCTATACACTATAACCATGTCATGAAAGCAAAGGAAGTATTAAGAAACATTGTTCCCGTTACTCCACTCTTGGTAATTATTTGTACTTATACCTCTTGCATTTGGTTGCTGTTCAGGGTTTTGTCTACCAATGTACCAAAATCCAATACATATTGGGTCATTGGGATACTGTCTTCCTGACTTCCGTCTATATTCGGTGAGTCATTTCGGTGAGTCGTCGTATAAAGGGTTTTCGATAGGCTTTTTGCAAAGTGTTTTTAAAACGGAACGGTTTATCTTCTACTTAATTAAAATCTTAAGTTCATTAATTCACTGACAGACAACGCACCGCCTAAACCAGTGGGTATAGTAGCATGTTTGGTACAAGAAGGATTTTAGAAAATTAGTCCCTAGGGTTTAACTAAAGTCTGGTTTTAGGGTTCCGTAGTCAACAAGGAACCCTTATTCGCCATGTCCGTCTGTCCGTCTCTCTGTCCGCGGAATAGTTCAGAGACTCTTAGTACTAGAATGCTATAATTTGGCATGGGTTTACATATTAATCACGACGACAAAAAGGTACAATGAAAAAAAAATTTTAGGGTACCTACCTCCCCACCTCGTAATGTGATGTTTATTTTTTCTCGTTTATCCCATGGTGTGGGGTGTCGTTGAAAAGGTCGTTCAAAAATATTGAGAGTGTGTGAAAACCGGGTCCATATTGGCTCAACTAAAGTTCTTTACCCGAAATTGTTCTTCCTAACGATTTGTAATCCGAATGATCACTCTTCCTAAAATTTTCCATCCTAAAGTTTTCATTCATACTATTTGTAGTGCTACCGGCGATGTTCATAACACTCATGTTTCCGAAAATTGTAATTAATAATATCATTAATGTAAATATATTTAAACTCCTACTGTTTTTTATCATAACGCTTTTATCCCTAAACATAATTACCATAATATTTTCACTCATACTCAGAAAGAAACAGTTACCAAGTGTTATAAAAAATATATGTGGGTAGAAGATTCAGAAGGTCAGAGTGTCGTCTAGGACCGATTCGGTTCTGGCACTTCGCCGGCCGCTGCCGCGGCACGCTCGCTTCGCTCGCTCGGCTCGTGCGTAGTTGGTCACAGTTCTAACCTAACCTAACCTATAGTTCCCTTCCACAACGTTTTTACGACAAACGGTTAGTCGGAGACAAAAAACACCAAGACTCTTTTATATTTACGCAAAATTAATGTATATAATACTGATTATTATGAATAAAAGGAAATCTACACAAAAAGATATGACTTTGAATAATAGTGTAAAAGATGGTTATGTTGAGAAAATATAGAGAGAGATAGATTCAGGGATCTGTTTGTAAAATAGGTATTAAAAGCCTTGAAGTGCTCATTTTTGTTAGAGTCAAATGCCCCCCCTGCCAGCTAAATGATTGGTTTTGGATATGTGAAAAAAATCACGGCAGTAGAATATATAACGAATTTAAAAGGAATTCTATCACAGCTAAGTAGGCTTTACAAGTTAACGAGTAATAATCGACCAACTTAAAGGATCGTGAGCAAGAATCTATGGGCGGCACACCCACGTCCGCCACGGATGAGACCACTGTAGTTTTGAAGACATCACTTCTCCCTTTACTCAGTCCAAGGCGCATCAAAATCTGTCCCGGGGTTATTTAGTTACGACAATGTTAGGTTAGGATATGTTAGGCATGTATTGGCGGCACACCACGTTCCACCACAGATAAAACCTCTGTAGTTTTTAAGACATTACTTCTCCCTTTACTCAGGCCAAGGCCCATCAAAATCTGTCCCAGGGTTATTCAGTTCTGACAATGTTAGGTTAGGTTAGATATGTATTGGCGGCACACTCACGTCCGCTACAGATAAAACCACTGTAGTTTTTAAGACATTACTTCTCCCTTTACTCAGGCCAAGGCGCATCAAAATCTGTCCCAGGGTTATTCAGTTCCGACAATGCTAGGTTAGGTAAAATATGAATTGGCGGTAAACCCACGTCCGCCACAGATAAAACCAATGTAGTTTTGAAGACAATCTCCCTTTACTCAGGCAAAAGTGCATCAAAATCTGTCCCAGGTTTATTCAGTTCCGACGATTTTAGGTTAGGTTAGGTATTTATTAGCGGCACACCCACGTCCGCCACAAATAAAACCACTGTAGTTTTTAAGACATTACTTCTCCCTTTACTCAGGCCAAGGCGCATCAAAATCTGTCTCAGGATTATTCAGTTCTGACAATATTAGGTTAGGTTAGATATGTATTGGCGGTACACCCACGTTCGCCACATATAAAACCACTATAGTTTTGAAGACAATCTCCATTTACTCAGGCAAAGGCGCCTCATAATCTGTCCCTGCAGGCGTAGCATGAGCACCGTTTTGTCGACGGAAGAGTAGACAAAAATGACTTTTCTCGTAGACAGTACGAGACGGCAGCAAAGTAGAAAGAGTCAACTGCACTTTTTACGAAATTCACTCTTTTACATAATTCGACTCAGAATTCTTTGTTTTATCATAGGATTTATCGGTTGTCAGTGTGATTTTGACAGTAAGGATAGAAAACTTTCTTCCGAAATAGTCTACGTACAAAAAGACCTAGACAAAGATCGTTAGAAATGAAAGACAAAATGACAGATTGTAGAAAGATTTCTACGGTGGATGTCAAAAATGAAGAAACGAACTGTCACTTTGTATAGAAAAAGCTATGTCTATTCTTCGTAGAGATAGAAAACGCCATGCTACGCCTGCAGGGTTATTCAGTGCCGACAATGTTAGATTAGGTTAGGTATGTATTGGCGGCATACCCACGTCCGCCACAGATAAAACCACTGTAGTTTTTAAGACATTACTTCTCCCTTTACACAGGCCAAGGCGCATCAAAATCTATCCCAGGGTTATTCAGTTCCGACGATGTTAGGTTAGATATTTATTGGAGGCACACCCACGTCCGCCACAAATAAAACCACCGTAGTTTTTAAGACATTACTTCTCCCTTTACTCAGGCCAAAGCGCATCAAAATCTGTCTCAGGGTTATTCAGTTCCGACAATATTAGGTTAGGTTAGATATGTATTGGCGGTACACCCACGTTCGCCACATATAAAACCACTATAGTTTTGAAGACAATCTCCCTTTACTCAGGCAAAGGCGCCTCATAATCTGTCCCAGGGTTATTCAGTGCCGACAATGTTAGGTTAGGTTTGTATTGGCGGCATACCCACGTCCGCCATTCCGCCACTAGGACCTCGCGAAGCTGAGACCGACGCCATGCAGCTCCATGCGTCGCTGCATCGGTCGCTCGCCCCACGCCCTCGCTTCTTCCGCCACCGATACGATGACACGAGTAGTCGAGTAGGCCAGGACGCCTCGCCTCGTGTTATAATATCGTGCGATATCTCCTGATGACTCTGACGGCCGCCTACAAGCAGCGCTCGGGCCCCTCAGATTGGGAAGCAGCGTTGACAGAGCCCCAGCAGCGCATAAAAGTGAGTTTTATTGGAGCAGACTCTACCCTACTGAGGAATAATTAAATAAACACAACAAAAAAAAATGGTTAGAAAAAGTTGTGAGATATAAAACCAAACCTAACATAACCTATCCAAACGTTTTTTTTTTTTTTTTTCCTTGTTTGAAAATCCTCATGGATGTCCTCCGCCCTGGGGCGGGAGGAGGGGTCTGTCAGACTCTTACTGACTAAAAACCACCCCGGTGTTCCGGCTCACACCTACGCCGGGGGTCGCGGGAACGTAAAAATCTTCCGCAACCCCCGACTGGCCATCGCGGGCCTCCTCGGGTCATGGGGGGGTGTGAGGTGTTTGACTCCCCCCGTGACGTGTAAGAGGGGTGCGCGTGGAATACTACGCGCCGCCATCGCCACCTCGGGTCCTGATGTGTGGGGGGCGACTAACGTCCCCGAGTCCGTCGCCCCTGGACCCATTTAGGGGGGCTGGAAGAGGGCGTTATCCGCCCTCCGCCGACGCCCGGTGCGCCTGCTGCGGGCCGGGTGAGTGGACGAGATCTCCCTCTCCCTTTCCGCAGCCTCCTTCTGCGAGACGACTGTCTCGCAATAGAAAACCACCGCGTCCCAGGACTCCTCGCTGTCGACCATCGACTCAACGACGGCTGGCAGCGAAAGGTCACTGCCTACTTCTGAGATGAGGGCACGGCGCGGCTCCTCTCAAGCGGCACACTCTGCCAGCGTATGCCGCGCCGTGTCCTCCTGGCAGTCGACGCAGTGGTGACACCGAGCGTCCGGCTCCCTGTTTATGCGACACAGGTACTTCCCGAAGCAGCCATGCCCCGAGAGCACCTGCGTCACCCGAAACGACAGGGAGCAGTGCCTCCTCCCGAGCCAGCGCTCGAGCACCGGCCGGACCGCCTCGACGATGTCGAGGCCGGCGGTAGGGCGTGAAAGCCTGACCTATCCAAACCTAACATAACCTAACCTAAACCTAACATTATCAGAACTGAATAACCCTGGGACAGATTTTGATGAGCTTTGGCTTGAGTAAAGGGAGAAGTAATGTCTTCAAAACTACAGTGGTTTGAACCGTGGCGGAGCTGGGTGTCTTTTGCCCACCATCCTTTGCAGTTGCAAAAACATGTTTTTCAACTACAATGTTAAGTAAAATACTACACCGAGCGCTGGACGCAGAGAGTTTCTCTGCGTCCAGCGCTCGGTATGGTAACACGTCGCGTTCTGGTTTGCAATTGGTCAATCGTTATCCTGAAGATGCCTCGTTGAGAGGTGAAACACGTGTCGATTTCTTACAGGGTTTTTATGACTCTTGAAGAATAGTCAAGCGGAATAGGTTACTAAATATATCAGCGTCTATTGTATTTTATAATGGATTTCCGCAAAGTCACGCCTGAATCAATTAACTATACAATGTTAAGTTTATTAAATGCATAAATTCGTCTCAACTACCCTTCATTGTGCGTGGTCCGACACGCACTTGGCAGGTTTTTTAGACTTAGGATGAAAGTTTGTATGAAACTTCGTAATTTTTGCCTACTTAGGAAATCCTATCGGGCACTAGGTTGGTTTTAAATGAATTGTGAAAATTTAAACCTTCAAACCAAATAATTCTTTATAAAAAAATCTATGAACGGGTTAGTTAACGCCACCATTTAGTTAGTTAAATTAGGTTAGTTGTTTAGCGGTTACCAACATTCAAAGTGTTATCTATCGTTATGTTTAGGTTTTCGCTTCATTGGGTTAGAAAGGTAATGTTATATTTTATTGTATGGCACCCGCCATACAATAAAATATTACATTATGTCATCGAACGAACGACTATTGTTTGAACGACTTAACTCTTAAGTGGGGTAAGTACGGCCCCTGCTGCCCTGCCAAACTATGGTTTGTCAGACAGAAATTCAGAAATTTTACAACACCAGTATCTGGCACAGAAATTCCGATGTTCCATACCTATATTTTTAACCGACTTCTTCAAAAAGGAAGAGGTTCTCAATTCGTCTGTATGTTTTTTTTTTTTTGTATGTTTGTAACGCGATTACTCCGTCAATAATTATGAATCGATTTTGATGATTCTTTTTTCGTTTGGTAGGTCATGCTTCTGAGGTGGTCCCATATAAATTTTATTAATTTTACTTGCGTAGTTTTTGCATAGCAAGTAGTGGTATACGAATTTATGTAGGGTAGGTACCACAACTAAAAAGTGAAAAATAAAAACATTTTACGAAAACAAAAAAAAAACACTAAAAGGTGAAAAATAACTTTAACTTCGGAAGTCGGTGGCAAAAAACGTAAATTGAAAAGCAAAGACACCGACTTTCGAAATTAAGGTTATCAAATCAAATCAAATCAAATCATTTATTCCTTTGCAAACATGGGTTATGTACATAGGTGTTGTCATAAAGTAAGTTCTCCATGTTTTGCCGTCAAGTGGGCATGCAAATCTTATTCAATTAAATATTATTTTAAATTAACATTAGAAATATTAATAAATTCATTTTAAAAATTTTACAAATTAAAGTCAAATCATTTAAATTACAATAGAATAGAAAATGTCATAATAAATTTTACATCAAATGTTGGCTACAATAATAACTATGTCAATGTATACAATATAAGCATGTCAATTTAAAGTAAAATAGGAACATAAATAATTTATCAAAAAAATGTCAATACAATTACATTATAAGTTTAATTATTATTTAAAAAAGCATGTCTAGAATAATACTGAAAACAAGATGAGTACGATACTTAGGTCCCACTGATTTTTTCCGATATGAACTCCGAGACATTATAATACGATTTACTTATGAGAAAGTTTTTGAAATGTTTTTTAAACAAATTAACATTTAAGATTTTGATTGATACTGGTATGCGATCATATATAATTGGTGCCATGCAGAAAACACTTTTATGCATCAGAGCTGTCTTAGACTGTCTTGCACATAACATATTGACGTGTCGTCGACTCCGACAATTTGAGTCAGATAGCTTGGGAAACAAATTTGGGTTAGTTTTTACAAATACCGCAACCTCAAATATGTACAAAGAGGGCAGCGTCAGTATTTTATACTTAATAAAAAATGGTTTACAAGTGTCTGTGCATTTCAAACCAAACATTACCCTAATACACTTTTTTTGGGATTTAAATATAAGTTCCTTATTGGCTGAGTTCCCCCAAAACATAACGCCGTATCTTAATATTGAACCCACCATTCCATGGTATGCTGTAACAATAGCGTCCGTTCCTATGACTGGAGCGAGCTTATATAAGGCATACGTCGATTTGCTAAGTCGCTTTGCCAATTCTAGAGTGTGGGCTTTCCAATCCAACCGTTGGTCTATGGTTAAGCCTAAGAATTTGGAGGTGCTTACTTGATTTATTTCTTTATTGTCATAGTGAATATTCATAGTTACATTTTTGCGTTGACTGAAGGCCATTAGTTTGGTTTTGTCAATATTTATTTTGAGATTGTTATTGTTGAGCCATTTAATTATTGAATTAATAGTATTAGTAACTTCATTATTATAATTTTGTTTGTTTGTGCAGTCAATGGTAACTGTACTGTCATCAGCAAAAAGAGTCATGTGATGTTTCGTCACTTTGGGCAAGTCATTTATATATAGTATAAATAGAGGGGGACCAAGCACGCTCCCCTGTGGTACACCATATGAGATTGATCTATCACGTGACCTATAGACCTTTTCGTATTTAGTTTTCAGATCTACCTGTGAAATTTCTACATATTGCTTTCGGTTTTTTAGATACGATTCAATTAGCTGCAGGACATTTCCTCTTATTCCGTAAGCTTCTAGTTTATCAAGCAAGATATTGTGGTCTACGTAGTCAAAAGCTTGAGTCATATCACAATATATTGAACAAACCGGTTATTTTTCACTTTTTTAGTGTTTTTTTTGGAAGTCGGTGGTTTTTTTTTTGTTTTTTTTTTTTATTCATCTACTTACATCTACCGGTACAGGACACCTCAATGCGATCTACGTGGCTTGTCATTGTGCGTGTAATCTATATTAACATCTATAATTAATTATAAACAATGCATTCCTTGTGAATTCACTCAGAGAACAACAGAATAAGTCGGTCTCATTCGCTATGAGGTTTAGCGTGCGCAGGCGCAGCGCACGCGTCAGAGGCGTCTCCCCTAACACCCCTGCCTCACATGTGTCAAACAAGTGTTCAAATATTGTTGCATTGTCTGGCACCGGCATTGATTAGCGCTCAAACAAATGACACCGAATGGCAAAGTTGAAATATATGATCAAACTTTGATGAAATACCCAAACGCCCCTGCCACACATGTATTCAAACATGTGATCAAATATTGTTGCTATGTCTGGCGCCGGCTTAATGGTCCGAGCGAGCGCGCGGCTCCACCAGTAGTAGCGGCTGCCGTCGCGGTCGTCGCCACATTCCATTATTCATAATTTTATCCCTTTCTGCCTATAGGTAACATAATAAATCATAATTAGGTATACAAGCACCCTAATTGCGTATACACACCCTAATAATACACGATCAATCAGAATTGGAATCGGTTCGAAACAAATGTCTACGAGTAATCGAGCAGATTTTTTTTCGAACTTATGAAGCAATGGATTCAGCATTTGTTTCAAACATATTCCAATTTTGACCGATCGAGCCCTTGCTCGGTCAAAATTGAAGGCAGGTAATACACCACATAAATTTATCTCAATTTATTTTCAGAAATCAAAAATTTGTGAAAAATTTGGCATGGTTGTATATTTTAAAGTAGAAACTAGGCATGCAACTGGAAGGTATATTTCTTTTTGTGTACAGTCACGAGCACTAATATGTATACACTTAGAAACTTTTAAAAGTGATTTTCTCCTACTGCATTGATTGTAATTTTATGTTAAAACGAACAAAGTATTTTGGAACCCGTATTATTATGTAATAGGTATCATCTCAAAGTTGCAATCGTTATTCCACGAAAAAATGGTTATTGAATTTTGCAAAGTGTATACATATTTTTGCTCATGACTGTACAAACATTGTATGACTTTGCATATAGGTACTTAATTTTTAAATCTTAAACTTACTTCATTATTCTCACAGTTTCCACGAACGATCGGCAATATATGTGTTACGTAAACTAACTCCAGAACAGCGCAAAGGTGGTGTTTTCACGGCGTCAGTAGGAAATTGGGCTATGGTAAGTAATATACCGATATAAGTAGGTACTTTTCAAAATTGATTCGCATTATGTCTATTGAAAATGGTTCTTTTTGTATAAAAATTCTTAGGCTAACATCAATTATTCTCCTTTCTGATGGTCCAGGTTGGAGTTGGAGGAGTGTCTTGCTCGTTCTTCTCCATAGGAACCTACTTCGCTTTGGAACTGGCAACCTAGCGTCATCTTTTTGACTGACCGACTCCTTGACAATTCAAAAGTGCCTGTAATTGGTTATAATTGAAATAATTCTTTGATTGACTTTGAGTTTTGATCTTCATACAAAAGAGCTATTTTCAATAGCAGACAGATGTGATTTCACCATAATAATACTTTTGTAGATATTAAAGATTGCAGTCTAGTTAAAAAAAATCAACACTCTTGCAAATGAAATTGCGTTTTTTTCTGTGTACAGGCATTAGCACATCAAGGGCAGCTACAGAAAATCCCAGTAACTGTGGTACTCCCCACGTGTACCCGTACAATGGTCGTGAGCCAGTGCCAAGATTATGGGGCCACTGTTGTGCTCTATGGGAAGAACATCGACGAGGCTAAGACATACGCTTTTAAACTAATAGCTGACCAAGATCGCGTTGGTACTTACCTGAATGGGTAATGACGCATTAGCAATTACTTATTTATATTTTATTTTTGATTATTATTGCTCTGCACAACGCATGACCTTGTTATGCTTTAATAACAACTGATTTCTTATCTAGCCAGTATGGTTAAGTTCATTACAGGCCATAGAGAAAAATGCTGAAAGGAACCACGAGCTCAATTTGAAAGAAAATAAAAGTGACACTAAAATTAATGTTGTTGTTATTGAATAAAAATAATGTTGTTAGAAGAGATTTAACATACTTATTTAAATATTCTTCACATTATAAACAACACGTAAAATTCGTAGCTCTAAAGCTAAAAGTTATCTAAAAACTCTCTTTGCGGAAATCCATTATAAAATACAATAGACGTAGGTAGATATATTTAGTAAGTAACCTATTCCGCTTAACTATTCCTCAAGAGTCAAAAAACCCTGAAAAAAATCGACACGTATTTCACCTCTCAACGAAGCATCCTCAGGATGACGATTGACCAGTCGCGAACCAGAACGCTCGGCAGCAACACGTCGAATACGTCTATTGTACTTTACTTTAGGTACCTACTTTGACAGTGATCACCATGATCGATTACTTATACTATACATAACTGTTCGAGGTCGCGATCCATTTTATATGTTCTGCACAGCTGAACACATTTAAAAACCTGTCGTAACATTAAAAAAAACTCGATACTTGTGTCAATTAGGTACCTACATAACTACTATTTTTTACCATTAGCCCATGGTTCCTTTTACCGTTTTGTACCTACACTGGCAAAAAAAAAACAATGTTTGTATAAAGGTAGGTATAAAAGATAGAAACGGTACTTGAGCATATTAATTAAAATGTTGGCCTTTCAGATACGACCATCCTAAAGTGATAGCTGGAGCAGGGTGTATCGGCGTTGAAATATTAGATGAGTTGCCCGAGACAGACGCCATCCTTGTCCCTGTCGGCGGTGGGGGACTGATAGCAGGCATAGCCACAGCTGTCAAACACATTAAACCCACCATTCTGATATACGTAAAGTTATTTTCCTTTTCATATTTAAAAAAATACCAATAACATCACTACAATGATGTGACTTTGCATTAAGAAATACATAGTACATTTTGATGCAAGCGTGTTGAAAACATTTGTGTACCTAATTGTCCCTATAACATCGAACACCGATAACCTCTTGATTTCTTAGTAGTTTTATCATTTCGTGCATGACTGGTACTAATGTATTAAATTTTAATTAAACTTGTTCTGTTGCTAGGGACTAGAAGCAGCCAAAAGCTGCAGTTTCGCTAAGGCCCTAGATAACGAGAGACCCTACAGGACTGCAGCTGAGATGAGTTTAGCGGCCTCACTTACCGTGCCGAAAGCCGGTGACAACGCATTCCACACAGCACGGTCACTTATCGACAAACTAGTGGGTCTCACCTCACGTACACACGGCTACACATCAAACTATACATTTCCAGTATAAGCTGACCTCGTATTGTACGGAAATCGTATACAATGCGAGATCAGCATAAACTGGAAATTTATAGCTTGAAGTGTAGCCGTGTGTACCTACCTATTATACTAAATATGCCCGTTTCCACTGACATTACGCGACACCTAATTAAAAAATATATTAAAATCTCGGAATTAGATAACTCTGAATGAATTCGTGTAAAACCTAGACAAAGTAACATTCGATTAGCGATAACGCTAGTAGAAAAGTCAAAAATGTATGGGGTTGAAAAATGTACGTGACATTTCGATAGCATAATGCTATCGAAATGTCACGTGATCATAGATCAACGAATAGAAATTAGCTAGACAATGTTAACATCATTCGATTCCATGAAACGAATCGACAGCCTCGAACGATAACTTCCACAGAGATGCGTATCCAAGTGGCACTTTTTGACAAGAGGGCCTAGACAAAGTAACATTCGATTAGCGATAACGCTAGTAGAAAAGTCAAAAAATATATGGCGTTGACATAAGTTGTTGAAATGTCACGTGATCATAAGTAACGAATACAAATTAGAACACATCATCGAGAACTTCCACGGGATGCGTAGCCAAGTGGCACTTTTTGACAAGCGTTTTCGATTCGTGTGATAGAAACATTAGCGAAAGCCAAGACCCTGTAGAAAACGAAAAAAAATGGTGACTTTAAGCAGTCAATGTTTCAGATGCGTTTTGAAATAAAATGGGTTGTGGGGGGGGCTCGCTACGTCACAACTAAGTACTTATAAAATTTACATGGCGTGACGGCTTCCCACATTTTAACTCAATGTATCACCGTTATATTTTGATTACATAAAAAAAGAAAAATATGGTCCAATAATTGTTAATAATCTTAAAATATGTAGTTATTATAGTAGGGATCTATTGGAAAGTCTCGACGAAATGCTAGAAGAAACATGTTTTTAGTAACCTCAGTAACTATAAAAAGATTTTTTTTAATTGAACTACGTTGCTATGCGACAGTTCGGTTATTTTTTTTTGACATAATTATAAGAAAATGCGCTTAGGCCACATGTGACACGCAAATGTCTAAAAACAATATTTTTCGTAATAAAATTACGAAACCTAAATTTAACCACCTAAATCTAACCTTACATTTTAAATATCAGACATATTGTGATTAAACCGTTTTTTTTTTGACATAGCAGAAATGGGCTCCCATAAAACTGTGACGTTTCTGACCGGTACTGCTGACCGAGTCGGGTTCAAAATCATCTAAACTAACGATTTTATACGGTTTTGGCCGTAAAACGATGCGACATGGGTTTGGTCGTGGGCTCTCGTACTATCGGAGTTCAAATGACAATAAGAATTGACAGCGACAGCGCGTTTGATGTTTTCTGACGAAAAAGCATAGACAAAATGTAATTTTTATCGAACAAATGATCAATGAGACGTTAGCGAAAAGAAGTGTACTTTATGGGCCACTAGAACTTCGTTACGGTTGAAGCGATAGCGATTTTAGAAATAGATTCGCTCCGAAGCGAATGCCATTTGTCTAGGCCATCTGGATTGTGTTTTTACACGAATTTTTTTAGCGCTTCTTAAATTAATATTTGATACGGCCGTGAATCATATTTAGATCAACATACAACCTGACACTGACCTGCAAATTGCAAAAAACGAAAGAAATTTTGAATTTCGCGGGCTACCTTAGGAAGACAGTTTGTGAGACGATACTCTACAAAACCAATTTTTTTCTAATAATTAACGGCCGAGTACTGCACACGTACAATCCTGTTAAATAGCTTCAAGTGTTGAAGATAGTCACTAATACAACATAATGACCTAAGATATTGATTCACGACGACTGGACGGCACGAGCGATCTTGCATTTACTAGAAGAGGAAAACATAGTAGCAGAAGGCGCAGGCGCAATCAGTTTAGGCGCCCTCATGTGCATACCTAACATACTTCCAGAGTTACAAGGCAAAACGTAAGTTAAATAGTAATTTTACTTCAAACTAGCCGACTAGACTGGCGTTGTCCTGTGTCCTAGAACTCGATCGCAGCGCCACACACCGACTACTCAAACACACAAAAAATAATGAAAATCGGTCCAGCCGTTTCGGAGGAGTTCAGTGACATACACACGTACCTACAGAAGAATTATACAGTACTAGCTACCGCCCGCGTGGTATGGCGATAAAAAGTAGCCAATGTCCTTCCCCGGGGTGCTATCTAGCTGTTAAGGCGTGAAAAGGTAACATACATACAGACAGACAGAATTACTTTCGAATCTATAATATTAGTATGGAAGTATGGATGTATGTATCTAACGAAGGCCGTTAACCTGCAATAGTATGGCGTCGTCCTATTTGCCGAAGATCGCACGATGACACGATGTGTTCTCGTCGTCGTGCGATGAGTTCAAACATACAGATCTCATCAGAGTGTCCTATTCGAACCTCGCAAGTAATCGTGCGAGCACATGAAATGCTTAATAACGATCGTATGATGCGTTTGATCGTGCGATCATGTAATCAAAGCAACAGATCTCTTTTGAGTGTCCTAATCGGTTACCTACGCGATGCGTCGACGCGCGAGGGCATCACACGATGGACATCGTGCGATCTATTAGGACACCTGTTAGGTCATCGCACGACCACTTTGATCGTGACATGAAAAACTCATCGCGCCATCGTACGATCGCTCCCAATTAGGACGCCGCCTCAAGCGTCTATAAATGCAAAAAAAAAACGTTTTTTAATTTTTTTATTATTTAAATATTCACAAAAAATATTAAATTGATAAGGAAAAGAAACATTCCATACACGCACACTTGTCACACTTGTCTTTATATGTTGAAATACAAGTGTAGTGCGTGTTCAGAGTGTTCCTTTTCCTTATTAATTAATTGTAGGTACCATATTCACCCTGCCAGGGTTGCGGGTTAGTCCGAAAGGGATACCGGGACCTTGGCAACAGGCAACTGAAGGAACACGGGTGGGTTTTAATCAGTAAAAGTCTGACACGCCCTTCCGCTCCACCCAGAGCGGGAGAAGTCAATGGATGATATCCCAACCTCAAAAAAAAAAAAAAACACTACGGGACCAACATTTTTGTTCGCATAGCTCGTCAAAATGTAGAGAACAGATGTCTTTTTTTCGCGATTTCAGGTTTGGTTCCATAGTGAAAGTTATTCATAATGATGAGTAAAATGACCCCTTTAAGATCATTAAAACGAATAAAATGTCACCCTGTATGAATCCTATTGCAAGTGTGGGCGTGCGCGTGTTAAGCAATTAGTTAGGTAGCAGTAGCAGTAGAAGACAAACTGAGTGAATTTTCATTTTCTACTTTCTACAGGGTGGTTTGTGTCGTGTCTGGAGGCAATATAGATTTATCTCATTTACAACGGACTATTTTACACGGGAAGGCAACTGAAGGTCGTATTTTCACAATGACTGTAAGAACCGATTCTTCAAACTAGTACTTATAATAATAATGTTTGATCTATTACCTAAATATATACACTGGTTATAGATATGTATGGTGCCTGGAAAGGATGTAATACGAAACAACATTTTAAAAGTGATCAAATACATGCAATGTAACATATTATATTCTGGAGTGGAACGAAATTGGCTTGAAGAAAATAAATTACTTGATACCTACGTAAGATACCTACCATTAAAGTACATATTACTTTAGGTAACTTGACAAGATGTACGTACCGTACCGTAGTGGGCGTCTGGCCTACATTAAGACTCCCACAAACAGGCGAGATATCGCGGGCGCGACAAGGCCCGCCTGCCTGTCGCGCCCGCTATATCGCGCCAGTTAATAACAAAAAAATTGACATCCCATGACAATTTCGGCTAAGGTTTTACCTATTACCTACTATTTTTGACGACTACGTAGGCACACATTTCTGTAGCCCTGGAGAGCTTTGAGCCTAACCTGGGTTCAGTGTTGCAGGAATAAGTGAAAATAAGCATTAAACTCCTGAACCACCAAACTTAAATTCATTAAGTATTAATAGTACCTATTGAAAGAGATTGTACAGAGACGATGATAGTTTAAAAAAAGTCTTAAATTGATGACGTGGTCCCTTAACTAGAAAATACCCATTTTGAACGGATCCCTTTAACCCTGTATGTTAGTGTTATGTATTACGTTACGTAAATATCTTTTTTTTGTACAGATCAGCATTATTTGTGAAGCCAAAAATTTCAAGCAAGCGAGTATGTTAAAAAATCTTATAGAAAAGTTTTTCCCCAATTCCTGCGAATTTTCGGGCGACACCTTCAAGCCCAAAACATGCTGCGTATGCTTCCCAAACCTTTTATACTGATAAAAAACAATAACGTTTATTATTTTAGGTAGGTGGGGGCAACAACTAACAAGTAATTTATTTTTAGCTGTAAGGGGTCATCCGTACATTACGTCGTACGTTAAGGGGGAGGGACGGGACGGGGTCAACAAAGTGTGACAAGAGACCTCCCCTTGTCACACTTTGTTGACTAAGCTTCGTGACATCTCATGTATAGGTACATGGTAGAACTCTAAATTTCAAATAAAATTAATAATAATTCATTTGATTTGTTATGTTTACGTTAGAATTAAAATGTTTATTGTTGATTTTATGAAAAAAAGATGTTAAATACAAATATACATAAGTATAAATATTAATAATTTAAAATATAATTATTAAATTTATAAATTTGATTTTGCGAAATATTATATTGGTCTCTTATTAATTATTATTTTTACCCCTACCTTGCTTGAAGCCCCGGCCCCTTAAGTACCTAACGATGTTATTATTATATAATTGAAGATCCGTAAAATTGCAATTAAACTGCTATAGATACATGATTACATGAATGTTGCATTGTTGAGTGTTTAGTGAAACATTTTTTTAGATCAGACAATAATTAATAAATTAAAACATAGTTTTACTACCAACTTGTTTTTTATTTGTTTTTAGCCCACTAAGAGAAAGGTTAGTAAAGGTATAGTTAATAGCATAGATACAAGATATTTCTACCTATAATAGTCTTCACCGGGAATCATCGTGAACGATAGAGCGATCGTGCCGTAGCCGTAGTACCAGTGAAAAGCATGTTGTGAAGTCCGAATGCATAGTAGGTAAGTTCCTGATTTCTCAAGAAAAGTATGCGCTTCGGGAATCATCGTCTATCTTCGGAAATACGAACGCGTGTAAGCTATTACAGTTACAACCATGGAAGAACTTACCTATTTTGTATGACCTTGATTAAAAAATTATACTTACTTAGATTATCAACTCTATGCAATTCCAAAAAAGTTTCAGAACTTTTTAGTTGCAATGACGGTCTTCGACCGGAGTAGTTAGCCAGCCAGAGAGAAAACTTCATACAAACGCGCAATGATAGGATCGCGTCTGTCAAGACCCTTTTTGGTCTTTGCTTTTCAATTTTCGTTTTTTGCCACCGACTTCCGAAATTAAAGTTATTTTTAGTATTTTTTTTGCAAGACGTTTTTTTGATTGTAACAAATTTTTATTTTTCACTTTTTAGTTGTGGTAACTTAAAGGTGTTGCAAACTGCAACACCTTTAAAGACGCAACTGAGAGAAATTATGACTGTTCGAAAGGGATAGATGTTTGTTTGTCAAGATGTCATATTTTCCAGATACATAATATTCTTAATTCGGTCGTATTGGAATTCTTCGTTATCAATCAAATTGACATTTACTTGAAAGTTTATTCCAAATAAAACTGCATGGATCATGGATGCAATAAAAATTTAAAAACAAAATCTTGATGTCTGTAGGTAGTTCTGTCTGCTTGACACAAGATCTTTTAAAATAATATTCAAAATCTACAATCAATTCACTACTTTAATATGTTACAATAATTTAATAAAATGCCTGCGTGGTTCACCGCTACAGAAAGAATCCGCATCGCAATTTTATGCCGGCGCCAGACATAGCAACAATATTTAATCACATGTTTGATCACATGTATGAACACATGTGTGGCAGGGGTGTTTGGGTATTTCATCAAAGTTTGATCACATATTTCAACTTTTCCATATGGTGTGCACCACGGAGTATAGAAATACTCCGTGGTGTGCACATATAAATGCCGGCGCCAGACATAGCAACAATATTTGTTCACATATTTGATCACATGTTTGACACATGTGGGGCAGGGGTGTTTGGGTATTTCATCAAAGTTTGATCATTTATATCAACTTTTCCATTCGGAGTCGGTTTTTCGAGCGCACATCAAAGCGTTTAAAGTTCAAATGTGTGCGTAGCGCGTTCGAATTTCAAATGTTTGCGTAGCCTGCAAGCCCAGTGTCTCGTAAATAACTGACCGGAACGGTCGCTTTGCTCAATCGCAAGATGGAATGGAGCAACGAGTGCCCTAGAATTTATTGAGTTGCTTGAAGGAGAACCATGTATTTATGGAACCCTAAAAGTAAAAAACAACATAAAAATAGGAATTTGGTAAATGACGCCTGGATCAGGATAAATGATAAATTCTCAGTACATTGCACTATCGAGGAATTAAAAAAATCACGGAGTCACACGTAATCTTTTCGATTTATGCCCTACGTGTGACTCCGGATTTTTTTACGGACTACGGACTTTTTTAATTTGTCTGTCTGTGGGGTCTTGTTTATACCTTTTAAGTCGTAGTTGGGTTTTAGTTTTTATTACTTGATTTTTTTTTAAATTCTTTTGTGGTTATAATATATATATTTTTGAAATGTGCTCATTAAGCCCTTTCATTTGATACCCAACATGGTACGATTAAACCATATTTTTTTTTAAGTTCCTCACTTTGTGTCCTCTAGAGGGCGCCATTTTTAATTAAATGTGACTTCACATAGCCTATAACCAGTGGACAATCACGACGCTTCTAACGATACCTCAATTGTCAAATTGTGATAAGTGGTTTGGAAGATAGGAGGGAACAGATGAACATACATACATACATACATACATACCGGTCAAAATCATAACCCTCCTTTTTTCTTCGCCGTAGTCGGGTAAAAAAGAAGAGAAACTTTTATTGACCCATTAATTAAAGGGAATGTATAAAAAATAATAAAGCAGTCTACAAGGACAGGATCTGGTGCTGAAGAATTGTACAGACCTTCATGGTTTGCATTCGATGCCATGCCCAACTACATGGGTACTGTTACTGTTTATGATTAGTGATTACCGTCCGACATTGGTGCCGATTCTCTTGTACACCGAACTAAAATTCCTTTCTTTTTACTATAAGCATCATAGAGCTATTCTGCCAAAAAAAATCTCTTTTAAAAATCATTTTGACTCAACTAAAATCGAATTTGACAATCGCGACTCCCCTTGGTACCTACTTGTTTGCCCTACCCTGTGATTTTTTTTGAGCCGGAGATGCGCGCAATCTGGCCATCTCGACGTATTTTGTATGGAATTTTTAATTTTTTGGACGAAAAAAAAAAAAAAAACCAACATGTAGAGCATTAGGGGTTTACGGCTTGCAAAGGGGGTCCAAATTTTCATTATTTTTGATATAGGACACACCATTTTCGAGATATAAGCAAAATAAAATAAGATACAGTACTCATTTGCAACTGAAGTCGAGGTGCTGGTTTGAATTTTAGTTCATGACATCTAATTATTCCACACATTTTTAATCGGGATTAAAAATAGTCAGATTAAGTTAGAAGATTTTAGATATAGAACAAAATTTTAGGTTAAAACGTCAAATTCAGAATAGTATTTTTACTAAACTAATATCTCAGTGCCATCATATACAACTATCTACGTTCATGTAAGTGCATTGAATGACTATTTCATGAAATCATGACATTTGGCACTTTCATGAACTTAGAGAGTTGTGTATTGCTGATTCTAATGTTTATAATTCTGTAAACCCATATTTTTTACGGCCGCAAATAATATATAGATCAATATACAACCTGACACTGACCTGCAGATTGCAAAAAACGTAAGAAAATTTGTATTTGGCGGGCTACCTTGGCGCATCCCCCTTAAAGACTGCGGTATACTTTAAATACGCACGTTTACCACCATTTTAGTTTTGACCAGTGCGCAGTGGTTTGAACTCTGCACACGCAGTTATTTTGACCTTAAAAAACATAATACTAAACAAGTATGAGTTATTGTTCGGTTAATTGGTGTGGAAAATCGTCTAGAACATCCAACTATAAAAAGATAGCATTAATTTTCATCGGTAAGTAGAATATATTTGTAATTTAATAATATTATTAATTTATTGTAGGGCTCAAGATAAACTGGTTGATACTTAAAGGGGCACAAAAAAAGTTCGCGTTGATGTCTTTTTGAAAAGTCCCTTTCTCTCACTAGGGTATTGCAATACGTCTGTCCCTTTCTATCTGCACTTATACTGGAGAGTGCTCGAGTGTTGTGATAACTTCATAATAAAGCAACTATATTATTGACGATAAAAATTACGATGTTATGGTAAAAAAGTAACATTAAGTACTTAAATGTTTACATTTTAGATTTCAAAATATTCCGTAACCTTAAGAAAAGTGGATTAATGCAGTTCACAGAGAAAATTTTATTCCAAATAAATATAGCGTTTTTTTGTTCAAGGCATTTCACAGCAGATTAAAAATAAGTAATAGCAATGTCATTTCCTTTCGGATAGAACAATAAATTCTTATAAGTGAAATTCAATTTAATTATTGTTTAATTAGGAAATCATCGAATCGACGTCGATTTTATCGATATCGATATTATTGTTGCAAAACTAACTTGTGCCTCACTATGTTTGGGGACTTTCGTCCGGTCCTGACATTGTTGCATCGGCCAATCACAACCGCTGTAATGTAGAGATGGGTTGTAACAGGTGAAACACGAAACACGATATCTGTGATCACTGTGACTGTGACAAAAAAATAACAGATCCAAATATCTGTTATTAAATCACAGCCTGTGATTTTTGTATGGACGATAAATACGTATCTCAATCGAATATCATCTTTATTTCTTTTGATATAAAGTCGAAAATCGTATCTATCTGTTATAAAATAACAGCTATTTCTTTTCGTTAAAGTCGAAAATCGTAACCGAAGGTTTAACAGTAACAGTCTTGAGGATCTGTGATTTTAAGTACCTAACATATATTTTTTATCGTTAGGAGCTACTGCTATCTGCTATTTTTTAATTTCTATGATTTCTATCTGTGACGATAAATACGCCTCACTCCTACTGTAATGTCTTAGTCCCCCGGCCCGCAGTGGTGAGTCGTGTGCCTAGATGAAATCGGTCTATCAGCTCTCAAGTGGTTTAATACTCTTTGTAACAGGTTATACACGGTATCTGTTATCAGTATCACTGTTACTGTTACAAAAAAAAATAGTTCCAAGTATCTGTTATTAAAACAGCCTGTTATTTTTGTACGGACGATAAATACGTATTTAAATCTCAGTTGAATATCTTCCATTCTTTAATGAGAAAGAGAGAGAAATTGATAACCTTGCTATATTCCTTCCTTTGTGTCAGTGTGTATGTAACAGCCGTGGTAACAGTTTGTGTGGGGATTGTTATAATGTTTAACAGTAACAGCCACGGTAACAGTCTTGAGAGTCTGTTATTAATTAATAAGTAACGGGTATTTTATATTGTTAGGAACAAATTGATAGTTGTTATTTTTTAATATCTGTTATTTTTATCTGGTACGTCTTACAATATATATACGCCTCACCCCTAGCCTGTGGTGAAATGTGTGAGGTAAGTCTATCAAAGTGTTTGATCAAATATATGACTATGTCTGGCCGGTCTCTGCAAACAAGTGTTCATATGTGTGTGCGAAGTCTATCCAATATGTTTGATCAAATATGTGACTATGTCTGGCGCCGGCTTTATTAAAAGAAATGGGGAAGAGAGTTGCCGGATTATCGCGACAACCATTGATATGTGCACGTAAGTTTTACACCAAACATTATTAGTGTTTTTCGGTGTTTGTATATGTAAGAATCACTTTGGTTGAGGTTTTCTTAACAGCAATAATTTTGTTTTTAGGAACGGCCGATAAACACGTGGCTACGACGCGACGCGGACGTCACGAGGAAAGCGGCGATGAACGATCTTGCGAGGACCTTGCGACCGTCCTCATGGTGCTTGAGGACATGTCACAACAGAAGCTGAAGACGCCGCGTCGCTAGATTCGCTTTGCTCCGCTCAATAATGACGATTTTCAGATGATACCAATGTTTTACGAAACTAAAGTTACCTATTTATGAGTTGCAGTTTATACAGTGCTGATTGCAGCAAGTTAAAATAAGTGCGTAGAATGAAAAATTTAAATAAAATAATAAATACAAATACTTAATTGATTTATTTAAATGTGTATGGATAGTCGATATAGTGGAGGAGCTCGTGGCTAAGTAATGTCAGCCGCACGGGTCGATCCATCAGGTTAAGCTACGCTTGCCGGGGTTGGTCCGTGTATGGGTGACCATCTTTACATACCGAGTGTCGTGATTTCATTGAATTAATATAAGAAATGTATTATTATCGAATTATAATATCCACTGTGGCAACACTGTCAAACTACAAATGACTAATATTGTAAGACACTTTAAAATGTATTTCCATTATGGCAACTGAATGTATTATTTTACTTTGGCAACACTTAGAAATAACGGTTATGATATTATCGTTATTTCTGGGTGGGGGCAAAAGTCGTTTAAAATGGTATAATGTAGTGCAGAGTCAGTCGTCGTTTGATTGTGAAATAGTTAAGTTGTGCGGATTAAAAGTATTAGCAAGAAAATAGTGTTTTCTTTATAAGTCAGAAGTGACAAGAACCACGAGCCATAGGTTGGTAAAATCGTAAGTAGTTTTATAAATTATTTACATTGTTCATTGTTTTTGTCCGAGATAAGTTCAGTGTGGAGCGAGGTGGTTATTGTGTAGTCTCATAACTCGGTATTTAAATAAGCAATCGTTGTGGCGTATTTCCCAGATGGTTAATATTTAAAACATTATGGTTAAAAATTATTATTATAATGGTAATTGGGCCGGTGCACGTGCTACCTTTGGTCGAGGCAACTCCTCGATAGGGTTATCGTAGCGTTGGACTGATTAAAGTTATAATGAGTAAATGATTGGGCCGATGCACGTGCTACCTTTGGTCGAGGCAACTCCTCGATAAGGTTATCGTTGCAGTGGACTAATTATAAACAATAAGTGAATAGTTGGGCCAGTGCACGTGGTACTCTTGGTCGAGGCAACTCCTCGATAGAGCTATCATTGGATTGGACAACTTCGAGAATAAGTAAATTAAAAATTGTGCGAGTGAATGTTGGGAATTTAGCCACGAGATTTCAATTCGTATAATCTGAATATTATGTTTTAAGTCTGTTCCGTTCACTGAATTTTCTGATCAGCTTTTTATAGTTTGTTGATGGTACGGCGGTATGGTGGTTTGATTATGGTTTGTTTGTTGGTTAGCTTAAGCAGTAGCTTAGATTTTGTTGATTGGGGCTATATCTAATGACTATATGAGCTATATAATGAAATGTATACTATAACCCCCTATGCGGCGTGCACTCGGGTTCAGCCATGTGGGTGAGCTGTTCAGAGATGTACGCCTATGCGGCGTGCTCTCGGGTTCAGCCATCTAAGTGAGCTGTTCAGAGATGTACGAGTATAGAAGACCTGTGCGGCGTGCACTCGGGTTCAGCCATGTAGGTGAGCTGTTCAGAGATGTACGAGTATAGTGTAGACCCCTATGCGGCGTGCACTCGGGTTCAGCCATCTAAGTGAGCTGTTCAGAGATGTACGAGTATAGTGTAGACCCCTATGCGGCGTGCACTCGGGTTCAGCCATGTAGGTGAGCTGTTCAGAGATGTACGCCTATGCGGCGTGCGCTCGGGTTCAGCCATCTAAGTGAGCTGTTCAGAGATGTACGAGTATAGAAGACCTGTGCGGCGTGCACTCGGGTTCAGCCATGTAGGTGAGCTGTTCAGAGATGTACGAGTATAGTGTAGACCCCTATGCGGCGTGCACTCGGGTTCAGCCATGTGGGTGAGCTGTTCAGAGATGTACGCCTATGCGGCGTGCACTCGGGTTCAGCCATCTAAGTGAGCTGTTCAGAGATGTACGAGTATAGAAGACCTGTGCGGCGTGCACTCGGGTTCAGCCATGTAGGTGAGCTGTTCAGAGATGTACGAGTATAGTGTAGACCCCTATGCGGCGTGCACTCGGGTTCAGCCATGTGGGTGAGCTGTTCAGAGATGTACGCCTATGCGGCGTGCACTCGGGTTCAGCCATCTAAGTGAGCTGTTCAGAGATGTACGAGTATAGAAGACCTGTGCGGCGTGCACTCGGGTTCAGCCATGTAGGTGAGCTATTCAGAGATGTACGCCTATGCGGCGTGCACTCGGGTTCAGCCATCTAAGTGAGCTGTTCAGAGATGTACGAGTATAGAAGACCTGTGCGGCGTGCACTCGGGTTCAGCCATGTAGGTGAGCTGTTCAGAGATGTACGAGTATAGTGTAGACCCCTATGCGGCGTGCACTCGGGTTCAGCCATGTGGGTGAGCTGTTCAGAGATGTACGCCTATGCGGCGTGCACTCGGGTTCAGCCATCTAAGTGAGCTGTTCAGAGATGTACGAGTATAGAAGACCTGTGCGGCGTGCACTCGGGTTCAGCCATGTAGGTGAGCTGTTCAGAGATGTACGAGTATAGTGTAGATAGACTTACACTCTAGTTCAGCCATGTAGGCGAGCTATTCAGTTTAAAGATACGAGTATAGTTTAGAGTACTATGCGGCATGCACTCTAGTTCAGCCGCGTAATTAAGTGAGCTTTATGGAGACGTATGCGTATAGTTTATTTCAGCCATATAGGCGAGCTATTCAAGATAAACATGTAAGAGTATAGTTTCGAGTTCTATGCGGCTTACACTCTAGTTCAGCCACGTAGGTGAGCTTTATGGAGATGTATGCGTATAGTTTAGTTCCATGCGGCTTGCACTCTAGTTCAGCCATGTAGGTGAGCTTTATGGAGATGTATGCGTGTAGTTTATTGCAGCCATGAAGGCAAGCTGAAGTTCAGAATTTAACTTAGACACTTATGTTATTTTATACAGCCATGTAGTTGAGCTGTAGTTCAGAATTTAACTTAGACACTTGTGTGATGCTTTGCAGCCATGTAGGTGAGCTGTAGTTTATAATTTAACTTACACTCATGTGATCTTATGCAGCCATGTAGGTGAGCTGTAGTTCAGAATTTAACTTAAATACTTACGTGATCTTATGCAGCCAAGTAGGTGAGCTGTAGTTCAGAATTTAACATCACTTATGTGATCCTTTGCAGCCATGTAGGTGAGCTGTAGTTCAGAATTTAACTTCGACACTTGTGTGATGTTTTGCAGCCATGTAGGTGAGCTGTAGTTTATAATTTAACTTATGAGCTGTAGTTCATAATTTAACTTAAATACTTACGTGATCTTATGCAGCCATGTAGGTGAGCTGTAGTTCAGAATTTAACTTAAATACTTACGTGATCTTATGCAGCCAAGTAGGTGAGCTGTAGTTCAGAATTTAACATCACTTATGTGATCTTTTTCAGCCATGTAGGTGAGCTGTAGTTCAGATTTTAACTTAAATATTTATGTGATCTTATGCAGCCATGTAGGTGAGCTGTAGTCCAGAATTTAACATACACTTATGTGATCTTTTTCAGCCATGTAGGTGAGCTGTAGTTCAGAATTTAACATACACTTATGTGATCCTTTGCAGCCATGTAGGTGAGCTGTAGTTTAGAATTTAACTTGGACACTTATGTGGTCCTATGCAGCCATGTAGATGAGCTGTAGTTCAAAGTTTAACGTAGGCACTTATGTGATCTTATGCAGCCATGCATGCGTGCTGTTAGTAGGCCATGTAGGTGTGCTGCTGTAGTCAACAATGTATGTGAAACATGTACCTAAGTGTGTAACAAGAATTGCACAGTAGGTGTGAAATCGATGGCTGTTAGGCAGTAGATTGGATATGGAATACTCGAAGGCAAAAGTAAAGTATGGACTTAAAGGAAGACCAATGGCCGCTTCCCGTACATTGATTTATTTGAAAATAGATTAGTGTATTTAATTTTAATCTTATTTGAGCTCTGCGTCATTTTCTGAACTAGTTTGTACAATATTTTTATTAGAGAAAGATTAATAGCCGATATTCAGTGTTGAACTTTTCAACAACATAACTACAGAATTTAATCAAACTTTCGTTATGAAGGAATCTGAGAAATTGCTTTATGTATATCCTTGAAATGAAGTGACCGATATATATATCAATTGGAACTTACGTCTAAGTATATGTTGAGGAAGATACGACCATAGTTCGGGTCTGGTTTGGTGAGTCTATACCAATGAGCATTACTTAGGCGATATTATCTTGATTTTAAGAGCATCAAAGAATCCAAATCAAGAATATCACTGACATCAAGGCCGTTATAAAATAGTTAGTGGTTAAACGGTTGTATTTGTTACTTCTTTTAACGGCAGTACCTTTAAAACAGATGTTTTAAAGTGGGTAAATTCCGTTACAGAAACTAAAACCGTGTCAATTAGTGAAGATTTTCTCAATGCTCGAGAACTATCTCAATAAAGCTGGCATTAAAATATGCCAAGACATTGATCAGTTTACTTTCGAAATTAAACTTTTTGCAAATAATAGGAAATGTTTTGCTCAGAGTTTGAGTGAGATTGGTTGCACAAACCGACAGTGCAATGAATATAGAGTTGGATGACAAACCCTTGATTGCTCTGTACGACCAAACATCGAATACTAAGCTGCATACAAATATCAGCTGCTTTGGATTCTTTTACAAAAAAATAATCCTTAAATTTGAGGTCGAATCTAAGCGGGAAAATAGACATTACAAAAAAATACTTTGCAACAATGATTTCTTAAATAAATTGTGCATATTTAAAACAAAGATATGCGGCAAGAACGCGTAATGGGCTATTGCATCCTATTTCCATGCCATACACTTAGACTACTTGGAACCATTTGTATTAGTTGTAACAATTATATTTTATCCATAGTTTGATAGTACAAAATAAATATCTCATTGCTAGAACAATTCAAATTTTTGAAAAAAATATTAACTGGTTTTGGAGCACAGACTAGAATACGTGGAACAGTTTTTACGCGAAACAGTTTAAATGTGTTAAACGCTGTTGCTTGTCATCAAGCAAATTGCAAAGCATAAAGGTTCAACCAGACAATTCTTATGACCTTGTGTCCATCTGTCATCTTGTGACCATCGCATCGAAATGGTTAAAGTACGATAGGTTATCTATCAGTAACGCCGGGTAGTTTTATCACCCCCTATTTCTTCAAATCTCTAAAAATATCGTCAAAGATAAGATGCCTTTGACTCTGAAAAGGTTTCCCTTGCCCTTACTTATTCATTGTGATTTAATATAAATTAATATGACTCATAGCTTCCGTTAAATAAATTTTCTTCTAAATTGATAACTCATCAACTAATGTTGTAAGTGGTCTACAATAAATATTTTAGAGATTCAACATCCGTCTGCTAATAAAATCGAAATAGCCATTTTTTTCAACGATCTAATTAATAAATCATCTTCCTTTTTATCATAATTTTGTTGTTATTATGTGACATAATTTTAATACGCATATGTGACATAATTTTAATACGCATAATGTTACTAGGCGTATTATCCGGAAACAAACTAGTTAGACGCGATAAATTATGCCTAAAATAATTATTCGTAAGCTGTTGTAATGCGTAAATATAGTTCGGTTATGTAAACAAAAGTATGCCATGATACATTGTCTTAATATCTTATGCAAATGGATAGGGAACCCAATTAGAGGTAGATATAATGGTCAAGTCATAAATTACTTATGGTAGCATTATAGATAGATAGGAGACTACATGAAATTAGAGCTTTCATTTACTTAACATTATTTGATGACAACAATATGATGCAGTTGATAAACTTATTAGAAGCTATGGCAATGATTAGGCAATGCGTAAACATATCACAAATTTAGTTGCTTAAGAATTATCACGTTCACGTTGCCGAGTCATATTTACAGTAGCTTGTTTTTAAGCTTGAAAAGCATTTATTATACTCTAAAAGGTTGTCGCTGAACTATTAATTCATTAGGCAACTAAATACATTTGAAGTCGAGTATGGCATTTTAAAGAAGCTGGGTTAATTTTTCGACAATTATGGCAAAAGTAAGAAATTATTCCCTTTTATCGGTTCATATAAAGTAATAGCAAAACGATAGGGTAATAAAGGGGTAAAATATAGGCTTAATGATTTCATGGTCGCGAGCGCAGCTGCTGAGCGCGGGGTCCTGGATTCGATTCCCGGGTCGGGCAGGGTGTTGTTTGTTTTCCCACTAGGAATTACTCAATGGCAGCCTAGAGATTGGAGTTGTGACGCCCCGTACCTCGGGGCGGGAGGGACATGTGGTGCCGTTGGTCCTGCGCCTTGACCTTAGCCGGTCATGTCAGGTTACTGTCCCGTCGGACCGAGGAAGAGCAGAAAGTGCATCTGTTTGCACTATGCATCCTGTGTGCTTGTCGGGTCTCCGTTGAGGTTGACCGCCCCGTGGCCGGAATTCGGTCATAGGACAAGTGAAGTGAAGTGCAACTCGTTTCTCTTTTAAACAGGTACCTACTAGGCAAGAATTGCCTATCACGAATGTATAATGTAATCTTGTTTATGTATTTTTTTTTTGTAGTTACTTATTTGTTACTTAATACACGTAAAACATTTCTTTATTCACAATTTGTAATCTTTAAATATGATCTCGCATTAGATTATAATTTTTAAAACATAATAAATTATCTATGTTATTGTTACTGACTTTTTGTGGTAATGTAATGCAATTCAGTTTAAATGTACAATTTTATTTTATTAGAATTTTTAGATTTCTACGACTTACATTTTTAACTATAATATCTAGCTATATTGCTGTGCCCTGATGTGCCCTGCTACAACGGCTCTTAGTTTATTTTTTTTTTGCAACATCTTGTTTTAGGTACCTTGTGGAACACAAATAAATGAATAGAAATATGAATAATTTTGCTATTTGATGTATTGCCTCAGTGTCGTGATTGTATAGTGCGTACTACGGAGTTAGCACGCCGTCGGATGGCCGAGTGTCGTGATTTCATTGAATTAATATAAGAAATGTATTATTATCGAATTATAATATCCACTGTGGCAACACTGTCAAACTACAAATGACTAATATTGTAAGACACTTTAAAATGTATTTCCATTATGGCAACTGAATGTATTATTTTACTTTGGCAACACTTAGAAATAACGGTTATGATATTATCGTTATTTCTGGGTGGGGCAAAAGTCGTTTAAAATGGTATAATGTAGTGCAGAGTCAGTCGTCGTTTGATTGTGAAATGGTTAAGTTGTGCGGATTAAAAGTATTAGCAAGAAAATAGTGTTTTCTTTATACGAGACTCCTCCGTGCCTCGGAAAGCACGTTAACGTATTACCCAGTTACTGGGTTGTGGAGGTCAGATAGGCAGTCGCTCCATGTAAAATACTGGTATTCAGCTGCATCCGGTTAGACTGGAAGCCGACCCCAACATAGTTGAGAAAAGGCTAGGCAGATGATTATATGGATAGTCGATAAAATCCTTTAGACCCGTACTGTTGAATAATTATTAATATCACTAGATAACTAGCTTCTGCTCGCGACTTCGTCTGCGTCAAATTACTTGTTCCCCCGTCCCACACCGTCCCATCGCATCGTCCGCGCTATTACTTCGTTTCCGCTTAGCGTTAGGACTTTTTTTTCTTTATGCTCGGCTCCTAAGGGTCGTAGCGTGGTGGTAAATAGCCCATAGCCTTCCGCAAGAATAGGGCTACGCAAAGCAAAAAGAATAGTAGCTAATGCAAAAAGAATTTTTCAAATCCGACTGGTTGTTTCAGAGATTACCGCGTTCAAACAAACAAACAAACTCTTCAGCTTTATTATTAGTATAGATATATACGATACATAGATATACGTAGAATAAAATAGTAAGAAATATGATTTCAAATGTCATCGCATTAAGGTAAAACGAAAAGAAACGACTCTTGCCGATTTTGCCCGATTTGTTAATTATCCGACGAAATTAAGATAAGTTACTCAGCCACTGGCTAGGGTTCATAATTGTCAACGTCAAATGTTAGTTTCTTTTCTGCGATATGTCAGATAAAATATGGTGTTGCAGTTTGTACCTACCCCACACAAATTGGAATACTGCTACCTGATAGGTAAATAACAGTGAAGGAACAAATAATTAAGACATCGTCTAGATAAACTAAAGTGGGTTCGCGACCTTACTCTGCTCGCCGTCGGTGAAACGCGTGAAGCTTTCTCAGAATTTCATTGTCAAATTGGCTCGCAGCTCGCGGCGATGACAGACGGGCGAGTAAGCTCGCCGAGCCACAAGTACAAGTACTTGCTCGCACGTCTATCACCCGTTTAAGTGGGAAAAAATACGTAAAATAGAAACTAACTCAAAAACTACGCAAGCAAAGTTAATAAAATGAAGATTGGACCACCTCGGAAGCATGACCTACCAACTACTAATCAAAAAAAGGAATCATGAAAATCGTTTTTTTTTTCTTGATTTTGGGAAGTCATCCAATGACTTCTCCCACTCTGGACGGAGCGGATGGGCGTGTCAGACTTATACTACCCGTGTTCCTTCAGTTGCCTGTTGCCAAGGTCCCCGTATCCCTTTCGGACTTTCCCGCAACGCCCGAGCGGTCTGCATGTCTTTTGGATGAAATACTATCTACTTCTAAGTCGTCTGACGTTGAAATTGATATACTTACTGTAATAAAAATGCTTTGTAACTGTGATTTTTGCTTTCAATAACCGTTCAAAACGCCCAATATTCCTACTAAATATTAGTGATTCTTTAGGTTATGGGCGTATTTCTCAGTATTCCCGTTAGAAGAAGTATAATTGTTACTACCACTGTAATCTAGAGACCATAGGGATCAAATCAACATGCGTTTCATTAATAGACGCCACAATTTTTGGTGGGCCTAATCGCCGAACAAAAAAACTATCTCCTTTGCACTATTTTGCAGTTGGAGAATTGCCCGTCGCTACGAATTTTCGTGTACAAAATTTTTTCTTCGGAGAATTTACACCCACAGCTTTCACCTCTTAACATCTTTGAGAAATACATGGGCCCCGGTATTTTTGTAATCAACAGCTGCACACCAGGGCATATGAAATATTAATGCGTAAAACGTAAAAGAAGTCGCTTCATCATCTGCCTAGCCTTTTCCCAACTATCTTGGGGTCGGCTTCCAGTCTAACCGAGGATGCAGCTGAATATCAGTATTTTACATGGAGCGACTGCCTATCTGACCTCCACAACCCAGTAACTGGGTAATAACAAGGGGTATTACCCAGTTACTGGGTTGTGGAGGTCTGACTGGTAAAACTGGTTGTCAGACTTTCGGGCTTGTGATGACCCGTAACGACTGTCAAAGATCCACAAATGACAGCCGGGACCAACGGTTTCACGTGACTCGGAGGAGTCTCGGTATGTAAAGATGGTCACCCATCCACGGACCAACCCCGGCAAGCGTAGCTTAACCTGTTAGATCGACCCGTGCGGCTATTATTACTTAGCCACGAGCTCCTAAAAAAAAGAAGTCGCTTGTTCACAAAAAAAAAATGAATAATGTATGATTGCTGTCAAATCCTTGGACTAATGATGGTAGCGACATCTGAAGTATGCAAGTGTCCGTTTTTATTCCCATTGTTTTGACAAAATCGTGGCATATTAAGATGGCGACGTAGTTTTGATTTTGGCCGCGCGACAAAATAACCTTGTATCGATAAAAAAAAGTCTGACGTTTTGTCTTGACAGTTTGTCAAAAACAACATCGAAAACACATTTTTGTATAGAAGTAGAGAACAGACATTTTATTTTTTTACAACATCACAACCATGCAATAAGCTACACATGTCCTATGTATGACCCCAACTTCCAAAATCCACAAAAAAACTAAAAATACATCTAAATCAGCCTTCATTTCCTGCAAATCAATATGAGTCGAAAATATGTAAGTGCAACCTATGTAAGACGTTATTTAAATATAATTGCTCAAATAATTTAATTGCTAGATCCTCATGCTGTATTTATTGTTCTTGGATGAAACCTGGCTCTGCTGAAATTGTGTTAATTTGTTTTCACATTAGGGACCTCTTGCCTGTTTTACCGGTTATGTAAGGCCCCCCTACTAATTAAGCACACCCCTAATTTATGTAACTAACTTTTAGGAAGACTTCGACGAATTTTGTGACCCGGACAGTCCCAATATAGTCAAGTATGATGATGTTTTACAAGCAGCACATAGAATACGGCCATTGATTATCAACACGCCTGTCATGGTAAGTTTAAAGTTATGCAAGGGATGCAAGGATTCGCCGATTGGAAAGATTTTCTAAATATACCAAAAACTGTTTAGGGTTCCGTAGGTACTTACCTCAAAAGGAATAAAAACTCAACGGAATCGGGGTAACATGAAAAAATAGATACCTATTAGTTTTTGCAATTACAAACTTACATTTTCAGTTGAAGCATCGACCGTGATATCGAACGATTTATAGGAGAACATTTTTTTTCAACCTCAAAGTTTTCTAATTAGGTATGTTTGTCCTTCAATGCGGAATTGGAAATTCAAAGGCCGTACATTTACTCTTTACTTATTTAATTCAAATCGGTCTACTCTCCAGTCTACTTATCATAAGTACCTATTTTTTAACCGACTTCTTCAAAAAGGAGGAGGTTCTCAATTCGTCTGTATGTTTTTTTTTTATTTTTTTAATGTTAAGTAAAGTTAGTCCTTAAAGCCGGAATTGGAAATTCATAGGCCGTGTAACGTGAGTGAAGCCGCGGGCAACCGGGCAACTTTGAACCAACAGTGCACAAATCCTACTCTCACTTGTCCAATTATTTTATGAGGTAGGTACCTACCTACTGCCTACTGCCACACCTAATTGCAGAATTACATTTCAGGCAGCACAAACCCAGAAAGAGTTGGGTATATATATTCATTATAAATTGGAATTCATGCAAAAATCTGGTAGGTACGTATCTAATAACCCTTTCTCATACCTAAGGGCTTATAAATGTGAAAGCTTGTACGTTTGTTAATAAGGTAACCCGAGAAATTCAAATTGTCATAGGTTTTTGTTTGCAGGTCTCGGTGTCAGGCGGTATATTGATTAATATATGATTCGGGACCGTAACAAATATGGCTTTACAGAATTATAATAATTTGAATTTCGCGGGCTACCTTAGCGCATCCCCCTTAACGTAATACGTTAGTCGATAGTAGCTCTTAAAACTACACATTAATTACAGTTTCAAGGAAAGGGGGTGTTTGAATGCTCTTCAACTTTTGCCGGGTGACAAGAAGAAGCTCGGAGTAGTAATAGCTTCAACAGGTAATGAGGCCATAAGTATGTGCTATCACGCAGCAACAATGAGCATCCCGGTAATTGTGGTTATGCCCGCTGCATTGGCCATTGACAAGATGCAAAGATGTCATGGATATGGCGCGAAGGTTGTTGTGCACGGATCAAACTTGGTGGAAGCTCAAAAATATGCTCGAGCTCTGGCAAGAGACAAGGGACTTACTTATATTAATGGGTATGCATATACATTATTTTTACGTTCACGATAGCTCCATTTACATATACAATTTTATGAATATCAAAAAGTAGTGCCTCCCCAGCCGGTGCCGGCACCCAAAATCAACCAAAACTGCATAAAAAGGCAATTTTCAAGAGCCTAGAATCCTACATCTCGCAAGCAGTAACTCTTCTCGCGTGACTAACACATATACAAAACCCCAACAATAACAGTTGTATTAGGTTAGCCCACCCCACTAGCCACAAAACTCCTCTGGTCGGAGGATCCTGCGTTTTTAACTTGAACGCTAGCGCAGCCTTCGTGCAGCTACTTCATTGTGACGTCAACTTCAGTACCTCAAGCTCTCGAGCTGCGAGTATCAGCCAGCCAGCATCCACGCCTAAACGGGTATCCTGACCGTAGGCATGCAGTGGACGCGCAGGTTGCGTAGATCACAAGAAAACGGGGGGAGAAACTGAGGGCAGCCGAATGTCCGAATGTTTCATGGGAACTATGGGACTCATGCAATTACATGCGGCTGAGAGGGATGTGTCCTCATGCTGTATTTATTGTTCTTCTCTGCTGAAAGATGAGAATACTGAGAGGGATGTGTGGTGTTACGCGAATGGATAGATTAAGAAATTACCTATCCATTCATGTAATGAGATTTGGAGGAATGAAGAAAATGTCGTGAGGAAAGTTTTGGGTCTATGAATGCTATAAGAGAAGGAGAAGAAACAATGTGGCTAGAAGGGGGTGACGACTAATAGAATAGTATGGAAGAAAATGTTTCTCTGACCCCAAATAAATTGGGATGAGAGAATGACATTGACAGAAGTTACTTGCTAAAACTTTTGAAGAATATTTCCATTCTGTACCTATCCCCAGTCATGATAATATCTTTACTTAGGAACAACAGGGTGGTCTGCTAACCTCTTAGGTATGAAATGGTCGTTCCCTATAAACATGGGACTTTAGAGGTATGAGGAACAGGCTGTAAAGTTCACTCACCTCTATAGAAAAGGGAGGATCCTCCGACCAGACGATGTACCGTGTCTGGCGGGCACCTGCCCCGCTGCCCAACGATTGATGTCGGAAAGTTATTAAATACGGTGATCCCGCGGTAAAAATTGCGCGATGCAGGATTTGTGTGACGTCAGGTCTTTGATGCGTATTTCGCAAGAGGCGATATAGATGCCGCCTTATGACTGTTCCCAAATTACCCTAGGCTACGCTGATAAAATATTCGTTTTTCTAGTTAACCATTGTATTGATTACTGTTACGGTCAGCTTACCCTGAGTTTATTTATGTAGGTACGATGCGGTAAAAGAAACCTAAAAATACACTCTTAACTCTGGTTCTCTGTTATCTTTATTAAAATCGGTTTATTTTTACTTTCCAAGTCGTGACCATCCACATGTACTCGCCGGGTATGGGAGTCTTGCATTAGAAATTTTGGAAACCACGCCGTTCCTGGATGCTTTAATTGTTCCAGTAGGCACTGGAGGATTAGCCGCTGCCATGGCTACCGTTATGAAACACCAGAAACCTTCAGTTCTTATTTATGTAAGATCTATAGCTATTGTAGCTATAAGTTTACTTTATACTTTACCAATAAACTTTCCCTTTACCTATACTCTCAATAAGTTACCTTATGCCTCATCACCTGTCTAATTCCCATTTCCCAACTATTTTGGGGTCCGCTTCCAGTCTAACCGGATGCACCTGAATACCAGTATTGTACATGGAGCGACTGCCTTTCTCCTCCGCAACCCAGCCCAACCCAACCTTGTGCCTACTAAACGTTAATTATTGTTCTCGCAGGGTGTCCAACCTGAGTTGACGCCGACGTTTTTCAGCTCTTTGGAACAAGATGAACAGGTCACACTACCAATACAAACAAACGTCGCCGATGCTATTACTGTTAGTGCCATCGGTTGTAATGCATTTGCCACCGCAAAGCCACTTCTAGACAAAATGGTAAGCATAGTCTTTTAAGTATTTCAAGTAGACACATTTTAAACAAGGGATGCATCGATACGCATCTTGGCTGATACGATACTGATACCGATATTTATGAATACATATTGGTGATACCGATGGTTTCAAGGACTGACTATCATTCGGAATCAAGTTATGCGGAAAAAAGCGATTTCGCAAGTCGCGTTTGTATGAGGCCTACTATAGAAAATAGTCTCTCGGATGCGACAGAACTTATTTAGAAACTAAAGTAAGCACTTTTGCGCCAATCTTTTTAAGTTGGGATGGAAAACCTCATTGCGCCACAAATAGAGACGATCTGCTTCACTTAATAGAGTGTACTACGTGAGCTCGACAAATGGATGTGCGATTCACGCTTGTGCGACAAAACTACTGCGACTCACCATAGTTCGGATGCACGCTTGTGCGACACACTGAACTTCGACATCACGCTAGGGCGACCTTGTCGACTCAACCTTTGTAATTGTATTAATTATTTATAATATATATACCAGTGGCGAAGGGTGATTTTGCGGGGGTCGGAACCCGTAGCAAAAAAAAATTAACAAAAAAAGAATACGGATGAATTGAGAACCTCCTCCTTTTTGAAGAAGTCGGTTAATAATACTTGTTACGATGTCACTTCGAACCTTCATACTAGCCGCGAAAAGCTACTTCTTGTTTGTTTACCTAACAAAAACCGTTTAAATAAATTCCTATTTCGATCTACTTTTCTCAAACTTATTTATAAAGTCACATTCAAAAAGCCCGCTTTCACAAACCACGCACACTCACACAGTTCAACAAGTGATTTCAACCGCACTACCGCAGATTATCTTTACTAAGCTCCTAATACTGCAACGCCATCTAACGAAAATATCAGAAAAGCAATGCATTTTGTCAGTACAAGAACGAGATGTCCATTCAAAAAAATTACAAAATAATTAAACAGAGGGCGCGTTTAACGAGAAATTTTCAGGGAGTGGAATTTTACAATTCAGAGTTTTCGCACACGGCCACTAGAGGGAATTGGCCGCGTGGGTGTAGAGCTTCAAACGAATTAGCGAAAAATCGTCAGATTATGAATGTAAAAACCCCTTTATTACATAAACTACTAGAATCTGAGAAAAGTAAACAAGGGAAACAATACATTTTATTTTATTTTCAACTGCCATTCATATTTATCGTAAAGGGAGACATTAGAATGTTTGAGAAAACCATCACGTTGTTTGTAATTTATACTTATATCTGAGCGAACTCGGCCTAACGTAATTATGTGTTTCTTATTTTCAAAACTTAACCTTGGAAAGCATGTTTCCTCACAAAGAAAATAATCCTAAACAACAATTTATAGGCTACCACTAAGCTACCAGACGGGCCGCACGCGGCCAAAAGGCATTGTAGTAATTAGAAAGTCTTTAACGAATTATTGCCGCCATCCTAATCCTACTGATCGTACTAATAACTTATCAAATGTATTTATCTACTTACCCCAAATACATAATTACAACGTACACTTTCACTAAAGTTTCACTTTAATCACTGTTTTATACCAACAAACAAATACTACTACTACGATTCTCGTACTGATAATCTAAAGTATTCAATAAATAATACGAACAAAATGCAAATTAACTGCAAGTGTAAACAAATTATAATACGATTACGTCAAACAGCAAGCAACCACACAATAGCGTCCTGTCCGAACTCCGAGCCGAACGCATTACGAAATTCAACGAAAACTACAGAACCGATATCGCTGCATCTCGTTCACGCGCAAGCAATTTTCGATCGCTTTAGGTACCATAACTCGTATTTGACCGGCTTGCTTGAAGCGTATGAAACCGGGGTGTCACGTGACCGAAGTGACGTCATGACGCCTTGAATTTTGATTGAGCGATAAGCCCGCCGCGCCGCCGACTTATTTTAGAGAAAATTTTTTTGCTGTTGTGTGACAACAAAGACAAAACATTGAATGTAGGCGTTTTGTATAGTTTTAATTTTATGGTGTATTAAATACCTATAGTGTGATTACTGAACAGGCATTTTAAACACTAGTGACCGTGTTATTTTTCAATGACGATAGAGTGGTTTTGTTTTGAATTCCAGAAGGGAAGCCGATAAGAATCGGGTTATACGGTAGCTTCGGCCGTGATATATACAAAAGGACAGATTCCTCTCCGTTGGCCGTTGGCACTGCCAGCATAGCCGATACTTCTTACTTCAAATGAAGTGTAACTACTTCGTTTGAAGAAAGAAGTTCGGACGTACGGGCAGCGGGGCCTTAGTAATAGGGTCCCGTTTTATCCTTTGGGTACGGAACAAAAAAAAATGCTTTTCGTTGGTAAGCCCATCACTTGAGCACGATTGGGCCGAATTGGCTATTTTTGTTCTAAAATGTTCGTAATAATCCAAATCTATACTTAATATTATAAAGCTGAAGAGTTTGTTTGTTTGTTTGTTTGAACGCGCTAATCTCAGGAACTAACTAACTACTGGTTGGAATTGAAAAATTCTTTCTGTGTTGTATAATCCATTTATCGAGGAAGGCTACAGGCTATATACCATCACGCTACGACCAATAGGAGCGGAGCATGAATGAAAAATGTTGCAGAAACGGGAAAAATATTCCTTTTTAAGAGCTTCCGTTGCGTGCGCTGCGTATACGGTTTAAGTTACGCAAATATCATCTACGATGGAATTTTCCTCTTTAAAAGTTCTAAAAAAAAGTCCGCGATAGGATATGTCTATCTTTTAAGATTGACTCACTATAACCTTTTTTTATGGTAATCAAATTTGTTCGAAATTAATGCATTATTTGCGAAGGAGTTTTATCAACATAATATTAATTCTTATTCAAATAAATAGTTTTAACATCAAGGGTATTTATGTAGCAGTAAAATACTTTTTAATTCATTCGAATCGGACATTTAATTTCGAAGTTATCACGTTCGACGCTGGCGCCGCGCCACCGCGACGTTCCCAACTCTAGAGAGGAGAGGATGGGCACACGGGTAAACCATGACCTGGAATAGGACATATCATACGTTTTATCCCTATATTCCCATGGGATCGAGACCTACGCGGGTGAAACCGCGGGGCACAGCTAGTTAGAATTATATAGAAAAAAAACTTTTTACAAAAAAAAAACAACCGACTTTAAAAAAACAAACACAAAAAAGTGAAAAATAACTTTAATTTCGGGCAAAAAACGAAAATTGAAAAGCAGACACTGACTTCCGAAATTAAAGTTATTTTTCACTTTTTTTGTTTGTTTTTATAAAGTCAGCGTCAAATAGTTAGTGACACTCAGGGTATCCAAATAAATAGACGCAACCAAAAAGTCAATAATATACACAGGTACAAACAAAGTTTTCATATTGTTGTCAACAATATAGTCGCTCAAAAGGTCGAGACGTTTAAAATGTCTTAAAGATCGGTTCAGTCAAACCGCCATAAATATGGTTACAGTCATCTCGCCAATGGTATCCAGGCATTACAAGTGTTCAAAAATATGGAACACATTAGAAAAATAAACCTTACTGCTTTAAATTTTAAATATTATTTCTCACGTCAGCATTTCACAAAATGAAAGTGATAGAAACTTCTGCTGTCCTTTTCATTTTAAGCATGACGTCATAGACATGTCTTTTGTTTTGTAAATAATTTCGTGCATAGCCGTTTACGATACTTATATGTGCTTATATTTTAAGCAATAAATAGCTGACTGGAAATAGTTGTAAACCTCATTGATAATGAGTATGTGTATATATCTTATAGAGCAAGAGTGCTTATCTATGATTCAATATCATGTTCATGTCACTTATAATAATACGAAATTATTTCGTATTGAATTTAACTTTTGTACCTATTGATTAAAATGAGCACTTTCGATCGTACAGAGCACTAAAAACTCTCATCGGATGTAAAAATAGACAAAAACATTTTTGCTCTAATTATCTTTATTTTTTTAACTAAAATCGTGTATATCCACCGTCTGCTAGAATTACGTCAGAAAGACGTCTTCGCATAGATTGTACCGCATTATAGCAAAAATTGTCTCCTCTCATGGACTCCCAAACTTCATCGACGTGAGTCCTTAAATTTGCGGTGGTTCGTGCTCGAGTACTGTCCCATACCTGAACCATTTTGCCCCACAATTTTTCGATCGGATTTAGATCGGGACTATGAGGCGGCATCTTAATTAACTCCAGGTCCATGTTACCATCCAAGTAATTTTGAACAACTCTGGAGTTGTGTACGGAACTGTTATCTTGGACAAACCTAATCCTTTCATGGGGATAAAAAATCCGGGCTGTTGGAAGCAAAACGTTTTCGAGGATGCCTTTGTATCGGGGGCCATTCATTCTTCCTCCCACTTCGACTAGCTCTCCTGGTCCGCTTTGGGTCATCCATCCCCAAAATCCTAAGGTGATTCGGCCGCTGCGGTTATTAGGGAGAACATTTCTTTCATCATACCTTGTTTTCGATGTTCGGTATAGAGATAAGCGTCCCTGGGCAGACGAACAAAAAACTTTTTCATCTACAAAGATCACATTATCAAAATTGAAATTTAAATAATATCGTGCGAATTGTAAACGCTGCGCATTAAGCCTCGGTGTCAATATAGGCTTTTTAGCAGGAATACGATGGTGTAATCCATGTTCTCGCAGGCGTCGTCTTATTGTGCTCTGTGAAGTACCAAATTCCACAGACATACTCCTGGAGTTTATAAAACGATTGCTAATAGCTCGCTGCACTATATCTCTGTCTTCATTTGTACTCGTTTGACGTGGACGACCAAATGAAACATGGTTTTGCAATGCACCATCACTGCGCCATCTCTCTAGCCAACGGTATACGGTGTTTCTCTAAATAAAAGAAAGAAGAAGAATCTTAAGAGATGCGAATTATTCGATAGTTAACTCATCTAAAGCGATACTTACAGATATTCCCAGTTCATTTGAAATATCTGTTACGGAGACACCTTTCTCCCTCAAATATATAATTCGATGTTTTGTGGTGTCACTAATGCGATAAGTAGCCATATTTAAGCATGAAACACTATTATTGCTTCAATATTATTTCTAGCTTGCTTTAGTAATGCACTTGACATTGATATGACTGATAGATAATATAATGACATGCAAACAACACAAGATTGCCTAAAGAGGTTTCCATCTTTGGGAAACCGTTTATTTTTAAAAGGGCGGCCGCACACGTCAGGTTGCGTCGGGTTCCCGATGCGGTTATAGAATCAAGGCACCCAAAGGCGTCAATTCCATAGAAAATACTCGTGCACCACACACGCACGATTCTGCCCGAACGATTAAAAAAGCTAACGTTCGACCAGGATGTACGGGCAGTGCGTCGGGTCGACCCGACGACCATTCAAGCAAGCGAATCGGGTACCTGAAGCCGCACTCGCAGTAGAATTTCTATGTAGCTGTGCACGCATTCGGTTCGCTCGTACGGTTTTGTCTCCAGAAGTCCGGGTCGCCTTGGCCATCGTGCGGTGCGGACGTACGTGGTGCTGATTAATTGTCGAAAAGTATCCCGTATGTTTATGGAACATACGTCATGACGACTTAAACGATAGAATTGACTTCGTACAATCTCTGCGTATACCCAATAGCATCGCTGTCTTTTCTTTCATTCTTTTGACAAAAGAATTGCTAATAGAAATTCGTCATCTCCATTCTTTTTAAATTATTTTTTATTTCATGCGTTCAAGCGTTCTTCGATACAATCGCCACAAGCTCTGGCACACGAGAGCGTAGAAACAGAAACCGAATACAATCAAACGCCTGTATGCGAAACTCGTCCGATCGGGTTTCTGAATTGGAGAATCGGAAAAGGTACCTGACGTGTGCGGCCGCTAGTTTATTTTTCTATGTGTTCCATATTTTTGAACACTTATAATGCTTGGATACCATTGGCGGGATGACTGTCACCATATTTATGGCGGTTTAACTGAACCGATCTTTAAGACATTTCAAACGTCTCGACCTTTTGAGCGAATATATTGTTGACAATAATAAGGAAACTTTGTTTGTACCGATATTATTGACTTTTTGGTTGCGTCTATTTATTTCGATACCCTGAGTGTCACTAACTATTTGACGCTGACTGTACCTACCTCACACAAATGCGTATACCGTTATCTGCTATGTCAGCTATACTAAGTGTGTTCCGCGGAACCCTAGGGTTCCGTGATACCTCTGTCAGGGTTCCGTAAGAATTTAGAAAAAAAAATCAAAACACCTCTCTCTGGTCGCTCCGCGGCTGCGCGGACTCCGCGGCCGCGCGGAGACAAAACGCTATGAACGTTATTTATTTATTTATTTGTATTTGTAGAAACATGTGTTACAATAGCTGGTACAATATCTCATAAGTTTGGTATCAACAATTTTATACTTGTACAACCCGTTCGCTCTAAGTTTGCCGTTCTGTGGAATGCGCGTACCCTCCCCCACGTGACAACAAAATTTATAATGTGTCATAGTTTTACCCAAATATTACAATTTTTATTGTTACAATTAAATAAAAAATATTTTTATATTATGTTTTGCTGACGCTACTTTTCGAACTTCATACCTATCGCCAGCGGCAAACTTAAAACGAGCGGGTAGTATACTTGTGAGCGCGTAGTCTCTTTGATAAAAGCCGCCTCTGAATTAGACGCTATAGTTGTCAACAAGCGACTTTCGACTCTAACTTCAAAGGATAAAGTCGATATTGTTTACAACGCAATTTTTAAATTTCTGTTTTTATTTTTGCTTTTTGTTTATCAAAGGTGCCGACTCGAGTATTTTCGAGAATATTTGAGATCGAGTCTAGGACTAAGTATAAAAGCGTCGCCCGTCGTCAGTTGACGATTAGCGTTCGGAGCGATAAGTTACTGCCTACTTACAAGCTCGCTAGCGAGAAACTAGTGTTCATTGTTTTACTGCCTGCTGTATTCTGTTGTCTCAGTTTTGTACATTTCTTCACCGTAGGTACTAAATTTAGTCTCTTATACGCCGTAACGATTGTGGATTATTTAAACCCCAGTATCCTGACGTGTAACATTATAAATAAAGAAGAATGGAACGTTGGCTTAAAGGTGTTAAACGTGTTGCAACAACATCTTCCAATGACGCTGAATGTTCAAAAGCAGTGCGCGCGGAGAATATAGCAATCACCGATTCAGAAGATGATGCCACGACGTCAAGCTCGACGGTTTCAAAGACGAAAAGAAGGAAGTATGATGAATCTTATATCAGTTTCGGATTTGTTGATTCCTACGGCTCACCTCTCTGCATGCTCTGTAGTAAACTGCTTCCTAATAGTTCCATGGCACCTGCCAAATTGCGCCGACATTTAGAAACTGTACACCCCGAGTCTAAAGACAAGAATAAAGAATTTTTTGTTCGCAAAAAAGATCAGTTATTAGAAAGTCAAAAAAATATGATGCATGTAACACAAACTATCAACGAAAAGGCCACGGAGGCATCATATTTAGTTAGCTATCGCATTGCACAAGCAGGTGAAGCGCATACTATCGCTGAGAAATTATTAAAACCATGTGTATTAGACATAAAAAAATGTATGCTCGATGAAAAATCTGCAAAGCATCTTTCTACTGTTCCGCTATCAAACGATACTGTTTCACGACGAATCCATGATCTGGCAAGCTACGTCAAACAAGAACTAGTTACACGTCTACAAAATACACGATTCGCCTTGCAAATGGACGAGTCGACTGATGTCGCTGGTTTGGCTATCCTGCTGGTTATTGTGAGATATCCATATAAAAGTTCTTTTGAAGTAGACATGCTTATGTGTTCATCGCTGCTTACAAACACTACCGGGGAAGAAATTTTTAATAAAATAAATATATTTTTTGAAGAAAATAATCTCACTTGGAACAATTGCATTGACATTTGTACAGATGGGGCCAAGGCGATGACAGGTAAAACAGCAGGAGCAGTGTCACGAATTAAAAATAAAGCGCGTAATTGTAGTTCCAGTCATTGTATTCTGCATAGACAAGCGCTTGCGATGAAGCAAATGCCGTCAAATCTAAAATTAGTTATGGATGAAGCGGTAAAAATAATTAATTTGATCAAATCACGACCACAACAATCCCGATTGTTCTCATTATTGTGTGAAGATTATGGCAGCAAACATAAAACACTGCTGCTCCATACAGAAGTGCGATGGCTGTCTCGGGGTAAAACTTTAACAAGGCTATTTGAACTTAGAGCCGAGTTACAAATGTTTCTTTCAGCAGATACTTCTTTTAATTTGAAGGACCGTTTGTATGATAAAACTTGGTTGTTCCGATTGTCTTTTATGGCGGATATCTTTCAAAAACTTAACGAATTGAATTTATCGTTGCAAGTTAAACAGACAACAGTGTTTCAGGCCTATAATAAAATAACTGCTTTTAAAAGAAAATTAGATTTTTGGATCATTTGCATTGGTAAGAAAGAAATAGAAAGCTTTACGTTACTCAGTGAGTTTGTTAGCGAAAACGACTCAGTAATGTTTGAAGATGATGGGTTTGAATTGGTCCAATATCTCAGTTCGATGCGCGCATCTTTTGAAAAGTATTTTCCCGAAGAACACAATACAAAAATTAAAGTGAATTCATGGATTCATAATCCTTTTTTACCCAACTTGGAAAAGCCTGAAAACATGTCAAACGAGATATATGAATCTCTTTTAGAAATGTCATCAGACACAAGTATGGAGTCACTGTTCAAAACGACGCCTCTCAATGATTTTTGGTGCAGAATCCAAGATGAATATGCAATGCTTGGCCAAATGGCTCTGGATATTCTGCTCCCGTTCCCAACTACATATTTGTGCGAAACAGGATTCTCTACCTACGCAGCCACGAAAACAAAATATCGCAATAGACTGGACGCCGAAGCTGATATGAGACTCCAACTTTCTTCCATCAAACCTGATATCAACCAATTGATGAAAAATAAAAAACAGTTTCATACCTCCCACTAGTGAGATTTTTTCTTTTTTAATATTTTCTATTGTTGTCCTTGCCAAGTGGTGAAGTAAATAATAATTAGTAACCGTTACATTGTACTTTTATTATGCTGATTAATAAAAAATACACTTATAAAAACAATTGTTTTATTGTAGGGTTCCATCAAGTATTTTGCTTCCCAAAAGGGTTCCGTCATTTAAAAAGTTTGAGAACCACTGTGCTATGTAAATAACAGTGACGGAGTGAAATAATTATATCATCTACATAGCAAAGTGGGAAAAATACGTAATTATTGAAGCTAACTCAAAAACTACGCAAGCAAAATCAATAAAATTTATATGGGACCACCTCTGAAGCATGACCTACCAAACAAAAAAGAATCATCAAAATCGATTCATAATTGGCGGAGTAATCGCGTAATATACATACAAAAAAAAAAAAAAAACTTACAGCCGAATTGAGAACCTCCTCTTTTTTGAAGAATTCGGTTAAAAAGATGAAAAAGTTTCCCGAAAAATTGAAAAATATGGGACAACGGAAAGTGGTGTTTTGTATGGAAATTGAAATTTGGACATCACAGCGTCTGTCGAAATAAAATATAGAAAGAAGTCATGAGTGTTGTTTAACATTTCATCTTTTATAGCTCCTAGTGAAAGAGGACTGGGTCACCCGCGCAATGCTACATTTATCAGAGAGAGAAAAGTTCATAGTGGAAGGAGCTGGAGCTTGTACACTGGCGGCTATCCTCGGAAACCTTGTTCCAGAACTGAAATCAAAGACGTATGTATCTAACGTCCTAAGTAGCAACTTTGGTCTATAACTATAATCCCTGTAATATAACTACCTACGTAGGTACTATATAGTAGCCGTGCCAGACCAGGCCGACAGCTTGCCTCTTCGCAATATACACGCATACTTCTTTTTATTTATAGTGTGGTCTGCATACTAACTGGAGGAAATGTCGATAATATCATGTTGGTTCGTTGTTTGGAAAGAGGATTAGCCGCCGAAGGGCGCTTAGTGAAGTTTAGGGTAAGAAACTACTTATACTTAATATTGTTAGGTAAGTAGGCAGGGTGGGTCTGGCCCCAGGGGATACCGGGACTTTTCCCGGTGGGCCGGTCCCTCCGTGGGCCGGTCCGGTCCATTTTCCCTTCATTTTATTTAGAGCAAAGCCATGATTAGTGAGATAATTATTACCTATTTTATTTCGAACCACAAAAAAATCCCGGTAGTTTTTTGGGTCCCAGACCGACGCTGTAGATAGGTACACAGGATGTAAGGGTAAACACTCTTGTCATTCAAACCATGGGTAGTTGACTTAAATATAAAAATAAATGACCGAACACAACAAAAAAAAAACGTTATTTTCATTAAAAGATTTTAAAAAGTTTCTATCTGACACCGTGCTTGCTAGCGAAACAGCTGACTGACTAAGGGAGGGATCGCGCTCGCTGCCGGTCAGGTCACATCCCGTACCCCTCGCCCGTGTTGAGACGCAAGTTCGTTGCCCTAGCGCATAGGGCAACGAACTTGCGTCTCTTGTGGTTAAATTTAGATCTAAAAAAATTAAAAAAAAAAGTTGTAATTTTCCATTGATTTTACGTTCTATAAATGAAACCAAACCACTGGTTGCAAGGATAACGGTGTTTACCCTAACACCCTGTATAGAATCTAAAATACCGTGATTTAAATGGGTAAGTAGGTACGTGTTTCATAAACTCTTACCTGATGATCTTGATAACAGGTTGGTATCAGGAACGACGCCGTAGCAAAATCTAATTTAGTGAGCCTGATCGCAGCCGGAGGCTACAATATTCATCGTCACTTTCAAGACAACTCGTGGACAGACGGTGCGGATTACTTTGTTGAGGTATGTTTATAGATTAGATCTTTAAACTATTATATTAAACTAGCTCTTTCTTTCTTTCTTCTTTCTTTTGCCCGCGGCTTCGCCCACGTGGAGGTCGGAAATTATCCCACAGGAATGTACTAATCCAGGTTACAAACTATCTGTGTGCAAAATTTCATACAAATCCGTTCAGCCGTTTTTGCGTAATTGAGTAACAAACATCCAAATATAATTCCATGTAGGCGTAGTATTATAATATCTGTGATGTAGGTATAGTATCCCATTGACCTGCCCATGGGATTGCCTTTTAAGCATAGGTACCTACACAAAATGTGGTTTTTCATACTTTTCAATACTTGGAACCAAATATTTTTTATACGTCAGTCGTCCGTCCGTAATTCAGTCATTGTAGTGACTTTTTACCCGACTACGGCGAAGAAAAAAGAAGGCTTATGATTTTGACCGGTATGTATGTATGTACCTACGTATGTATGTTCATCTGTTCCCTCCTATCTTTTAAACCACTCATCACAATTGGACAAATGTATCGTTGGAAGCGTCTTGATCGTCCGCTGGGTATAAGCTGTGACGTCACATTCAATTAAAAATGGTTCCCTCTAGAGGACATAAAGTCAGGAACTAAAAAAAATTGTTTAAGCGTACCATGTTGGGTATCAAATGAAAGGGCTTAATGAGCACATTTCAAAAATATAATATATATTATAACCAGAAAAATTAAAAAATAAATAAAGTAAATACCTACTTAGTAAGTTTTTATTAAGTAGGTACTTAACCTACTTAATAAAAACTAAAACCCAACTACGAATAAAAAGGTATAAACAAGACACCACAGACAGACAAATTAAAAATCCGGAGTCACACGTAATCTGTTCGATGTAACACGTGTGACTCCGGATTTTTAATTTACGGTACAATGCCGCTTGTGGCACTCTTATACACTTCCATTAAATTATCCTGCCTTTTCAGATGAAAATTGTATGCGAGACGAAGGATTTGGGGCATGCTCTAGAATTAAAAAGGACCATAGAAAGAGCCTATCCACAAACTTCCGTATTCGAAAATGAACCATTTAACGACAAGCGGACATGTCCCTGTTATATAAAAAAAGTCGCGTAAAACATTATCTCGTATCTACCTACCTAACTAATTTAAAAGTTATATTTACGACCCTTCCTTTCCTTCCTACTTCTTTATAGAATTAACAGTCAACACCTATTATTAATTTAAGTTTTAAAATTTAATTGTACATTATGATTGCGCCTTTTATTACACCTCGCTACCTGTCTATTACTAGGTACTTACTACCTTGACTTTTTTTTAAGTGAAAGGATGTGAAGCAATTTCCCTCGACAAAACCTTGCTATAGAATGCGTTATGAGACCATGTTAAAAAGGACACGGTGGTCCCGCTGCCGCTGTTAATTTCGTAATACCTAATCATAGGTTCGACTTCTCATCTTTAGAATGTTATTTTACCTGCCTCATAGGACCCGAGAGCGTTACGAATCGCCCCGGCCCGTCGATAAAGGCTTGTGGTCAACACAACGCACTATACCTAAATCGTTACGGCATCGCCTCAACTTGGAATGAGCTAGTAGGTACACACGGCTACACATCAAGCTATACATTTCCAGTTTATGCTGATCTCGCATTGTATAGTTTTTTCTTACAATGCGAGGTCAGCTTATACTGGAAATGTATAGCTTGATGTGTAGCCGTGTGTACACTGCTTATTAGGTACCTACGGGTGGTTCTCAACTCACAGTCACCAAGCATATGGCTGGGCGACGCCGCGGTCGATAAAATTATCGTGGTTGATTTAGAAAACCATGTTTTGGAATTGGTAATAAATTCCTCTCTTTCTTCTATGTTAGTAATTTTTTACTGATATAGGGATATTCCTAAATCAGTGTTACTCAAAGTGTGCTCCGTGGAACCCCTGGGCTCCACAAAGACTCTGTGGGGGCTTCGCGAAATCACTGGTCACAATGAACCAGTATTTTCGCGGAGTCCCCACAGAAGCTTTGAGGAGCCCAGTTTCCTCAAGAACTAATTTTAGATTTGGCGGCATTCGCTTAATCACGTGTCTATGCATTCAGGATACAATGGAACTACAAGTAGGCGCTTTACCTTTTATACGCGATACTGCTCCTACGTCTAAAAAAAATAGTACAGCAGCTGAAGGAGACTCTTATTTGAGGAGAGATTTAAAAAAAACATTGTTTTTTTCTTAATGAATTTTTCTAATGCATACACCTGCACTTATACAACACTGAATATATTCAAAACATAGAGGCATAAATATTTTTTTATATTGTCTGCTGCAATAAATTGTTAATACACTTACAAAGAAAGCAACTTAACTATAAGTCTTATCCATAAATGTAGCCATTCTGATATCCCTCTTGCTCAGTCCATTGACATCATGAGAAGACAATGTAACCTGTAATAAGAAGATAGTTTAATTTCTTAACATTAGGTACAGGTTTAAGCCTGCCAGGGTTGCAGGAAAGTCCGAAAAGGATACCAGGACCTTGGCAACAGGCAACTGAAGGAACACGGGTGGGTTTTAGTTAGTAAAAGTCTGACATGCCCTTCCGCTCCGCCCAGAGCGGGAGAAGTCATTTGATGATTTCCCACACTCAAAAATTTAAACAAGTATTTTTTTTTTTTTAAATACCACAATATTGGGAAGTACCAGGTACATTCATAAAAAGATTGATTGACACTCACTCAAGATCATTCCACTGTTTATTTTATTTTACTAAAGCATGAATATGCATAGCAAATATGTATATGTATACTACTAAAAAAATATTGTTGCTTCACAAAATAGAGGACCAAAACTAATTAATATTATGTACCTAGTTGCACAATGTTACATCAACAGTAATCAGTAAGTTACAAAAAATGACATTGAACTCAATATTTATTGGAAATTAAAATTGTAAATTATAATTTAATTGATTTAATCAAATGACTGCTTACTTGAAGTTTATTATAAACATTAAACCACTCAGGATGGTGATCCATTTTCTCAGCCAGCAGTGCCACTCTACTCATAAAGCCAAAGGCCTGGTTGAAGTCCTTGAATTGAAACTCTTTCTCAATAGCATCCCTGTTGCTTTGCACTTTCCAACCAGACTGTAACAGTGGCTGCAGCTGTGCGTCACGCTCTTCTTGAGACAATTTGTCTACCTGCAAAACAATACCCGCATGATATAAAAGAAACAAGCGTCGACTTAGTACCTAAGTAATTATAGTATTTGACACACCATTTTCCTTGTATTGGGAGAGGTCGACGAAACACTAGCGTATCGCGCGGCGGACCGACTGGCATTGAGCGCAGGCTTCGTCCCTGCGGGGTGAAAGTGTATCGCTATATAGCGAATACTGTTCAAAATTTGATCTGTGAACATTGGTTTCAATAGATGCGGCAACCAACAATTATGAACGTTGCGTTCAGTATTTGCTAATCCTTATATTTGGTAAGAAGCCAGAATCGAGATTCAGTCAAGTTTTAGCTAACAGGCTAACAAATGGTTTATTATTTTCAATATTTCATCAACAATCGCCGAATTCGCCGATCCCCGCTAGCTTGCACATCTGACATTCTGACACTGACATAGTGACATCCATAAGACAAACTGCTCGTATCCCATCTTTCAAAATTAGTTTGTCTTTGATACAAGTCTGACGGCAGCAGCCATGGAATTAGTATATACTACATACTACAACATTATATTGTAATTGCATACATACAGGTGAGATGAGAATGCTATGATGCTGGGGCTACATTGTCACGTTATCGCGAACTTAACTTCGCGCGCTCTCTCTCGCACACCGCTCGACGTCTCGCTGAGCAACAGAGAGCGCACGAAGAATAGTTCGCGATAACGCGACAATGTAGCCCCAGCATGAGGGATGTGTGGTGAATGTGGTGATAGACGAACGGATAGATGAAATGAGTGTACACACGGCTACACATCAAGCTATACATTTCTAGTTTATACTGATCTCGCATGGTATAGGATTTACGTAGGTACAGTCACGGACTTTAATTGATGAGCCACCTTCAAACTTTTCAATTTTGCAGTTTCATACATTCACGAGATTACACGATTAAACACGAACTCAAATCGCAAGCTCGTAAACAAGATGACAAATAAATTACTTTTAATCGGAAATATCCATAGAGGTTGACTAATAAGTTCTCGATGATAAAAATAAATACAATGTTGCATTAAGTTTATCCAATCTATTTGATACCGACCTCCTTTGAATCATAGCTCATTAACTCGATAATAATTATTATGAAAACATAACTGAAGACAGTGACAGTTGAAATATCAAGATGACAAATAAATTACTTTTAATCGGAAATAGTCTTATCCATAGAGGTTGACTAATAAGTTCTTAATGATAAAAATAAATACAATGTTGCATTAAGTTTATCCAATCTATTTGATACCGACCTCCTTTGAATCATAGCTCATTAACTCGATAATAATTATTATGAAAACATAACTGAAGACAGTGACAGTTGAAATATCAAGATGACAAATAAATTACTTTTAATCGGAAATAGTCTTATCCATAGAGGTTGACTAATAAGTTCTTAATGATAAAAATAAATACAATGTTGCATTAAGTTTATCCAATCTATTTGATACCGACCTCCTTTGAATCATAGCTCATTAACTCGATAATTATGAAAACATAACTGAAGACAGTGACAGTTGAAATATCAAGATGACAAAGAAATTACTTTTAATCGGAAATAGTCTTATCCATAGAGGTTGACTAATAAGTTCTTAATGATAAAAATAAATACAATGTTGCATTAAGTTTATCCAATCTATTTGATACTGACCTCCTTTGAATCAGCTCATTAACTCGATAATTATGAAAACATAACTGAAGACAGTTAAGCCCAAAACACACACAGAGCGGGTGCGGGGCGGGAGCGGGTCGGGTCGTTTTCATCGCGTGAGTCGCGCGGTTCATCGTGTTCACACAGAGCGCGGGCGCGGGGCGGCACCGGGTCGGGCGCGGTTGTACTTTGACAAGCGGCAGCGGTTGCAGTGTGAAAATGTCGGGTGATTCTGACACGGACGAAGAATTATTATTTTTACTTATTTTAAAAAGAAAAACGCGAAAATGGAAAGTTTGTAGGTTCATGACATTAATAAAAAAAGACATCAATATGGAGAATATCATCGATACGTGTATTGCAACCAATGTAACGACGCTTCACCCGCATTGCTATTCTGTAACCATCTAACCTTGAAAACTTAGGTGAAGTGAGCGTGGAGTGAGTCATTCTCATCGATACCTACTGATGTTAAGGCAAGTGACAGTTCACTCTGATAGCTCACTTTGTTTTCACGGAGATATTTTTACAGAATAGCCAACCGCTCCCGACCCGCGCTGTTGTGTCAGCGGGCGCGGCTCCCGCTCCGCGCCCGACCCGCGCCCGCGTTCTGTGTGTTGACATCCATATAATTCCTTGAATTACAATTTATGACACCCGCCGTACTCCCGCGCCAGACCCGCTCCCGCCCCGCGCTGTTGTGTCGGCGGGCGGCCCGCGCGAGAGCCGCGCGGGCCCCGCTCCGCTCCCGACCCGCGCCCGCGTTCTGTGTGTTGACATCCATATAATTCCTTGAATTACAAATTATTATACCCGCCGTACTCCCGCGCCCGACCCGCTCCCGCCCCGCACCCGCTCTGTGTGTGTTTTGGGCTTTTCAGTTGAAATATCAAGATGACAAATAAATTACTTTTAATCGGAAATAGTCTTATCCATAGAGGTTGACTAATAAGTTCATAATGATAAAAATAAATACAATGTTGTTATTAAGTTTATCCAATCTATTTGATACTGACCTTTGGTTGCTAGACCTGCAATTGGTTGACTTTGCAAGTTTGTAGTTCTGCGCTCAGGCAGGTTAGCCAACCGGTAAATATATTAAATATAATTTTCTTCTTCTAATACGAAGACATATGACTTTGCGTGTCGGGAACCGAATAAACCCGATTTGCATTACACGGCTAAAATACGAACAGTGCCAGGTGGCTCATCAATTAAAGTCCGTGACTGTACAACGCGAGGTCAGCTTATACTGGAAATATACAGGGCGTCCCACGGATATGCCACATGGAGGGAAAGTACTTTGAATAGATGGAACATTTTACTGAAAGAAGACATTATTTGAATTAAAAAAAAAAAAACTGCTTTCATAGATATTTAAATAATTACGTGATTAATGACGATTACGTTGAACCGGGAATCGAACCCGTTACATGAGAAAAATAATCATCCTGTTGCTTTATCATACCGATTGAAAGGCTTCATCATAAGGATTATTTTTAGTGTCACACATAAAAGGAAGTCCATGAATTTTTACATTTGATGTGAAATTTTGTTCAGAAAAATGGACATACAACTGACATTATCATAAGTACACACGGCTACACATCAAGCTATACATTTCCAGTTTACGCTGACCTCGCATTGTACTGAAATTCTATACAATGCGAGATCAGCTTATACTGGAAATGTATAGCTTGATGTGTAGCCGTGTGTACCAGCTATTACTAATAAATGTACCCACTTGAAAAGTACGCATTATTTTATTTCCCTATTATAATTTAAGTGCATGAGCTACAAGCAGAACTTAGGCATAATATTTTAAATATCCACCAAAACAAGATAAAAAAAATCGACAGGGAGCGAAATAATCAAAAGAGTGCGACTTTGTATTCAACAGGAAGGGACTCATTTAGAGCATTTGATAAATTGATTAATTTTGTATTAAAAATGTTAAAATTCATGGTCTTCCTTTTATTTGTGACACTATGTTATTTATCAAAAAATAATCCTTATGATGAAGCCTTTCGATCGGTATGATAAAGCTATAGGGGGATTATTTTTCTCATGTAACGGGTTCGATTCCCGGTTCAAACATGTAATTATTTAAATATCTATGAATGCAGTTTAAATTGTTTTTTAAATTCAAATAATGTCTTCTTTCAGTAAAATGTTCCATCTACAATATTCAAGGTACTTTCCCTCCATCCATGTGGCATATCCGTGGGACGCCCTGTATAACTTGACTTGACTACATATCCAGTATAAGCTGACCTCTCATTGTACAAAAATCCTATACAATGCGAGATCAGCATAAACTGGAAAAGTATAGCTTGATGTGTAGCCGTGTGTACAGCTTGGCAAAAAAGAGTTTGGAAAAAATGAGGGCGCCACTACCGCATATGAAGTGAACTCACTTCAAATGGGAAATGAGTAAAAGAATTTAAACAAATAGTTAAAAACGCTGCTTGTACTGACTCAAAACCTACTAGCACTTGACGGCAAAGTAGTGCCAAAATTATAGGTCTGCATTAAGTAAAATAATCATCATACTCTTTTTTGCCAAGCTGTACATAAATGAGGAGTCTGAAAGTGACACCGGTCAATGAAAAGTTGTGCGCAAATCGGTTGTCAAACATTGTATCGAACATTGACAGAAAATAGATATTTCAATATGTTTAATTGTGTTACAATTAACATAATAATTTGACTGCACCTTTCGTTTTATTTCACTTAATTAATCGTCTATTGGTTAGTGATAGATAAACAAGGAAATTGTAATAAATAAATAAAAAAAAAATATTTCAGACAACTTAATCCATAGTAGTACAATTCAAGAATACAGCGCTACCTACTCTAAAGTGACATAGTGAAATAGACGTGTGATTATTTTTATACTCTTTGGACGTACGCGGTTTATAAATTTGCGACCTTACTCGGCTCGCCGTCGGTTACCAGTATTGTGCTCTGTGCACGTTTCGCTTGCTCAAAATGTCATTGTCAAATTAGCTCGCGGCTTGCGGGGGTGACAGACGGGTGAGTCGGGGTGAGTAAGCTCGCCGAGCCATACGTACTGCTCGCACGTCTGTCGCCCCTTTAAGGCTTGTAGATGGCTTGTAGAAAATATATCGATATATTTTGTGTGTATGTATCGATATTTTTAGGCGATATTTATTATTTCGATTTATTGATAGAAAAAATCAAGTATTGAAAATGTATATATACAATGTATTTTCAATAGAAACACCGTTGAGGCGTTGACAAAGAGAATGAGAGCTGATAGATCGATTTTGTTTAGGCACACGACTCACCACTGCGGGCCCCGGACGAAGAAATTACAACGGTTGTGATTGGCTGATGCAACAATGTCAGGACGATTGTTCCAAACATAGTGATACACAAGTCTCTTTTGCTACAATAATTCGTTATCGATAAAACCGAACTCTAAAATCCTAATTGCACAATAAATTATTTGAATTTAACTTATGAGAATTTATTGTTCTATCCGACAGGGTACAGGGACAGGTACAGGGGATAGGGTATCATTACTATTACTTATAATTTTAATCTGCTGCGAAATGCCTTGAACAAACAACGCTATATTTTTTTGGAAACCAATTTTCCAAGTAAACTGCATTAATCCACTTTTCTTTCAATTCCGGAATATTTTGAAATCTAACTCCTTTTTTACGATTAGGAAACATCGTCGTTCGTCATTTTTATCGTCAATAATGTAGACTTTGTTTTGAAGTTGTCGCAACACTACTACGTATAAGTGCTGATAGAAAGGGACAGGTCTAGGGATACAAGAAGTGGTAAAAAAAAATCAATATTTAAAAAAAAAATCAATATCGATGTCGATAAAAATCGAAAAAAAAATATCGATATATTGGTGGAATGTTCAAAATGTTTTTTTTACTTTTTATTTTTCAAGCTTTTTATTTATTTTAACACCAAACTAGGAAAAAAAAGTATGCTGTTTACGGCTCAGAATTCCAGCGGTTTTAGTCAGTGGCAACAAAGGTGTTGCTATTGCAAATATATCGGTTTTGATACATTTTCGATAATTGATATTTTTTATATCGATACATCGATATATCGAAATAATAAATTTATCGCCTAAAAATATCGAAATATGGAACAAAAAATATCGATATTTCGATATTTTTTCTGCAAGCCTAGGACAGACATACGACAATACCCTAGTGAGAGAAACGGATTTATCAAAAAGACATCAACGCGGTGTACATTTTTGTGCCATTTTACGTACAGTCACGGACTTTAATTGACGAGCCACCTGGCACTGTTCGTATTTTAGCCGTGTAATGCAAATCGGGTTTATTCGGTTCCCGACACGCAAAGTCAGAAAATTATATTTCATATCTTTACCGGTTGGCTAACCTGCCTGAGAGCAGAACTACAAACTTGACAGCAGTGACTGCTCAAAGTCAACCAATTGCAGGTCTAGCAACAGTAACCTAGCAACGATAAACAATTGTTGCTAGGTTACTGTTGCGATAGTAACGTTAGCGTACGGAGAAATTTTCTGACATCGATATTTCAACTGTCAGTTAAGTTTTCAGAATTATTGACTTAATGAGCTATGATTCAAAGGAGGTCAGTATTTTAAATAGATTGGATAAACTTAATGCAACATTGTATTTATTTTTATCATTAAGAACTTATTAGTCAACCTCTATGGATAAGACTATTTCCGATTAAAAGTAATTTATTTGTCATCTTGATATTTCAACTGTCACTGTCTTCAGTTATGTTTTCATAATTATCGAGTTAATGAGCTATGATTCAAAGGAGGTCGGTATCAAATAGATTGGATAAACTTAATGCAACATTGTATTTATTTTTATCATTGAGAACTTATTAGTCAACCTCTATGGATATTTCCGATTAAAAGTAATTTATTTGTCATCTCGATATTTCAACTGTCACTGTCTTCAGTTATGTTTTCATAATTATCGAGTTAATGAGCTATGATTCAAAGGAGGTCGGTATCAAATAGATTGGATAAACTTAATGCAACATTGTATTTATGTTTATCATTAAGAACTTATTAGTCAACCTCTATGGATAAGACTATTTCCGATTAAAAGTAATTTATTTGTCATCTTGATATTTCAACTGTCACTGTCTTCAGTTATGTTTTCATAATTATCGAGTTAATGAGCTATGATTCAAAGGAGGTCGGTATCAAATAGATTGGATAAACTTAATGCAACATTGTATTTATTTTTATCATTGAGAACTTATTAGTCAACCTCTATAGATATTTCCGATTAAAAGTAATTTATTTGTCATCTTGTTTACGAGCTTGCGATTTGAGTTCGTGTTTAATCGTGTAATCTCGTGAATGTATGAAACTGCAAAATTGAAAAGTTTGAAGGCGGCTCATCAATTAAAGTCCGTGACTGTACATAAACAACCAGTTTAGTTTGCAATAAAATGATTCTTTATAAAATATCTCTTTTACTTACCGATGAAAAGTTATGCCATCTTTTTTATAGCTGTTCTTGACGATTTCCCACACAGGAACTCATAATTGCTCAGAAATGTTATAAAAGGTATCAAAATATTATTATTTATTTCTGCTTGTTTTTCCTGTGCGTGTCCCAAATAAAATATTTTTCTTTCGTTCTTACCGCGTGTGCAGAGATCCATTAACCAGAGTGCAATTCCCGTAATTGTTAATAAGAACTTTCGCATTCGCATCTCATTCGCAATCTGTCAAAAACATTACAATCACAATGTATTTACCTACCACATTTTTGACAGATTGCGATTGCGACTTGAATGTGAACGTTTTTTAGAGATGAGATGATAGGTTGTATTGTTGTACCTGCCAGGGTTGCGGGTTAATACGAAAGGGATACCGGGACCTTGGCAACATGCAACTGAAGGAACACGGGTGGGTTTTAGTCAGTAAAAGTCAGCGGGACGTCATTGGATGATTTCCACCCACCATCAAAAAAAAAAAAAAATGTTGTATTCTTGTCACTTGTAGACAATTCACAAATCGCACTTTTGAGTTTTTGCAAATTCATCCCCTAGAGGGTTGAAAAGGGAGGGGATGGAAGTTTGTATAGAAGTTCGTCATTTTTGCCGATGGGAAATCCCAACGAGTGCACTGCTTGTCTTACAATAAAAATAACATATTTTATTAACTTTGTGATTTAATTTGGAATGCTCTGAATACCATTTGGAGTAATAACAAGTTGTATCATGGTATTAGGTAAATGCGGAGAAAATACTACAAGTAGTTCTCTAATAGATGTTTCATGTTTATAAGTAAGTAGCTGATTTCTGGTTTTTAGCAGCTGTTTTATATCACATGTTTTTAAAGTCTTCTTTAACATAAGCCTAGTGGTCACCATGTTAGACCATGCAAGACCCAGAGATGGCAATACATTAGATGAATCTTCAAAGGATGCTGTAACTTGGTTTATACAGAGAATGGCTAAGTTGAATTCTTGTGCCAATGTTGTCAATACAGTAGCGATTTCTCTTAAGTCTTCTGCTCTCTTCACATAATTAGTATTTTCACACCTAAAAGGTGCTGCAATAGAATCAATTACTATAAGGGATAAGTCATGCTGTTCTAACAGCTTCGGTAACCGTACACTTACACAAGACAGTAAATCTTTTGCTTCGGTTATATGTTCCACAAAGACATTTTTTCCATAGTCAATTTTTGAGTTGAACTGTGGAAGATTCATTTTCATTTCCTCAAATCTTTTAGTTGGAAATATATCTTCAGTACAAATATAAACACATCCATGGGCCCAATTTTTTAAGGATATTTGTAAGGCTAATTGGGTCTTTCCACTTGCACTTTCGCCAAAAACCTCTGTTATTGTACCTTTTTGAAGACCACCATTCAATAGATTATCTATGCCAATACAGCCTGTTGTTATTCGGAGTTTATTGGTGTTAATTTTCTTCAAATCATTAGCCGTAGTAATAATTGAGCATATATTATCAGCCAAAATATTTTTTAATAGGAAGATATCATCAACACATAGTTTTGTAGACTTCTTGATATCCCAAATAGACAGAATCATTATTTGTTTAACCGTGGATATTCCAGCTCTGTCTATTACTTCATAAATGTTAGGAGGTAATAAATGTTTAAATGTCATCATGATAAAATATTAAATTACTTAGGTCATAAACTTTCACTTGGTTTTCACTTTTCAATAATATCTGTTTATCATCACAAAATGGCACAACCACAACAACAAACAAGTTTGACGTCACAGACTAATTAGTCTCTTTGACGTTACCTACCTATTTCCAGAATTCACAGAATTAAAATTCTGACATTTTAATGACAGTGACAGCCTGACAGCTGACTTGACCAAAGACTCCAAAGAGTCTATTTTATTTCATATTGATGCAACTGTGCGTTTGCACCATTGGTTTGCACTGGCCAAGCCACTGACTTTTATTAGTTTTCCTATATTAATGGGCGAAGCATTCGCCTAAACAACATATTAAAATCACTAGTACTGTGCGTTTGCACTGGCAAAACATTCACAACAAAGCATGTTGAAATCCGTACCTAAAGATTGTACACACGGCTACACATCAAGCTATACATTTCCAGTTTATGCTGATCTCGCATTATATAGGATTTCCGTACAATGCGAGGTCAGCTTATACTGGAAATGTATAGCTTGATGTGTAGCCGTGTGTACTACATAATGCCTTCTTAATCTTTATGACTATTACCGTATTAACGAAAACAAAAATGTTTTAACAATACTTTGCCAAAATAAAAATACGATTTAATAGATTGTATTCCAGTGAATTTTTATTTAAAACAAATAATAATATTAAATCTTCACAAAATCTCTATTTTCTGTCAATGTTTCATACAATTTTTGACAGGAACTAGAACAGCTTTCAACATGTTTTGTTGTAAATGCTTCGCCAGTGCAAACCAGTTACGTTGCGCACTACCTTAAACAGGGTTTTTCACATAATTATGCTGAGGCTAAGCTTCTGACCACGAAGGATGGAATTAGTCTAAACAACGTTAGTTCTCTAAGTAGTCTGTGGTCTAAACATAGTATAGTAATAGATAGATTGAGATAAATGGTCTAAAGTCCAGTGCCACCGCGCCGCGCGCTGGAGCGGCTCTGGCGTGGCGTCGTGTATTTACAGGAAGCCTAAAGCTTCAGTCATCTGAATCATTCAGTACACCTACCGTTGGAAAAACAGTGTAGCAGTGCATAATACCGGCAAGATTTGTGACAGGTATAAAAGCAGTAGGTACCTTACTTAAGGGGGATGCGCTAGAGTGGCCCGCGAAATTCAAATTTTCTTACGTTTTTTGCAATTTGCAGGTCAGTATCAGGTTGTATGTTGATCTGTTTTGTGTGTTGAGCTGTTGATCTGTTTGCTGATGACACTACGGTTATCCTTGATTGTAAAAATGAGGAATCATATGAGTCTGATATAAATAACATTTTGAGTAAAATTATTACTTGGTTAGATAACAATGCTTTAAAAGTCAACGTAGAAAAAACAAAAATTATACATTTCAAAACGCGGAAAAGTAAATATATCCACTTTAAAATATCGCATAGCGATCAAATAGTAGAACAATTACATAAAATAAAATTTCTTGGTATAACACTGGATGAACATTTCACCTGGAAGCAGCATATCGATGAAATATGTATGAAAATCAATAGGTTTGTTTTTGCATTAAAGAAAGTTAAAAATGAGACATCCAGAGAAACTGCTATAATGGTGTATCACGCCTATGTTTGCTCTATCATCCGATATGGTATCATTGTCTGGGGAAACTCTTCTGAAGTTTCTAGAGTTCTGTTAGCACAAAAAAAATGCATACGCGCAATTTTCAATATGGGCTGGACCGATTCCTGCAGGCCAGTGTATAAATCACACAACCTTCTCACAGTTCCTTGCGTTTATATTTATGAAATCGCTAAGTTTGTTAAAACAAATTATTCACTTTTTGAACTTAATAATAATACGAATAAACGTAAAGCCACACAATATTTATTAAAAATGCCTGTTCCTAGGATTGAACTATTTCGACGCAGTTGTGTCATTGACTTATAAATCATATGGACTTGAAATGTTTGACTATAAAAAAACAGTTATACAAATATGAGGCATATCGACGCCAAAATCATAAAAATATTGCCATCTCTTTTTAACTTTCATAATTTTGCGGAAGTGAAAAAGGACAATAGTGTTTTTGACAGTTACTTTATTGGCAACCCTACATTTCTACAGTCATTGAATACCTATTTGCGGCCGAGTCGCCATTTTATCCTCTCGCTGTTTGGTACCAAACTTGAGTACGTCAACTGTCAAATGCTCTTGAGCTGTGGTTATAATTGTAAATTTTGGAGTAATTTGCATTGATAATGCGTTTAAACTCGGTCCTCTAGTAGAAATCGTCAATAGCAAGATGCCCAATTGCAATATAATCGGATGTGGCATCAAAAGAAGCGGAAATCTCCCGAACATAACTTTGCACCAGTACGTACATAATTTCAGCTGAAATATCTTAAGATTTATATGATAAACTCAGACCAACAAAAAAGGATGATAAACAAAAGATTCTGCATTTGTTGAAGAGCTTTAACAGTAAAGCATTCTTATTTTCCCTTTTGCCTTTATTTTTAATAGTTTTTCAACATGAAATGATTTTCTTGTTATTTAAGGGATAGAGTAGTGCATTTAGACATTTTTATATTTATCGATAATGCTATTTTATGATTCTTTATTGGTTTTATGTTTTATTTTCAAGGCTGCCTGATGAACGAAAAAGAAAATTTGGCTGGAAACAATCAGTGTTGAAAATTTAAAGATGTCAACAAAAACAATTCACTTATTTTGTTCTCTTCACTTTGAAGAATCATGTTTTGGACACTGAATAAAGTAACATTACGTGATGATGCTTTACTATCACGAACCTTATTGGTAAGTAACATTGCATGTTATAAATTTTTCCAACATGATTGTGTAGTGGCTGATAAATGATGGTGATGTCCTCAATTGCAACAGTTGTCTAATGTACACAAAGAGTGATGTAAAGAATGTGTTGGAAGAATTAATATTAATTAAAAATCCTATTAATAAAATCAAGAAACATCAAGAATACTCATAATTTTATTGCTTGTTTACAGCCTAAGATTCGAACAAATATGTCTAGCATTTTAATTGAGAATGATCAAAATCAGACAAACTCACAATCAATATCTGGATGTGGTGCTCCTAATACGGTAATTGATTTTTGTAATTATAAACAGTAGGATCATTATCTTTTGAAAAGTCATAAAATTTTTAAGTATTTACTATTCAATTTTTATTAATATTTATGTTTATGATAAAGAGTGGTTTTCAGGTCCAAGCTGTTTGTGTGCCTACCACTCAAAATCAACCTGGAGAAATTTCAAAGAGGAGTGGCATAGATTTAGCCCCTAGCACATCCGCTACACTAGATTTAGTCTCCGTTGCGCTACATTTAGCTGCTAGCACCTACGTTGCGCCAGATTTAGCTGCTAGCACCTCTGCTACGCCAGATTTACCGGTATGACCAGTTCCTCTAATTGATAACATCTCATTGATTGAATTGAGACTGGCTGGGAGATATCTCTCGCTTCTTGTCTTCAATATCTATTAAAGCTTAATTTTATTTGATTTCAGGTACACACATTTAAAATGATAAAGAAATTAATGGACAAATGTCAAAAACAGTCCAAGAAGATAAAGAGAAAGTTAGAAGACAGACGAAAGAAATTGCTCATTTTAGTAATATTATCAAAGATTTTAAAGGATATAATAATATTTATTAATTAAAAGTGTAATAGAGGTATACATGAATTTGAGATACAAATATTATGGGAAGAAATCTACTGAGAGAATATCCCATAGAAATTACCCAAACTAAATTGTATTGTTCAGAAATGAATAAAATTGATTTCTTTTATATAACTTTATTATAATTATTGTTGATTTTTAATTAAATAATTAACCCTCGATCATTTTCCTTTTAGAAACTTAGCATCAAAAATATGAATTATGGTGAATAACACCATTAAAAAAAAAGTTTTTCACTAGTTATCCGTGAAATTCAAATTTTCATACATTTTTTGCAAATTGCAGCTCTGTATTAGGTCGATTGTACTATTATAACAGATTTCACTCCATTGTATACACAATGGGGTGAAATCCGTTATAGAATACTACGTCGATATAAAGCAGCGTATATCTGTCCTCTAGTTCTACGGTTTAGCCTTGAAAGAAGGACGATCCAACAAACAACTTAACGGCGCGGTACTCTATCGGTTAAATGAAAGACTCATGCATGTTAAAGAACTTGGGGTATTTTTACCCGTACATATTGTACCGTGACATTATGAAAACATTTCACAATCTTTTATCGATGTTATTTTAAAGAAGTATCGATAAGGGCTGCTCTAGTAACCGCCATTTTATCCTCTCAGCGTAGGTATACACGTTTTTCTTGTAGGTATGCCAAGTCCATAGGATTTATTAGTCATTGAGTTGTGTATATATGGCACCACTTATTTATAATTCAATTCCAAATTTTATAACTGCCGGTCGATTCTGTAACCATCACACCGTGAAAATTTAAGTGAAGTGAGCGTGGAGTGAGCCGTCAGTGTCACTGAAGCTAGGGATGCCTAAGCATTACATTTACCTACAATCATAATCGAGATTTTAATAATATTTTAATTCTAATTCTATTGATAATATTGTATTATTTTAAAACAAATATTTAAGGGTCTAAACATTAATACCATTTAGGGAGGCTTTTAAATAAAATAGCAAGACAGATATTCAGTCAGAAACTCAATTTTGTTTTACTTTCTCAATTTTTTTCCTAGACTAGTCCTTATAGCCTAAAACCATACCTACTTACAATAAATAAAATAAAACATTCAAAAGAAATAAATAAAATAAATAAATAAATAATTTCTTTATTTGTATAGAATGCAGGTGTTACAATAAGGGTGTCCGTTTAAGATATATTCCCAGTACATTCTGCCTGTTGGCATACAAAAATATAGTGGAAGTTAGAAACTAGGTAGGTACTTAAATTGAAAATGCGCTTCGACAAAGATTGTTATTAAGAACCCATTTTTAGATTGTTTATTTATACAAGGTTATTGGTAAAACACCAGCAACCTCTTAAGGAGTCATTGTACTCCTCATTATGAACAACTTTTACTATGGGAACAAATATGAAATCGCGAAAAAAAAACAGCTGTTCCGTACATTTATGTTCGCTTAACTCGTCAAAATGTACGGAACAGCTGTTTTTTTTTTCGCGATTTCATATTTGTTCCCATAGTAAAAGTTGTTCATAATGATGAGTACAATGACTCCTTAAGAGGTTGCTGGTGTTTTACCAATAACCCTGTATAAACGCAATCCCATGACCTAATCGCGATGTGTTTGAAGAAGCGATTGGGGATCGAGTCCAGTAAAGACTATGCGACGTTGTTCAGCGTTGTAACGAAACCAAATCTATTCATTATGAAGAGAGATTCGGTCGGTCATCAGTGCTTGGCGAGACTGCAAAAGGGGGCGCGGGGCAGACGCAGCGCGAGATACCTACTCAAACATAAAAACTTCATTTGAGTGGCTGCATGGCGCGGAGAGCGCGCGGGCTACTTGGAGCGGAGAGCGCGCGGGCTACTTGGAGCGGAGAGCGCGCGGGCCACTCAAACTCACGCCATAGCTCGGGTCCATATTAAAGAATTATCACAAGTGGTCGTAATAAGAGCGCGGGCAGCAAGCGGCAAAACGCGCGGTAGCTGGGATCTCGTACTAGTTCGAGCTGACCACGCACGTATTGCCATTTAAAGTAAGAATTTTCAAGTAAAACTACCTAAGTCTTCTTCATCCATATTTGACAAACACTGGACACGACAACGCTCGGAACGAAGTCGCGCTCGCGGCTCGACTGCGGACACCGGACAGAACTGCAGCCAAGATTGCGCGCGTCCCCGAACCAGTAGCGCCGCTTCCCGCACCGCGCTACCATTGCTACCAGTGCCCCAGTGCGGCCAAGCATTCAGTGATCGAGTGCTAAAAGTGTGCCTGGCTGACGGGCCATACAATTTAACCCCACACAAATTATGTGGGAACCTACATAAGTAAATGTCATTTAAATAAAAAGACGTGCGGACTAAATCTAGGTACTAGGTACCTACTACCTACGCTTTGCAAATAGATAACAAAATATTCATCAATTAATCATCATCGTAATTACCTACTATTACTAACCTCAACTGACATTTGCAACGCGCGCACAGGCTCGTTGCGTTGAAGTGGTATTATTATGGTTTCCAAGACAAGACAATCGGGTGAGATGATCACCTCGCGCATGCGCGTTACGCGCTCAAGTTACTACTATTACTAAATTCAACTGACATTTCCAACGCGCGCAGGCTCACACAAGTGAAGTGATTTAGCAGAATCGCGTGGAATGATATGTGCAAATCGAGTGAGGTGATCACCTCGCGCATGCGCGTTATGCGCTGAAGTTTTGGTTTAATTCTCCTTCATTGGCGGTTGGCGGCCATGTTATGGCCTATTCGTATTCTAGCTGAGCTCAGAGACAATAATTAGTACTTAGCTATTTATTTCAATGGTTTTAGATATTTCATTGTCTAAATCCACCCGTTTATGGAAAGTCAGTATCTCTAATGCCGACATTTTGTTTTCAATAATTAACTACCAGATTCGCATGAAGTCCGAAGTTTTTTTTTAATTTCCCTTCATTGGCGGCCATGTCCATATATATAGGTATTCGTATTTTTTAGAGACAATAATTATTACTTACTTATTTATTTAAATGCTTATATATATTTCAATGTCTAAATCATACCTACTATTTTTGTCATAAAAAGTTAGTTTATTACCTAGGTACATTTTTTTTACAATAAATGAACTATGAACATATTATGAATGTAACGTGACACGTAGTTCAGAGACAATAATTTAGTAGCTATTTATTTCAATTCTTTTAGATTTTTCAATGTCTAAATCCAACCATTTATGGAATGTCACTACCTCTATTGGCCTACATTTTGTTTTCAATAATTTTATGAACTTACGAAAAGTTCAACTGACACTAGCAAGTAGCAGCGCGCGCAAGCTCACTGCCTGGCACGAGAACAGTGTTGCCAACTGCTACCTTCAGTTAGTAGCTAGACGGTCTGCTAAATGTAGCTAGATCGTCAGATTGTACCCAATAAAGTAGCTAAATGCTACTTCTACTTCGTTTTTGAATCCTAGTTATTAATTTCAAATCTTAGTTGTTTGTTTTTTTAATATGGTGTTTGACATTTGCACCTGTCAAATTAGTCTATCTACTTCTTTTCATAGGTAATGCCATTTTCCACGAGCATTAAATTAATTAAACTGATGACACAACACAATAAAAATGTTGTTAAAGTTTACCTATGGAGCATTACGGCAAAGGAACTATTTGATGAAACCATAGATATTATATCATTTCATACTTCCAGATGCACTCTACCTAGACCTATTAAAAAATATCGAAAGTATTTACGTCATGTGTAAAGTAGCTAAAAAATCTAGCTACAAGTTTTATTAAATTGATTGACACTGTAAAATAGCTTAGCTACGAAGTAGCTAAGATGGCAACACTGCACGAGTATACGGTGAAGTGGTTGCCATAGAAACCACACTGTGATGTTGCTATGGTTACGAGATTCGGAAGTTTTTTTTTAATTTCCCTTCATTGGCGGCCATGTCCATAGGTACCTATAGGTATTCGTATTTAGAGACAATAATTATTACTTACCTATTTATATATATAAATGCTTTTAGATTTATTTCAATGTCTAAATCATACCTACCATTTTTGTCATAATAAGTCAGTTTATTGCCTACATTTTTTTTACAATAAATTTTAATGAACTATGAACTTAAGGTGTAAGGGTAACGTGTCACGAAGTTGCGCCTACGTGACACGTTACATTCATAAATTCAGAACAATAAGAAAATGCAATAGGTACCAATGTCCAATAAGTACCTACCTAAAGCTACTACAAAGCGTCTTCTCGTAGTCTCAGTATAGGTAGGTACCTACCTACTTAGGTACATTGTTCTTTATAAGTTTGAATAAGGTTTGAACTTTGAACCTATTGTCAGCTGACGACTTGAATGCAATGCAACACCTAGCGCGAGTGATGAAAGCGCTACTATATGATTTGTATATAAATCAAATCAAAAACAAATAAAAAAAAAATATTCATAAATCCTATGTCATCATCGTTATTTTATTGCTACCAAGTTCAACTGACAATAACAAGTACCTAGATGCGCGCGCAAATTCACTTCACCTACACCTCTGCCGCGCCGCAGTTAAGTGTGGTGTTACCATGGATACGCTAGGCAGGCACTCAATTTTTTTTTAAATAATTTTCCCTCATTGATTGGCCCTGTCCATAGGCCTATTCGTATTCAGACACAATAATTAGCACCTAATTATTTCAATGTCTAAATCCAACCGTTTATAAACAACAAATGGATTTTACTTGAATGGTGAGATTGAGCAACTTCGTAAAATTCTCAATCTCAGTCATCAATCATTTTTTTTCAGTGATTGGTGTATTGTTCGTTTGCGTTTCATAGGTAGGTTCATAATCAGTAAAAAACACAAAATGTAGTAACATCCCATCATCTAGATTGTAAGACAAACCACAGTACAAGATACAAACCTTTTATCATACCTAAATTTAGGCACATCAAGGGGTGCTAATAATGATCGATAGTTACCTACTTATACACACAAATTGCCAAACACTCTTGCAAACAAGAAAAATTAGAATTATTATAATAATTCATGTATTTATTTTAAGCTGATGAAATTATGTGTGTTTAGGTTGCTGCAGTCTAATATTTAAGTTTTCCTGTATCTATATGTACACACTATGTCTATGTCTCATAGATGTAAATCGATGCTATGTCTGTCATTCAACACAGGTCTGTCGCAGGTCTGCTGGAAAAAAATCTAATGATAAAAATGTTAATGTATTTTACTTTATTGGTGTGTACATTAATACATAAATAGATAAATAGAATTTATACATTTGTATCACATCAAAAAAAATTGCTAATACATTTTTTTGCTACTGAGCCAGCGGCCTCCCGAAGTTTATACGTAGGATGTGTGTGGATTGCACCGCTGCAGCGCTGGAAGAAATAATAAGCATTTATTACTATTTGATTTATTTCATTCCTACAATCATCAAGTACCTATATTTTTTTTAAATCAATTAACTGTCACTATTAATTGTCACTATCATCAATAGAGTAATGCAGTACTCTCAATAAGAATTCAAAACGGTATGATTTATTTATAATAAGTAATCATTTCAATCAATTGTTTTGAGTACAATGAGTTGCAACATTTCTTAATTCCAAGCTCAAAAATAGTGTGTAAAATAATGAATACTTACCAGGATTGATGTGATCAAATCAAGTAGAGGCAGTCTTGAGTCCTTTATTTTCATAAATTATTTTATGGCCTTAGCAATTGCAGGATCCAATGGGCTCATCTGCTAAGAAGTAGAATATTTATTTATCAGATTAATAATATTCACTTGTTTTAAATGTGTGCCTATTCTTTTATTTAGTTAACCTTATTTTGTCCTACTGCTGGGCAAAGGTCTCCCCCATACTTTCTCAGTTTTCCATAGGTTTTTCCTTCGCCGGCCGATCAGTCAGGAACGAGTCCCAATCGTCACGCCAGCATTTCTTAAGCCTGACTCGGTGACGACTCCCGTCTTCGGGCACCCACTGTGCGACGATTCTGGCCTATACCTACTAGTCTACTACTATAATTTTATCATCCAGATTATCTAGTTAGATATTTAGTTAAATACTATTTTACCTTACTGACTGACATCCACTCCCGTCTTGCAAAGCTAACCATCCGACTGATGATCTATTTTTCACATAATATTGTGAACAGTGATACAGGAATTTTGGAGTTGAGGAATACATTGCATCATCATCGTTTCAGTCGAAAGACGACCACTGCTGGACGGACATGGGACTCCCCAAGCACCGCCATGCCGCCACAATCGATTGAGTTTTGAATAATTTTAGAACAACTTTTACCATTACATGCCAATGCCGTAATACTACCTAGCACATTCACGATTACACACTAATATTATTCTTATGTCCCTGACAAACTTATGAACATTATTCATACTAAATTCAAACTTTCATTTGTTTAGTGTGTATTAGTTTTTTTTTGTAGCTGGCATATCAACACAGACTACTTAGAGATATTACGTATCATATCAGTAAATCAGTATTTATATATATTGGTCTATGGCTGGCATAACCCACGCACCAAACACCACAGACTATAGACTAATTAAGTAAGTAGTACACTACTACTATTACTATAGACAGTTACACACATTTCCACCACACACAAATGATGATGTATTTCTACATTGTTGATGAAATTTTAATTATTAATAAAAATCGGCGTAGAATAAATAATAGTACTTGTACATTTTTTTCTAAAGAAAAATTGAATTTCGCGGGCTGCGCTGCCATAATGCATTCCTACAGCGACGATCCATGTTCGTGATGCTAAACATAAATAGTCCTTTTCAATACTATTACTATTATTACTGATTATTTTAATAAAACATATCAGTAATGTGGTAACCTCAGGGAATTTAAACGTGAAACATTATATTTAATTTGGGGCCACACCAACGGGAAACGCCGTTGAATATCGCGAGAATTTTAACAACGGCATTGTCATTGGCGTTTGAAGTTATGCGTTAAGGGCTAAGGGGGATGCGCTAGGGTAGTCCGCGAAATTCAAATTTTCTTACGTTTTTTGCAATTTGCAGGTCAGTGTCAGGTTATAAGTTGATCTAAATATTCCGGCCGTAAAAAATATGGGTTCACAGAATTATAAAGATTAGAATCAGCAATACAACTCTCTAAGTTCATTAAAGTGCAGTGAATGACTATTTCATGAATTCATAACATTTGGCCGCAAATAATATTTAGATCAACATACAACCTGCCTGCAAATTGCAAAAAACGTAAGAAAATTTGAATTTCGCGGGCTACTCTGATGTTATGTAATATCGACTGTTTAGCCATACATTTTTGACGTTTGAACATATCGTCACGTATCTTACTTACCTTTTTAAATAAACCCCAAAACAAAGTTCTTTACAAGCTGTACACACGGCTACACATCAAGCTATACAATTCCAGTATAAGCTGACCTCGCATTGAACGGAAATCATATACAATGCGAGATCAGCATAAACTGGAAATGTATAGCTTGATGTGTAGCCGTGTGTACCTACATGTAAAATGGGTGATATACGTGCGTACTTAAAGTACGCGGGTTTTTACTTCGCGACCTTACTCAGCTCGCTGACGGTGACACACGTGAAGCTTGCTCAAAATGTCATTGTCAAATTGGTGGCTCGATACTCGCGGCTCGCGGCGATGACAGACGACAAGCCAAGCAAGGCGGGCTACGATCAAAATTTCAGACCTGTTGGATCGCCGACGAACTTACTCAGCGGTTTTTAAGTCCACGTACAGTTCGATTCAAACTTAAGGCGGCTCGAAACATGAGGCGAGTCGCTGCGCAGTAACAATGTCATGTAACAGCGGGGGTGAGGGGTCTATCACCCTTTTAACCCTTTATCGTATATCAATAAATGTCAAAGTAATTTAAAAATCCTTGCAGGCAACTCTGGTGGCTCGCGCCACAACGTTCAAAGTTTCAAAAATAGCTGCACAAAATGATTTTTTGAATTTAGTAAATTAGTACTTTTAAACTTTGATAGGTTTGACCATAGACATATCCCTAAAAAAATAACGTAATCGTATCTCTAAAAAAACCTAATCGTATCCCTAAAAAAATAACGAAACTTCATCAAATCCAGTGTTGTTATTGATACGGCAATAGGGAATATGCATGTGATTCAAATATGGGTCAATTTTTTTTTTAACTGTATTTCTTCAGAATTATGCCTCCATCAATATTTTTGAATAAAATTTATTTTTGAGCGAGAAATTAATTTTTTTAAAGTCCCAAAAAACTGTGGGTAATACAAATACTTGCAAAGCTAAGAGCGGATGTGACGTAACAATACGAAACAACAATCAAAATGTCAATGTCAAGTCAATCAACAAGTGTCAAGTCAACGTCAAACGCTCATAAAAAAAGGAGCGTTTGACGTTGACCTGACAGTTGCTTGTCTGTTTTCACGATCTGTGATGTCACCACACCAAGCGCGCCAAATGGAAGGCGTTTAAATAGCCCGGATCGGTTGGATATTAAAAAAAAATTAAGTACTTTAAATTCCTTTTTTGCCGTCGAATTTTTTTAAACTATTATTTGACCATGTAAACTATCGAATAAAAATATTAAAAAAATACATGCATATTCCCTATTACCGTAATTTACGGTAATCCACGTTTATTTTTCAGAAAACGGTATACGGCAGGTCTTTCAATGCCTTATCAAAAAATACGGCAGTTGGCTGTAAGTCAACGTTTTACTAGCGCAGCGAAACGTATCACTCCTGGGAAATCCCGACTCGCGACTAAAACCAGAGTTCATTTTAGTATTTTATCTCAAAATACGGCAAATCAGAATGTGACATACGGCAACGGCAACCCAGATTTTTACACTAACAACACTGATCAAATCTTAATCATCTGTGACTGTGATGGAATTGGAAATGGATATGCCTCTATGGTAAGAAGTTTCAAGGAGCATTTTGTTTTGTTTAGCACTTCCAAAATGAGCTACAAAAAAAAACTAAACAAATGAAAGTTTGAATTTAGTATGAATAATGTTCATAAGTTTGTCAGGGACAAAAGAATAATATTAGTGTGTAATCGTGAATGTGCTAGGTAGTATTACGGCATTGGCATGTAATGGTAAAAGTTGTTCTAAAATTATTCAAAACTCAATCGATTGTGGCGGCATGGCGGTGCTTGGGGAGTCCCATGTCCGTCCAGCAGTGGTCGTCTTTCGACTGAAACGATGATGATGCAATGTATTCCTCAACTCCAAAATTCCTGTATCACTGTTCACAATATTATGTGAAAAATAGATCATCAGTCGGATGGTTAGCTTTGCAAGACGGGAGTGGATGTCAGTCAGTAAGGTAAAATAGTATTTAACTAAATATCTAACTAGATAATCTGGATGATAAAATTATAGTAGTAGACTAGTAGGTATAGGCCAGAATCGTCGCACAGTGGGTGCCCGAAGACGGGAGTCGTCACCGAGTCAGGCTTAAGAAATGCTGGCGTGACGATTGGGACTCGTTCCTGACTGATCGGCCGGCGAAGGAAAAACCTATGGAAAACTGAGAAAGTATGGGGGAGACCTTTGCCCAGCAGTAGGACAAAATAAGGTTAACTAAATAAAAGAATAGGCACACATTTAAAACAAGTGAATATTATTAATCTGATAAATAAATATTCTACTTCTTAGCAGATGAGCCCATTGGATCCTGCAATTGCTAAGGCCATAAAATAATTTATGAAAATAAAGGACTCAAGACTGCCTCTACTTGATTTGATCACATCAATCCTGGTAAGTATTCATTATTTTACACACTATTTTTGAGCTTGGAATTAAGAAATGTTGCAACTCATTGTACTCAAAACAATTGATTGAAATGATTACTTATTATAAATAAATCATACCGTTTTGAATTCTTATTGAGAGTACTGCATTACTCTATTGATGATAGTGACAATTAATAGTGACAGTTAATTGATTTAAAAAAAATATAGGTACTTGATGATTGTAGGAATGAAATAAATCAAATAGTAATAAATGCTTATTATTTCTTCCAGCGCTGCAGCGGTGCAATCCACACACATCCTACGTATAAACTTCGGGAGGCCGCTGGCTCAGTAGCAAAAAAATGTATTAGCAATTTTTTTTGATGTGATACAAATGAATAAATTCTATTTATCTATTTATGTATTAATGTACACACCAATAAAGTAAAATACATTAACATTTTTATCATTAGATTTTTTTCCAGCAGACCTGTGACAGACCTGTGTTGAATGACAGACATAGCATCGATTTACATCTATGAGACATAGACATAGTGTGTACATATAGATACAGGAAAACTTAAATATTAGACTGCAGCAACCTAAACACACATAATTTCATCAGCTTAAAATAAATACATGAATTATTATAATAATTCTAATTTTTCTTGTTTGCAAGAGTGTTTGGCAATTTGTGTGTATAAGTAGGTAACTATCGATCATTATTAGCACCCCTTGATGTGCCTAAATTTAGGTATGATAAAAGGTTTGTATCTTGTACTGTGGTTTGTCTTACAATCTAGATGATGGGATGTTACTACATTTTGTGTTTTTTACTGATTATGAACCTACCTATGAAACGCAAACGAACAATACACCAATCACTGAAAAAAAATGATTGATGACTGAGATTGAGAATTTTACGAAGTTGCTCAATCTCACCATTCAAGTAAAATCCATTTGTTGTTTATAAACGGTTGGATTTAGACATTGAAATAATTAGGTGCTAATTATTGTGTCTGAATACGAATAGGCCTATGGACAGGGCCAATCAATGAGGGAAAATTATTTAAAAAAAAATTGAGTGCCTGCCTAGCGTATCCATGGTAACACCACACTTAACTGCGGCGCGGCAGAGGTGTAGGTGAAGTGAATTTGCGCGCGCATCTAGGTACTTGTTATTGTCAGTTGAACTTGGTAGCAATAAAATAACGATGATGACATAGGATTTATGAATATTTTTTTTTTATTTGTTTTTGATTTGATTTATATACAAATCATATAGTAGCGCTTTCATCACTCGCGCTAGGTGTTGCATTGCATTCAAGTCGTCAGCTGACAATAGGTTCAAAGTTCAAACCTTATTCAAACTTATAAAGAACAATGTACCTAAGTAGGTAGGTACCTACCTATACTGAGACTACGAGAAGACGCTTTGTAGTAGCTTTAGGTAGGTACTTATTGGACATTGGTACCTATTGCATTTTCTTATTGTTCTGAATTTATGAATGTAACGTGTCACGTAGGCGCAACTTCGTGACACGTTACCCTTACACCTTAAGTTCATAGTTCATTAAAATTTATTGTAAAAAAAATGTAGGCAATAAACTGACTTATTATGACAAAAATGGTAGGTATGATTTAGACATTGAAATAAATCTAAAAGCATTTATATATATAAATAGGTAAGTAATAATTATTGTCTCTAAATACGAATACCTATAGGTACCTATGGACATGGCCGCCAATGAAGGGAAATTAAAAAAAAACTTCCGAATCTCGTAACCATAGCAACATCACAGTGTGGTTTCTATGGCAACCACTTCACCGTATACTCGTGCAGTGTTGCCATCTTAGCTACTTCGTAGCTAAGCTATTTTACAGTGTCAATCAATTTAATAAAACTTGTAGCTAGATTTTTTAGCTACTTTACACATGACGTAAATACTTTCGATATTTTTTAATAGGTCTAGGTAGAGTGCATCTGGAAGTATGAAATGATATAATATCTATGGTTTCATCAAATAGTTCCTTTGCCGTAATGCTCCATAGGTAAACTTTAACAACATTTTTATTGTGTTGTGTCATCAGTTTAATTAATTTAATGCTCGTGGAAAATGGCATTACCTATGAAAAGAAGTAGATAGACTAATTTGACAGGTGCAAATGTCAAACACCATATTAAAAAAACAAACAACTAAGATTTGAAATTAATAACTAGGATTCAAAAACGAAGTAGAAGTAGCATTTAGCTACTTTATTGGGTACAATCTGACGATCTAGCTACATTTAGCAGACCGTCTAGCTACTAACTGAAGGTAGCAGTTGGCAACACTGTTCTCGTGCCAGGCAGTGAGCTTGCGCGCGCTGCTACTTGCTAGTGTCAGTTGAACTTTTCGTAAGTTCATAAAATTATTGAAAACAAAATGTAGGCCAATAGAGGTAGTGACATTCCATAAATGGTTGGATTTAGACATTGAAAAATCTAAAAGAATTGAAATAAATAGCTACTAAATTATTGTCTCTGAACTACGTGTCACGTTACATTCATAATATGTTCATAGTTCATTTATTGTAAAAAAAATGTACCTAGGTAATAAACTAACTTTTTATGACAAAAATAGTAGGTATGATTTAGACATTGAAATATATATAAGCATTTAAATAAATAAGTAAGTAATAATTATTGTCTCTAAAAAATACGAATACCTATATATATGGACATGGCCGCCAATGAAGGGAAATTAAAAAAAAACTTCGGACTTCATGCGAATCTGGTAGTTAATTATTGAAAACAAAATGTCGGCATTAGAGATACTGACTTTCCATAAACGGGTGGATTTAGACAATGAAATATCTAAAACCATTGAAATAAATAGCTAAGTACTAATTATTGTCTCTGAGCTCAGCTAGAATACGAATAGGCCATAACATGGCCGCCAACCGCCAATGAAGGAGAATTAAACCAAAACTTCAGCGCATAACGCGCATGCGCGAGGTGATCACCTCACTCGATTTGCACATATCATTCCACGCGATTCTGCTAAATCACTTCACTTGTGTGAGCCTGCGCGCGTTGGAAATGTCAGTTGAATTTAGTAATAGTAGTAACTTGAGCGCGTAACGCGCATGCGCGAGGTGATCATCTCACCCGATTGTCTTGTCTTGGAAACCATAATAATACCACTTCAACGCAACGAGCCTGTGCGCGCGTTGCAAATGTCAGTTGAGGTTAGTAATAGTAGGTAATTACGATGATGATTAATTGATGAATATTTTGTTATCTATTTGCAAAGCGTAGGTAGTAGGTACCTAGTACCTAGATTTAGTCCGCACGTCTTTTTATTTAAATGACATTTACTTATGTAGGTTCCCACATAATTTGTGTGGGGTTAAATTGTATGGCCCGTCAGCCAGGCACACTTTTAGCACTCGATCACTGAATGCTTGGCCGCACTGGGGCACTGGTAGCAATGGTAGCGCGGTGCGGGAAGCGGCGCTACTGGTTCGGGGACGCGCGCAATCTTGGCTGCAGTTCTGTCCGGTGTCCGCAGTCGAGCCGCGAGCGCGACTTCGTTCCGAGCGTTGTCGTGTCCAGTGTTTGTCAAATATGGATGAAGAAGACTTAGGTAGTTTTACTTGAAAATTCTTACTTTAAATGGCAATACGTGCGTGGTCAGCTCGAACTAGTACGAGATCCCAGCTACCGCGCGTTTTGCCGCTTGCTGCCCGCGCTCTTATTACGACCACTTGTGATAATTCTTTAATATGGACCCGAGCTATGGCGTGAGTTTGAGTGGCCCGCGCGTTCTCCGCTCCAAGTAGCCCGCGCGCTCTCCGCTCCAAGTAGCCCGCGCGCTCTCCGCGCCATGCAGCCACTCAAATGAAGTTTTTAGGTTTGAGAAGGTATCTCGCGCTGCGTCTGCCCCGCGCCCCCTTTTGCAGTCTCGCCAAGCACTGATGACCGACCGAATCTCTCTTCATAATGAATAGATTTGGTTTCGTTACAACGCTGAACAACGTCGCACAGTCTTTACTGGACTCGATCCACAATCGCTTCTTTAAAAACATCGCGATTGGGTCATGGGATTGCGTTTATTTAAATAAACAGTCTAACAATGGGTTCTTAATAACAAACTATGTCGCTTTTTACTAACTAGCATAAAAGTGAATGTTTTATTTTATTTATTGTATGTAGCTACGTAGATACGTACGATACTAGGAAAAAAAATTGAGTAAGTAAAACAAAATTGAGTTTCTAACTGAATATCTGTTTTGCTAATTTATTTAAAGCCTACCTAAATAGTATTAATGTTTAGACACTTAAATACTTGTTTTAAAATAATACAAAATTATCAATAGAATTAGAATAAAAATATTATTAAAATCTCGATTATGATTGTAAATGTATTAGCTTGGGCATCCCTAGCATCAGGTGGGATGACACTGACAGCTCACTCCACGCTCACTTCACCTAAGTTTTCATGGAGTGATGGTTACAGAATAGCACTGCTGATCTTCCTTACAAAAAATTCTGCATAGTACTAAAAAAAATGGCTCATTTCACATAGTTATTATTCAATAGGTGAATTTCTAAAAAAAACTTCTTGTCGGTCCTATCATTACAGGAATGCATTGTAGTTTTAATATAACTTTGTTCTGTTATTTTTTATGTTGTGCCTTCTGCCATAGGTACCTATACATTTAAATATTTATTTTGTTAAATTAGTTGTGTTGTGGACATTGAAGAGAGAGTGAGATGTACTTACTTTAAATAATTTCATGTTTGGTAAATGTTTTCTTAGGTACCTACGAGTACTTACCTATTTGTTTATTTGCCATACTTTTAATATTTGCATGCCAAAATATGGCGAAATGTGTCATCGCTCAAGCTTATTTTTATCTACCACCTTTATAATACCACATTTACAGCAAATAAATGACTTTGACTTTGTGGGTCAGCCTTTTGAGTAGATCAGTCACTAAAAGGGTTAAAGACAAATGCAATTAATTTAATTATACGACACTTTTTATTTATGCGGAAATATACGAAGACAGATGAAAAATAATAATTAAACAACTATGTAAACTATTTATAGGTAAAGACCTTCGGGTGTGCCTTCCTTCTTGCGGTATAGGACACTTTCCTTTGATTTCTTGAAGTCTTCATTTGTTACTTTCATGCGGCGTTCTCGTAGTGCCATTAAACCCGCTTCGGTACAGATAGCCTAAAAAATAATAATCACTATGATCATAATTTTAGAATAGATAAACACTATGCTCCGATTCATCCAGTTTCGAGTGTGAAAGACAGACGGAGCTAGACAAGGCCACTAGCACCATAGCGTTTTCGCAGTGGAATTATGATGGCATTAATACTTCATAATACTACCTCAAATCTAGATGAAATTAAAGAAAATATAATTGAATATTAAGGGTGTTGGCAGATTAATGGCCAACGCAGACCGGGACAGGATGGAAAAGGATTTTGCCGTCAGTCAGCGCCCACTAGCCGCTTAGATACCGCGGCATCCCACCGCGAAAGCCCGTGGCGCGTCTTTCAATGCCGTGCAATGAAATCCCTTTCGATGCCATGGCATCATTTTAAAGCATAGCAATTTATGTCGTATTTCTATATCAATACGTTTGAATGTCCATTGGTAAAAATTTTAATCCCTTACAATGCCGTCCTGGTCTGCATAGGCCTTTACAATTATAAGTTGGCTAAATCGCAGAGTATACCAATAGGTATAGTAAAATATGCTAGCCCGCACATTGTCCAACTAAATCATAATATAGTAATTATTATATTGGTAGGTAGTTCGATAGATGGCTAACTTACAATATTGTATATCTCAGCTCTAAGATTTAAAACATCTAGGTTCTTTGTGTTAATTGTACTATTACTTTACCAACTACTAGAAACATTTAATTGTGTGTGACAGAGGCAAAATAAGGAATAATTTCTACCTTAATATCAGCGCCAGAAAGATCATCTTTTGACATGATAAGTTCAGACAAATTGACATCATCAGCCAGAGTCATTCTTGATGTGTGAATGGTGAAGATCCTTCTCTTGGTCTTCTCATCAGGCAAAGGAAATTCGATTTTTCTGTCTATACGACCAGGGCGAATCAGAGCCGGATCTAAGGTTTCTATGCGATTTGTGGCCATGATAACCTGCAAATTGAACCTTATGTTAGTATAATTGTTCTGCATGCACAGCTTTTCAATTTCTTGTTTTTGGTCTATATTCAGAAAACGGAACCTTGACATTATACAAGAATTATGCACTTATTATAAAAAAAGTTGCCTTATGAAGTTCTGCATTAAATCCAACTTACTTTAACATCACCTCGTGAATCAAACCCATCAAGTTGGTTGAGCAACTCCAACATAGTTCTTTGGATTTCTCTCTCACCACCAGAGTTGGAATCATAACTGTAAAATGATAATTTGTTAGAAAAGTTCTTTGGACATCAATTAATCAGTAATTAAGAATATTTCGTGCTTTACCGTTTTGTGCCTACAGCATCGATTTCATCAATGAAAACAATTGATGGTGCATGTTCTTCAGCCACCCTAAACAGCTCGCGAACCAGTTTGGGGCCATCTCCCTGCATAAATCAATATTTTTTAATGGAGAACTTAATGAAGATAATTTAATACCAAATTTTTTATTATTTTAGCAAGTCACTGATTGTGAAAAATATGCAGGAAATACATACCAAGTATTTCTGAATAAGCTCTGAGCCAACAACTCTCAGAAAAGTAGCAGAGGTCTGGTTGGCAACAGCTTTAGCTAACAACGTCTTGCCAGTTCCAGGTGGACCATAGAGGATCACACCCTTAGGAGGCTTGATACCCATCTCCTCATAGTACTCAGGATGAGTAAGTGGCAACTCCACAGATTCCTAAAATAATATAATCATTTAATTTGTATATACTGTTGTGTTCAATATGTTTTCTAACAATGAGCTGCAGTTTTATAGTAGATTTCACAGGTGTTTTTGATCAACCAGATGATAAACAAAGAAATAAGTGGCAGAGTTTAAAACAACATTTTTTCCCACCTTTATTTCCTGTATCTGAGTGTCAAGTCCTCCAATATCAGCATATGTCTCCTGCGGAGCCTTCTCCAGCTTCATTACAGAAACCATGGGATCTGTATCATCACCTAGCACCCCTACCACGGCATGGACCTAAAGAAAACTTATATAAACCAGTGGCACTGTATAAGGTCAAACAATCAAATTTAGTACAGTGTGATTGTTTTTTGTGACAATGTAAACAAAATGGGGGCTAAATGGTCCGAGACCATAACCGTGCAGTTTGTCAATGAATAATGGAGAGAATTTTGTGCTAAATAGCACGTATTTGTTGACGTTCCTCGTACATCGCGACGGAGAAATTCCATTTGACTTGCTGTAGGCTGTAGTGTAAACAGTCATTGTCCAGGTGGTCGCCATTTGCCACTGTGCTTGACCAACGTCGGGCTTTACGTGGCCTGTGACAACTTACAAATTATGAAAATACAGCTAATCCATTCGATAAATTATAGTACCAGCAGAACGTTATAATTGTGGCCCTAAAAACAATGAAAATAATATCAAGTATGGCTTCTGAAGAAGTTTTTTTCAACACTATTTTTCTGCTATGGAAATTGAAAAACCAAACCTGTAAGTAGATCACATAATAATGTTGAGGATATTATTTTAAATTCAAAATCAATAGTTTCTTGTAAATTAAAGAAGGTTGGCTACAATTTGGCTGAAACCTAAACTGTGGCCAAAATCTGATTTTTTCCCTAAAACTGGCTGAAATCTAGCCAAATTCAGTTGGTAATTATCTTTAATTAAATAAATAAGTCACACACAAGCCCATAGATAAACAATCTTTGAACGGAGGAAAGCCAAATTCACTAGGTACCTTGTGGGACTAAAGCTGGGAATATAGATATAATAGGTAAGATGTGGTGGTTAATGACTGTTTGTCTAGAACCGTAGACTATTCAATACAATAATGATGATTTTATATTCACAGGATTATTTCATACTCAAGTTATGACATTTCTTTCAGCAGTGAGTGATTAACCTGTGACTGTGTTAAATAAGTATAATCTATTTGTTTTTTTACTAATTTACCTTATGATTCAACAGCACTGAGCAGCCTGGCTCCAGTTGGTCCTTATCAACAAAGGAGAGGATGCTGACATAGTGCTCACTGCCCACAGATGTCGACACTATAGCATGATTGTCATCTATGATCTCCTCCAAGTTGCCCACAGACATTGGTGTACCTCTAAGGTCATCCACCTGATACGATTATTGACAAATATTAGGAGCACCATTGGTATAAGTATTCACATTAAAAAAATAAATTATAAGCAAATATATTCTTCAAAATAATTCTCTGGAAACATTATTTTATTGCTAAGAAAGAATAAAATAGCAACATAACCCTTCATTGCAGTTGGGTCAAAATTTAGTATTTTTTTTGCTTTGGCTTCTGATTGCATGAATAAATCCCCAATATAGAATTTCTTGGTGTTGGAAGGCATAACTTGTTAATGTTTTTTAATCGCACAGATGATGATAACATGACTGTTTCATTATGTGGCTGAAAGAAAGAAAGAGAAATGGAGAGAGCAATTGTGTAACCTCAAAGAAAATAAATATTATCACCTTCGACCTTTCTTCTTCAATCTTCTCTTCCTGTGGCTTCAATCTTTCCTGGTTACGAATGAATTCCTCCTCCATGAGAAGATAATCCTTTATTCTTTCTAATTTTAACAATTTCAGCCTACACCTAGTGTGTGGTGTCACTTGAGGCAGTTTCAAGGCGGCATCAGGTCCCTTTGCCTTGCGCTTCTTCTTACCTACCCTAGTTGGGATTGGAGGTTCGTATTTCTTCTTCTTATCCTTGTCATCTTTCTTGTCTCCGCCGCTTCCACCGCCAGATTGGTTCTGACCCTAAAAAAGAAACGGTTTGATGAACTCGATGAGGCCAAAATCTAACATTGCTGATTATTATTTAATCAAGACTACGGAAAGTTGTTCGTTACCATTTTATATTCCTATTGTAATTCCAATACACTAAAAAGTAATCTTTTCAACTTCTACCAAAATCAATGACTTCACAAACCGATGATTACAAAGCGGAATTTGAAGCACAGATAAAAATATGTGACTGTTTGACTACAGACTCCCTACAGGTGACAGATGCTAAAGCCGCGTCCCCACATGGGCCGCGCGGCTATAAAGTGAGTGATAGACATGCGTACTTAAACGGGTGATCGACGTATGTACGAGCAAGTCTGCGTACTTATGGCTCGGCGAGTAAGCTCTATATAATAGTCTAGTATAATAGAACTATATAATATGGTGTCATGCTAAGTACGCGGACTTAAAAACCGCCGAGTAAGTTCGTCGGCGATCCAACAGGTTTGAAATTTTGCTCGTAGCCCGCACACGGACAGGTCGACAGGTCGGTGTAGGATGTATTGGTGTCACCGCCGCGAGCCACGAGCCGCAAGCCGCGTTGACAATTAAATTCTGAGAAAGCTTCACGTGTGTCACCGGCGAGCCTAGTAAGGTCGCGAACTTAAGAACGCGTACATTAAATTACTCTGCTCACCGTCGGTGACACACCACACCATTGTTAAATGGGCTCGCGGCGATGACAGACGGGAGAGTAAGTTCGCACGCGTAGTCGCACGTCTTATCACCCGTTTATTAGCTGAGATTTATACGTATTTGACAATCTGTGCTGAGTTGCTGACATTGCTGACAATTTAACTTTTGACGTGTTTGCTCGTCGTGTACGCCTCATGTCATTTTACAGTTTTGTGGAATGGACTGCTAAATACTTACAAAGTGGTGTTGTGATTTTGAAATTAATTATTTGAAACGTGACTATAATTATTACATTTATAAACAATGATTTCTTAAAATGTATCTGAAGTATTTAATTTACAGTGTCCATTTTCGTTAAAAACAAATACTTTCTCTCAACAGCTGATGCCAAACGAATTTGGCAAAATTCTTTATATTGCAGCCGTGTTTGACCAGTTTTCAAGATGGTTTTAGCAGATTTAGGTCGAAAAATAACCACTGCTTTGCAGTCGTTAAGCAGGGCAACAATCATCAATGAAGATGTATGTAAATAAATATGTTAATCAATTTTTATGTCTGTAGGGTACTTAGTTTATGTTAATTACTCATACACTTACAGGTATTAAATTCTATGCTGAAACAAATATGCGCTGCTCTTTTGGAAGCTGATGTCAACATTCGTTTAGTAAAGAATCTTCGAGAGAATGTTAGGGCAGTCATTGATTTTGACGAGATGGCTGGTGGTCTCAACAAGCGACGGATGATACAGTCAGCTGTGTTCAAAGAACTTGTCAAGGTAGGATCAATATTTGTTGTTTGTTTTCTGCCCAAAATACTAATCATAACAAACCACAGAATGTACTTGTCCCTTGTTGTGTACTATTTAAATTTGACAGTCATTTGCAAGTAATAAATCTGTGGATTATTGATCATCTATTCGAATAGTTATCTCTGTTTGAATCGTATCGTACCCAGTTACTGGGTTGTGGAGGTCAGATAGGCAGTCACTCCATGTAAAATACTGGTATCCAGCTGCATCCGGTTACACTGGAAGCCGACTCCAAAATAGTTGGGAAAAGGCTAGGCAGATTGATCTCTGTTTGAATTGCAACTTAATAAAGTACTACTTAATGTTGTAGTTTACTTTAAAAGCCATCAATTGTGTAATTATTACTAATAACCAGCTATCGGTAGTGTAGAGGTACCCATGCTTGTAAAAGAACAATGTCCTATTGTGTGTTTGAAGACTCACACATTTTGTTTGCTTATAAATACACTAGCTGCCCACGCCTTTGCCCATATAGAGGGGAGAAATTAATTTAATGCAAAACCGTTCAGCCAATATGGCATGAAAAGGTGACAGATAGAAAGAGTTACTTTCTCATTGTATACTCAATACTCAATATATTTATTTGCATTCCACAATGTTAACTTAGGTGGTAGGTACATTAAAAAATATACATAATTTTAGATCATTGTGGACCCTGTCGGGCACAGCAAGATAAGATAGAGGAAGAGGGCTAATATTATATTATTATTTGAAAAAAAAAAGTAAATTAATAAATGTTTTTCTACTACTCACTATAAAAAATATAACATTGTATAAAATTTGTTTGTAAGTTTGTATGTAGTTGTAACCTCTGGAACTACTAGTAAAATTCTTTTTGCATTGGTTAGTTAGCCCAATTCTTGATGACGGTTTTAGGCTATCTAACTTCACGCCTTAACACTTAGGAGCAAAAAATAAAAAGGTAGAAAAACACTAAGCAAAAACGAAGCTATACCGTGAGTGGCTGATGGGATGCAAAGCGTTGGGTTGGTGGCAGAAGGGGACGAAGTCGCGGGCATAAGCTAGTATATAATATAAGTATAGAATTTTGGAGAAAATACATTATATTTATCTTATTTTGGACCTTATATATGTATACTACAGTGTATAGTAAGATTATTAATCTTTTCCCCCTAATCCCATATTTTTATTATTCAAATCAAGTGTTTCATATTAATCTTTTACACAGTTATATCAGCACAAAGTATTCAATGTGTAAATTTTTTTGTAAATATTTCAGCTAGTAGACCCAGGTGTGAAACCATACCAACCTATCAAAGGCAAACCCAACATCATCATGTTTGTAGGTCTCCAGGGTTCTGGCAAGACCACAACATGTACAAAATTGGCATATCACTACTTGAGGAAAAACTGGAAGTCGTCTCTAGTGTGTGCTGACACTTTCAGAGCTGGTGCATACGATCAGGTCAAACAGAATTGTACTAAGGCCAGGATACCTTTTTACGGAAGGTTAGATTACTTTGTTATCTTTTATTTTATCAAATTAATTGTTTAAATTCCTTGAAGCCCAAGAGTAAATGAGCAACTGTTACCCCTTTGTGTCTTAGAACTTATTATTTATGCTTCCACCCTTATCCCTTAGGCCGCCCATTCCATACATGTTATGTTTAACAAAACTGGGGGCCAAGTCTACTAATTTACAAATGTTTCAGTGGTCTCACAATTATGAGTTTTTGACAGATTTTGTATGGCAAATCACAAACACGTAATTTATTTATGTTATGGAAATCTGTAATGTGGTATGTTTCTGTTTACAGTTACACAGAAGTAGATCCAGTAGTTATAGCAACCACTGGTGTGGAAATGTTCAAGAAAGAAGGATTTGAGATGATTATAGTGGACACAAGTGGTCGTCACAAACAGGAAGAGTCATTGTTTGAGGAGATGTTGGCTGTTGCTAATGCTATTGTGAGTTCTTGAAGTACATTTTTAACATAAGTGACAGTTTTATTCTTATCAATGAATAATGACATGTCTCATTTATAAATAAAATAATTCTATGTAACTCTATACTATCTAGACAGACTAATAAAATCTAGACTGACTAATAAATCAGTCTAAATATTTAACTAATCGTGACTTTATACAGAAACCAGACAACATAATATTCGTGATGGACGCGACAATTGGTCAGGCTTGCGAGGCCCAAGCTAGAGCCTTCAAAGACAAAGTAGACATCGGTTCAGTCATCATCACCAAGTTGGATGGCCATGCTAAGGGTGGTGGTGCATTATCAGCGTGAGTATTATATCACCTTTTATGATTGGAACAATCTATAAATTGAAAGATGGCCTTTTTAGGGTGTTTGTCCGTCTGTCACAGCCAATTTGCTCCGAATCCAATGGACCAATTAAGTTAAAATTTGATACACTTATGTATTTCTATGACCCAAACACGGACGTGTAACGAAAATAAATAATTTTGAATATAGGGGTCAACTTTGGGAGGCAAATTAGAAAAGAAAAAAAAAAATGTTTGCAAACTGTACCGTGTGACTATCAAATGAAAGGGATTGTTGCGAGGATTTTAAATACATATTTGATTTTTTTATAATTTTAAAATAAATACTTTAAAAGGTATTTAAGATAAAAACTTTTTACAAAACAAAAAAAAAAGAAAGTGAAAAATAACTTTTATTTCGGATGTTGGTGTCTTTGCTTTTCAATTTTCATGCCACCGACTTCCGAAATTTAAGTTATTTTTTGTTTTTTTGGAAGTCGGTTGTTTTTTTTTTTGTAAAAAGTTTTTATTTTTCACTTTTTTGTTGTGCTACCTACCCCACACAAATTCGTATACCGTTATCTGCTATGTAAATAACAGTGACGGAGTCAAATAATGATATCATCTACATACGCAAAGTGGGAAAAATACATAATTATTGAAGCTAACTCAAAAACTACGCAAGCAAAATTAATAAAATTTATATGGGACCACCTCTGAAGCATGACCTACCAAACAAAAAAAGAATCATCAAAATCGATTCATAATTGGCGGAGTAATCGCGTAAAATACATACAAAAAAAAAAGACCTCCTCCTTTTTGAAGAAGTCGGTTAAAAATTACTTCATATTTACTAGCTAGCTAGACTATTCAGTTATATAGGTCTCGTTAGTGGTAGACATTGGGACCACTTTTGCCCATTGTCATTTGAACTCGAAACTATTCCAGAAGTTGCCTTCGTTCGTTGCGTTCGTAATCGTAACGATTTCTCGTAGCTTGTGTGCCACCCATTATACTAATTCATTAATTCTTTTTCTCTATTTCAGTGTGGCTGCTACAGAAAGTCCTATCATCTTCATAGGTACTGGAGAACATATTGATGACTTGGAACCGTTCAAAACCAAACCTTTTATCAACAAACTGCTGGGCATGGGAGATATTGAGGGTCTTTTGGATAAAGTAAATGAGCTCAAACTTGATGATAATGATGAATTACTAGAAAAACTTAAACATGGACAATTCACATTGCGTGCCATGTATGAACAATTTCAAAACATCATGAAAATGGGACCCTTTTCACAAATTATGGTAAGCTAGTTTACAATTTGGATTCATCAGTGTGAGTCATAGTTATTGCTGCAAAGGTAACATCACATCTTTTTTTCAGGGCATGATTCCAGGGTTTTCCCAGGATCTAATGTCAAAAGGTAGCGAACAAGAATCAATGGCTAAACTAAAACGTCTTATGACTATAATGGATTCAATGAATGAAGGAGAACTCGATCACCGCGATGGCGCCAAACTTTTTTCAAAACAACCCACCAGGATCACACGAGTGGCACAAGGCGCGGGCGTCACAGAAAGGGATGTAAAGGATTTAATTGCTCAGTACACTAAGTTTGCAGCAGTTGTGAAAAAGATGGGAGGTATCAAAGGATTATTCAAAGGAGGTGACATGGCAAAGAATGTAAACCAAACTCAAATGGTTAAGCTTAACCAACAAATGGCAAAGATGATGGATCCACGCATCTTACAGCAGATGGGTGGTATGACTGGGCTTCACAACATGATGAGACAGTTGCAGCAAGGCTCCAGTGGGATGAATAGTTTAATGGGTGGCAAATAACACTAGATTTAGCTATGCCATAAGTCAACTTTAATTATTGAACTGTATTTTAACCAATAAAGGTGGACACCTACTTCTGTTTTTATTTATTTTTAGTATATCAATGATTTAGTTAGATAGTTCTTTTATAAACGAGATGAGACACCGTAAAAGTCAAGATAGTTTAACAAGAAGATCAGTTAAGACGGAGTGGAGTTTCGCACGAGAGTTTCAATCAAAGAGTTAAAGTATGTAAGTATATGTTTGACTCCCAGTACTTTTTGTTGGTTATAAACTATTTGTGTGCCAAAATTCATCCAAATCATATTAGGGGGATAATACTAATGATTATAATACCAAATGGTTTCTTAAATGCCAAAACCCTCCACAACCGCGAGATTTGCAGTCTCAGGGAATATTTCTTTCAAACTGACGTGGGGATGCACCGAGATGTGGTTGCAGTCGACAAGGGCCTTACTCCGCACTCCTTGGCGAAAGAGAACTGGCGCAAACCTACAGTACTTGATACTAACGATCGTAAGGAAGTATGGCAAGGCAAAGAGCTACACGGGCGCTTTTTCCAGGCCCTCCATGGGCCTGAAGTAGACTTTCTGGCTTCTGTATCCTGGCTACGTTTCGGTGACCTCTTCGGGGAAACCGAAGGTTTTGTCTGTGCGATTATGGACGAAGTCATCATGACGAATAATTACCGGAAATACATTGTCAAAGACGGTACGGTTGACATCTGTCGGGCATGCCACTGTCCCGGTGAATCGATCCGACATATTGTTTCCGGTTGTTCTCGTCTTGCTAATGGCGAGTACTTGCACAGACACAATCTAGTAGCTAGGATTATCCACCAGCAACTTGCCTTGCAGTACAACCTTGTGGAGTATGAAGTACCATACTACAGGTATGTGCCCGACCCAGTTCTCGAAAATGGTGACGCCATATTGTACTGGGATCGATCTATCATCACTGACAGGACTATTGTAGCCAATAAGCCTGATATTGTGGTGATAGATCGACGAGAGCGCCGTGCAATGATTGTTGATATCTCTGTCCCTCATGACGAGAATCTCGTGAAAGCTGAGAAAGATAAAAAAATCAAGTATCTTGATTTAGCACACGAGGTTGTCGACATGTGGGAAGTGGACTCTGCAATCATTGTACCGATATTCGTTACGGTCAATGGCCTAATAGCGAAGAGCCTCGAACAACATCTCAGAAGGCTCTCATTGCACGGCTGGGTCAAGGGCTTGATTCAGAAAGCAGTACTCCTGGACACGGCACGCATAGTGAGGAGGTTCCTTTCTCTAGAGCCCTGACCACCGGCAGCTTGGACCCTGATCCTGATGCCGATGGGCTACTATTTTTTATATTTTTAAATGTTTTGTTTTCATGTTTTTTATAAAAAATATTTAAAAAGAAATAAAAACAAAATAATACTATCTTAAATTCATGCTAACCTCGTTTTGGTTGGTTACTCATGTTGTCAACTGTTCAGCAATTCCGTTTTTTCATGAAAACGCGATCACGCTATCTACCGGGTCAAATTGTCTTTACAAAACCATCCAGCTACCCACTCAAAAATACACCCTTTCATCCAAATCTGTCTAGCCGTTTAGGAGAAGAGTTAGGTTACAAACACACGTATTATACAAGAATTATATAAAAAGATGATAATTTTATCATGAAAACAAAGTTAAATAAGTGCTAGAATTTCGCTTTGTTTTCGTGATAAACAAATTAAATACACACACACATACATAACAACAAAACTCACGCCTTCTCCTTTCAATGGGGGTAGGCAGAAACTACAGAACGCCACCTGCTATGATCCTTACATAAACTATGTTCGTAACACTTCACTTAGCACCAGCTTGTCCTTGTGCTGTCCGGTAGTAGGTACTTGCCCGCGGAAGCGACGGTACACCACGTCCTGCGGCCACAAGTCTTCTTCCGTGACGACGTCAGTTTAAAATCTCGCGCGAGAAGTAGTTCTCGAATCATGTAGCGCTAGTGAATCTTTAGAGAGAAAAGAAAAATTGTTAGTCATTAGTTTTTATGTAAAAAGGAATGGGGCCAACTCCACACAAAAAATTTAATCGTATTTACATAAAACCTAATTACTCTCTAACAGTCAAACATTTGAAAAAAAAAAAATCTGTTGCACAGAATTTTTTTTCAAATGTTTGACTTCATGACATGACCAAACTCTTATTTCGATCCGTGTGCAGTGCACAGACCGCAGAGTACTTTTATAGCACAGACTACAATTTTAATGGATCTGTGCCTTTGAAATCTGAATCTCTGATTATTATGTCAATAAAATGTCAAATTGTCATTGTCAATTCAATATTCGTAATTTCGTAAATATGAATAGTTTTTGATAACGTTATGCACACCATATGTTTAGGAATATTTAAGTTTGGTAGAAACATCTCGAATAAGGTACCTAATTAAATATTTACTTGAAATAATTTTTTATAGGTTATCCAGAAGATATGTTTTGTTTGTAAGATATTTTTGGTGTATGTAGTGTTTAGCTCCTCTAACTCGTTATACAGCCTCGTTGATGTCTTTTCTTGGTCGAAACCGCGTCTTCTGAGGTGGGGCTGGGTTCGATTGCCATTTGTGCAATGTTATTTTTCCGTGAGAATTTGCTCAGTAGCAGCCTGGAGTTTGGAAGTCGGTGATGTACCACCTCCGTGAGTCCGTGCCACGGAAAGCACAAATCAGTTGGTCCCGCGACTGATCTGCACCCGATCGTGTCGGATTGCCGTCCCATCGGACTATGAGAATGAGGGAAGAGGAGTGCACCTGTGTTTGCACACATACACTTCAATATAATATCTCCTGTATACTTGTTGTGTACTTTCTCCATTGTGATTGGTCGCTGTGACCGAAATTCGGTCAGAATACTAAGGAGTATATATTTAGTAACTCTATATTCAACTTTTAGGCATACACAACACACAATACCATTACAGTTTCGAGACGCAAAATACGCTCCAAAATGGACCAAGAATTAAAATGTCGAGAAAATCCAGTTGTGCTGAAGTTGGAATCAGCAGAATTCAAAAGCATATTCACTCCTGAAGTCACAGAGCTCAAGAATTTATTTGACAAATACAAATATGAAATAAGGGTAGCTGGTGGTGCAGTCAGGTAGTTAATCTTGGTATTCAAACATAGTATGTAAACATTGTAAAATAAGTATTCAAGCTAGGATAGTCCCGTCTTCCTGACAATCATTACTGACCTAGATTGATTTGTTTGCTGCTGCATTGTTCCTGGCAGTTAAACATATTTTATATTGCAGTGATTATTGTGTGTAATGTTAGCAATTTAACTAGTATTACTGTCTCTAGATAATAAGTACATTATTTTTAAATAATAGATAAAACATTTACAGGGATCTTTTAATGGGTCAGAGTCCAAAAGACCTTGATTTTGCTACTACAGCAACGCCAAAACAAATGAAAGATATGTTCACTGCTGAAAACATAAGAATGATCAATGCTAATGGTGAAAAGCATGGCACTATTACAGCCAGAATCAATGATAAAGAGAGCTTTGAAGTAACTACACTTAGGATAGACATAGTCACTGATGGACGCCATGCTGAAGTTGAGTTCACTACAGACTGGAAGCTAGATGCCAACAGGAGGGACCTCACAATTAATTCCATGTTTTTAGGTGGAGATGTACTTAATAATATTATTCCTAATTTCACAAATACATGTTTTGTTCCTGATTATTAATATATTTTTTGTAGGTTTTGATGGCTCTGTGTATGACTATTTCTTTGGATATGAAGATTTACAAAAGTGCAGAATAGTCTTTGTTGGTGATCCTGATAGAAGGGTCAAAGAAGATTATCTGAGGATATTGAGATATTTTCGTTTCTATGGAAAGATAGCAAATAAACCTAATAATCATGATGAAAACACACTAAAAGTTTTGAAAGAAAATGTTATGGGGCTGCAAAATATATCAGGGGAAAGAATTTGGGTGGAACTTAAGAAAATGCTTCAAGGAAATTTTGCAGGAAGCCTTTTGAAGACAATGATTGATGTGGGAGTTGGAGAATACATAGGTAAATGCTTTATATTATAATATATTGTAAATTAATTTTTATAACTACATTGTCAACGCTCTTGATTCTATTGGTTATGTTTTATTCCACAAAGAATTATTTTATGCAGGTTTACCATCATCTCCTAATGTTGAAGAACTAGACAGAGTGTTAAAAAGAGCAGAACATCTTAAGTTGCATCCAATAAGTTACCTAGCAGCTCTTCTAACAGACCTGGATGAGGTTACAGTGTTGTACAGCAGACTCAAATTCTCAGGCTATGATAGAGACCTTGCATACTTCCTGGTAGAACACAGAGGAGACAAAGTAGCCATCAGGCCATTATTGTGAGTTGACATATTATACATACTCGGTCTGTCTGTTACCTTTCAATTTGATATACAAGTAGACCATAACCTAGATTGTGACAAACATCTGGTTAAAGGATTCTCACTTTTCAATGGAAGATGAGCTTGCCCCCCTGTTCCTCACATCTTTAAAATACGTCTATTGTCTTGTCATAGAATTTCTTTTGAAACATTGTATTGATATTTCAGACCATATGAAAAACTAGTTTTAAACACTAAGATAAAACAAAAGGATGCAATTGAATATGTTAAAGAAGTATTGAAGTACAGAGGAGATGTGCTTTTAAAGCAATTTAATGAATGGGTAGTGCCAAGGTTCCCCATTAGTGGTAAAATGCTGAAAGATGCTGGAGTCCCACCGGGCAGAATGTATGGTCCCATTATAAATAAGCTCAAAGACATTTGGATTGAAAATGAATACAAACAACCAGAAGAGGAGCTTATTAAACACATCCCCAACATTATAGAGGAATTTGAGAATAAGAAAATAAAACACACCTAAAAATAATTACAAAGCTTTAATTAAATATCATACATACTTAGCTTATCTCAGATTATATTAAACTAGGTTCTGCTTGCGAGTTCGTCCACATGAAAGTCAACTATACCATAAAACATTATGCTTTGTACTAGTGATTTTTTTTTTATTGGGACAGTACTCCGAGATTACCTCTTACAAACAATATTAGCTCTTTATATTATTAGTTTATAAATTATAATAGTCTTAAAATATAATCAAAGCATTTGATTGCTGAAGGAAATTCATTAAATAATGATTTCATCTACTGAACCTTTGGTGCTTCATAAGGCTCATATCTATTACAGCCATCGTCATCATCTCTGTGTTCTAAAAAGCATCTCTTACAAAACAGATATTTGCAGCCTAAGCACCTCATCCTTGCATCTTCATTGCATATTTCACAAAAAGGCAGTTCATCAGATGGAGTAATTAGGTCATCCTCTAAAGATGCCTCTGCCTTTATCTAAAATAAAAGGGAATATTTTAGTTAAACTATGTAACTAGTTAAAATAATAATTATTTCAGTCCCTAAATAGCTCTATATTTGAACAGCAAAATAAAACTAAATATACCTTTTCAACAATTTTTTTGACAGTGGCTTCTTCATCATCTGAGTCATCATTTTTTTTAATTGTTGTACCTTGTGAGCATGGGCCTGGGTTAGATCCTTTAAGTTTTTGCATACGGGCCTCTATTTCACTGATAAGACCATCAAACTCATCTGTGTATTTTGTATCAATGTTAGTTTGCTCCATGTATTGCTTTATCAGGTCGTTTGCTTGCTCTTGTTCTGTCCTCGTGTCTGGTGGCGGTAACGCTGGCTGGAACATAATGGTGAAAAGAGCCATAAAGAAAACCACAGATTTAATGGACTTTATAAATAGAGATGTTGAACAAAAACATGTGCGGAGAAGTGAAAACTAAGTAACATTCATTCATTTGTGACGATGACGCGAGTTTCATGATTTTTGCTCACCCAAAATGTGCTCAGTGCAACTAACAAAGTTTTCACTTCAAAAAACCAATTCACCTACCTTAATGGTAACCATTTCAATGGGCACTCCTTTTAATTTTGCCAGTCTTGAATATATCTCAGCATCTGAAGTAGAAGGAGTTTCACCTTTGATATTCTGAAGACGACTTTTGATATCTCCATCAGTTGTTAATGAAGAAGTTATATTTCTGCCTTCTTTTAACTTTTCTAGCCTTTCTACTATTACCTGATCTTTTGTCCCTGCATCACTGTCAGAATTAACAGGTTGTTTTAGGTCCATGGCACCTATTCTCCTAAAATACACAAGATATTTTAGGTACTGTATTATTTCAGCCAACATAATGTCAATATTATGTTAATGAGGTAGGAAGGTACAGATCGATTCAAACTTAATGGCGGCTCGGAAGTTAGCTTTTAGCTGCGCAGTACCCCACCCCTCACCCCCGCTGTCACATGAAATTGTTACTGCGCAGCGACTCGCCTTATGTTCCGAGCCGCCATTAAGTTTGAATCGAACAGTATGTGATAAAATGGTTTTTTTTTTCAAAATTCAAATTTTATTTACCTACCTGTAGTATGCATCAGGTGCTTCAACATTTTTAGGCTCATTAGGTTTTGAATGATTATTTTTACATTTTGCACATACCTAAAACAATGAAGTATGTAATAAACCAGTTGTTGAATTTATTGACTCATGCATTATAAAATAGTGAATCCTTGCTTATCCAAATTTTAAACTGGATTCAATATTATTTTCTGAAAATAAATTAAATGTAATATAATTATTATTTGTAAAAATACTGAAGTCTAATTCAATCTCAGATGATGTGACAAAGAAATGTTCTCCAAAGAAAGGATTTTATGAATCTGATCCTACAGATATGCCTGTATATTGAGGTTCCACTGCACACATGTAGGTATTAATTTGGCCTGACCTTAGTTTCAGCGTTGAGTTTTAATAAAAACATTTTGCTGTCCAAACATTTGGAGCAATAACTGAAGCCGCAACTGGGACACCCTCTCTGAAAACATCTTATAACTTTATATTATATTCAGCTGGATATGCATAGATGATGTAAAAAGGTAAATAGAATGTAGTTATGTATTACATAATTAAGGAATTTATTCATAGAATAAATATACCTCTTTACGAAGCAATGAAAACGGTTTTGTACAGGAATTACAAGACATTTTATGATACAAAGATTAGAACTCTTGCAAGCACAGACGTACTAGTACTAGTTTCACGAGATAACAAGGAATCTTTGCAAGGAATTGCACCACAATAAATATACAATCTATATAATTACTGAGCACAACAGAGTAATCACAGTTTACTAAACTGAACAGAGTAAACACAACACAGTCATCAGTCATCACTGAACTTAGGGACACAATCACCTTCAATCAAGATGGAATGTCAATGTCAATCAATTGTCAAAACAAATTGAGGTTGTGCCCGGATAGTTACGTGAATCAAATGCTTCTTAGTCGAATAAGCTTCCACGAGCAATAATTATCGCAGTCGAAACAAATCGACTACTGACTATTTCATGAAATCATCATGCAATGCACTTAGAGAGTTGTATTGCTGATTCTAATGTTTATAATATATTTAAAAAAATTGCAAAAAACGTAAGTTTGAATATCGCGGGCTACCTTGGCGCATCCCCACAGGGCACTATATAATACTGGCGCATCCCTCTTCAAGTGAAATCGGACTCTACCGATTTTACAAATCTGTGGTACAAAACACAAAAGAAAGTGCATCACTATTCATATTCGTATACTCTGTGATTTTCAATGCTTTTATATAATCTGTGCATTGCTATCTTTGTTCTCTATAAAATATGTAGTCTGTTGTTTTTAGGGGCAGGTCGTTGTAAAATTTTTGACGGACGAAACGCAACCGTTTTCCTGACGACGAAAACGGTAGTCGTTGCAACTGATTTGAAGACGTTCACGAACTACAGCATTGACATTATCGACTGTCGACTGTATTTCATTGACATGAAGTTCATGGTATGAATATAATTGGATTTAATGGTATATCATTTAATAATAATTATTCAAATGATAGATAATAATTTGATGTAAATATACAGACAATAATAATAATAATTTGACGTAAATATTTGCATTCTGAATGGCAAATTATGGCTGATCTTTGTACTGTACTAACCGTGCGTTTGCTCTGGTGAAACATTTTCAGCAAAACATGTTGAAATCTTAAGTTCCTGTCAAAAATTGTTTGGAACATTGACGGAAAATAGAGATTTCAACATGTTTTGTCGTGAATGTTTCGCCTGTGCAAACGCAGGGTAACACCAATTGATGTATCATCTAACCATATTTACAAAAATAAAATTATTATATTCTATTGCGTTCTTGACTTCATTTTCTTAGGCGTAAAATGAAAAATCGTACCAAGTAATTCGAAGACTGGTTTGTTGCAACGAAAACTGTTTGTTTGAACCCATCCAGGACGCAAAACGGTTGCACCGTCGCAGAACAGAAAAACGGTTTTTGAAAACGGTACGTCGTCGCAACGCCCACACCTAGTGTAGTTCTATAACTTCATGGTAGTGGCTTTGTTGCTTTCACAGATTTTATAAAATAATTGGTTTGGTTGCTTTCGAACGAAACCATTGTGTTCGAAACGCGTAAGACGTAAGCAAAAAGCTGTTTTAGTGAATACTCGTATCCAACCTGCACTATAGCTATATTAGACAGTGTTCAACATAATGTTTGTGATCGAAAGATTATTTGAATGAGTGACAACGGCAGCGAAACAGAGGAGGCGACTGAGCACACGGCACTCATGGACGGCCACATCGCTGAAGCCCGCCCCGATCGGGTGATTGCGGAACGTATAGCTAAAAAACGAAAAACTAAATCCGATAATCAACGTTCTTATGGCGTAAGTAAATGAAACTACACTATAATTACATTCAAGCGACTGCTTCTGTAGGTATAAACTAAGATATGACTATACTATCATTCAACACCCTCTATTTAATCTGAATTGAAAAATATGTACATCAGTACTCTGTAGCCTTGTGGTTCCAATGATTCACTCTAATTGATTGCTTTGTAGTACCTACACTTACACCTATTCTTATGAATCATAAAGTTTGAATTCTACTTTTTTTCCTCTAAATGTTGCACCCACTGACCCACCACACATTTTAACTTTTTGTTGAGAAGACTTTCATAAATGGTTTTGTGTGTCTACTAAAATGCAGGAGAATCTAAGAACCATTTTGCAGAAGACAATACCACCATACAGCATGATATACGAAGTATTATGCCCTAATTTTTGGAAACCATATTGCTTGTAACCAAAAGTAACGAAATTGTATTGTGTTTTAATAGTCTCATGGTTGTTGGCATATATTACAAACAGTACTCATTCAAAGAAATAATTATTTGAAACTACTAGAATATAGTAGCCATCAGGAACAAGGACCAAGCTACAGGCAATCAGGACTCCAGAGAAATCATACTGCATTTGACATGTAACATTACAGTGCTATCAAAAGTGTTTGTTCAGTGTTTAATTCTTATGTTTTCTCGTTCAGAGTGTTGAGGGGCTTCCAAGCAGCGGCTCAGGGGCAGGCAGCAGTTCAGCACCCAACATGCCTCCCCAGCCACCGCCGGCAGAGCCACAATTAGAAGAGCTTGAACTTAAATATGGGGCCCGCCATGTCATCAAACTGTTTGTTCCTGTCACGCTGTGCATGCTCGTCGTTGTCGCTACTATATCTTCAATTAATTTTTATTCAGTTAAAGATGTATATTTGTAAGTATTAATCCACTTGAAACAAACATGAAGTTTATGAACAGTTAGTACACATTTTCCTCCAAGTGCAAATTCTAAACTGATTTCTCATTGGGCAATAAATGTCTCCACATCGTCCAGGGAAGATATGATTTGAGGGTCTCCAATTGAAAAAGCGGTCTTTTTTCTGATGTGCATAGTAAATTAGACTAGTGCCATTTAGCTTTAAAATGTCTTAACTTTGTATATAAAAAATTTCAGAGCCTACACGCCATTTCATGAGGAAAGTCCATATGCAGTGACAAAAGTATGGAATGCTCTAGCCAACTCATTGATCCTGCTATGCGTCATTGCCTTAATGACCGTGTTGCTCATAGTACTGTACAAGAAGAGATGTTATAAAATCATCCACGGGTGGCTTATACTGTCATCACTCATGCTGCTGTTCTTGTTCTCATATTTATATATTGAGTGAGTATCAGTCTTTGTTTAATTAATAGCATTTCCCTGAAAGTAATAAAAATCATGCTAATATTGATATCTCCAATTCGGAAACTAAAATTGAGTCATTTTCCTTGTGGTATATTTTTATATTGTTGTTTTTCATTGTTTCCTGGTAGCATAGTGTTTGTAAGCTTCAACCATCATTGGTAATTCTGCAGATGAAGTATACTACCTACCGTTATAAGGATATTTATTTTAGATTTACATCATTTCATTTGTTGGCTATTGTCAATCCTTATACCCTGCCTAGTCTAGCTGGTAATAGGAAATAACAATAACTAAACAACCAAGTCAAGGGCCTAAAACTGGTTTCGTCGACGGAAGAATAGACAAAATGACAGATTGTGATCATTTATCTGTCATTTTGTCATACTCTTCCTACGCTAAGCGTGCTGGGCAAAGAACATCAATAACCATTCATAAAATGAAAACAAAAAAATTACTACTATTACAATTTGGTTTTAATCATATTTGGTCATTTTTGTTACTCTCATGCCCGTTTTCACTGACATCCCCTACAGTAAGTTAACGTTCAACTGACCCCTTACTGTTGGTAAGCCACCTGCCACCTAATCTAACAGTCCCCTAACCATGCTTAGGGGATCCCTTAAACTTAAGGTGTGTCGGTGAAAACGGGCATAAATGTTTAAATGCCAATCATAATCAATAACATAAACACATGTTCAGGGAAGCACTGAGAGCATACAACATACCGATGGACTACATAACCCTGTTGTTCGGAATGTGGAACTTCGGCGTGGTCGGCATGATCGTGATCCATTGGAAGGGTCCGCTGCGGCTGCAGCAAGCCTACCTGATCTTCATTGCGGCGCTGATGGCGCTTGTCTTCATCAAGTACCTCCCCGAATGGACCACGTGGGCTGTTCTTGCTGTTATATCTATTTGGGGTAAGTACGCAAAATACGCGCTCTGACGTGGAGTTGCGGATACCAGCCCGTATTACCTATTATCTACCAGTTGTTACGGGTCGTCAGAAGCTCGAAAGTCTAACAACCAGTCTTACCAAGGGGTATCGTATTACCCAGGTACTGGGTTGTGGAGGTCAGATAGGCAGTCGCTCCATGTAAAATACTGGTATTCAGCTGCATCCGGTTAGACTGGAAGCCGCCCCAACATAGTTGGGAAACTTTACTTACTTTTTTTTTTAAGTTTTTTCTCATTCTATCATAGTTCTATTTTAAAATTAATCTTTTGTTTCAGACTTAATAGCAGTGTTAACACCAAAGGGCCCCTTAAGAATACTTGTAGAAACAGCACAAGAACGAAACGAACCGATATTCCCAGCTTTAATTTATTCATGTGAGTATTGATCACAGTTCTGTTTATATATTTGCCAGCAGATTGCTGAACTGGTAGTCAGTAATGTGTCTGGCTAAAATCTAGGTCATTCAAGTTATTACTGACACTAGTAGGAGTTTCTCAAGAAAAGTAAGATCATATTATTATAATTCAATGGATCTAAATAATTATTTTGACCAGTCAGCTATCTATACAGGGTGACACGTTGACGCCCAAACTGTCACCATGAATTCAGTACATACTCCTACACCTAGAACCCAGCATAAACTTTTTCGTCGGTTATAAAAAAAAACGCATGGGGGACCAGAATCATTTACTGAATCCATGGTAACAAGGAGCCGAGTTTACTAATTTACAAACGTGTCAGTGGTCTCACAATGATCAGTTTTTGACAGATATGCCATACAAAATGTGTCAAAAACTGATCATTGTGAGACCACTGACACGTTTGTAAATTAGTAGACTTGGCCCCCAGGTAGCGCGTCGATGTCACTGCCACCCTGTATATCATCTATACTAAAAATAAAGCTGAAGAATTTGTTTCAACGCGCTAATGACTGGAACTACCAGTCGGATTTGAAAAAATCCTTTTTGCATTGGCTATTTAATATCACGCTAGGGCCCTTAGGAGCCGAACAAATAGAAAAAAGTCTAGCTAAAAGGAACGCTAAGCGAAAACGAAGTCATAGCGCAGGCAGGCAGTGGGATGCGACGAAGTGGGTCGGGGGAATAAGAAATATCATGCGGACGTCACGGATAGAAGCTAGTATTTTATGAAGTTGTTGTTTTTAATCTAGCTATTTATCTTTTCGTATGTGTTTATATGTAGTATTCCGCCTTGCTGAATAACTTCACTTAAGGCCATACTCTGAAATCTGATAAAAGACTACCTGCAGTATTCTCTCCTTCTCCCTTAATCCATCCGAAGGGTGTCGATGTCGTTAAAAGATCGCTTCCAGCGATCAAGCCGCCCAATTTAAATTGGTAATTTTGATGGTGTACATAATAAAGAGTATTCTATTATATTTGATATATGTATGTTTCAGCGACAGTGATGTACTGCCTGGCGGCGACGACGCCGGGCAGCGCGGCCGAGGCGACGCCCGAGGCGGCGCGGGCAGGTGAGCCGCGCGCGCGCGAGCTGCGTCCTCTCAACCCGCACGGTCCGTTGTCCCGCATCCCACTTATCCCATACGCTGTCATCCACGTTCATCAATTGAGCGCTACAATATTATTGAACTCTTTGACTAAAGTAGGCAACTGCTCCGTTTTTAGGGTTCCGTAGTAAAAAAACATGTGTATATGATGAACATTTTTTCGATTCAGGCATCCGTTTGCGAAATATTAACATAATATAAACTAACACTGATAAAAAGTCGACCAACTTATAAAATGTACTTGAAATAAACAAACTTATGTTTGCAGTCGATAAAATCAATACTGTGCATACGTAAGTATTCATCCCAACTACGGATCCCTTGACTGTGCGTGGCGCAATGTCGGTTTTTAATGTTCAGCAGTCAACAAGAAACCTTTATAGTTTCGCCATGTCCGTCTGTCTATCCGCGGCTTAGCTCAGAGACTTTAGAATGCTATAATTTGGCATGGGTATACATATTAATCACGCCGACAAAGTGGTATAAAAAATCATGAAAAAAATTGTGTCAAAACCATTTTTGGATTCAGGAATCCGTTTGCGAAATATTAAGCTTTAAACTGCTAATTTTTGTTAGAGTCAAGTGTGCCAGCCCCCTGCCAGCTAAATGGTCGGTCTTGGATATTTGAAAAAATTCACGGCAGTATATAATAATATAACGAAATTAAAAGGAAAACTATCGCAGCTAAGTAGGCTCTGCACGTTAACGAGTAATCATCGACCAACTTACATTTGCAGTTGCAAAAACATGTTCTCCCATACATTTCCTGTCAGAGAACATGTTTTTCAAGTACAATGTTAAATTTGTTCTTGGTATAAATTCATCCTAACTACGGAACCCTTCATTGTGCGTGTTCCGACACGCACTTTGTCCGTTTTTATAAGTATCAAAACTTCACAATGCTTCTTTAACTCTTTTAAATTAATCTTTCCATAGCTTCGTTTTCTTACTTCTTTATTTTTAGCCAAAGAGCGACGACCGGCTTTTTTTGTTCTGTTTTTTTTTTTAAATTGATTATCATAAAACATCTAATTACCAAAAATAGTTCGTAATAATAAACATTGTACGATAAAATAACAATGATTAATGAAATGTCATGTCCAGCTCCAGTACCCGACCAGGCACCTAGCGGGTTGCATTTTGACAAGTCAACCATTATTTTTGCTGCGATAAGTTAATCCCCTATCAAAAATCGCTCAACTCGCCTACAGAAGTTTTCACTTCAAAAAGGATTGTCTTGTCATTATTCCGGCTGTTACGCAATAAGGGTGCAGTTATGAAAATTATTCTCAACCTCTTAAAACTTTTTGAGTTTCTTATGAACGCATGCTTTTTAAATAAATGAATCTTTTTTAACTTTCTGGCCTGTTCTCACAGTCGAGTCGGTGGCAGTAAATGAAATGAAATGAAATGAAATGAAATGAAATGAAATGAAATTGTTTATTCTGTAAATAGGATATCGCAATCACTTTTACACGTCATATTATTAAAAAAATAAAATAAGCTAGATGAGGTCGGCGTTTCCTATCTGACTACTCTGAGAAGAAAGGCCGAAACAAACTCAGAGGTCGCAGTCTCTTTTAAGGTCCAGACATAATCTTGGTCAAGCCATATGAGGACCATGTAGATTAATGTCTGAAATGGTCTTTTGAGGAAAGAACCACACAGATTTGAGTGGACCTGTCCAGTCAGTGCAAGCGTTTGTAAGTTAGTAACCGAGGAGCTCAACTCAGAGCTGAAGGAGCTCAACGACTCGACGAACAATACCAAAAAAAGGACATTTGGGTAGGCCGCAGAAAGTACTCAAAAACTGCCAGACCATCATTAAAACAGGGAAAGAGGAGCAAAAAATAAAAAATGATCCACATAGTCCTCACATTCACAATAATCAAAACAAAATAATACTTACAAAGTAATAATGTCATGTTGTATAAAGAATAATCAACAATGTCAATTTGTAGGTATATAAAACTGGTATAATTTAATGATTTTAGATACTAATTAAAGTTAAAATGTCAAGTTCTAGGGTTTTTTCAAGGCTTAGCAGAGCGAGCAGCTCAATCCCATGCATTTCTGTCTTCTAAATAATCCGAAATTTTATAGTACCCTTTTTTACATAGTTTGGTTTTAATACTGCTTTTAAATCGTTTAATGGGTAAGTTTCTAATATCAATGGGAAGTTTGTTGTAAAAGCGTATACATTGACCCATGAACGAGTTGCCTACTCTGTGGAGACGAGTGCGATGTACAGCAAGATTGTGTTTATTCCTAGTATTTATACTATGAATATCGGACATTTTCTTAAAATTTGATATATCCTTGTGTACATACAACAGGTTTTCAAATATATATTGTGAGGCTACAGTCAGAATATCTATTTCTTTGAATTTTTCTCTAAGGGAATCTCTTGGACCTAGGTTGTAAATGGCTCGAACAGCCCTTTTTTGTAAAACAAAGATATTATTGATGTCCGCACAGGTTCCCCAGAGAAGAATCCCATAGGACATAAGACTATGAAAATAGCTAAAATAAACAATTCTGGCTGTATCTACGTCGGTTATCTGTCTAATTTTTTTAACAGCATAGGCGGCCGAACTAAGCTTTCCTGACAATTTTTCTATGTGTGGGCCCCATTGTAATTTGCCGTCAATAGTTAGAATAAGATTGGGTACCGACCAAATGGGTTAAGGTTAGGTTAGAACCGTGAAGCGAGCGGCGACCGGCGAGCGCCACATCCAAGTTGGTCGCAGCTACTTGGCTATTCAGTACTTTTGGGACCCCAAAGTAGAAATTCTCGGTTCGATTAAATAGATGCCTTATGAAAACTCGTGCCGTGTGCAGGCGGTCGGGAGGGCCCGGCGGGCGCCGGCGACGCGGCCGGCTTCGACTCGGCGTGGCGCGCGCGCGCGCAGCAGCAGCGGCGCCTGCGCGTGGACAGCGCGCCCGGCGCCGAGCCGCCGCGCTACACCACGCGCGTGGAGCGGCCCGCGCAGCCCGCGCCGGCCGCGCAGCCCGGCCCGGACGACGAGGAAAGTGAGTCCACTTGAGGTTTCTTTTTACTTTGATGCAGTCCTGGACAATGTTTAATTTTTTATTATTACTTTAGAGCTAAGTTCAAAAACAAGATTCAAGAAAAAAATCGCTGTTACGATGTGCATGGTTTAAACCTAATTTCCCGGCCTACATTACGCATGCACAATATTGATTTTAACAACAGCAAAAATATTTCATATTCATCTGTGGTATATCTCAAAGAAACTGAATAACGAAGTTAATTATGCGGTTGCAACCGAAAATATCTCAAACTAAATAAAAAATGGAATCAATAGAATCAAGAATACAATTCCTTATGTTAGAATAATAATGAAAAAATTAAAATGTCATGATTTCATGAAATTGTCATTATTATTATAAATATAAATAACATACAACCTGATACTGACTTGTAATTGCAAAAAAGTTAAAGAAATTCGTCCGTCCGTCCGTCTAGGTCGCGCGATGGCTATAGGCACTGTTTGTATAAAATCAAACTGGCGGAATTTAGACGTGAAATGTTTTTCGTAATTTCACTAAACCATTGTTTAATGGTGCACTGAATACATCCCCTTTCCAATTTTCAATAGTCTCAGAGTAAAATGGCTGTGAGACAGACGGGCATGACGAAATTTGGAAGTGAAACCCTAAAAAGGTAAACTTTTTTCATGTAACTATAACTAATTTGTATGATTGGTGGCTAATTCTCAGAGGGCGTGAAGCTCGGGCTGGGCGACTTCATATTCTACAGCGTGTTGGTGGGCAAGGCCAGCTCATACGGAGACTGGAACACAACTCTCGCGTGTTTCGTAGCTATATTAATTGTGAGTATTTTTACAAATAATAAGTCACTACGACTTTATGCATGTATTATTACAGTATCTTCTTTAGATCTAGCGCGGATTCTCGTTCGTTGCTGTCCAATAAAATGATTGGCTGCAGCCGATACTGCTCAACTGGCCTCAATCATAAAGTGGACTGATTTTGTTTTGTCCACAGGGCTTGTGCCTGACTCTTCTTCTACTAGCGATACTCAAGAAAGCGCTGCCGGCGCTCCCCATCTCAATAACATTCGGCTTAATATTCTACTTCGCGACGAGATGCGTCGTCAAGCCGTTTGCGGACGCGCTCGCGGCCGAGCAAGTGTTTATATAGCAACCGCCTTCTTTGCGCACTAGGTAACATTGAGAAGACTTGTTCATGACTAGATGTACGGTGGAAATAAAACACACTGTTACGGTATGCCTTACATACAACAAAATTATGTTTTAACTGATTGTAGGGCTCAGATGCCAATTTTTATTACAAACTAAGTTCCGAAATGTACGGAGGATCGACTAATACAGGTATAAAAATTGTTGCGTTCAAGTTGAAATAATAAGTGTAGATATTAGGAGATAGCGCGGAAAAGTGAATTGAATATTTAATGCAATAAATTGAATTAGACATCAATAGTGTTAATATTTTCAATGTACATAGTAATATTTATTGAAAATAAAAAAAGTATTATGAATAAGATATGTAACAGTTCTTATATTTCTTCTTTTTGATCTCTCTTCTATTTGGCAGAACCATGAAATGCCAATGCCATGAAAAGCTATTCAAGCTTAGGAACGCCTTTTGAAACTTTCTTATAAGCATGTAAGCATCTGTTGCGAACATTTTAGATATACATAGTTGACATTTAACATTCCATTATGTTATGCGTTGTGCATAATTTTGTATAAGTAATTATGCTCTCTTGCATCTGTAACCTTTTGTGTTGTAACGATTTGTTAAGAATGGAGTGATAATGTGCGTGGGCGTGCAGCGGGGGGCATCCAACGAGCGGACATCAGTTTGAGCAATTCGCATATCGCAATGAAATTCGCCCTTCTTGGAGAGAGACTACGCGAACGATTTCCAATATACTTGGTAAAAATATAGAGTATATTAGTATGGTTGAGTTGCAACCTCCACAAATATCCGAGTAACTCCAAATAGTCTTGATACAAGCATGGAAAGGCCTATATGCCCATTGAACACGTTTAGGCCGGTTACAGTACTTCACCAACCGTCGTCGGTGCGTAGCGTTGGTTAATTATTTTACTCTTTAGTTGGTCCTGACGATACGCATTGACGGACCGTCAGGTTGTAGCATTCATACGTAGGTACTGTCAATGCAGCACTAAACACGCTCATTATTTTCATAATCGAGACTATAGCACCATACTTGGCTTTAATATTTAATTTATGTGTGGATCAAGGAGTCTTTCCGGATTTAATGAAATACAGTAAGGTAATACCACTTTAAATCTGGAGACAGTAAAGACACCAACATTTATAGACCAGTATCTGTTCTGCCGGTGTTCAGCAAGGTCTTCGAAAAGGTAATGCTCAATCAAATGCTTAATCATTTTAACACCAACCAAATCTTACACGATCAGAAGTATGGTTTCACCAAAGGACGTTGTACGACTGACGCCGGTGTCACCTTATTAAAACACATTTTTACTGCGTGGGAGGAGGCCCAAGATGCTATAGGAATCTTTTGTGACCTCTCCAAGGCATTTGACTGCGTAAATCACAAAACCTTACTCTTAAAACTTGAGCATTACGGACTAGGTAAACTTGCGCTCAGTTTAATAAAATCTTATTTAAATGATAGACAACAGCAAGTTCAAATAAATGGTGTCAATTCACTCGGTTTAAATGTAAAAATGGGTGTTCCACAAGGCTCGATATTGGGTCCTTTCCTCTTTTTAGTATATATTAATGATCTACCCCATTTATTAAAAAACCAACCACAAATGGTGTTATTTGCTGACGATACTTCATTATTTTTTAAAATAAATAGACGTGCATCAAATCTTGACGACGTAAATAACGCCCTACTGCAGGTCCAAAATTGGTTCACTGCTAATAATTTAGTATTAAATGGGAAAAAAACTAAATGCATGAGATTTGCTTTACCGAATGTTAAAAGTAGTGATTGTGACATAATATTGAATAGGGAGAAACTAGAATTCGTCGATAAGACTGTTTTCCTGGGGATCACACTCGACTCAAGGCTGCAATGGGGTCCTCATTTAACATCTCTTGCAGGACGGTTAAGTTCAGCAGCATATGCTGTGAGGAAAATCCGTCAATTCACTGATGTAGATACCGCGAGGCTAGTCTATTTCAGTTACTTTCATAGTATCATGACGTCCATTTTTATTCTGCAGAAAAGAGCTATCAGAGCAATATATGGCCTCCGTATGCGCGATTCTCTAAGGGAACTGTTTAAAGATATTAACATCATGACGGTACCTTGTCAATATATCTACGAAAACATCATGTACGTAAGGAAAAATCTAAGTCTTTTTAGTAAAAGAGGTGAAAAACACAATTATAGGACTAGGAATAGGGACCAATTAGTTCAACCGGGCTTCAGACTGGCTAAAGTAGACTCATCCTTCATGGGGTACTGTTTAAAATGTTACAATAAAATACCTCCCCACATACTCCAACTGAATGAAACAAAATTTAAATCTTGTATAAAACGCACACTATGCCGCCAAGCATATTATAAATTGGGGGATTACATCACTGACAAAAATGCTTGGCTCAGCGCTGGTCCAGCTCCACAGGGCGCAACAACTAATTGATTAGCATACGAAAATATTGTTGGAGCTGCTGAAGATTGTAAAAACTATCTTTACATTGTATAAATTCAATCTCCTAGTATTGTATAACTGCATAGCACATGTGTGTGAGCACTATGTACTTACCTAAGTACTTTAAAGCTACCATTTACTAGGTACGTCTTTCATTGACTTGAAGTGCCCTGGCGGCTGAGAGTATGTCATGCTCACTTTAATGTCTCGCTGGTGGTGGCGTGTGTGTTGGATCATTAAGTTCCCTTCAAAATGGAATGGACAACTAGCTTCATATTTTCTGACTGACCGACCCTTTGACAATTCAAAAGTGCCTGTAATTGGTTTATTTGAAATAAATGCTTTGAGTTTGAGTTTGATAGGGCGTCGGTCGACTGACGCCGACGTACGCACGCACGACGGTCGGTGAAGCACTGTAACCGGTCTTATAAACGAACAAGCTTCGGCCCGCGGCTTCGCCCGCGTGTAGGTCTGAGATCGGTAATATCCCACTAGGGATGCAAGAAGTGCCAAAAATTATCGATATAATTATTTCGTTACGATATTTAAAAAAACAATATCGACATCGATTTATCGAAAAAAATATACTTATCGATATAAGTATCGGTGAAAATTTCTAAATAATACTTTTTCTTTATGAAGATCAAGTTTTTATTCATAATCAATACGAAACTAGGAAAAAAAATGCTACATTTTACGTCTCTGAATTCCAGCGGTTTTAGTCAGTGGCGAAAACGGTGTTGTTATTGGAAATACATCGTATCGTATTTGATACATTTTCGAGTTTGTGCAGAATAAACAATTTTTATATCGATATATTGAAATAATAAATATCGGTATATTGAAAAAAATATATCGATATTTCAAGTACAAGCCTGTAACCCACGGGAACGTACTACCGGGATAAAAAGTATCCTATGTACCTAATCTAACCTAACCTAACCCAGGTCATGGTCTACCCATGTCCCAAATTCAGCCGTTTTAGAGTGACAGCGTAACAAATTCACTTTTGCATTTATAATATTAGCTAGGAAACACTTTCGTCCTTGCCGCGACGTGAGGTAGGTACCATCGATAAAGCACGTACACACGGCTACACATCAAGCTATACATTTCCAGCATAAGCTGACCTCGCATTGTAAGGAAATTCTATACAATGCGAGATCAGCATAAACTGGAAATGTATAGCTTGATGTGTAGCCGTGTGTACCAATAAAACGTCAAAGACGAGTCTACCCCCACTGCCCGCATACGTCACTAATACTGTGAATGTGATTCATAGTAGAAACGCGCTTATTATCACTCCGTGCCCACCTCTGTGCCCTATTTTATCACTATAATGTAAACATAATATTCATAATATTTTCCCTAACAAAAATAAAATGAAATTAAACAATTACGAGTGTTGTATTATTTTTATAATGAATCATAATCCATGTAACCTGGCCACATTTTTAGTTTTTCATCACTACCAATATAAAACCAATTTAGCCGGCATCGTCAATAAGGCCTAGTATGTCCAGGCACACGGCATTTTTCTTAAGGGTGCCGAAGAGATGCTTATCGGTTGAGAAGAGCACACCGAGCGAGGCGCGGACTGCACCAAGCCGTTACGCCCTATACTCGTCACACCGTGCGAGAGGGCAGCGTTGAACTCGGCAAGTGAAAGCGCGCGGCGCGGCCGCTATCTCGCAATATGCATTGGAACAGTTTACATTCTACATCTTGTTCTATATTCAACAAGAAAACTTGCAGGATGACGACAGCGAGCGGCCGCCCGCGTTTGCGTAAACAGCCGCACGCCCCCGCTGGGTGTGGTCGCCAGACCCGCGCGCACGGCAGGACAGTACCAACGTAAATTGGTACGTATCTAATGGTAACAATAGATTCCAAAGCTCAGAGAACGAACAATATTTTGATTTAAAAGAGTGTCCGTGGAGTTTCTTGCCCGTTCTTCTCCATAGGTACTTCTCCTACTACGCTTTGGAATGGGCAACTAGCTTCATATTTCTGACTGACCGACTCCTTGACAATTCAAAAGTGCCTGTAAATGGTTTAATTGAAATAAATGCTTTGAGTTTGAGTTTGACCACGGAGCATCAAAGGGGATAATTCTCTGCGGTATTGAAGAGCGCGCTGGAGGATACCGCGGCAAGATGTAACGATATGCGGCGGGACGCGACAGTATGCGGCATGAGGTTACAGCAGATTGCGACAGCATGCGCTAGCATACGATCGCGGGGGAGAGGCAGTGCAAGGCGGTCTCTTGCACTACCTCTCCCACACAATCGAATACATTCCGATACATTTTGAGTATCCTATGTCCTATTCCAGGTCATGGTCTACCCGTGTTCCAAATTTCATCAAAATCCTTTGAGCCGCGTTAGCGTGAAAGCGTAACAAACTCACCTTCGCATTTATAATCCATACTAATATTATAAATTCGAAAGAACTCTTTCTGTCTGTATGTTACCTTTTCACGCCTAAACCACCGAACGGAATTCGATATAATTTGGCAAGGAAATAGATGGCACCCTGGGGAACAAAGCTGGGGAAGGACATCCAGGTCATGGTCTACCCCTGTGCCAAATTTCATCAATCCGTCAGCCGTTTTAGCGTGAAAGCGTAACAAACGAGCAATCAAACTCACTTTCGCATTTATAATATTAGTAAGGATTATACTAGTTAGGTTTATCGTGGCGCCTGCGCAGCCGACCTTAATGTTGTCTTTTGGGAGGGAAATATACAGGTTCATTAAAAAAAAATATATATAAAAATTAAAACGGTTTAATATATAATGTACATTATGTAATAAAAATATTTATTTTTAAATTGCTTACACGTCGAATATTGCTGTTATGCAAGTTGTCACTGAAATAACTGGAAACTTTCGGGTCATGGTAGTCCATCACTTTAAATGTGAGACAAACCCAGAAATCGTGAAAAAAAAAATAGGCTGCTCTCCAAACATTTGTGTTTACAAAACTCTACAAAATGTAGGAAACAGCTGTTCTTTTTTTAACAATGTCTGTTTTGATTCCATTCTGAAAGTTGTCATAATTAATGGCATATGAGGTTTTTAGTTATTTCAATTACTCCTTGTTTTTATTTGGGATGAAACATAAGTGTACTTGTTACTATGATAAAATATTACTTTATTTATTGCTTTAACTAAGTAGAAACAGTAAGACACTGAAACATTAGTTATTTTTTTAAATTTGTTCGCTCGGTATTTGGAAATCCCCCAACAACACATTCTTCAAAATGCATTCTGTTGTGGTGATATTCCCAGTCGTAGCTTCAGGTAAGTATTTGCTGGCTACCAACGATAGATTCTCTATTTGTAAATAATCTTCAAATGAACAAACATTCATAATGTTATCCATATTATTGCACTAAATGGTGACTGGTAACTTACTATCGGAGTAACGATAAACGGCACAACATGACGTAACAAGTGAAAGTGAGGTGATTATAATAGGTACAATGATTTGCACTAAAACATTAATTATTATTTATAAACAAAATAAGATTATCCATAACAGTTTACGCATAATTAAAACGTATCTGTTTGATTTGAACTAATCTGAATTTAACGATTTTTTTTTATGTTCTTAACATAATATTATATTTTTGTAATACATAATTTATAAATTGGTCCAATTTGATAAATTTAAACTAAACTCGTACTTATATCACAATCAAAAATAAATAAAACGCCAAAAAGAGTATGCCTAGACCTTAACTTTATACCACTAGGTAATACTAAATATTTTAAGAATTGGAATAATAACAGTGCAAATACTATTTACCTACAGTGCTGTGTGATTTTCGCAATGGTACTATTAGGGTGGGATCAGAGGAGCACAACCATACTAATAAAAGTGTAATACTAATTTGTGTCGAGTGCGGCGTATTGTTTCGAAAATTCTCCGTTTTATTTTGAGCAATGCAAATCAGCCTGGGGTAAGCACTTCTTTCCCACCCTAATACTACCAATTAATAAAATCATGTGAATTACAAAGAAGAAAAAAAATAGTTTACTATGTTGCATTAAGATTCTATTTTCTATCACGTGTCTTATATATGTTACAAAAGGAATTAAATTGGAATGACTTTAAAACGATTTAGTACAAAGGTACCACTAATCACGAGCAAGTAAATGCAGCTTGCAGATCTTATCAAATAATTCAACACAACGTAAACTACCTACAACCAATGTTCAAGTTTCCCTTCATAATTTGTTCCTTTGAGAGAGATCTTTAAACAATTACATTGAATACAACACAACCATGTCTACTTACTAATTAGCCACATGGATCTCAGCAGGACCATCTCGTTTTATCACTTTTAATGTTTCCTTGGGCGGCTTGGCGGTGTCTGACGGAATTTCCTCCTTAATTGGTTTGGGTTTAATTTCAGCAGTTTTAGGAACATCTTGTTTGACTGCTGGCTGAGCTTTCTTGGGTGCTTCATTTTTTGTTTCTGTTGGTGTCTTCTTCGGAGGAGGAGGGGTAGTTTTCTCAGCCGGCTTTGGAGGAGGCGTTGTTTTTACTTCAGGTTTAGGAGCAGTAGCTTTGGGTTCAGTTTTTGTTGGTGCTTTTGCAGGCTCAGGTTTTGCTGCAGCAGGTGCAGGCTTGGGTGGCGATGGTGCCGACGATGCTTGTTGGGGCGCGTTGGGCTTTGTGGCGGCAGGCTGTTGTGCGGCAGGCTTAGCTTGCTGCGTTGGCTTGGGTGCTGCCGGTACTACTGGTTTTGCTACTTTTGGCACTTCTTTCTGTGCTGGTTTCGCTACTTTTGGCGCTTCTTTCTCTGCTGGTTTCGCTACTTTTGGCGCTTCTTTCTCTACTGGTTTAGTTGCCACTTTAGGTTTTTCTTCAACTTTAGGTTTAGCTTCCACTTTCGGCTTTTCCTCTACCTTAGCTCTAGGTTTTTCTTCAGTCTTCTTGATAGGAGCATGTTGGACGGGTTTAGCTTTTTGTGCATTCTTCTCAACCTTAGGAGCTTCCGACTTTTTAGTCGATTCAAATGCTTTTTTCAAAACCGGAGGGACTGGTACTGTTCCGACGAAATCTTGTAGATGTGGACTGCCTGTATACAGTTTGTCGTTGAACACAATAGCGTCACTGACGTGGCCTAAGGTTCTATCTGTGTTATAATATCCAGCTACAATTTTTCCATCCCAATCCATTTGCAGTACTCCAGACAAGGCTGGGGTTAAGCCGGATAGACTTTTAAAGTGTCCAACCTGTAAAGGAGTTGAATTAAATTAAAGATTTTTTTAAAGTGTCAAGTAACAGACCAGGTTTGAATAAACCCGTAACTTTCTTATTTGCTAAATGGAACATATATGATTGTATGATATCAAGTATATCAACTCTTTTTCGGCACAAGCGTATAATAAATAGTACCTAAATATACTGATTTGCAACTGAAAGCCTTCTTTTACTTAATTACATAAAACTATACTTACAAAGTATACAATCTCTTCAAACACAATGTGTGGGTAAATGGTGTTGAGATATTCGAAGGGTATTTCAACGAGTCTGTGTAGACGCGCAACAAGCTTCCTGACGAGTGGCGTGGCGGCCAGCAGCTGTGTGAGCGGAGGTCGGTCCTCTTCGAACACGTTGTACAGCGCCACCAGCAGGCCCGAGCCGTCGGGCAGCGCGCGCGAGTTGTCGGGGACGCCTGTTTGTACAGATGAACAGAACGCGTCAATTCAACATTATCAAACGCTTGGAGCATGATGATAGCTCGTGCAACCACTATTTATATAGTGGAACACCTGTGTCAATGATGATGTAATGAATTACCAACATTATTTGCAGCATTCGCTAGTTTTAATAGTAACTTAAAGAAAGTCGTCGCAGTCATGTATTCTACCACTATTTTCTTTATTGCTACGATAATATTTAGCACAACAAAATGTTACGGTCAAAATATATACGTGAGTGATGTCAACTTTAGAATAGAACCCGGAGCACGAATGTGCGTCTTTGAATCAGGGAAAGCTGGACAGATGCTGGAAGTGTACTACCAGGTGTTGGACGGACAACACGGGGATCTGGATATTACCTTTGAAGTAACCGACCCCAATGAAGTTAAACTTGTGACGGATTTTAAAAGTTCAGAAAATTCAATCATCATGAATTTGGAAGTGGATGGAGATTACGCTTTCTGTATGGACAACACGTTTAGTTTAATGAACTCCAAACTCGTATTTTTATATGTCCTTGTAGAAGATCAAGATTCAACAGATCAAGTTGAAGCAGCGGTGGCGGTCGAGGGTCCCGAAGGTGCTGAACAAAAAGAAGTGCTGGAGTGGCAGGGAATCGATGAAAACGGCAAAACGTATTACGTGGAAGTGGCTCCAATGGCAGATTCTTTATCTCTGACGTTAGGGCACGTGGTGAAGTCTCGACGTCTGTTGAACATTTATGCTGCGAGCAAGTTGCGCGACAGTTACATGGCGTTTGAAGACACATTTATCGTAGACGTGTGGTCGAGCTTTCAGATAAGCCTAATGTTCGTTGTTGGTATGTTGCAAGTTTATATGATTAAAAAATTATTCAATAGCCCTCGTCATGGATACAAAAGCATTTATTAAAAAACCAACCAATAAAGTACTTTGATAAATATCATTGGATATAATTTTTGTATTTTAACCAACTTCTAAAAGGAGGAGGTTATCAATTCGGATGTTTATATATATATATATATATTAATATGTCCGGGCGTCACTCCGTCATAATATAGACGGATTTGCAAAATTATTTTTTGTTTGAAAGGGTATACTTCCGAGATGGTTCCATTGTCATCAGGTCAAGATCTGATGATGGGTTCTTGGAGAAATCGAGGGAACGCTTCAAATATTATAGGCACACCTATAGCGATTTTATTATAGTAACACGTGCACTTGCTCTCGGATGGCCACCGGAACTTCTCAATAATAAGTATTTCACGGGTTGCGAATGTTGCGATTGATTACTTCAAAGCTCAAAACACACTCAAGGCGGGTGCGTGTCGGGAGCGGGTCGGGCGCGGGGTGTATGGCGGGCATAATAAATTGTAATTCAAGGAATTATATGCATGTCAACACACAGAACGCGTGCGCGGGTCGGACGCGGAGCGGGAGCCGCGCCCGCCACCACAGACGGCGTGGGACGGGAGCGAGTCGAAAAGCAATACTTTGTAAAAGGTGATGAGTAGTTGACATTGAAACTTAGATCATTTACAAACTGACCCACTACGAGTATAATGAGGGAATTAAAAACTTTTTTACAAAAAAAAAAACAACCGACTTCTTAAACAAAACTACAAAATGAAAATAACTAAAATACGGAAGTCGGTGTCTTTGGTTTTTTTTTGGTTAAAAGTTTTAATTTATGTAAATATAACATAACGAACAGTCAGGATTATACAGTATGTTAACTAACAAAGGGCGTTCCCGTTAATCTGCAATAGTATAGCGTCTATACATACATACTAAAAAAAGATTACCATTAAAAAAAATATGTTTTTTTTTTGTTTTTGTATAGTAAAATATTCACAAAAAATATTAAATTGTTACGGAAAATAAACTCTGTACACGCCCACTTGTCATACTTGTTTTTCTACGTTGAAATACAAGTGTGCGTGTACAGAGTGTTTCTTTTACGTTTAAATTTAATCGTTTTGTGAACATTTCACGAAACAAATAAAAAAAAAAATTTTTTTTGATCGTTTTTTTTTTTTTTGCATGTATACACGCTATACTATTGCAGGTTAACGGGAACGCCCTTTGTTAGTTAACATACTGTATATTAACCAACTGCAGGGTCACCAAACAGTTTGTAGCATTGTGAAAAGTACAACACACAAGTACAGGTTTTCGTAAGTAAACTAAGTACCTACTTATGTCAAACATTTAAACAATTAAAATTATGAATTACCTGGTAAACCATCAACGAAAACTTCCGACTGTCCTTTTTTAGGTCCACTGATATAATATTTCATAATTCTGGCACGGGAACTCTCAGAGACCAATACAAAGTCATTGTTAGGAGACAGAACCACACCATTCGCGAACCATAAGTCATCGATAAGAACTTTACTTTGGTTCTTGGTAGCATCATAATGCAACAATCTAAAAATAAAATAAAATATTTGTGAATCAATCTTATCGCCACTAGACAACAAAATATTAATGTATAAGTAAAAGGTATAGGTAATGTAACTCATATTACCTTCCTGTAGGGTCAGTCATAAAGGATATTGCGCCATCCTTCAAGTGAAAGTCGCTGGAAGAATCTGTCCAGTACAAGTCTCCATTCTTGGCTAATGCAATACAGTTGAACAGTTTGGGTCGGCGCTTCTCAATCTCTACTCTGGGTGAGACTAGCAGCTGCTTCTTGTTCGTCTTCAGGTTTACCTTCCAGATGCCATGGTAAGCATCGGCTACATACAGGGATTCGTCTTTTTCATCTATTTCGATCCCGAGGGGTCTACCACAAATATGTTCATGGATAAGTCCACCTAAAATAATTAAAAGCTTAGCACTTAGCAACTTTTAAAAGTGATTTTCTCCTACTGTATTGATTGTAACTTTATGATATTACGAATATAGTATTTTGGAACCCCTATTATTATGAAAAAATTATCATCTCAAAGTTACAATTTTAATTCCACGAGAAAATCGTTATTGAATTTTGCTGAGTGTATACATATTTTTGGTCGTGACTGTACATATAGGTAGTTATTTTGAATAACTTTATATGGAAATGAATATTTATTTAATTATGAAATCAACTGGTATTGAACCCTGGGTTAAGAAACTGAATACAATGGTAAAAATGCACAGAAAACATCAGCAAACAAAAGGAAAGAAAATTGCAAACACAAATCAAATCATTTATTAATTTGCAAACATGGGTTATTGGTACAATGTCTTGTATAATGTCACCAACAAATGAAAACATATCATCAGTAGTTTATATAAACTATACCCATTTTAATCCTGAGCAGTTTTTTTTTATTTTTACTAAGGGAAGATATCCCTTAGAAAAAATGTAATGTGTTTTAGTTTATTTTTGCGAAAATAAATTTAATGTAGGTATTTTTGTCTTACTTTAGACAAAATGAATAATGTGAAAGATTACGAAGCTGTTATTGCTCATGCATCCATAGCTGTCATTCAGTATGATGCTGGGCACATATTATGGACAGCATATGAACTAAACCCACTTTACACAAGTTACCTAAACTTGTGTAAAGTGGGTATTTACTTAATTACCAACTCCTCTGCCTAAACCTTCTGAGAATATAAGCGTAATGTTGTGTTATGTTAATATATATACATATGTGAATACATTAGTAAGTAATATGTTACTTGTCACTAATGCAAATAACACAAAAGACCCTTCAAGTCACTTTTACAAACAATTTGCTCAACATCTCAATACTCCCATCAGTCACAATAAGGCACTACATTCTAGCATTACCAGACATTCAAACCTTTAAAATAATGAATGAATCTTTTTAGACCCACAAATGTAATGTTTCTTCAGTCAGGTTCCATTGTTCTTTCGGATTAGAAATAAATCATAGACTCTTCAAAGGTACATTTCTCCTTTGTGACAAAAATATAGTCTCGTTGGTGTCTCTTTTATGCGTCATTCTGTGACCTGTATTTCCACAACACAAGCCAAATCAACTCAAATATACTAAAATCCCTATATTACGTAATTATGCATGTTTCATTATAAATTGAGACATACTGATGTTTTCCAACTTCCATGTGGACAGAGTTGCAGGCACTAAGAGTTGTAGTCTAATAGTAAAGAAATTTGTATTTAAACAAAATAACACTCACTGCATGGTTGTCCAACTGTAGTCACAAATGTAACATGACCTTCGGGTGACAGTTTGACAATCTCTCCAGTCGCAAGACTTGTGTAAAGTTCACCTTTAAATATTTGAAAAGCTTCAGGTCCTAATAGTTTTCCACTGTATGATCTCCCAGCATTGTTTAAGGCACTATTTATGGCTAGTGGGCCAACTCTTGGTTGTACTGGTGATACCCTAAAAATGACAAAAATTTGATAATTATAAAAATTCTCATTGAAAAATTGAAACAATGTTGAAAATACAAAAAAATTGAAAAACGAAACTTCTGATATTATTAAAATATTATAATGTTTACTCACTCAATGCTGGTAAACTTTGTGTATGGTGGCAAATTAGGAATAAAAGTAATTATGGTCGCAATCAGAGCCAAATACAAAGACAGCTTTATGATTGTCTTTATTAACTTCTTTACAGCATTAAATATGAACCCCATTGTGAAAGTAGATACCTGAAAAGTAAGATGAATTTGTTAACAATAAATTCTATAACCTATTATTGTGCGATATTTCCAAAGATTTATATACTTTTGGGATAGAACCTTTTTCAAAAGTTGGATCAGTGATTAGAAAGTTTCAGTAAAAATACTTGTAAAAGTAAAATGTGTAATCTAGTACTTTATAGTGTTACGACTTTCATATCACCCTCTAACAGCAGTGCTGTGACAAGTACAAAATACATGAGATCCAGAAAAAAAATTGGGGTGGACTTTGTTAGGAGGGATTTAATAATTGGAACAATAATATTGTAAGTTTTTAGGGATGTGGGAATTATCTTGTACCGCGCTACAGCATACGTTTATATAACTAGTCAAGGGTGCAAAAGTAAGGATTGCCTCAAATACGACGAATGTATCATCCATTAATGATAATGAGATATTTTAATTATTGGTATACCAAAAAAAGAACGCCGACATGCAAACGTCAACGTGGCTGTGTTGTAGTCAATTTAAAATTAAATATGAAGTACTAGGATCATAATTTGCGAGTCTTTAAATAGAAATAACGCCGGCCTATTGAATTAAATTGTATAATTATTATGACGAGCAATGACAAGTATCTATCGACATAACGAATAGGTATGTAAACTTCGACAAAGATTAGCTGCTGCTGCTGTTTTTAAAGTAACTAGTCGCGAAGAACGTATTGATATTTTTTTTTTTCTCCTAAACAAGACCTAGAAAAGAACTTTAGTGAAATATTTACCTTAGTTATCAAATCACCTGTAAAGCCACGAATTAATTAATCCAATAATCCCCCATCCCATTCATTCATCTGTCAACCACTGGCGAAGTGACGCGAACGAACCAAACTAAAAAAGTAGTAATTCGATTACTCGTTTGACAGACAGACTCGAATAATCGACTCGAAGTGTCAACGGTTCGCCAAACGCCAATTGAACTTCAATCGATTTGTGGACTCTTCGTTTGCAAAATTAAAATCGATTTTAGTCTTTTAAAGAGAAAGGAAAATACTTATAAGAGTATACCATTGTTCTTTTTACTCTGTCTAATCCAATCGGCTCTCTTTTAAGTTTCAAATCATTTTAATAAATTTCAACGCTAGTTTTGCAAAATTCTCAATGCATATAAAACTTTATCTGCTACTGAATCTACCTACTTGCACGTTACTAAAGCACAAACATAATATTGAATTTTGCTGTAAGTAAGTACTTAACTAAGTCGTCTGACTTAGTTACTGAAGCCTAAAATTTCTATCTGAAACAAACATTCAGTCGATTAAAGATTATGCCAATGCCTGTAACCAGAATGCTACTAATTTCGAGTGCTTGCAAAACTTATGCATTTACTTTGTTTTTGGTTATCGAACGTATGACTATGTTTGGCACCTTCTTATGGAACTCAGTGACTCCCACAAACACCACTACGCCTTCGGAGGCACTCGGATTCAATATCTTCTCTTGAACATCATAAACAACTTGTCTTATCCATCCTAACTGCGTGAGTAACTTATGTACATATGCTCGCCTTATTGTCTTCATTTCTTTTTCATTTCTCTTGGAAGAAATATTGATGTCTAGAAATAAGCAATAGGTACCTTTGTATTTAAAAGTTGCATGTGGATTCTCAATCGTTCCAATCTCCTTGCAACACCCGCTGCTACATTCAAAGTATTCCAACCCTATATATAGTCTAGTCGTAATGTTTTGCAATGATTAATTTAAAAAAAACTATAATTACTTATGTATTAATCGATTAAAATAATCGAGTGCGGGCATCACTATTTTACTAAGTTGAACACGTCAATGTCATGGACGTCATCGACTTCAACATCATAGTCCTCGGTCATTGACAAGATTTCGTGAGTTCATTGATCTTACTGAGTATTGGCCCTTTGAGTAGCATAACGTTAGTTCTCTTAGTAGTCTGTGAGTAGTATAAAAAAACTGAACACAATAAAAACTGTGTTGACTCTTTGGTTGGAATCAATGGGGTTAAAAACTGAAAGCTGGTCGGTGGCAGCACAGTTGTCTGTCACTAAGCCGCCATTCTTGTGTTTATGTTTACTTTTGTGTCGATCACAAAGTAGATGAAAACTAGTTAAATATGCATACGACTTGGAGTGTAGCACTATTGAAAGACGAGCTAAGGACGAGAGAACCGTCTACCACTGATAAAAAAGCAGCTTTAGTGGAAAAATCAATAAATTATGAACATTTTATAATTCATAGGTTATTTTGTGTTTTTAACTTTTAAGTTCTTTTTTTATGTTAAAGACTGGAAGAGTGCGACAGAAATAACCTTATCAGGAGTTGAAAACCAACCTTGCAGGGCTATTGCGTATCTCTGTTGACAGTTCATAGTGATGATCACTTGGCAAAGTGTCTATCAATTAGCTGTCAAACAGTTCGTTTCGTATTGGCTATCTTCAGTGACTAACTAGGATGACGTCATAAGTACTCACTATGGCTGCTTTCCCAATTAGAAAATAATCGCTCACAGCGATAACTTGCGTACCGAATTAGATATCACAATTATGACAGCTGAGGGCTGTCAACAATTCGGAACACTCGTGAACGCGCTTAGTCCTCGTAACATAAACATAACCTCAAACCTCGCATTGTTATTATTGTTGATATTCATATTATAAAGTGCTTCTGTGTTAAACATATCAAATTAAAAAAAAAACAAATTTATCAGTTTATTCATCAATTTAAAAAAAATACTGATATAATTTAAAACAACACAGTACAACTGTCAGTTTGACAGCCACATTGACAGCGCTCACTGTGATATTATTCGAGTCTTATACCATCTTCTTATTAACTTGATCTTTGGAGGAAGGAATGATGGCATGATTGCTACAATAGGGAATATGCATGTGATTCAAATATGGGTCAATTTTTTTTTTTGTAAACTATGTTACTTTAGAATTATGCCTCCATCAATATTTTTGAATAAAATTTCTTATTGAGCGAGATTTTTTTTTTTAAGTCCCAAAAAACTGTGGGTAATTCAAATACTTGAAAAGGCTAAGAGTGGATGTGACGTAACAATCCGGGATAACAATCAAAATGTCAATGTCAAGTCAATCAATAAGTCAATGTCAAACGCTCATAGAAAAAGGAGTGTTTGACGTTGACTTGTCAGTTGCTTGTCTGTTTTCATGGACTGTGATGTCACCACACCAAGCGCGCCAAATGGAGGGCGTTTAAATAGCCCGGATCGGTTGGATATTTTTAAACATTTTTTTAACTACTTTAATTAAATTGCTTTTTTGCCGTCGATTTTTTTAAAACTATTATTTGACGATGTGAACTATCGAATAAAAATATTTAAAAAATACATGCATATTCCCTATTCTTTAAGTGGTAAAGAATTGTAGCAATCAAGCCATCATTCCTTTTGTTTTATTTCTATAAAACAACTCTGACTGATATTATCGGTGTTAGGCAACTAAAAAGTGAAAATTAAAAACTTTTTACAAAAATAAAACAACTGACTGACCGACCGTTAATTTTCACATTTTAGCTTTTTAGTTTTTAGTGTTTTTTTTTGGAAGCCTTTTTTATTTTTTGTAAAAAGTTTTTATGCATGTTCTATCACTTCATGGCAAAATGTTTCTGCATTGAATTTTTTAATAACATAAATATCATCTTTCCTATCTACCACATTATAAGCATTTTAGCATGATTTGATTTTCGAAAGGGCTGGGTGTCGAACTAAGTAAAAGTGTAAAAGTGTCTTGCTTGTTGCTCTTGCTTGTCTTGTGTGCCATAGATTAAAAAGTTCGCTCTTTTTATGTGTAGAAGCCGCCATTTTGGACGTGTTCCTTACTGCGGTGCAGCGCAATAACTAAATAATTTGCACAATGGGTCACGCTAACATTTGGTATTCTCATCCTCGCAGATACGGCCAGGGTTCCCGCTCATGGTATGAATTCTTGGAAAATGTATTTTCACAAGGAAATTTTATTGGTTAGAACACGTGTTTGAAGTGTTACTCTGCATGTTTCAGCCGCGCCTGCTCCAACAGACACGGTCTCATCCGTAAGTACGGTCTGAACATCTGCCGACAGTGCTTCAGAGAATACGCTCACGACATTGGTTTCAAGAAGGTATGTACTCATGTCAAATACTTATTCATGGTTGTTTTGGTTGTGGAAAGAGACTAACATGTAGGTAAAGTTCAGTCATTTCATTCAGTCAGTCAAATACGTATAATATATACCTATAAAGTATATTCGTCCCTGTTTTTGTAATAATAGCATAGCATATTTCTTTTTCGTAGACCTATCACAATGTCCTTGTAACCCAAAAGTTGACTGGTAGAGAATGTGTTGTGGCATCAAGCTCGCTAATGTAAATATAGGTACGACTACTGAACTTACATGAAGTTCGTATAAATATATTAGATTATTAGTAGTCTAATATCTTATACACATACTCAATATATGTTGCATTCCACATCAAATTTGATGGTAGGTTTACAAAGACTCATCAAAGATTCACAGCAAAGTAGGAGAGAGGAAGAGGGCTTTAATTTAACAACGTAGAGTGTGATAAATTTTACAAATGATTGTAAATATTTGTATCATATACATAGAAACTCTGTACACGGCCTGAGCCATACTATTCAACGACTGGACAACCGTTTATGGTAACTTATGAAATCATACCAACGAACTAACAATACCCAAAACCAAATCCAAATAATGCTTTATTAGTATGACTATTTGCCCTGTGTATACTATTTCAATACTGGACAACTGCCCAGCAGTCAAATACACTCCTGGATTCTTAAATCAAGCACCTGCACTTTATGTAAGTATAGCAGCTTATAACTTTTGAAATGATTGTGAATTAAATGATGACACTAAAATGATGGCCAGTATGTCGGTATCAAAACAGCACAAAATCTTTTTCTTTGATCCATCATTATTTTGGCCTTTATACCTCACATGGAATTGCACGGTGGCTTGATTGAGGATTCCAGGAGGAATGTAGTATGTGCGGGAGGTTATGTTTAAAGTTAACTTATAATAAATATTTACAAACAACTACAATTTGTCAAATTTATTAACCATCTTGTATTTAAAGGACTTCAAATATAAAACATTAACATACAAATTGAACCCTTATGATTATGAAAGATGTGCAACCTAAACCAACCATTGTACATATTTGGTACTAGTGTCCCTAATTACCTGTCCACCTCTGTAAGTATAGTGGTAAATGCGGTGGCTGCCATATCTGAACGATACAAATCAAAAGCAACATAATAATAATGGTGAACATCAGAATGACTGGCCAAAATGACCGATCAGCTTTAAAATATTACTAAAATCTAATACCTATTTGCTACTATTTGATACCTTTGTTTAAATAATTGGTACCTAATTAACAACTGAGAAAATAAATTTACAAAATGGGCAGTCATTCTGATGTCAGGGTGACTGCCCACATTTAGAATCTCCACATAAGGGCTCCAAAATTTAAATTCGCCTTTACTAAAATTTAGTACCTATTTGATACCTAAACATATATTTTTTCTAAATTTTTAGGGCAAATAATAAAGATTTTATTAGAGGTTTTTTATATATAAAAAAAAATATAGTTCTACCCACATGTTAGCTTTTATCAGTATCTCGCAGTCGGAAATTGTTATTGATTAGTAGTAATATTATTAATCGTGTAAATTGAACTTAATTGCAAAGAATTGAAAAAAATTCACTTGACTTTCTGTATTATTTAACATACTAAAAAAAAAATCTAATAAACTCTTTATTCTTTACCCTAAAAATCTCGAAAAAATATATTATGTTTAGGTACCAAATAGGTTATAAATTTTTGTAAAGGGGAATTTAAATTTTGGAGCCCTTACGTGGAGATTCTAAATGTGGGCAGTCATCCTGACATCAGAATGACTGCCCAATTTGTAAATTCATTTTCTCAGTTGGTAATTAGGTACCAATTATTTAAACAAAGGTATCAAATAGTAGCAAATAGGTATTAGATTTTAGTAATATTTTAAAGCTGATCGGTCATTTTGGCCAGTCATTCTGATGTTCACACAATAATGCAGCATGCAATTTCACCTGGTGGTTTCAGTTGAGGTTTATGATAAAATATACATGATTATTAACATTGTTCTTTTTCAATTTCGTTTGGTAAAGAATTTTATCCTGTCTGTAGAACTCCAAATTAACATATTTGTTTCTTTTGTTTCAGCTTGATTAAAATGTTTAGCGAATAAACTTTAAATTAAGTAAATAAACTGGTTTTAATGTTCAACACCTACAATCACCTTAATTAAGGATTTTGTCACTACACTTCAAAGAGTTAATCAGTCATGAAAAACAAAACAAATTCCATAATGACAAAACAGCATTGAATCCCTTAAATTAAACAATCACCTTAATTAAGGATTTTGTCACTACACTTCAAAGAGTTAATCAGTCATGAAAAACAAAACAAATTCCATAATGACAAAACAGCATTGAATCCCTTAAATTAACCTTTTCACCGCCACGGACTTCAATAGAAGTTCCGGATTTTCGTGCCACCAGCGCCACGACTTCATTAGAAGCTCTTCATTTTAACTATCTTATAAAAATATATTTACTTTATTTAAAAGCATTGTTTCCTGTTATTATTTAATATAGCACTGTCTAAAACCCTGTTTTCTAGTTTTCCACTCAAATTGTCTTAAAATCGGCAAAAACAAAAACGCATAACATTTTTAATGTTCCCTGAACGCCAAGGACTTTATACAAAGTCGGCCAGTGATGGGACGCGAAAGTTATCACTGTTTGATTTCATCCGTGGAAAAATATATAAATATTAATATCGAAATCAATATGAGGTCAGTAAAATATGAACTTATAAACTACTTTATAAGAAAGGGAAAATTTACCAATTTCGACCTTCAGATGGGTGCCAAGCCGGAATTAAATAGTTGTAGGTAGTTATTGTTTACCAATCCTTATCGATAATTATATTCCCATCTCTACAAAACAGTTAGTTGTAACTGCCCCGAGCGCCACGGACTACTATAGAAGTCGTTTTGTGACGTCATAAGCGTACGAGTATCAAGGTCACTTTGGCATAGTGCAGAAAATAAACGGGAAAGCGCGCACGCATCCTTCTTCCCGCTTTGCTTGTGATAAGATAAAATTAATGAAACATTGGACACCATGCATAATTTTAATTAACTCATCAGTTACTTAAAATTATGCACGGTGTACCTACGTAGTATTATAATATCTGTGACGGTGTGGAATCGGTGTCGGAAGTGGAGGATATTGACACAAAAGACGATGATTCTGATGTAATTCCAACTAGATAATAATCATAGTCTTTCAATCGTTCTAGATAACCAGTTTACTTTAGCCGCTTAAACCCATAATCCAATATCTTTGTTTCCATATCCTGCCAAGTCGTACGAGGAGCCGAAGCCAAATTGCAGAGGCCCGTACCTCTGCGATTTGGCTTCGGCCCCTCGTACGCCTTCCAAAGGTCCAGGACCCCAGGGTCCCGAGAATTGTCAAGAGACGTAAAAATAATAATAACGTTACTCATCAAAAAGTAAGTAAAAACACGGGATAGACAAAAATCAAAGAAAGAAAGATCATAGACATCCTTAATCAGAATTCAATTTAAGCGCTTTGTGCTCTGAGCGCCTAGGACTTGAAATGAAGTCAACAGATGACGTAATGAAACAATTAGAGATGTACCACATTTCTTATAGCTCTAATTGAGTTATGCATTTTTCTCATAATTTTTTATAATTTATACTGGTTTTTGTTACTCACGATAATGTGAAATAAAATAAATATGGAAATATTGAATCAATTTTTATTTATATTCGTAAATTTATAAAATAAAGCCTGACGTAGGCGTATGAATTTCATTTATCGATAGGAACATACCCTCATCACTACTGTTTACTATATATTTCGTTATACATTTATAGCGTGGCGCTGGCGAGCGCATCGCGTTCTGTGTACGTGGGCGGTGAAAAGGTTAAATACTTTATGTAGGTACCTAATTTTGATTGTTCATTTGTTAACCACAACTAACAGACAACAGTTTATTGCCAGAAATTAAACAAAATGGAAACTAAGTATAAAACATTATTTTATTTTACAAAACTGTATAAAAGAACTAAATACAAACAACAGTTTATTGCCAGAAATAAAACAAAATGGAAACTATAAACATTATTTTATTTTACAAAACTGTACAAACGTATAAAAGAACTAAACACTAAAATCACAATATTATTCTACGACTTATTTGCATTTGCTTGCACCTGACGCAAGTTGACTAATGTGGATCCGACTCTCTGAAAAATTAATACACCAAGAGTAAGTGGAAATGCACATTGTAGAACTGTAGGTTTCCGTTTGGTATTAGCTACTGGTATGTACTAAGTATCATGTAGATCATCATAGATCATCATATCAGTAGATCATTTAATTTTGACATGTATAGGAATCTTCTATGACCAGTCTCAGACCAAATAAAAAACCTAGACAGAGCGCTGTAAACAATAAAGTGAAGCATGCAAAACTACACCAAACTCTGTGCATACACGGTCACACGCACACATTTACAACCAGACTACACCAAACCGATTAGTTACGGCTAGTTTGTCAATGACACGTTGAAACAAATTATATTATTTTATCACAAAAATGCCGACTTGTGCGGTGATAGGGTGCAAAAACCATTCCTCAAAAAATAAAAAGCAAGGTAGAATCGCGTTTCATACGTAAGTAAACTTATAAACTAGATAAAAATACATAATTATTTTAAATCAAATTATGACAGCTTGGAACACAAACAAAACCTTAACAAGTGTTGCCAGAAGTATGTATCACAATTATCCCCGTTTATTGGGTAAGTAATTCATGTGATACGAAATTATTTATATTTGTTTTATAAGTTTTAATATTGGTAATATTAAATTGGAAACAATTTCCAAAATAATGGATAGTAAGAGGCAATGTTGAAAAAAAAATACCCAACAAAAGGAGCAATAAAACCTTTGCTTCGATTATGAATGTAGTTACTTTTAACTATTGTTTTATTTTTTACCCTATCTTGTCGGAATAAAGCGAGGTACCATTAAATAATTAAAAAAAAATATATATAACGCTAACCTATCTATTTACTCGTCCAATCCCCCTGCTAGTAATTGAAGACAAAATATTAAGGTAAAGAGTTTTTACTGCGTGGCAACACTCACTAAGTGCACACATATTTACGAAACCGGCTTCATGTCACTGTTGACAGCGCTCTGTCTAGATTTTTTATTTGGTCTGAGTGACCAGTTATATAATTTTCAAAGCCATCCACACATGTATGTAAATAATTTAAGTTGGGTCTACCTGTCCAACTCCAGCGAGTAAAGCTAGAAGGCTGCGCTGTGGTGGTCTGCAGTGTTTCTTGCCGCCCTCAGCGCAACACAAATTCGGGAAGCAGTCCACACTGGAGCTGCACTTCTGAGGGAATAGGTCGTATTGTGGAGGAGGCGTGCACTGTAAGTATTGCTCAAACATCCGCACGGCTGAAACATAAAATTATGATTAAAATGATGAAGTTGGTACTTAGCAGTAGTAGGTTTTAACGAGTGAGGTTAAGCTAAGCGTATACTGCGACGCAGGTCCACGCAGCGCAAGGCAGAGTAGATTTTTTAATGCATGAACGTATCAACGTAGGTACTGACAGCTGCGTATGCTGCGGTGCAGGCACGTATGACCACAGAGTACAGAGTACTTTTATATAGGTACGTATGACGCAGACCTCTCGTCTGCCCCGCAGAACATTATTACTCAAGAGATCTGCCCTGCTCTGCGTTTCTGCCGGCGCAGATTTCTGCGCGACCCGTGTAGATTGTGACTTGTTTTTGAAACGCAGTACGAAAATCTGCTCTGCCCTGAGCTGCGTCACCTGTCCCCACTCAGCATACGCTGATTCATAATTTTGTTGCAATGGTCTATTGTTTGTACTAGCTAGGACGCGAACGTGTCGTGTGTAGCTGCGTCGCAGCTAGGGCGTGCAAAACCGGAAAGACTTCAAAACCGGTTTTGAATTTCGGTTTTCAAGGCCCAAAACCGGAAACCGGTGCTAGCCCCGGTTTTGGCTACATTTTTATAGTTTTTGTATAGTAGAATTTTAGCAAGAAAACAATATTCTTAAATACCCACAAAATCTACAAATAAAACAAATTTTAGCATATACATTTTTTAATCAACCATTTATGCGTACCAATTCGCGACCCATCCAGCGCAGCCCGCCTCCGGGCACTAAACTCCTTTGGCGATGTCTGGGCTCACCTGAGACATCGCCACCTCTCATGAGGGCCGTGTAATGCGATGACGATAGACTCCTCGATCTATCGCCCGCTGGCACCTCCTAGGGCGGCATCAGATCGCCATGGCGCCTCCTCTGCCGCCCTGTTCTCCTGCGACGAATCGCGTCAGCGAGGGAGTCTTTCTCCCTGACGCGCTCCGCCGCCTCCTGCGAGATGAAGTCCTCGCAGAAGGACGCTACCGGCTCCCATGCTCAGCTGCTATCGGCCATGGCCTTAACCACGGCCGGCAAGGAGAGGTCTGCCCCGATTGCTGCTGCGAGAGCACGGCGCTGCACCACCCAAGCAGGACAATGCTCGAGGGTGTGAAGCGGTGGTGACACACGGAAGTCGCCACCGAAGGACAACGATCATTGTCGCTTCCGTGTCTACTCTTCCAGGATCGGCTGGATGGCCCCCACGGTCCAGTGACCAGCATTGGGCGTCTCCAGCCTCACCCTCCATTTGCTCAGCGTTCATACGCTGAGCTTCCCTACGCCATCTCTTAACCACTTCAGGCGGCGGCCGTCTGCCACTCGCCACCTGCTGGTCTGCCCCACATCGGTAGACTACGGCGACCACCTGCGCCTCCAGATCCCACGGGAGTGTACCCGCGAGACTACGCCCCACAAAGAGGGACGCGCCCTCGACAGCTGAGCGTGCCGCTTCTTAGCCCTGGGCCGTGACTAGATTGCCATCAGCGTAGCAAATGACGCCCTGCCCGGGGGAGATCAAACAGCGCAAGGACCTGTAGTCGTAGCTTACGTGCGGGGGTCGCGGAGGGAGGAGTGTAAGGTTGGGTATAGGTTGCGTTCGGATATATTAGGTCTTTACCTATGAAATTGCCGTTTTGTATGAAAAAATTTAAACGAATTTTTTTCATGTATTTTTTATTTGTATTCATCGAAGTAATCACCCATGCAATCAATGCATCTTTGCCAACGCAGTGGCAGTTTATTGATGCCCTTCTTAAAGAAATCAGCTGGACGGGAGGCAACAAATTCTTCAAAGGCATTTTGTACTGGCTCTCGGGTATTGAATTTTTTTCCCGCCAAGAAGTTATCCAAATTCTGGAAAAAGTAGTAGTCTGTAGGCGCAAGGTCTGGTGAGTAGGGCGGATGACGGAGAGCTTCCAACCCCAGTTCTTGCAACTTGGAGACCGTCTGCTGTGCAGTATGAGGTCGCGCGTTGTCGTGCAGGAGCAGCGGAGACGAGCGATTGACCAAAGCTGGTTGGAGATGTGCCAGCTTCTCCATCATTGTGTTCAGTTCTTCACAGTACACATCTGCAGTAATGCTCACCCCGAAGGAAGAAGGTAAGAAGCTGTGATGAATCACACCGGCGCTAGACCACCAAACAGTGACCATCACTTTTCTAGGGGTATGTTTTCGTTTAGAGCATTGTTTAGGTACTGAACCAGGATCCAACCAACTTGCTGAGCGCTTGCGGTTATCAAACAGAATCCATTTTTCATCGCAGGTAACAATGCGGTTCAAAATTCCTTCATTTGTGTGTCTGTTGAGCAGTGCAAGGCACGCCTCGACGCGTACTTCGCGCTGGCGATCATTGAGTTTGTGGGGCACCAATTTGTCAAGCTTTTTTACCTTGCCAATTTGACGCAAATGGACCAATATTGTTTTGACGCTAACGTCGAAACCTGCTGCTAATTCAGCCGTAGATTGTGTATCATCAGCTTCCACAATCGCCTTTAATTCGTCATTGTCGACCAAAGTCTTCGGACGACCGCGAGGTTCATTTTTCAGGTCGAAATTTCCAGAACGGAAGCGCGCAAACCAATAACAGGTGGTGCGTTGGTTTGTAGTGTTAGCTCCGTAAACGTCGTTGATGTTGCGTGCCGCTTGTGCCGCGTTGCTGCCACGACGGTACTCATATTCCATAATTACTCGAACTTTTAACGTATCCATGATGACGAAAAATATTGAAATGCGATGAAAATGTAAAACTAATCATTAAACAAGTGACTTCTTTTGAAAAAAGAATTCCATGTTTTTAAAATAAAATTAATTTGAAATTAGAATTCTTAGCCAAACAAAAATTATTTTGATTTGAAATGGCCAGTACTGCAGAACGGCAATTTCATAGGTAAAGACCTATTATTTGATGACTCTAAATAGAATATTTCTTGAGTGCGTTCGAAAAAAGTTGATTTAAATGTAATTCAATAACGGGAAAACCGGAGGCAACTCCGGTTTTGTCTCTCAACCTCGGTTTAAAAAAATCAGTAAATTTTGCACGTTTGCACGCCCTAGTCGCAGCATGCGCTCGAAACCTATGCCTGGCTCGCCTGCGTTTGTTTACAAAATCTGTACATACTGTTCGGTGCTGTGTCATCTGCGTTTCAGTTCAGCATACGCCTAGGCTAAAAGTCGGCTTTTATTTTCACCATGTTCAGTACCTACCAATCATCTGACTTCTCAAAAATGGGTAATACATAATTATTTTAGGTGTTGTTATTGGAGTCGCAATTTCAGGTTTACCAGATAAGTGAAATAGTCGCCCAACAAATGTTTACTTACGTCCGTCAATTTGGTTGGCGACGGGCACAAGATCGAGTCGAGCCCGGGCAGTACGGCAGTAGGAGCGTGTGCCATCAGGACAGCAGATCCGCGGCCAGCAGTCCGAATCGGCCTTGCAAGTTTGAACTTCAAACAGCAGTTCGCCGAGCGGCGCCGATGGACATTCACGAGGAATCACGCCCAACAAAGCTGCAATACGGAGATAGCAGTTTTAGTATTTAACATCACGTCCTTGAAGTGGTAGCGTAGGTAGGGAAATTTTAGAAGTTTACACCTCAGACTATAGGATAGGTACCTACACATACTCAGAGGTGTAAATTTCCTAATTACCATGAACAAATCCTCCGGACTGCTACTGAGAATTTCCAAACCGAAAAACCTCGCAATAACTGCCCGACCGACCGGTGTCGAACCCGAAACCTACGGTCAGCACTAGCGCTTGCGAACACTCTACTAACGAAGAGTAGAAATTATATACTCTTGGTCCTAACGAGGCATTCAGTATGTTGGTATAATTGGTCTGTTGGTACCTACTTACTTCGCAACTTATGTGCTACGAAACAATTAGTTTGTTAAAAAATAAATAATAATATTGTTTTATCACAAAACGAAAGTCCTCCGCTGCATCTGTCTGTCTGTCTGTTCGCGATAAACTCAAAAACTACTGCACCGATTTTCATACTGTTTTCACCAATGATGGGTACAGTGGTTCTCGAGGAAGGTTTTAGTATATAATAACCGACATCCACGCGGGCGAAGCCACGGGCGTCAGCTAGTATTAAATAAAATATAAATTACCTGTGTATTCCTTTTTACCCGAATACGGCGAAGAAAAAAGGAGGGTTATGATTTTGACTGGTATGTATGTATGTATGTACGTAGTCTGGTCATAAGTTTTGTCACATATGGAAAGTTAAATAAATAACACAATGAGTTACGCACTACCACTACAACCATTTATATATCAAATGAAAGGGTATAAAATACAGATTTAAACTACATTAAAATTATTCTTGCTTCGATACAAGTCTTCAATCTGCAAGGCCAGTCATCGATCGAAGCACGCACGACGTTCATGTCAATATCGGCGACTGCTTTGATCAGGGCTGCTTTAAGAGACTCCAAGTTGCGATGGGGTTTAGCGCAGACCTTCTCTAAGTGCTGCCATATTTTGTAATCCAAGGGATTCAAGTCTGGACTGGATGAGGGCCAATCGTCATGCCTGATAAAGTCGATTCCACGGGTCGGGTCAGCCGGCGCAGAATCTTGCTGGAATACCCAGTGCCTGTTTTCGAACATTGTTTGTGAAAGAGGTTCCACAATGTTTGTTAGGACTGTGTTTTGATATACGAGGGCACTGGTTTTCACTCCTTTTTCACAAAAAAACACCTCGGTTGGCCCCAAATAGGACACCCCAAGTCAAACCATGAATGCCGAAGGGTGATGACCACGCTGAACACGTGGCACACGTCTGCTCGCTTGTTCACTAGAGTGTGCATATGTTTTATTGATATTGCATGATATTTTATTTAAAATAAAAAACAGCATACACTTTATCATTTTGTTTGTTAAAACTCTCCTCAACATTAAAAATTTTTTCGTCCGAAAAAAGTATTTCGCGGTAATTTTTTCTCGCGTACCGCCTTAACAAAACCCGGCTTCGTTCGAGTCTGATTTTCTTCAGCCGTGCGTTAAGAAGATGTGCTGTTTTTTTTTCTATAAGCACGCAGTCCTAGGTCTTCCATTTAACACCCTTTTAACAGTAGTTTTTCATTTTTTGCTTGCGGTTGGATTCGCGCCTTCACTGCTTTGATGACCGCTGGAGTCCGAACAGTACGAGGTCGACCGCTCCTTTGTTTAATCGATAAATAATTCTCAATGGAATTTTAAAATTTTTCAGCAGTTTGAAAATCTCAGTTGTCGCGTGACCGCAACGATGCAAGGCAATTACTGCGACTCTGTCTTCTTTGCGCGTCCACTCCATTTTAGAAAATGAACAAAATTCCAGAAACCCATTGTTTTTATTTTCTTTAAATATTCAAATTTCGAATGCCCATAATATTTTTCTCGGCTTGCATTCTAAATTCAAAATTTTACCTATGTGACAGAACTTATGGCCCGACTACGTATGTATGTATGTTCATCTGTTCCCTCCTATCTTCCAAACCACTTATCACAATTTGACAAATGAGGTATCGTTAGAAGCATCGTGATTGTCCGCTGGTTATAGGCTATGTAAAGTCACATGAAATTATGGGGCCCTCTAGAGGACAAAAAGTGAGGAACTTAAAAAAAAAATGTTGGGTATCAAATGAAAGGGCTTAATGAGCACACTTCAAATATATATATATTATAACCCCAAAAGAATTAAAAAAAAAAAACAAGTAATAAAAACTAAAACCCAACTACGACTTACGAGGGGTGTTCAATAAATAGTGAGAATGAGATACATTCTCCTTGGAAAGAAAAAAAATAAATACTGGCAAGCATAGCCCAGACATTGGCTATGATGATAATAAAAAAAACAATCAATTCTCTTTTGTTTAAAAAAAATAGAAGTCATTTGTTTGCGTCGTTTCGGAATGGTCGGTTGTTTGTTTATTTCACCAAGATAACGCCCCCGCGTACAAATCCAGAGTTGCCATGGCTGCCATTCAAGAAGCTGGCTTCGAATTGATGGCACATCCTCCATAATCACCGGACCTTGCTCCAGTGATGTTTACCGATTTTTGCGGCTAAAGGAACATCTCAGGGGCCAGAAATTTGAAGATGATGACGCACTCGTCGCCGCCGTACACGATTTTTTAAGGGATCAGAAAGAAGATTTTTTTAGAACGGGAATTTTAGTTTTAGAATAAAGTTATACAAAGTGTATAACCCTGAAAGGTGACTACGTCGAAAAATAAAATAACATTTATTAACAGATAATTGCGTCATACTCATTCTCACTATTTATTGAACACCCCTCGTAAAAGGTATAAACAAGACACCACAGACAGACAAATTAAAAATCCGGAGTCACACGTAATCTCCAGGCGTAGTATGGCGTTTTCTATCTCTACGAAGAATAGACATAGCTTTTTCTATACAAAGTGACAGTTCGTTTCTTCATTTTTGACATCCACCGTAGAAATCTTTCTACAATCTGTCATTTTGTCTTGCATTTCTAACAATCTTTGTCTAGGTCTTTTTATATGTAGACTATTTCGGAAGAAAGTTTTCTATCCTTACTGTCAAAATCACACTGACAACCGATAACTATGATAAAACAAAGAATTCTGAGTCGAATTATGTAAAAGAGTGAATTTCGTAAAAAGTGCAGTTGACTCTTTCTATTTTGCTGCCGTCTTGTACTGTTTACTGTCTACAGGAAACGTCATTTTTGTCTACTCTTCCGTCGACAAAACGGTGCTCATGCTACGCCTGCTGTTCAATTTATGCCCTAACACGTGTGACTCCGGATTTTTAATTTGTCTGCCTGTGGTGTCTTGTTTATACCTTTTAAGTCGTAGTTGGTTTTTAGTTTTTATTACTTGATTTTTTTAAATTACTTAATAGTAGCATAGAATTTAAGTTACGAAATACCTACTAATAATAATTTATTTAGGTAAGTACCACTTAAACATTCTCTACCATAAAAGAAAAGTAACCATTTTGTGGCAAACGAATTCGTTAGCGAATCCAGTGGTTCTGCGATCCACCACAGCGAACTACGTATCAAAGACCTGACGTTACACAAAATCCTGCATTTACCTCGCGAACAACATATTATATGTATACAAGATTCCAACATTAATCATTGGGCAGTTGTCCGCCAGACAACACTCGTCTGGTCGAAAAGGGAGGCTTTCTTTATAGGATGAGTGAACTTTACAGTGTTTCTCATAACTACCTCAAATCGCAATGAATGTTGAACTGTCAGAATGAAACAGATTGTGATTGATCGTGTGCTATGCAATTAGGGTGCTGAGGCCCTAGACAAAGTGACATTCTATCAGCGATACCGATGATGGAAAAGGCAAAAATGGACTGACATAAGCTATCGAAAAGCTTATGTCAATCCTGTTGAAAGTCGTTGTAGAAATACGAATCGCTTTCGAAACGATTGTCACTTGTCTAGAGCCTCAGATCAACCTACGAGTCCAACGAGTACCTGTGAGCCTAGACAAGTGACAATCGCTTCGAACGCGTTTCGTTTTTCTACTACGAGTTTCAACAGAGTTGACATAAGCTTTTCGATAGCATAAGTCAGTCCTATATATTTTTGCCTTTTCCATTATCGTTATCGCTGATAGAAATAGAATGTCACTTTGTCTAGGGTCTCTGGGGGCCTAGACAAAATCCCTTTTCTGTAAGCGTTAACGCCAACGGAAATATCAAATTGTATGGAGTTGACAGCAGCACTGACGTGACATCTCTAAAGCGTGTGCGTTACGATTGCTCGGCCAAGTTACCCAAACAAAAAGAAACTTCGGCCAAAAAATTTTCGAAATTTGTCAAAATCGAAGGGAACAAACCAAAAATTTGTCAAAGTAGAAATAAAAAAAATATAAGGGTTTTAAGTTGGCCGCGCGAACGTAACGTGGAGGATTGCGCGGCCATGGAGATCTGCAACTACTTGGGTTAGAGATGTAATTCATTTTGTCAATTGAAGACCGAATTTGTCAAAAATTTTATTGTCGAAAAAAGAATTATAAGCTCAAGATCAATATTTTACGAAATATTCACTTTGGAAGTTATGGCCGCGCAATCGTGCACTTGTTGTTTCTATAATGTTGATTATTTCTTTAAAACTAGGACTTCACACAGTAAAACTGATACAAAAGAAAGGTCTTAATTTGTCAAAGCTAACGAAAGCTATAAATACTACTAAAGTTTAGTTAAAACAGACGAAATTAGTCCAAAACAAAAAGTACGTGGCCGCGCGGTCGAAACGTTACTTTTTACGCTGATATCTCATTATCTATAATTGCTAGGATTTCTGTGTGAACATCCATTTATTCGACAGATTAACCTCATTAGAATGGCATATCGTTTTACCCTCAGAACAGTCTTTAACGCGTGTAATCTCAAAAATAATGTTAGCTCATACAATGTTCGAGTAGGGTAACCATAAGTTCGATTTGGGAATACCTCTGACAGGAGACTGTCAATTATATTGGACAACATCTAACTCAATTTGAAAAAGGAGAATGGGCGTTTCTGCGCTGGAACCCAATTGCGTTAAGATATACCTATACCAATGGAAAGATCTCATCAAGGAAAATATTATTTTCTTATTATGACGACTTCTCTTGATCGTAAGTACGAAAGGAGCTACAGAGCTTTAAACATTACCGCAATAGTGCGGTAATGTGCGCCACAGATAACTATTTACTAGTCGAAGTAATGACATGGCAGTATGGAATTAGTAAGTACTATCATGGCAGCATGGAATTTGTATTTGAAAACCTTCACCAAAACCAATTTCTATTGGATAATAGAAATTGGTTTTGGTGAAGCTTTTCAAAGACAAGCGCTCAAAAGCAGGGTTTTATTTAAAAAAAAAGAACCATAAGCAAACCAGTGTCGTTAAGTTATGGTAAAAAAAACTCTCATGCATACCCAAGGTATTTTTTTACCATAGTTAAACATCAGTCACTTACTATACATTAACTAGTATGAACTATCCTACTTATAAATGCGCATTCTCTATTTACACCCGAGCAGAGACTTGCGCTTTTTTCCGGCGAGACCGCGGGTGACACGCGTGCAGGCCACTTGACGCGGGTCAAGTGGCCTGCACGCGTGTCACCCGCGTTCGCGCGGAATAAAGCTCTATCAGTACTATTAAATAAGGGTTTATATCGTCTGTGGCAATTTCAGTCTATATTGTTCACTACCCTAACCCCATTTGCGTATGTATTATTATATTTTAATATGGGCTGTTCAGCGGTATTACCAGTGCCTTTAATTACACACGCGCGCGCATCGCTAGCAGAAAAAACAAAACCAGCCGCCAAATATTAATAAATTATAATAAATATTTGTTAACATTTTTGTAATCATTATTAAAAATGTCGATTTCACGTAGGGGAGAAGAGCGTAAATAATAATAAATAAATTTGACTCCGCCATGGTACGTATAGTGATTTTTTTTTTTTTTATTCTTACTCAAATCATTTTTTTTTGTATAGGCTGTCTAACGGTTTTCCCAGTGCCTTTATTTATACCTATGGAAAAACAAAACCAGCCAGCGGCCAGCGCGCCATTTTCCATAGATATTTACTATCGTTTTCGTTGTGTGGTTTACTTCTTTACCTATCAAAAATACAAAATCTAAAGTATTGCCACTAACCAACATAGAGGTTTTAAAACAAACTCCGGATAGTCCGGATAGACCTGGCAACAAAGGTCAGTTAAAATGTATAAATTTATCATCTTTATAATTACGTACGTTATTGTAGCATAAGTTCTTACAACAAGTCTGTTTTTTTCCTCGCAAGTGTGTTGAAAAACGTCGTATGAAACGCGTGTGTATTGATTATTACACTCTCGGCTACCTTATCGCGTTCGCCTGCGGCTCACGCGAAAATACCGCCTCGACTGTAATATCCTAAAGAGCACACTCGTATCACAATGTACTATTTTCTTTCAACTACATAGTAATGTTATCATTAATCACTACAAAACCGATCCCAAAGGACGTATTTTTCGCTTGGAACCAATACAGTGCAGTAAAGTTCTATGAAATTTCATTGTTGCACTGCAAAACAGTTTTTAGGGTTCCATACCAAAAGGGTAAATCGGGACCCTGTTACTAAGACTCGTCTCTCCGGCTCTGTCTGAGTTGACCTGACTTGACCTGACTTGACCTGACTTGACCTGACTTGACCTGACTTGACCTGACTTGACCTGACTTGACCTGACTTGACCTGATTTGACTTGACCTGACTTGACCTGACTGGTTAATACAAAGTCAAAGTCAAATAGTCAAATAATTTTATTAAATAGGCACACATATGGCACTTTTGAACATCAAAACAAAGAAATAGAATTGATTCTAGTTGCCCCTTCTAAAAGGTAGTTTTCGTATGGAGAAGAATGGGCAAGAAACTCCACCGTTACTCTTTTTAAAAATGTTTTACAATATTTTGTATATATCAATTATAATAATTTATATGTGAAGACGATGCACCTACAATAAGATTACTGTACCACAAAAGGTAAAAAGAATTATAAATGGAGCAATAATTAACAAATTACCATTACCAGATACATGGTGCTCACATATTTACAAAGATTGTAAAAGTATACGATATTACAATAGTCCTAACATTGTTACAAGTAGTACTAATAAGTCAGTGCGTGAGTTTACTTAAACTGATATAGTGTAAAAGTCTATGACATACAAATAATAAAATAAAAAACTAAATTAGCTATCAGTTTGATTATGTCCAGACACTAAATCGTCCTATCGAGCAAGACCAGCATGTTTCCAAGCATTCTTATCTTGGAATTTGGATATAATCCTCTTATTTGTAATAAGCTTGTTTACAAAGTGTACTTTTTATATGAGTTTTAAATTTTCTTTCATTTAATTGTAATATATCACGAGGTATTTTGTTATAGCATTTAACGCAGTACCCCATAAAAGATGTTTGTACTTTATTTAGCTAATCTGAAAAATGGTTGATCTATTTTATCTTTATTTCTAGTATTAAAATTATGTCTATCACTTATTTTATTAAAAAGATTTAAGTTTTTTCTTACATACATAATATTCTCATAAATGAATTGGCAGGGTACCGTCATGATATTAATCTTTTTAAATAGTTCCCTGAGAGATTCGCGGTGACATAGATTATAAATGGCTCTGACAGCTCTTTTTTGCAAAATAAAAATGGATTCAATGTCAGCAGCCCGACCCCACAGTAAAATGCCATACGACATAATGCTGTGGAAGTAACTGAAATAGACCAAACGCGCGGTTTCTACATCTGTTAACTGTCTTATCTTTCTAACAGCATAAGCGGCCGAGCTTAACCGCCCCGCAAGAGATTTTATATGAGGTCCCCACTGTAATTTCTCGTCAAGCGTGATTCCCAAGAAAACTGTTTGATTAATAAACTCCAGTTTTTCTCCATTCAATATGATGTCACATTCGCTACTTCTAACATTAGGTAATTTAAATCGAATGCATTTGGTTTTTTTTTTCATTTAGTACCAAATTATTTACCGTAAACCAATCTTGTACCTGAAGAATAGAGCTATTCACGTCGTCAAGATTTTGTGACCGTCGATTTATTTAAAAAATCAATGATGTGTCATCTGCAAATAACACCATCTTCGGTTGATTTAGAAGTAATTGGGGTTAATCATTAATATAAATTAAAAAGAGGAATGGACCTAATATCGAGCCTTGAGGAACGCCCATTGCCATTTCAGACCTCAATGAGTTTACGCCGTTTACTTGAACTTTAACTTTTCTTTCTTTCAGATATGATCTTAGTAAATCAAGAGCTGTATTCCTAACCCCATAGTGCTCTAGTTTCAACAGAAGTGTATCATGGTCGACGCAATTGAACGCCTTCGAGAGGTCGCAAAAGATTCCAATGGCATCTTGTGCTTCCTCCCAGGCGTTAAAAATTTATTAGGGTTTATTAGGGTGACACCGGCGTCAGTGGTACAACGCCCTTTGGTGAAACCGTACTGATGTTCATGAAAGATGGAGTTTTTATTAAAGTGACGTAACATTTGATTGAGCATCAACTTTTCAAACACCTTACTGAGAACTGGCAGAATTGACACAGGCCTTTAATTGTTGGGTTCCTTATTATCACCGGATTTGAACAAAGGAACTACTTTACTGTGTTTCATGAGATCCGGAAAGACTCCTTGGTCTACACTGGTGTTAAATATGAAAGCTAAATAGGGCACAATGGTTTCGATGATAGATCTACAGACTTTTACAGACATTCCCCGTAGATCTTCTGTTGATTTAATTTTAAGATCTTTAAAAGCCATCCATTTGTATTAACCAGCCAGGTCAAGTCAGGTCAACTCAAGTCAACTCAGACAGAGCCGGAGACACGAGCCTAACAGGGTCCCGATTTACCCTTTTGGTATGGAACTCTAAAAACTGTTTTGCAGTGCAACAATGAAATTTCAACGGATGTGCGTATAACGCTTGTGCGACAAAACTGTACTGCAAATAACCATAGTTCGAATGTACGCTTGGGCGAATAACTGAACCTCGACATCACGCTATTGCGACAAACGATTGTGCGATAATAGTGCGACATCACGGTAGTGCGACAAACGATTGTATGACAGAACGTATTTTAACTCGACATTACGTTGATGCAGTAAGTATTACAGTAGTTTGAAACTACCCAAGTGCAACAGTGCAAGGGCTAATAGTCCTTGTCAAGACAACACCAGCGAGTCCAAACACGATGGTACTATCTTGTTTTGTTGTGAAGTTCTTATAACCACTTTCCGGCTTCATCAAGAGACCCTCAACACCACCTAGTGTAAGAGCAATGTCAAGACAAATCTAATGAAATAAAACACGACGGGGGTACCTGGATTATTTGAGAATTACATGTGATCACCTTCCGGCTCCATCAACAGACCCTGAACACCATCTAGTGGCTAAGTACTATTCAATACATAACCATTGAGTCCAAACACGATGTCGCTATCTTGTTTGATTGAGGACTTCCTATAGCCAACTTCCGAATCCATCATCAGACTCTGGACACCACCTACTGTAATAGCACTTGTCGATACATAACGAATGAGTCCAAACACGATGATGCTATCTTGTTTTATTGAGATTTACCCATGGTCACCTTCCGGCTCCACCATCAGACCCTGAGTACCATCTAGTGTCAAAGCACTTGTTAATACGTAACCGTGAGTCTAAACACGATCGTGCTATCTTTTTTTATTGAGGAGTTCCTATGGTCAACTTCTGGATCCATCATCAGACCAGCTCCATGGTATCATTTTTTCAAAATGTCTCGGTAGTTATGTAAGTATGCCGAGTTTCAGCTCAATCGGATGCTCATGTGTTTGGTTTCATTAGATTTGTCTTGACAAATGCTCTGACACTAGGTGGTGTTGAGGGTCTGTTGATGAAGCCGGAAGGTGGTTATCCTATAACCACCTTCCGGCTTCTCAATAAATATAGATCTCTTGTTTTTTTATATTAAAAAGATAAAACCTTTTGAAAAGGTTTTTTACGAATCACCAATGGCAGTGCCAACGGTTTAGAGGGTGTGTCCATTATTATAATAATTAATACAAAGTTTCAGTCATCAAAGTCGCACTAGCGTGATGTCGAGGTCCAGTTATTCGCACTAGCGTTAATTCGAACTAGGGTTATTCGCAGTACAGTTTTGTCGCACAAGAGTTATACGCACATCCGTTTGTCGCTCTCACGTAGTACACTCTTTCATACTAACAATCGAGAGAAGCTTAAAAACATTGTTCCTAAAACGGCATCTATTGGAGGCCAATGTTTTAAAATATTCGCTTATAGGCTTGAAAGATGGTGTTTGCATGGCAGCGAATCATTAGAAGTTTATTAATTGAAAAAATACCAGAATTCTAATAATATTGAATTACCCACATTTAAAGCTCTGTAGCTCCTTTCGTACTTACGATCAAGAGAAGTCGTCATAATAAGAAAATAATATTTTCCTTGATCAGATCTTTCACATTGGTTCCAGCGTGTTCCAGCGCAGAAACGCCCATTCTCCTTTTTCAAATTGAGTTCGATGTTGTCCAATATAATTGACAGTCTCCTGGCAGAGGTATTCCCAAATCGAAATGATGGTTACCCTACTCGAACATTGTATGAGCTAACATTATTTTTGAGATTACACGCGTTAAAGACTGTTCTGAGGGTAAAACGATATGCCATTCTAATGAGGTTAATCTGTCGAATAAATGGATGTTCACATCCTAGCAATTATAGATAATGAGATATCAGCGTAAAAAGTAACGTTTCGACCGCGCGGCCACGTACTTTTTGTTTTGGACTGATTTCGTCTGTTTAACTAAACTTTAGTAGTATTTATAGCTTTCGTTAGCTTTGACAAATTAAGACCTTTCTTTTTGTATCAGTTTTACTGTGTGAAGTCCTAGTTTTAAAGAAATAATCAACATTATAGAAACAACAAGTGCACGATTGCGCGGCCATAACTTCCAAAGTGAATATTTCGTAAAATATTGATCTTGAGCTTATAATTCTTTTTTCGACAATTTTTGACAAATTCGGTCTTCAATTGACAAAATGAATTACATCTCTAACCCAAGTAGTTGCAGATCTCCATGGCCGCGCAATCCTCCACGTTACGTTCGCGCGGCCAACTTAAAACCCTTATATTTTTTTTATTTCTACTTTGACAAATTTTTGGTTTGTTCCCTTCGATTTTGACAAATTTCGAAAATTTTTTGGCCGAAGTTTCTTTTTGTTTGGGTAACTTGGCCGAGCAATCGTTACGCACACTCTAAAGCTAATGTCAACTCCATACAATTTGATCTTTCCGTTGGCGTTAACGCTTACAGGGATTTTGTCTGTAGCCTCTGGTACCTCTATAAAAGGTCTAGTCAGTACTTACCGCCACATTTCAATAAATTTAAATGTTTGTTTATTTGCGAGCGGATACAGAAGTTAGGTAACTATATAACTATTTTATCAACAATAATCTTTAACGATCCATTCCGACTTGCCTGTGTCTACTGGGATGCCTCGGGACCATGGTGTAAGCAGATCTTTAGGTACAGTAGACCGCACATCTGCGATAACACTGATCATGAGCTGGCTAAGCGTCAATAGAATAAGAGTAAAGGTCGATTCACACATATCAGTGAAGCCACAGTTCCGACACAGTACCGGCACAGTGCAAAATATTCTTTCGTAAATTCTCATGCCGTGCCGGTGTCGGCACTGACACTGAGACATGTGGGGATGCGTTCATATATAATGTACTAGCTTCCGCCCGCGGCTTCGCCCGCGTGGTATGTCGATAAAAAGTAGCCTATGTCCTTCCCCGGGATGCCATCTATCTCCTTGCCAAAGATCGAAATTTGTTCAGTGGTGTAGGTAGGCGTGAAAAGGTAACATACAGACAGACAGAGTTACTTTCGAATCACTGATATGTGCGAATCGACCTTTATTATCCTGCATGACGTGCGGCCGACTGTTGTTCTTACCTGCCTGCACTGTATAATGTAACCCATTACCCACCCACCGACCCACCCCACATGTTTTTTATAATGTACACGATGATAGGCCGTACTTAGGTAGGTAGGTACTTTTCTCATTTGCGTAGCAAAAATCTATAACGCCCCAATGCGTGCAGCGCGGAGCAGGCACATTCATATTTCTCAGGTTAACTTGTAAACCGGTATGCATTTACGTAATTCGCTACATGGTTATTAAGTACTTAAAGTAGTTAAAAGAGGTTAAAAAAAACATACGTTGGTGTGGTTTGGGTGCCGAGGTAGGCCGCGGCGCCGGAACACCTTTCACGCAGCGTCCCTCACAGCACACTTGGTCGGGCCCGCTGGTCGCTCTGCATTGCGAGTTTTTCTCGCACGGAATTGGGAACAGCACCACAGGCGCTTGTCCAGATTTTGGACACACCAGTTTCTGCGTCTTGCCTGCACTCGAGTAATCCACTTTAGACTCGTAAACGGATACAGAGTTGTGTGAGCGTGAATAAGTTACGTCAGCAGTTATGGCATTGCCTAAGAACAAGATTATGAGCCTAAGTTCATTATCAAATGCCTTTGTTACTCGTATGTAAGTGCATTTAGCTTTCTAGGTTGGTTCAAGATATTTTTTAGTACCTGCACCAAATCAAAAAATTAATTAAATCGCTAGGAGTAGGAAGGTAGGCACGGTAGGCAGGTAGTTTTTTTTAAGATGCCTTCTAGTTTCTAGTTTGTTATATGAAATGGCTTTACTTAGCACATTTAAAAAATACATAAATTATAACCCCAAAAAATTAAAACTAAAACCTAACTACGAGAATAAAGGCAACTAAAAAGATGTAAACAAGACATCACAGAGTGGGTATAAATCGAACAGATTACATGCGACTCCGGATTTTTTATTTGTATAATACGTAGGTACAATCGTATTACTTAGTATAAATACGGACAATAGTATAAGTAGCGTAGGCAATTATAGCTAAAAGTTACTAAGATTTTATTGCGCAAGAACTTCGGTTAGCCACGTCCTATATTTTCAAGAACGCCGTGACAGCCTTGATCGTTTAGTAAGGTTTTCACGAGCCACGACACGGATTCTATCGTCTTTAAAATTATTTTGATATATACCTTGAAACAATCATTATTACTTACTTGCAATGCAATTAAACAAAACAATATCCCACAGTCGGCTGTGCGTGTCTTAAATATTTATTTAACAGGAACTTCACGGTTCAAACAGGATAAACCCTATTAGACTATCCTTCATAAATTCTTAATAGATTCCATCCTTGAAATTAATTTCACTTGTCGGTATTTTTTAGGCTCAAACACACCACACAACTTACATAAAATAACCTAAGCATCAAGCCTGTAATCCCCGAAGGATTAGGCAGAGGTGTACGTGTAGTGTAGTACACCCACATTTCACCAGGTAGGTACCCACCTAATATACAGGCTGAAATTTATGGGCAATAATTTAACCACGTAGTTATCCAAACAGTAAGTACAGTATCGAAGGAAAAAAGTAATTAAGTAGTTAAAAATTAATTAAGTACCTAAACTTGGGTTGGGTTAGGTTAGCCAACTAGCTTCTCCTACGAGGCGGCTTGTGCACTGGCCGGGTCGCCACCCTGGGACCTAGAGGCGAGGGTCCTCGCGTCACTGTACCGGTGGCGTGAGGGGGTGCGGGCGCGGGGCGGTGGACCGATGCAGCGAGAGATCGATCTGCGTCGGTCTCAGCTCCGCGAGGTCCTGGTGGCGGAGTGGCGGGAGAGGCTATTGCGCCCTTCCGCCGGCCTCGCTACCATCGGGGCGATCCGACCAGTGCTCGAGGAATGGCTCGAGAGGAGGCACGGCTCCCTGTCATTTAGGGCGACGCAGGTGTTCTCGGGGCATGGTTGTTTCGGGAAGTACCTGTGTCGCATAAACAGGGAGCCGGACGCTCGGTGTCATCACTGCGTCCATTGTCTGGAGGACACGGCGCGGCATACGCTGGTAGAGTGTGCCGCATGGGAGGAGCCGCGCCGTGCCCTCGTGACAGAAGTGGGAACCGACCTGTCGCTGCCGGCCGTCGCTCGCGAGATGGTGGGAAGCGCAGAGTCTTGGGATGCGGTGATCTCCTTCTGTGAAACGGTCATCTCACAGAAGGAGGCTGCGGAGAGGTTGAGGGAGGTCGAGACCACTCTCCCGACCCGCAGCAGACGTACCGGGCGTCGGCGGAGGGCGGACAACGCAGAGGGCGTGACAACGCCCTCTTCCAGCCCCCCTAAACGGGTCCAGAGGGACGGTGGACTTGGGGACGTCCGCCGCCCCCCCGTATAACTGGACCCGAGACAGTGGCGCGTAGTGTCCTGTCCTCCGCCCGCCCCAGGGCGGAGGACATCCATGAGGATTTTCAACCCCGGCAATAAAAAAAAAAAAAAAAAAGGTTAGCCAACTAGCTAACCTAACCTACCTGCTTAACTAGGTACTTATATATTTTTTTTTAAACAATATAAGTACACATACCTACTTAGATATAGGTACATGTTATTCGTATTCATTCATGGTTTATTGTTTTTTATAATTTTTTTTCGATATGGTTGGCCTAAATGAAGAAGAATCATGGTGGAACAAGTGTGTCAAAATCTAGTGATCTTTAAAGAGGTAATAAGGTTGCTGCTGTCAGAGGTAAAATAAAGGACTGCTGTAATAATCAGGCATAGGTACTCACTGGTCTTTACTGGTGCGCTAACTTGCGTGGTGGCTTGCGGTATCTGTAGGGGCAATAGCTGCAAGAAGGGGCGCGGGGCTTCGGTCGTGGTCGTGGTGGTCGGCCGCGGCGTCGTGGTGGTCGTCGTAGTCGTGGTCGAGCTGGTGGTACTCGGAGCAGATGTAGTAGTCGAAGTAGTAGTGGTGGTGGTTGTGGTACTCGTTGTGCTAATAGAGGTGCTTGTGCTGCTGGTCGTGCTAGAGCTTGTACTACTCGGCGCCACTACGCTAGCCGTTATCTGGGTCGTTCTACAATGGAAACCACCATGGATACTAGATGATATGATGATGTTGAAGACATGCAGCGTAGCTAGCGGGACAAATTGGGTGCACAGTAGGCTCATGGCATGGCTCAAAGTTAATTAGGATTAGGACTTATGTCGGCTGATTTTGTGGAACTCACCAAATTACGCCACTTTTCGAAAGTTTTAATGAAATGATTCAACGATAGTAGGTAGTCTATGATGACATGCATGATGCAGTCCTAACGAAATCGATCAAGTTATCGAATCCTACTGATTGCCTAAAAGCGATGCTGATGTGCCAATTTTTTCATAATTATTAAAAATGTAAAGTGAATGCCGATAGTATCGAGTCGTTGGTAGTTTTTATGACATAAATGGGTTCTCTTGCGAATGCTCGGTACCACCTACGATCTATAAGCTGTAGCACGAAGGCCTGACGTAAACCTAACGTAATTAGGTTAGATAAGAAACTCTACGCTAACACTACACACTAACTACATATAGGACCTAACTGTATTATATCAGCAGCAAGATTTCAGATTGCACAGTTTTATTTAATTTACCCAAAAAGGTTAGCAAGCAATTCCCTACTCAAAAAGTTACGGATAGGTACTTTAGTCGACGGTTAAGGTACACACGGCTACAGATCAAGCTATACATTTCCAGTTTACGCTGATCCGCATTGTATAGGATCTCCGTACAATACGAGGTCAGCTTATACTGGAAATGTATAGCTTGATGTGTAGCCATGTGCACCTGCCCTTACTGCCCTGTCTCACAAATGCACCCTGTAGCAGTGTACCTAAGTAATTACTTACTTACATATTGGTTCCTTACACTATTCTAGTGCTCGCATCATTAAAAAGTAATATAAAAGGTAAGTAGGTAAACGATTTAATTTCAAAATGAATTGGAGAGACTGAAATTAAATTACATACCGTCTATTCTACATAAAATAGGTAGGTACTTACTTAATTACAACATTAATGAAATGTTTAAAATACTAGACAGCTTGCGGATTGTTTCAAAATGTTTTACGAAATGGCTGAGACTGTAGCTACTCATAACTTTGGCCATAACATTATTTATGCAATATTCAGAGATGTGCACAGAGTCATAATCATAAAGCATAGTGTAGTTACTACACATTGACATAGGTAGGTACCCAATTGCCCATATTCTATCACTAGTCAGAGTCACACATTTCATGATGTACTAAGGCGCGGGCCACACAGAAGGGACGTGAGACGAGGACGAGATACAGTCGCGTAACGGACAAGATGCGGATGCGACTTTTCAAATTATACAATATATTGTATAATAAGTTAAGTTAATTATTATACCTACTGTCTTTGACACTTCATTTCGAGTTCGAGGGCAGCAGCGGTGTCTTGTTCAGCAGACAAGATGTGCTAGCTCTAGGAGACGCGCTTGTGCTATTTTTTAGAATAACATGCAAAGAACAAAACGTTACGGGATAGGGATACTTCCAATGTGGCATTGGCAAACCAACGAAGATATGAGATTTTTCAAAATAGTGGAGGATTTACAATACTATCCAGACGGTTTTCAATAGGTAGATACTAGCTTACTAGTATGACATACTAGCTTCCGCCCGCGGCTTCGCCCGCGCAGTATGTCGATAAAAAGTAGCATAAGCCCTTCCCCAGGGTGCCACCTACCTCCTTGCCAAATTTTGTCGAATTCCGTTCAGTGGTTAAGGCGTGAAAAGGTAACATACAGACAGACAAACAGAGTTACTCAGATACTCGAATTTATAATATTAGTATGGATGAATCAGCGATCACATCGCGTGCTCTCCGCACCCCTCTGCGTCCGCGCCGTATCCATGTGTGTCCATGTCCTTTATGTGTTTTGTGCCAGATCGCGTTTATACATTTTGTATGAAGAATAATGAAGATACGTGAAAGGGACGGACGCCGCGTATACATTGATTAATTTGAAAAGCGATTGTGATTTATTAACAAGTACGTGAGTCCTGTCTGTCAGCCGTTTAATGTCGTAGGTATTGTGCACTTAAGTAGGTGCTCAAGAGAATAATAGGTATTCAACTATGTACATAATTTACCATCAGCATCACTGGAAGTGTATAGGATAACCTACAATCTGTGCCTTGCATTTTAGGTACCTTTAGGTTTATAATGCTGCCAAATTGGTCGCCAGCTTTTTGATAAATGATAGGTGTTAGGACAGTAGATGTATACAGTGATAAGAGTGAGCGAAGCTAACTCGATAGTTTTAATAGGTACCCCGTCTCGGGAGATTTACATTTTCAAACATAAATAGGAGGAGTTACATTCCCCATATGCAGGAAAGACCAAGCAACTATGAAAATATAGAAAACAAGAGCGAGCGAAACGAGCTCTACAATTTTGCACACTTAGATACGTTAGATTTTCTTTTGGTAATTCCAAAAGAACTAAATTATTTGCTTTGTCCTCTCAACAAGCGTGTTACGCGAGCCTTTAAATGATTGGGGGGGGGGGGGTCTTGATCCCCAAGACCCCCCTCGGACCGCGCCTGGAGCTGAGAGCATTGAAAATCCAGCAGCATTTAGGTGTCCTCTACTGTTACCTACTGAAAACGGGCATTACTTAGTCTAAATCAGATCGTAGGTAGGTATACATACAGGGTGTAAGGCACATACGCGTTATCAAACTGATACCATGAATTGAACTTTCAGAACATCATTTTAGACCAGGGATTTCGTCAGGGGTTGGGGCGTGAATCTAGAATCTTGTGCTGAATTCATGGTAGGTAACAAGTTTGCGAGTATATCCCTTAGGTACCTATGCCATAGGTAGGTACACACGGCTACACATCAAGCTATACATTTCCAGTTTGTGCTGATCTCGCATTGTATAGGATTTCCGTACAATGCGAGGTCAGCTTATACTGGAAATGTATAGCTTGATGTGTAGCCGTGTGTACAACCTATCACATGTTTCCTTCGCACCACACACACCGCACCAGCTGCTTTATAATTTACTAGCTGATGCCCGCGGCTTCGCCCGCGTGGATGTCGGTTATTAAGATAAGTTATTATATACTAATACCTTCCTCGAGAACCACTCTATCCATTGGTGAAAACAGCATGAAAATCGGTGCAGTAGACAGACGCGGCGGAGGACTTTGTTTTATATAACGATAAGGATAAGATAGCATTGCAGCTGATGCTATTTTGTTATTGTGCTTAAAGAATGCATTACCTATTTGAATAAAGTATAGATAAAATAAGTATTTTATTAAACCGAATGTCCTAGATAGTTACTGGAGTATGTATGAAAATCAAGATTAGCCTTCAAAATAAAACAAAGCAGTGCCAAAAGCTAGCCAAGCGTGAGTCCATCTTGCGTGGTAAATGTTCCGTGCCATACAATAATAGGTAGATAAACCTATGAAATAAGTTACTACGCCATATTTCTAGTATGATCAAGGCTCCCACAATCAGGCGCGATAGCGCGCCAGTTTGCACGAGCCTTTATAATAGAGAAGTAGGTAGCAATAAAATTTGACAGTACCTACCTAATCCTATGCAATATGTATAGGCCTATTACGGCTCTGAGGTCCCTGTATAATAACGTTTATTTGGGCTTATCTGCCTAGCCTTCTTCCAACTATGTTGTGGTCAGCTTCCAGTCTAACCAGATGTAACTGAATACCAGTATTTTACGGGTCGGTGACAACTGGGCCCGTGTCAACTCAACCCGAATAATAATTGAATTCATTTCAAGTCAATGTCAAGAAAAAAAAAATAACCCTTATATTATGTAGGTGGTACCCTACATGGGCCACATGCCAGGGTTAGAATTTTTGTTTCAGGGTTAGTAGGTACCTATCACAGAACAAAAGAGGTTTTATCTGTTCTGTGGTACCCATCATTGTTTAGAGCTCATCGAGTTGAGAACAAATATCATTTTTATTTTTTTTATCTTCAAAAATGATAGGGTTCCGTAAAAGTTGTCAGTTTTAGACCATTTTTACGAGGTCTCTCTCAACAACTAAATAAGTTAGGAATTTGAAACTTTTTTACATCGTGTAGGTACCATAACACTTTATGTATAAATCAACAAATACTAAAATTGCCAATTCATAAGGTATATAATATGATGAAAACTAATAATATTGGCCATTTAGTATTTTTAACCGACTTCTTCAAAAAAAAAAAAAAAAAAGGAATTGAGAACCGGAGGAGGTTCTCAATTCCTTTTTTTTTTTTGTGTATATTATGCGATTACTCCCCCAATTATGAATCGATTTTGATGATTCTTTTTTTGTTTGGTAGGTCATGCTTCAGAGGTGGTCCCATATAAATTGTATTAATTTTGCTTGCGCAGTTTTTGAGTTAGCTTCAATAATTACGTATTTTTCTCACCAATAAAGGCAAAAAACGAAAATTGAAAAGCAGACACCAACTTCCGAAATTAAAGTTATTTTTCACTTTTTAGTGTTTGTTTTGGAAGTCGGTTTTTTTTTGTAAAAAGTTTTCATTTATTTGTTAAATAATGTACGGTGGTATTCCGTACCCTGCGTTTGCGGTCCGACTCGTAATTGGCCAGTTTTATTTTTTTGAGATATTTAAGATGATAATTGTGATTTGATTTTAGTCTCTGTATGGCATGGAATTATCTGTAACTATTCAAGCAGTAGACGTGTATTTAAAGCATTGTTAAATTAATTGATTTAAAAACTGCGAAATATCCTGCGGGATAATTGCGTAACACACTTACCTACCTACTACAATACTGTTCGATTCAAACTTAATGGCGGATCAGAAGTTAGCTACTCGCTGCGCAGTAGGTCACCTTCTTTCTTATATCTGTGCCCTCCTCTAACCTCCGCTGACCCATGAATTCTTTACTGAGCGTGCGCAGCGAGTCGCCTCATGTTCCGAGCTGCCTTAACTGTACCACAGATACTAAAATAGGTAGATACTACACGTAACTGTACCTAGCAATTGGCTTTCATTCGGACAGCAGGACAGACAAAAATTTGTCTGCTCAACAACATTAACTCAATGAATGCTGTTGAGCAGACAAATTTTTCGAACATAATGAAGCAATGGATTTGCAATATCCTTCAAAATCATTCAGATTGTGATTGAAAGTGTGTTACGCAATTAGGGTGCTGGGCTTTGTAAGTCGGTTGTTGATATTGAATCGAATTGATGATGATAGAGTTATTGATACTTAAACAATAATAAGAAACAGTATCTACTAACCGTTGTTGTTGGATTGCACCTGATGGCTTGACACCATTCGTGCAGAAGCCTTTGCAGCAGAGGTGCTGGTTGCTCATTACCCGACACTCGGAATTCTTCCGGCATGGCAGTGGGAACAGGTCCAGCCAGCCACTACTCGTGCGCACTGCTGGGCACACCACTGATTGGCTGTCCACTGAGGAGGAAAACATCAACATACAATAAATACTTAGGTAGGTAGGTACAGTCAGCTTCAAAAAGATATCGCTTTCCAGCGTTGCCAACTGCACCGTAATTACGGTAGAAACACCGTATTCAGCATTGATTCCCCGTCTACCGTAGTAATTTAATTACGGTGTCAAAAAACACCGTAATTGGGCAGATGGAATATTGCATGTATTTTTGTTGAAAATAGCAATGAACTAGGGGAATTCCTCAACCGTAGATAATAGTTTGAACGAATAGTAACCTTTTTTATTACCAACTTTCTTTATTCAGATGCACTTTGCGTAATTGCGTTGTAATTATAAGTGCGTTGAAAGGGAATCTGCTTTGCAAATAAATTAAAATGGAAAGTGATCATATTGAATCTGAAGGTGGAAAAAATTGTGTCAACTTTCTGCCGTCAGAAGACATTATTTTGTCAAATTCCGCCATTTTTTTTTTTTTCTAAAAACTATATAATTTTGCACGACTTTTTAAAATCTACCGTATTTTTTTTAAATCTACCGTAGTTTTAAACGGGAAACACCGTAATCCATTATTTGGAGTTGGTAACGCTGTCGCTTTCAGAATTAGTCTCTTACAATAACCACGCCTCAAATGTAACGCGTGTCTAGTTTTATGGCAAACTCCATACAGAAATGTCGTTGTAGTGTATCTATTTAATAGATATGTAAACACTATCTCATGCACGCCAGCAGTGAGGTCGCTGTCACTAATGTCAACTGTCAGTTCACTATGAATGGCGGGAAACGGTGGAGGATACAGCGTACCTGCACGAGAGGCTGGGTCGTTTAAAAGTTAGAGTTGTTTAAAAGTTAGAGTTTAGAGTTGTTTAAAACTGAGAAGTCTCGATATTTTGTCGGATCCTGGAAGCCGTGCGGGGTGAGAACGGATCGCTAGTGGGGTGTGTATAAGATAAGTACTGGGTATTTTCCAAGGGGATGTTATAGAATGACTAAATTTTCTATTGTTCTTGTCATGTACGTAACTGATTTTATTCAATCTCGTTGGTGACCGTTGGAGGTTTATGATGACTTTGTTACCTGATAGAATTATTATTATCGTTTACGTTCTTTATTTTTCTTCTCTTTTGAGAAAGTTAACCTACGATCTTACACACGGGCCGGAACTAAGTGTGTAAGGAAATATAAATTAAAAAGGTGGATGATAATAATGTAGACGAAGCCAAAAACTTTCGGGTGATGCGAAAGGGAATGGTGACTTTATGGAGCATGTAAAGTGTGTGAGAAGGCATGTTCAGAGTGTTAAGACTTTGTGTAAGAGCCTTGGCACTACACCGGTAGATGAGAGTACTATAGGGACGATATGGACGGTTGTGCTATCCATTGCATTTTTATTTCTATGGCGAAGTTTGGTAAATACTTACTAAGTTTTTCGGATATGTAGTTTGAATGTTGTGTGAGTTAGGTACCTATAACTATATCTATCATGTTAAACTGTTTTATTTATTTTGTCGTGAACGGTGATATCAGGCCTATTGTAATATATAGTTTTATCTGTAATTATTGTTCGGTGCCAATTCTAATTCCTGTTTTCTAAAATGGTTTCAGGTTTGTACTTATAATATGGAATCATCTCACATAAAAGTTTATATTTGTGTGCTAAGTGTTGGTGTATGATTGCGGCAACTTGGTCATGTCGGTGTTTTACAGGCCCCTGTGTGTTGAATTGTACACTAATTGAAAAAAAAAAAACTTTTAATGTGGCACCAGCATCTAAAAACATCCTAAAACGCTTTGATAAAGTAATTCTAAAAAAAAAAAAAAAATAATAGCCAGGTGACCATAATAATAAAATATATTAATCTTCTGAGTTGCGAAAGAAATTTTATTATGAAAAAAAAAAAAAAAAAACGTTTTTAATATTTTTAAATGAAAGGGAAGAGGTTGTAGGTGCAAGGAAACTGGACAAGGGATGAGATGAAGTAAAGACCGTGTCCAACATTTTAATAAGGCCATATCTAAAGATGAACAGACTTCGTTCGTTAGTTTTAACTTCCTTTAATTATTGCTTTAAATTAATTGGTACTTGTTTGCAGAAATGTATAGTTGAAATAAACACGTTATGATTTTGATCTTACACGATTATTTGATAACATGTTTTCAGTTGAACAAATAAAAATATAATAAGAAAGGGATGTAGTGTATCTATTTAATAGATATGTAAACACTATCTCATGCACGCCAGCAGTGAGGTCGCTGTCACTAATGTCAACTGTCAGTTCACTATGAATGGCGGGAAACGGTGGAGGATACAGCGTACCTGCACGAGAGGCTGGGTCGTGGTGATGAGCCAGTGTAGTGATATAATCAGCTTAAATACGGGATCAACAGGATTCTACAGTCGTGATAAAAGGTGTTTAGGCTAAACAACTGATAAACACGGTTTTGTGATAATAAGGGAAACTTTTGGTCTTTTTAAAAACCTTTTGAACCTTTAAATTAAAGATGGTCAGCGGAAAATTCCCATTGTGATCTTTTTAATACGCGGTGCTATTTCTGATTTTCACTTGATATAATAATCAAATACTTAAACTATTGTAAGTACCTACGCTTTTTTTAAAGTGCTTTTTTACATCTTTAAGATCTGCTAATAATGGCCAAATGGTCAACACTCCACGGTTATGTGTGGTTTATAAAAAAAACAAAAATAATCTTGTTTTAAATTAAAATTTAAGAGGGCGGGTGGCTGCGAAAATGTAATAATTCGTTTAAATAGTCGTCGTTGTTGTTGTTTTCATGGTTTTTGAGAGTGCTACTTCGACCCCACCGAACCCTGACAGATAATTTTCAACAATTTAGTATCTCATTGTTTTTTTTCATGGATCAAAATAGATTTAAAAGGGTCAAGGGTGACACAGTTTAAATTGAACATTTCATATTGCCAGTTTAGCAAATTGCAGATCGCTTCTGATTTTATAAAGGTTCAGACGACCGGCTGTTTTTTTCGGACGCACAATGTGGGTAAATCAATTTATCAGTTGATCTGTTCAACGCGTGTCTAATGTCAGTTTTATGTCAAACTCCATTAAAAATGAGGTGTTTAGGCTAACTGATAAACACGGTTTTGTGGTAATAAGGTAAGTTGTCTATTCATATCATACGCCTCAAACTTGCTCACCACAGGAACACGTAAGGTCCTGTCCTAACAGAAAGCGATCGTCGCGATCATTGAAAGTGGTAAAATAAAATCATTTTTTTTATATGTAGGTAAGTAGGTACAGTCACGGACTTTAATTGATGAGCCACCTTCAAACTTTTCAATTTTGCAGTTTCATACACTCACGAGATTACACGATTAAACACGAACTCAAATCGCAAGCTCGTAAACAAGATGACAAATAAATTACTTTTAATCAGAAATATCCATAGAGGTTGACTAATAAGTTCTCAATGATAAAAATAAATACAAAGTCAAAGTCAAAGTCAAATAATTTATTTCAAATAGGCACATAATATGGCACTTTTGAACGTCAAACAAAGAAATAGAATTGATTCTAGTTGCCAATACAATGTTGCATTAAGTTTATCCAATCTATTTGATACCGACCTCCTTTCAATCATAGCTCATTAACTCGATAATTATGAAAACATAACTGAAGACAGTGACTGTTGAAATATCAAGATGACAAATAAATTACTTTTAATCGGAAATAGTCTTATCCATAGAGGTTGACTAATAAGTTCTTAATGATAAATATAAATACAATGTTGCATTAAGTTTATCCAATCTATTTGGTACCGACCTCCTTTGAATCATAGCTCATAAACTCGATAATTATGAAAACATAACTGAAGACAGTGACAGTTGAAATATCGAGATGACAAATAAATTACTTTTAATCGGAAATATCCATAGAGGTTGACTAATAAGTTCTCAATGATAAAAATAAATACAATGTTGCATTAAGTTTATCCAATCTATTTGATACTGACCTCCTTTGAATCATAGCTCATTAAGTCAATAATTCTGAAAAATTAACTAAAGACAGTGACAGTTGAAATATCGATGTCAGAGAATTTCTCCTTACGCTATCGCAACAGTAACCTAGCAACAATCGTTTATCGTTGCTAGGTTACTGTTGCTAGACCTGCAATTGGTTGACTTTGAGTAGTCACTGCTGTCAAGTTTGTAGTTCTGCTCTCAGGCAGGTTAGCCAACCGGTAAAGACATGAAATATAATTTTCTTCTTCTAATACGAAGACATATGACTTTGCGTGTCGGGAACCGAATAAACCCGATTTGCATTACACGGCTAAAATACGAACAGTGCCAGGTGGCTCATCAATTAAAGTCCGTGACTGTACCTCTCCTACACGTAAAGTGGTGATGTCTTTTTTTTCTCGTCTTTCCCATGGTGTAGGGTGTCGTTGGAAAGGTCGTACAAAAACATTGTGAGTTTGTGAAAACCATTAATTTTGGATTCAGGGATACGTTTGCGAATTATTAAGCTATAAATTGCGAAATTAAAAGGAAAACTCTCATAGCTAAGTAGATTTCCCAGTACCAAATTTAGACCGTGTTTTGGAATAAGATGGGCGAGTTATAATCGACCTAACCCTTTACGGGAACACTCCGAAACAAAAGTCCTAATTACCTGTAGTTACGGTGTGAATTTGTGTGACAGTACAGTAATGGGAGGTAGGCACCATATCCGTTGTAGCTCTACAAGAAACCGTTCATAAGAGACTGTCCTTAATTTTTTGAGTAATTGCAAAAGAATTGCATTAACAAATTTTGAAAATCAAATAACGTGGGAATTGACGTTTTTCTAGCTGATTGTAGGTCAGCACCATATTCCCAAAATCTGTGAATAATAATATAGAGGTAATGTATTAATGTCAGTAGCTACAATAGTTACGGTACCTACTCTTTTTACCCTGTATCAAAAATCCAGTCCATCCTGTATATAACCCCATCTGTTTCTAGATGAAGTCTGTTTTTAGATGATGATAGGCAATCCAAAAATCATAATTATATGTAGGTACCTTTATGGTTTTAAAATGTAATCCGCGACTTCAACCAAGTGCAAGAGCGTAAGAATACTATCAGATTTGTTCATTGCCCTTCCTGATTTTCCCTTTTTCATGAGTTTCAGGCAGGAAAAATATCCTCAACACGCCTCAACCTTTTTATTGACACCAAGGAATATAACTGCTATTGACACTCCTGTACTGACAAAACGTCAAATTAGAAATCATTTGTAAACTTATGTACCTACTTACCAATTTGAAATTTATGACCTCATTAAACTTGGTTATACTGCAAAAACAACTTTGAATCATACCTACTGAGCTACATAAAGAAATCTTTAACCTAAGTATTAAAGATTTAATAACGATCGATCAAAATGGTTATCACAGAGGAGGTGTCCATTCCCGAGTTTGAGGAGCTGAAAACAGAAGAAGTTAATATGTCGACTGCAACTCTTATTACTGCCGCTCCTTACATCGGCAAGCTGTGCGAGGGCGTCAACAACGAGTTCATACTCTGTCGCCAGGAGAACAACGACCCTCGACCATGCCTCAACCTCGGCAAGCAGGTAACTGCGTGTACTATGACAGTTCTCAAAAGAATTAAGCAGGAATGCCTCCATGAATTCAAACAATATGCTAATTGCGTGGACAAAAGCTCAGGGAATTACAGTTTCAGGCACTGCCGTAAAACACAGAAAGTGTTGGATGAGTGCATGAAGCATAAGCTCTGTGTGCTACGACCTGACTTCGGATATTTCTGCCGCGCCCGAGTGCATTACACCACCACGGACAAGCCCCCGGGGCCTCCCTGTCCGTGCCACCCGAGTGTGGAAGACCCCACGCCTGGCTTGCCGGACTGCAAGGCTCGATGTCCGCCTCGATTCGGCGGTCGATTATATTGGACCAATGAATAATGATTTTGAGAGACCGTTATTTTATTGAATATGAAAAAAAATGTATTGATTGTGAATTTTATAGGTACTTAGATTTAAAGGAATAAAAAACGGTACCTAGCATGTTCATGTGATAGTAGGTAATTTTTTTTGTTGTCATATTAATCGTGAACTTATTTATTATTAAAGGTAATACAGTCACGGTATTATTATTTTGGAAAACATGCAGTGTTTTAGTTCGACTGCAATGTAGCATAATATGGTGATTTTATGTGTAAGAGTTGTAAGTTCTCCTCGATTTGCATGAACTTCCTAATTCATATAAGTACCTACCTATTAGGGATCTCGCGCAATTTGCGGCTGGCCACGACCACAACCGAATGGAAAAGTTGAAATGAGTGATCAAACTTTGTTGAAATACCCAAACACCCCTGCCACACATGTGTTGAAACATGTGATCAAAATCAAACATGTTGTGATCAAATATTGTTGCTATGTCTGGCGCCGCGCGCCGGCTTTAAGAGCGTTTACGCCGTCCGCGTCCGAGCGCTGTTTGGCTCAAAAACAGTACTTTTCGACCTCGTTATTATTTTATTTTATTTATTTATTACAATAATACACAAAATTTGAGCTATTATCCATCAAACATTCTTTTACAAACATTAATTACTAATCATTTTAGGTAATATTGTTGTCTAGGATTTTTTTAGGATTAGTGGAGTATTTGTGAATAATATCATATATAATATATCATCTTAAAAATATCTTATCACTGATCAACCTAACAAATAATATTTTTAATGCACCTACTGTTTGCGTCGTGAGGCCTTGAGAAAAGAGGGGAGTGAATAGTGTCACTGACTCTGGCAGGGCCACCATCAGGGATTTTAATTTTGATAACACAAAAAATTAGTCTCTAATTAGTCGAAATTTGTCGCCAAATATCAGAATTTGTCAGTCACTGGTTCAAAAGATATAAGGGTTTATAGGTGGCCGATCTGGAGAGAGTCTCTCCAGCAGGGCCACATTTATATCTCAAAAACTAGGGCACCTAGCGAAGATCTGTTTTCTCCCATAATTAGTCGCTAATTTGTCGCAATTTGTCGCCAAATATCTGAATTTGTCGGTCACTGGTTCAAAAGATATAATGAATTCAATACGATATCATAGTCCAAGAGCTTGATCGAAGAGTTTATGCGTAAACTCTTCGATCTAGCTCTTGGACTATACCTTAAAAATTGAACTCATTATATCTTCTATAGGTACTAAGACCCGAATAAATCTGTGACTTGGCGACAAATTAGCGACTAATTATGGGAGAAAACAGATCTTCGCTAAGTGCCCTAGTTTTTGAGATATAAATGTGGCCCTGCTTGGGAGACTCTCTCCAGATCGACCACCTATAAACCCTTATATCTTTTGAACCAGTGACCGACAAATTCTGATATTTGGCGACATATTTCGACAAATTAGCGACAAATTTTTTGTGTAATCAAAATTAAAATCCCTGATGGTGGACCTGCCAGAGTCAGTGACACGAGTGAATACAGTCGTGGGATAAAATACACATCGACCCGTGTACACTGTGCACAACTGGGGAGAGAGAGAAAGTTTGAATTTGGTAAAAATGAAAATCTACGATGGCGGCTTTGTGAAAATTTTCAAATTTTTCGTAGTTTTCGAGGGTGCTAAAGCCGATAGTGAGGTCAAAATACAAATCGGAAGATGGCAGCTCTGAATTTATTTTTATTTTTCATCATGCGTATCTTTTTCATGGTTTTCGAGGGTGCTAAACCCGATAGTGAGTAGTGAGGTCCAAGATGGCGGCTCTACATTATTTTTAATTTTTCATCATGCGTATCGTTTTCATGGTTTTCGAGGGTCCCTGAAGCAGTTATTGAAGTAAAAACAAATGAAAATCAAAGATGGCGGCTGCAAAACTTTTCAAATCCCTGATGGTGGCCCTGCCAGAGTCAGTGACACGTGTAAAAGAACTTCGTTCCTGACGGGGTTCCTCTCTCAACTTCTTTAGGCGCGTTGAGCAATTTTTGGTAGAGGAAAATCCTATGGAACGTATTTGCCTAAACTTGACTTCCCGCGCTAAACGCTCTTAAAGAAACTTTGGCCATAACTACAGGGCGAGCACGGCCTTGTGACATGGCTCGAGTCGAGGCACACATTTTATCACAGTTTAGTCAGCGTGTGGGCACGGTAGTGCCGCCAAGTCGAGCAAAAACTAACAAAAGCACAGCGGTACCGTACATGTTATGGGTCAGTGACTGCTCGGCCCAGCGGTACCGTACATTTTATGAGTCAGTGACTGCTCGGCCCAAGTCAACTGTGCCCGAATGATAATACTTACTAGATACTACGTCGCCCTTTTTCGGCGCTCATGGTGGTCCTGCTGAAGAGAGCGTGTCTACCGCCGGCCCACCTTCAAAGATGATTTTCTCGAAAACTACTAGGGTACCAATTTTGTTGTTCGAGCACTAATTAGCACCAATTTAGCACTTATTATTTACCAAATATGGAAGCGATTGGCGTTGGTGGTCCTGCGGTAGTCACGGACATGTCAAAACACCTAAAAAAGTGATGTGTAGTGTACCGTGATGAGAAATAACAGCCGCGCGGGTCGATGCATCAGGATAAGCTACGCTAGCCGGGGTTGGTCCATGGACGGGCGACCGTCGTTACATACCGGGACTCTTCGTGTCTCGGAAAGCACGTTGTGCCGTTGTGTCATTCGTGGATATTTTTAACCGACTTCTTCAAAAAGGAGGAGGTTCTCAATTCGTTTTTTTTTTTGTGTATATTATGCGATTACTGCCCCAATTATGAATCGATTTTGATGATTCTTTTTTTTTTTTGGTAGGTCATGCTTCAGAGGTGGTCCCATATAAATTTTATTAATTATGCTTGCGAAGTTTTTGAGTTAGCTTCAATAATTACGTATTTTTCCCACCAATAAAGGCAAAAAACGAAAATTGAAAAGCAGACACCAACTTCCGAAATTAAAGTTATTTTTCACTTTTTTTGTGTTTTTTTTTGGAAGACGGTTGTTTTTTTTTTTTGTAATTGACAGTCGTTACGTGGCGTCAGAAGCCCGAAAGTCGAACAACCAGTTTTAACAAGAGATATCGTAATAGGTAATACCATAGATATCCGTGGGTACTACCCCTTTGTTGTTGAGGTTAGATAGGCAGTCGCTCCTAGTAAAATACTGGTGATGCAGCTGCTAACTATTCAGCTACATCAGCTACATCTGGTTAGACTGGAAGCCGACCCCAACATAGTTGGGAAAAGGCTAGGCAGATGATGACCCTTTATTGGGGGTGGAGGGGTGTTGAAATTCGTAGGGCGAAGTATGAATTCCAAGCGGACTCAGTTCTTGGCAGAGTGCTAGTAGGTAAGGTACAGGTTGCGGGTCAGTCCGAAAGGGATACTGGGACCTTGGCAACAGGCAACTGAAGGAACACGGGTGGGTTTTAGTCAGTAAAAGTCTGACACACCCTTCCGCTCCGCCCAGGGCGGGAGAAGTCATGGGATGATTTCCAGGTAAGGTATAGGTTGACCTTTGGTGACCTTTGTCGTTGACCTAGGTATATCTATCGGTCGCCTATTTGCTGAATGAGTGCTATTGATGTCTGTGACTGACATTTGAATGGTTTGACATTACTCAGATAACGTGTACGGGGTAGGTACAATAATTATACAACAATAGTCGCAAAGTAAGCAGGCGTGTCGGAGAGCGGCGCGGACTGCGGCGGCTTAGGTCCGGCTCTCGGCGCAGCTGCTGCACCGGCGAAGGTCGACGAAAATGCACCGTTAAGTGGGTCAAACCCCTCTACCTAATTGGACAGATAAGTAACATAATATACCTACTACATCATGTGCATGTCTATAATAATTCATCATCAATCGTAGCCACTAATTGCACATCACTGTGCATACTTAACATAGATAGATAGAAAGATTTATAGTAAGACATAGATAGAAAGTTTATAGTATGTTTTTGGTACAAATTGAGATGGGAATAATGATTGATTGTTTTTCAAGTGACAAATCTCCCCAGCAAAGTGGGATGAAGCCACGTGGCCAAGGCTATTTGACTACTAGCCGCGTAAGTCTCGAACCCGTGCGCGTGGGAATATCGGGATAAAAAGTATCCTATGTCCTATTCCAGGTCGTAATCTACCCATGTGCCAAATAACATCCAGATCCGTTAAGCCGTTTTAGCGTGAAAGCGTAACTAACAAACAAACAAACAAACTCACTTTCGCATTTATAATAGTATAGTAGTAGCTGATGCCCGCGGCTTCGCCCGCGTGGAAAATACTAAAACCTTCCTCGAGAACCACTCTATCCATCGTTTCCCGTAAAATCGGTGCAGAAGTTTTTGAGTTTAGAGCCGCGGCTCATTGTCAAATTGGTGCAGTAGTTTTTGAGTTTAGAACCGCCTCAGACCAACAAAAAAAGGTTTTCTTTTTTTGTTGGTCTGAGAGAGCCGCTGTCATTGTCAAATTGTTATTATACGCTGATGTGCGGTTGACCTCGAAACCTCCTACCTACCTATTTGAGAGCAAGTTGCATTACTATGCTATCCTATGCTATCTGTTTATTCAGTCCCAGTCCGGATACCGTTGTAACATAAGTAATAGTCATTACTATAACATACTTTCACTCCTTATGTGTTGGTTACGTCAGTCTCTTTCAATCAGCTCTCAAATAAAAAGCCTTAAAGTTAAACTCTAGTTAAAACAGATTAAGTTAGGTAACTAACTTAATCTGTTTTAACTAGAATAATAGGTAATGTTTTCTGTTCTAACATTCAATTTAAATAATTGCGAAATAGTGTATACAGTTTACCTACCTCCACAAATTAGTCGAGCTTCTTGAAAAAATATCCACAACAAGTTTTCACTAACAGCCTTGAAATATAATTTATTATGTAGGTAACTGGCAAACTAACTAGTTCTGTAAATTCTTATAAACTGATTTAAAATATCCGATAGATTGTGCAACCTTTTGTTATTCCACCTCAACAATTTTTTATAAACCAAGATTTATTAAAAAACTGTTTTTGTGATCAATTAAACACATACTTAACTATTAAGATTTGGTGGCAGCCATGCCTGTCCTGTCTCTATGGTATAAAACCCAACTACGACAAAAAAGTCAAATAAAAAGGCATAGGTAAACAAGACATCACAGAGAGAAAAATTAAACATCTGGAGTCACTCGATTAATCGAACAGATTACGTGTGACTCCGTTCGTTTAGTTGACTTTTTGTCGTAGCTGAACTTTTATTTTTAATTTACACGACTTTTTTATTTAATTAATCACTTTCCTTTCCAGTTTGAGGCACCTGTCCCCTCGCGCCGACGAGGAACTGAGAAGCGACTAGCTATCAACTATTTTCTCGCTCAAGAAACGTACAAAAGATGTAGTCAGTAAGAGATTGATAGGTGTATCACATTTATCAATCACACCACCACCCCGGCACCGCACCGGCGGCGGCGAGAACTCTGTCAAGCAAACAACTCGTTTTTAGTTGTTTGCTCTACTCGCTTCTCGCTAACCGCCGGCGGTGGGACAGGTGTTTAACCTGGGACCATTTTCAGCGGAAAGCGGAAGACAAAGTATAACTCTACCTTAGAAGGTGCTCGATAACAGTACGTTCACAGTTATGGGGATTTTAGCTACCTGGCTCTTTAGGCGCATGATGTATCTGACATTGGTCTACCAGACAGCCACGTCCGTGTCCCTGATCCACCGTGCCCAGCTGACCCAGTGACTTTATCGATGACATACTTTCGACTCCTTATTTATATTATTTAACTTTAGCATAATAGTATCGCCAATTCGCGACAAGTTTTTATTCAAAAATAAAAGAAGCCCAAGTATGTACTTAAAGCTCTTAATAAGATATAACTGCCAGTGACTCTCGTCAAAATCGGTCCGCCGCCGCCGTTTCGAAGATTAGGCGGAACCATAGATATAATACGGACGGAACAAACAGACTGAAAAAAATATTAAAAATTGTTTTTTTTGTTTTTGTAACTACCGTACTTAAACACGTTCATTAAGCCATTCTTCAGTAGAAAGCTCTTATTTTTACCCGACTACGGCGAAGTAAAAAGGAGGCTCATGATTTTGACCGGTATGTATATGTATGTTCATCTGTTCCCTCATAACTTTTAAACAACTCTTCATAATTTGACAAATGAGGTATCGTTGGAAGCGTCTTGAATTCTTGATCGTCCGCTGGTTAAAGGCATAAAGTGAAGAACAATTTTTTTTTTTTTTGTGGTTTTATTTTGGTTATCGAATAAAAAGTCTTTTAATTAGCACATAATATTCAAAAATATATTATAAATCCAAAAAAATAAAAGTTATACAAAAACCCTACTACGACAAAAAAAGTTAAATAAAAAAGGTATAGGTAAACAAGTTATCACATTACAGACAGACAAATTAATTAAACTTATAACACCCGTATTTTTCCGTCGGGGGTTAAAAATCCGAAGTCACACCCACACGTAAGCTGTTCAATTTGGGATAAATTGAACAGCTTACGTGACTCTACATTTTTTAACCGACTTCTTCAAAAAGGAAGAGGTTCTCAATTCGTCCGTGTTTTTTTTTTTTTTGTATGTTACTCGATTACTCCGCCAATTATGTATCGATTTTAATAATCGATAATTCTTTTTTGTTTGGTAGGTCATGCTTCAGAGGTGGTCCCATATAAATTTTATTAATTTTGCTTGCGTAGTTTTTGAGTTAGCTTCAATATTTACGTATTTTTCCCACTTTGCGTTTGTAGACGATATCTTAATCTTCATTTACATAGCAGATAACGGTATACGAATTTGTGTGGGGTAGGTACCACAACTAAAAAGTGAAAAATAAAAACTTTTTACTATAACTTTAATTTCGGAAGTCGGTGTCTTTGCTTTTCAATTTTCGTTTTTTGCCACCGACTTCCGAAATTAAAGTGTTCTTCCCGCAAGGATACGTACGAGAAATAACGGGAATGCAAAGTGTTATAAAAATCACTCGTGTTAAAATTTATACCTACTGCTTTTTGAACTTCTGCGCGGTGCAATCATAGCTACTTTTGTGGCAAGTGAGCCGTTTGGGGTTGAAACCCACGAGCCGTGTTGTAAAAAGAGTAAGTAGGTATTCATAGGTATTCATGAGTGCTCATAGGAACGAATATATATAATATCTCACGAATATGAATACTTACTTACTCTTTTTAAAGAAATGTCGAAACGTTTCGTTGACACTTCCCCTGGCCCAAAGGATTCGCTTTTACCTTGACCAAAGGCTAGCTAGGTATTGCCATTCCGCCTGTCTTTTGGGCACATTACCAGTCGACAGCGATGAATTATTTAATGTGGGTGTTTGAGTAGGTACCCAGTTAGTTAACTAAGTATACCTAAATAGTTAACATGAAAAAACAATGTAGGTGGTACTTACCGATATTCGCCCACTGTCCTTTTAGAGCCTTTTCTCAATACTTGCAAATTGTAATAAAGTACAGTCAGCAAATGATTCTAATAATACTTGGAATCTCTTGTTGACCGTACTTTTAAGACTCAGTTATTTTTAATTAACTAACATACAACTATCCCTAAGCCTACTTGGGTGTGTAGGTAGGCAGGTACGGTACACATTAAAGTACAGACAATACGGAGTAGGGGTAGGTTACATATGTATATGTAATACATACAACCAGTAGAAAAGAATCGTTAGAGCAAGTGACGATTCGAGATAACTAAAGTTCATAAAGTAGGTAGCTATACATTAGGTATGAATTGAATGGTAGAAATCTATACTCTATACCTACCTACCATTTTCTTGCTAAGAAGTAAGCACCACTTTCTTCATGAAATCAAGAAAAAGTTTGAAACAAAACAGTGATCGATTCTGGTAGAAAGAGTAAAAGAATCAAATATTTACCTGAATTTATATATCCGATAGTGAGCACCGCCAACAACGTCAGAACATTAAATGAGTGCATTTTGATGCAATTTAATTATATTTAGATGCACATAAATTAATTTGGTAAAAGTTATCCATATACTAATCACAATTAATATTATGATGGCACTGTAGTGAGCGGGTGTTTGTTTGTCGAGGTAGAGTACTGCCCGTCGCAGATGGCGGTAAGGTGGCCACTGCTGCTGGCGAACGGCGCTTGGCTCTCGTCATGTTGCATAAGTACCGGCCACAGTTGATACAGATTATCATTTGGGGGACACCAGTATACCTACTTTCGCTACTTACCTACATTTATTTTGTTTCAGTAGATAATGTTTGTAAGAGTCGTTCGCCTTGTCAGCAAATTTTTATAAAAAACGCTAAAGTTTGCTCATGAATAAGTAGGTATATTAATTTGTGAACGTAGCGTAGGTACAACATGCGTAACTTGTGTAACATGCCCGGGCTTAGAGAACACGTTGGCACGACGAGCTAATTTAAAAGCCTAAGTTGGTAACAACCAGTCCTACATAAGTACCTACTTACCTACCTATGCTCTGATTACAAAACATGTGCCCACCTACCTACAACATTACCTACTGCATACATAGGTTCCTATTCCCTTTGTTCATATTCTCTTAAATTATTTGTTCATTGCAAAATTTGGCGCAATTCTAGTTTGTTAAAGGTCTACCTGATTTTAACCTGTAAAGTATTGAGCGAGAATGCGTGCGGATTAAAGGAGGACACTCCCACATTACTGTGAAGACATCGACTGCATTATTATGCCTAAATGCTGCATATTATAATTATGGACAGTTGACCTAGAAAGTCTAACAATATTATGACCATAATATTTCGCCCTCCTAACTACAGATCGGCAGTAAAAAGTACTTATAATGAAAGTGATGTAAGCCAAATTCAATTTAAGAAAAAACCAGGTCAGCACCTTCAATAGCGCCCGCGTGTGACGTATGCACGTGGAGCCAGAGACAGTCATGTCCGTTTCAATTTCCTTGTGAAGTAACGATTTATCTTGCACAGGTCAATCCGTTATTTATGGAAATAGTACGAAGAAGTGTCAGCTGATGTAATAAAGGCTGTTAGGCATCCGTGTAATAAAATAAAAACCGCCAAGTTTGAGTAGGACTCGCGTCCTGCCGGTTCCGTCTCAAAGCTAGCTATTCCGGATCGAAGGAGAAGCTTAACTTTGCAGTAAAAAAAACTTTTGGTTGAGTACCTACCTATAGTGAAAATGTTCTTTGGACACATTGTTCTACACGCGTCACGGTCACAGGTCACGGTCGATGCTCCAACTGCAAATTTTATTTTGTAATTGCAAAAACTAATATTTGTATGTAAGTTATTGTACTTAGATATGATCGTCGCTTGATCCCGTGCGTGGCCACGATTACGTTCAAGCGACACGCGTCTTGACAGCGACTGCGGAGGAAACAAATGAAAGAGGTTGTGTAGACTTGCAGTTACCGCGACGTGACTTGCGGAGCGCGATGACAGAAACAGGTGATGCACGCGCGTTTAGCTTGACGCAGTCGCGTCACAACCGCAAGTCGCCCGAGGTAGGCCGTGAACGCTGCCCGTAGAACTATGGGGTCAAGCGACACGCGCCTTGCGACACCAAATGCTGCGGTGAAAACAAATTAAAGAATTTGTTTACAGCATGCCACGAGCCCACGAGTCACCGCGATGCGCTTTGCGGAGCGTCGCGGCAATGGCAACGGTTGGGGCGTACCTATTGCTCGCGCGTGTATTTACAAAAATGCTTCTTCTAGCAAAACTCGCACGAGTGTTGTGTTAAAGACGCTTTTGGATTGATAAATTGTAATTACGAGTTACGTATGCAATCCCAACATAGGAACTGTGCTGGGCCGAAGAAGGTAATTGCGATCTTTTTGTACAGAAACGTGTTTAAATGTTTCTTCATGCCAACACATTTAGAGGGTTATGCTAAAGAAGCTTTTGGGCCGATAAATTGTAGGTTTGTACGAGCTACATAATATGGATAGGTTGTACTTTCTGTAGCGTACTTTCCAGCCTTAGAGCGGGAAATCAAAAGGATAAAAAAATTCATAGGTAGGTATAATCCATACTTCCATACTAATATTATGAATTCGAAAGTAACTCTGTCTGTCTGTCGGTCGGTCTGCCTGTCTGTCTATCTGTCCGTCTGTATGTTACCTTTTCACGCCTAAACTACTGAACGGAAAGATGGCATCCCGGGGAAGGACATAGGCTAATTTTTATAGACATACCACGCGGGCGGAAGCTATTATAGTAATCTTTAAGTTTTAATTTTATTGCGTAGGTAACGTCATGCACGTGCTCACCAAGTGCAAGTTGCCAGTATTATACAGGGCGTCCCACGGATATGCCACATGGAGGGAAAGTACCTTGAATATTGTAGATGGAACTGACTAGACAGGAATGAAAGGATATTGACCAATTTGGACCAAATGCTGCCCAGCCATGGGAGTGCTTCCAAATGGTTCCTTGCATCAATATACACATAAAAAAATTAAAAAAAAAAAATCGATCCCAGGGTTAAAAAGTTATTGCTCTTATATGGAGCCGGCAGGTATCCATAGGAACTCTTCAACCAAACAAGATAGCACCATCGTGTTTGAACTCGTTGGTTTTGTCTTGATAAGTACCTTGTGTACCCCAAGGTTGCATCCAGGGTCTGGTGATGGAGCCGGAAGGTGGCCATAGGAACTCCTCAACCAAACAAGATAGCACCATCGAGTTTGGACTCGTTGAATATGCATTGACAAGTGCTTTACACTAGGCAGTGGCCAGGGTCGGATGATGGAACCGGAAGGTGGCCATAGGAACTCCTCAACCAAACAAGATAGCACCATCGTGTTTGAACTCGTTGGTTTTGTCTTGATAAGTACCTAGTGTACCCCAATGCATCCAGGGTCTGGTGATGGAGCCGGAAGGTGGCCATAGGAACTCCTCAACCAAACAAGATAGCACCATCGTGTTCGGACTCGTTGGTTTTGTCTTGATAATTACCTAGTATAGCCCAAGGTTGCATCCAGGGTCTGGTGATGGAGCCGGAAGGTGGCCATAGGAACTCCTCAACCTCAGACAGCACCATCGTGTTTTTACGCGTTGAATATGCATTGACAAGTGCTTTACACTACAATGTAAATGATATGCATACAAATGAAATAAGAATGTGTTGTTTAACATAATTACTGCCATTATTTAATAAAATGCGTCATTGGTTGGTTGGTATTCTACAATAAAAAATACTCAACAAAAAATAGTTTTTCTTAAAACTTCTCAGATAGATTTTATTGAGTTTTGGTTTACTGACTAGTATAAGCCCAAGGTACATAATGCACTATATGTCCATTCTGGGCAGCACTTGACCCAACCGCCATAAATGGATGGTCTGTGAAAAATATTTAAGATGAAAATGATATGCATAAAAATTAAATAAGTATGTGTTGTTTAACACTGCCATTATTTAATCAAATACGTCATTGGTTGGTTGGTAGTCATCAAAAGAAAATACTTAACAAAAAGTAGTTTTTCTCAAAACTTTTACTACAGATTTTATTGAGCTTTGGTTTTCAGACTAGTATAAACCCAAGGTACATAATGCACTATGCGTCCATTCTGGGCAGCACTTGGTCCAACTCCCATATATGGATAGTCAATGTCCAATGATGTGAAATTTTTTTTTTTTTTTTTTTCTTTTTTCTTCTTTTTTCCATCTACAATCGGCTATTTAGCCATAATTAGATTTGGTCTTGGGTGAGACTTGTTTGGTTGCTATTCCAGTGAATAGCACCATCTATGAAAGGAACACTTCAGTTCCTTTGGCCCAGTTCTAATATGTGCCATCTTTTAAGGCGTTTTATGTGGTCTTTGTCTTCAAGTAGGTCTCTAGCTAGTGTGTTACTATGGTTGTTCAGTCTTTCTTTGTACTTTTTGCTGTAGTTGTTTACTCCTTCTCTTAGGGTCGGCATTTCTAGATATTCGTGTATTTCGGAATTTCTTACAAACCAGTGTGCGCCGCAGATCATTTTTAGAGCAGTGTTTTGGAATCGCTGAAGTATCTCTAGGTTGGAATTGCTAGCAGATCCCCAGAGTTTCACGCCATAGGTCCAAATCGGTTTTATGATGGCCTTGTAGACAAACAATTTGTTGCCGAGAGAGAGTTGTGATTTTCGGCCTAATAGCCATGAGAAGTTCTTAAATTGTATATTTGCCTCTGTTCTCTTGGCCTTAATGTGGTTTGCCCATGTCAATCGTCTATCCAAGTGCAAGCCTAAGTATTTCACTGTGGTGTTGGTTGGCAGGGTTCCTCTTTCCATGCAGACAGGTGCGCAGTCCCCTTTTCTGAGTGTGAATGTGATGTGGGTGGACTTTGTCACGCTAGGTTTGATTCTCCATTTTTTCAGCCACGCATCGATCTTATCCAACTGTGCCTGCAGTTTAGTGGATGCCCTTGCGGGGTCGGTATCGCTTGCTAGGCACGCAGTATCATCTGCATAGGTCGCTGTAACTACATCAGCAGTCTCAGGCAGGTCTGCCGTATATATGGAGTAAAGTACAGGGCCTAGCACCGATCCTTGCGGTACTGAGGCTGTAATTTGATGAAGCTTTGAGAACTCTTCTTCATATTTCACTTGAAACCATCTTTGTTCCAGGTATGATTTTAAAATCATGAAAAATGAGTTTGGGAGCAGAGTTTTAAGTTTGTATAGAAGTCCCTTATGCCAGACTTTGTCGAATGCTTGTTGGATGTCTATGAATACAGCAGAACAGTACTCTTTTTTCTCGAGTGACTTTGTTATGTAAAAAATTTTGTTATGTAAAAAATTTAGTTTATAAGAATCAGTATGAAAGTGTCCACGAGCTACAAGCAGAACTTAGTCGTATCATTATAAATATCCACCACAACAAGATCAAAAAATCGACAAGGAGCGAAATAATCTAAAGAGTGCGACTTTGTATTCAACAGGAAGGGACTCATTTGAAGCATTTAATAAATTGATTAATTTTGTATTAAAAATGTTAAAATTCATGGTCTTCCTTTCATTTGTGACACTATGTTATTTAGCAAAAAATAATTCTTATGAGGAAGCCTTTCGATCGGTATGATAAAGCTACAGGGTGATTAATTTTCTCATGTAACGGGTTCGACTTCCGGTTCAACCATGTAATTATTTAAATATCTATGAATGCAGTTTAAATTGTTTTTTATATTCAAATAATGTCTTCTTTCAGTAAAATGTTCCATCTACAATATTCAAGGTACTTTCCCTCCATGTGGCATATCCGTGGGACGCCCTGTATAGGTAGCATAGAATACCTAGAATACAACGCAAAATTCTCAACTTCAACATGTTTTGTCGAGAATGTTTCGCCAGTGCAAACGCACAGATAAATACTAATTCCATGGTCATCCGGTATGTGTGTATGTCATTTGTCAAATTGTCAGTTGTCAATATGACAAGTGACAACCAACTGAAAAATGTACTCTTTGACCACAAATTTAGTTTGTTGTTTTACAAAGTGCACGTGTTTACCAGCAAATTACCTTACCTTAGTTATAAAATAACACGTAAAATGCCCCAATTAGACGAGAAACCGCGTGTCCTTTTAGAGGAGTTTCGTGTGAAGGTAAATTCTTACAAACAGTTGGCTGCACTACAATTAAGTGACCGTCATTTGATGGGGTGATTTAATTGTCTATTGTAATTGATTAATGGATGATGAGATGATGTATAGGTCTGCATGTAAAAAGTTCAAATGATAAATACCTTTACCTACCATACCAAGAATGTCGACAATACGGTCTCATTGTTGTTGTTTGTAACCTCTAATTTATTGCAGAATGCACCTAACGATTACGGTATGGCTGACGAAAAGTGGAGCTTTAAAAAATTCGCAAAGAAGTTTCGGATAGTTATCGTGCGAATGGACAATTTCGAAATGGAATTTGATTTAATTGGCATACAGCCTGCATTTGCCAATGCATTTCGGAGGTTGATGTTGAGTGAAGTCCCAAGCATGGCTATTGAGAAAGTGATGATAAGAAACAATACTTCAATTATTCAGGACGAAGTGTTGGCACACAGATTAGGATTGATTCCCCTCAAGGCAGACCCAAGATTGTTTGAATATCGTCCTGAAGGTAAGCACAGTTTATTCTTCTTTTATTAGATATTGTCAACTTCAAAGAAATTGTTTCACCACCCTAAGATTCAATGTCACTTGCACATCATAAAAGGTCTGTTTTTTGTTGTAAGACCTTAGTGACAGTTGTAGATACTTTCAACCTCAGTTAATTTTAATATACTGACAGTTTTTGTCTACTATTTTTCCTAGAATAATGTTTGTTTTTTGGCTTACAGATGCAAGAGAGGGGACTGAATTTAACACTTTAGAGTTTTCAGTGAAAGTAAAGTGCACTTTAAATAAATCACAACCAAAGGACTCTTATAGGGCTGAGGATTTATATGAAAACCACAGTGGTAAGTTTTTATTTCATTCACTGTTCACAGTAATGGGAAACAAACAGTCAAAATAAATAGTGCAATTATTATCAGGCAATTTTAATAATCCCAATAGATATTAAAAAAACAAACATAATTATAAATTGAATAACCAACTAGGTAACATAACATCACACCTGTTCCCCGGAAGGTTAGGGAGAGGTGTACCTAACCACGGATTAGTACAGATGATTCACTCCGCAGTAATAGGGTCCCGTTTTACCCTTTTGGGTACGGATCCCTGAAAACTCTTGCTACAACACAATAAAGTGCAAATTTATTTACCTAGAAGTTGCCTCTCTTTCTATCGCGTAACTCTATATCTTCTGACTATGTTACACTCACTGAATTGGCCAGACGAGAAGAGCTCACCGCATACTTGTACCTTCATACATAAAATATGGCATGCGCCTTCTGTACTATTCTGTGACTTAACTAAATAATGTTTATTTATTTTTCAGTATATTCATCACAAGTAAAATGGCAACCTATTGGAAATCAAGCTTCAGTCCATAAAGAAGCAGATATTGGTCCCGTTCACGGAGATATACTTGTGTCGAAGATGAGGCCAGGACATGAGCTGGATTTAAGCCTTGTTGCTGTCAAAGGTATTGGCAGAGATCATGCTAAGTTTTCCCCTGTTGGTAAGTAATTCAAAAACCTGTATTTTTTTTAAATTGTTTACTTAATGAAACAAACCAACACTGTAAACTGACCGTAAGGCTGCCTTTCCACCAGCAGGCGTAGCATGAGCACCGTTTTGTCGACGGAAGAGTAGACAAAAATGACGTTTCCTGTAGACAGTAGACAGTACGAGACGGCAGCAAAATAGAAAGAGTCTACTGCACTTTTTACGAAATTCACTCTTTTACATAATTCGACTCGGAATTCTTTGTTTTATCATAGGATTTATCGGTTGTCAGTGTGATTTTGAACGTAAGGATAGAAAACTTTCTTCCGAAATAGTCTATATGTAAAAAGACCTAGACAAAGATCGTTAGAAATGAAAGACACAATGACAGATTGTAGAAAGATTTCTATGGTGGATGTCAAAAATGAAGAAACGAACTGTCACTTATAGAAAAAGCTATGTCTATTCTTCGTAGAGATAGAAAGCGCCATGCTACGCCTGCTGAGATGAGCGAGGATGCGTAGCGAGGAATGTCCGTAAATCTAGCCAATAACAACGCTAGCATAGCTCAAGCTATGACAGTGAAGCGATGATATTGGTTAGTTTCACACACATCCCTCTGGTGGAAACGCAGCCTAAAGAGAAAATGTATACAAAAGCTGAGTTTATGTTTTTGATTTTCACATCTTTACATATTATTATTATGTTATTGTCTCAGCTACCGCATCTTACCGCCTATTACCGGAAGTGACACTGACGCGTGAAGTACGTGGCAGTGAAGCGTCGTTGCTACAAAGTTGCTTTGCGCCAGGAGTGATCAGCTTGGACTCGGAAGGGCGGGCTTATGTACGAGACGCCAGATACGACACTTGCAGTAGAAATGTCTACAGATACGACGAAATAAAAGATGCCGTCATATTGAGCAGAGTGCGAGACCATTTTATATGTATGTATTCTTTAAACACCTTTATTTTAATTTGATTGTTTAAAAAAAAAAACATGTGTACAATGGGCTCCACAACTCCACGTCCAACCACGTATTTTCCATACAGTAGAAGCATGTGAGAAGCACAGGGACAGTTCATGTATGTTTGGGTTAGGCTTATGTCCAGTAGTAGGGTAGGCCACATGATGAGAGAGAGTGGTAACAAATGGACGAAGGATATAACAGAATGGACCCCTAGATTTCAAACAAAAAGGAAGAGGGGAAGACAAAGAAGACGTTGGTCTGATGACATCAAAAAGATAGCGGGTCCACTATGGCACAGAACAACTCAAACAAGAGTAGACTGGAAAAAGCTGGAGGAGGCCTTCGTGTCTCAAAGACACGCCGACGCATTGTAAAAAAGGTGTTGGCAATAAAAGGTTTAATTGTTTATGTCCAATAGCAGTGGATGTTTTCCAGCTGAAATAAACTTCTAATGTGTTTTGCATATTACTTGCTATATTAAAACATCTTTTATTTCAGTTAATGTGGAGTCTGTTGGAGCCATGCAGCCTAATGTGATATTTGTAGAAGCTGTTAAAATATTACGGGACAAATGTAAATCTTTTTTGGATGAATTGAATAAATTTAATTAACTTACTATCCCTTTTTAAAACGTGTGACTAAAACCTGACTAAAACCACACGGTGTTCTTCAACTATCATTGGCCGAGGTGCTGAAGAACTTGTGAAGATTGCCAGGCTCTCCCGGCCAGGCACTGGCCCGCAAGCCCCCGCCCTTCGTCGGCTGGAGATCGTTGCCCGGTGAAGACCTCCATATCCTTATCGACCATGGTACATCACTATCAGCACGACATCAGTTTCTTTGCTCCATCACTACCAGTTCATATTTAAGGCGAAAGCTTCAGGGTAACCCGAGAAATTTCTTGACCTTGACTTCATGACACTAACCTGCAAATTTCAAAAAACGTAAGAAAATAGGGAATATGCATGTGATTAAAATATGGGTCAAATATTTTTTTCTATAAACTATGTTACTTCAGAATTATACCTCCATCAATATTTTTGAATAAAATTTATTTTTGAGCGAGAAATTAATTTTTAAAAAGTCCCAAAAAACTGTGGGTAATTCAAATACTTGAAAAGGCTAAGAGCGGATGTGACGTAACAATCCGGGATAACAATCAAAATGTCAATGTCAAGTCAATCAACAAGTGTCAAGTCAATGTCAAACGCTCATAGAAAAAGGAGTGTTTGACGTTGACTTGACAGTTGCTTGTCTGTTTTCACGGTCTGTGACGTCACCACACCAAGCGCGCCAAATGTAGGGCGTTTAAATAGCCCGGATCGGTTGGATATTTTTAAACATTTTTTTAACTACTTTAAATTGCTTTTTTGCCGTCGTATTATTTTTCACTATTATTTGACGATGTAAACTATGGAAAAAAAATATTATAAAAATACATGCATATTCCCTATTTGAATTTTACGGGTGACTTTGATCGCCAGCGATTCGCCATTCGCCTGAGAGGGAGATTTCAACATCAAACAGATTTTGACATCGCTAGCGACAATACTGTGCGACGAGAAGTTTTTAAAAAAATCGCCAGCAGCTAAAGTCGCTGCGTGTCTACAATAAAAAGCATAAATAGATACCCTACTAGGTACCTATAATCCACAAGCGATTTTGTTATAATACCGGTTCACACTGGTCGATTTTAATTTGTAGTTGTAAAAATACTCTGAATTTGTAATTCAATTTAAATGAAAGTCTGTTTTCACTTCAGACGGTTCAAATCGCTTTCGACTAAGCGTTGATCAACTAAAATCGAACCACCCAAAAAAATTTCTACCAATACTATAAACCGGTTTGTGAACCCGGTTTATAGTATTGGTAGAAATTTCATGGTGTCAATCAATTTCATATAAATTGTTGAATGAAGTATTTCCTGAAAACTTGACGATTATCTTTGATACTTATTGATTGTTATTTTATTATACTTTATTTTCAAACAAGATACTTAGTTAATATATACGATATCAGACTTAAAATAATAATATTATGTACCTACCTAAGTACATATTTATATACAAAAAAAACAACCGAAAAATAAGTAATTATTGAAGCTAACTCAAAAACTACGCAAGCAAAATTAATAAAATTTATATTGGACCACCTCTGATGCATGACCTGCCAAACAAAAAAAGGATCATCAAAATCGATTCATAATAATAATTGGCGGAGTAATCGCTTAACATACAAAAAACAGACGAATTGAGAACCTCCTCCTTTTTGAAGAAGTTGGTTAAAAAAGAGGGGAAAGAATTTAAAAAATAGCAAAGCATGTAAAAAGGAACATAAAAAAATTCGTCACCATCGCTGTCACCATTTCATCCAAATCGTTTTAGCGTGAAAGCGTAACAAACTCACTTTCGCATATTTTATACTATCCTAATCTAATTCACCCGCGTGAGTCTCGATCTCGTGTGAATATCGGGATATAAATCCCATGTCCTATTCCGGGTCATGTTCTACTCGTGTGCCATATGTATTTCATCCAAATTCGTTCAGCCGTTTTAGCGTGAAAGCGACATTGAGATAGTAAACTTACTCGCCCGTCTGTCACCGCCGCGAGCCGCGTGCCGTGCCGAGACCCAATTTGACTATGATATTTTGAGCAAGCTTCACGTGTGTCGCCGACGGCGGGCGAGCCGAGTAAGGTCGCAAACTTTAAGTACGCACGTCTATCACCTACTTAACAGACAAACAAATTCTCTCGCATTTTTTTTATGATCCAACACAATATCGAATTTATTTACATACACGGTACATACACGCGCTGCGCAGCACCCGCCACAGAGTACATTTTTATATAGGGTAGCCCCCGCACTGAAATTATACCTTTTCGTGAAGAAATTATGTTCGATAAAGGTTAAAAAGTGCTGGCAGCGTCGCGTCGCTTGACGTCGCTGTCTGAGCTGACCCTTAGAGCTTGGTTACACGCTCAGTTTTGCGTCAGTTTAGTCTATCATATGGATTGACTTGACTGAAGCCAGAATGATGGATGATTTTCACGGTTACACGGTCAATCTAGACTGACAGAAGACTGATGAAAAGTACGCCAGCGGCCGTTAGACTTCGGAGCTGACCGTCTGTTGTCAATGTTAAATCAGTGCTTAGTCATGGATATTTTAAGGAAAACGAAAGCGTGTGCTGTGATAATTATCGCGTTGCTGCTAAAGAAACGCGTAAAAAGAGGGCGATGGATGAGAAGCTGGCTACAAAGAAGAGATCACTACTACGGTGACTGACGCGAGAATGATACGAGCGGTTTACACGATCATTCTCCCATCAGTCTTTTGATAATTCAAAACGGACTGACAATATTTTAAAATATTTAATTTTCATCAGTCAGTCAATCCGTGGGTTACACGATCATTCTGACCAGACTGACGCCAGACGAGCGTGTAACCTTGCTCTTAGGATAATGATGATTATTGTCGCGTATGGAATTTTGATTATCTTATAACGTCAAATCGTTCGTCACTGGAGCGTTTAAAAATTTAATTGAAATCCGTGTCGGACTGTAGGTCATGTCATGCTGTCATTGTCAGCAGTGTCAGCTTTTTAAATGTCACTTTCACAAAATGAAGTAAGTGTTTACGAAACTCTACGAAACTGTGATTGATCATCAAAATATTAACATTAATTTACTGAACCCTAGAAAGTTGAAGTTGCAAATTACAAAACCCACCTACTTTAATTCCTTTAGGGGTTCGATTCCATCATCATGGGAAGTTTAGATAGAGCTGTTTTGACGGGCTTTATATGTCGATTATGTTCCGAAATGCATCGAGTTGTTCTTCATATTTATGGCGAAGAAGGCACACGCTTGAGCGTATCGGAGAAAATTAGCAGATATCTTTCTATAAATGTAAGTTGATATAGTAAAACTTCTTTTTTATGTCTAGTGTCGGAGTTTTCATCATTCCATGTTGAAATTTATTTTAAAAAAAATGCAATGTTCTGGCATGAGCGCTCGAAATACAACACTTAATAATAATTTTCAACAACAATCTGAAACTTATGAGCAATTAATAAAGATCTCATGCCCACTAATAGATTCAAGATTAATCCAGCAATGGGTAGAAGATTGGTGACTTGTTCCCACGCCTGGAACAGTGGTGTCGGAAAATAGTTAGGTCTGAAATTGATTCATTTATTTATTTATTTAATACTTTAAGCACACAAATGTACAGAGGCGGACTTAATGCCATAGGCATTTTCTATCAGTCAACCTTTGGGTGATGCAGAGACAAACAGTGGTAGGTGCAATAGCGAAAATTGTGGAATAAATATTATTTAAATACGTAAACCTACTAAAACTATTTACACATATACCATATACCTATATATAATAAACCTAATATGTATCAATATAAGAACAAATAAATACACATAACTATACAAACATATTAAAAGAAATAAGACAAACAATGGGAAAACATTACCGTTGTGATGATACTGCCAGCTTCTTGCGAATGTGCTCGCAAACTTTAACTTTAAAGGATAATTGGTTGGTTGCCATTCTGATTTCCTGGGGCAGCGCATTCCACAGAGAGATAGACTGAACGAAGAAGGAAGAATGAATGAAATCAGTGCGGTGAGTGGGACATTGGAGAAGACGATTGTGTGATGAACGTAGAGTTTTATTGTGGTTAGCGCACATGTACTGAAAGTGGGGGGATAGATAGGTAGGGGGAGAGGGGGAGACAAGAAATGAAAACAAGGTGGTCAGTGCCCTTTGCTCTCTGCGCTGGCGTATGGGCAACCACTTCAAAAGCGACCGATGCGCAGAGACATGATCATATTTACGCAGATTGAAAACGAATCGAATGCAGTTATTGAGAAGACGGTCAAGTTTGTCGAGGAGATCTGCATTTAGGTCATAGTAACACACATCACCATAATCGATGATGGGGAAAATTAAGGACTGCACAAGCATTGTCTAATTATTCATCATGTTCTAATTAAAATACATGAGAGTCTGTTTACTCCTTGTATCTACAGTTTTCTGGCTAGTTTACCTTTTAAATTGGATGTTTAAATTTCAGGTGTCAAAGTCAGATCCATTGCCAAAAACAATTTGCAAAGGTTGTTTAGAACGATTGGAGAGTCAACACAGGCTAGTCCTGGTGATGGAGCATGCTGCTGTTATACTAAAACGATCAAGAAATGACCAAGAAATAGACCGTGGAAAGGAGAATAGTGACAACAATAATAAAAATGATCCCTCACCCTCACCATAAAGATTTTAAGTATCAATTATATAAAATATATAAAAACGTGTAATTTATTAGGAAAGGAGACATTTCTCAAAAATATTTTTTTTTGTATTCTACCATAAAACAAAAAAAAATACTGTTTTATGTTTCATCTGTGTAACTTAGGAGGTGGATCAGAAAAGTTCTGGATTTAAGAGAAAGTCAGATTTTTACTAAACTTTAATAAATAAAAGCAAATCTTTCTACAATATTGCTCAAAATTATGTGCCCAAATAAACATACAGTAATTATCAATTTAAAAAACCAGAAAACTTTTAAGGGTTTTAGGGACTCTAAAAGCTCTTCTGTGTATTTTTCGCCTAGAGGTTTATCCACAAGTTATCCTAATAACTTGGGTTAAAGAAAAAGCAACTTTACCAATTCTAATCAGTTATTGACAGAGTATCACAATTATCGTGGAAACTGATCAAATGGCATGAGAACCATTTCATAACTACTGTTTTATCCACTCTCTCTCTTACACAAAGGTATTGCATCATTGTGAGCAAAAATCTGCTCTTTCATTAATTAAGTGTGGTAATGTGACCAGCCTTTTAGCAATGCCTTTTTTTTATTGATCGCTAAGGAAGACCTCAAGTGAAATTTTCTTTTGTATCTAAGAACCCTTAGGCCACTTTCGTAGTTGCCCCGCCGCAAATAGGCGATTTGCCCAGCGAGGAACGACTGCAGACTGCATGAACTCGCTAAAATCGGTGTGCAATGTAATAAATGCATACGTGAAAAAAAATAAAAACTCCCCGAATGAGTAATGCCTCCTTTTTTTTTAAAAGTATTTTTAAAAGTAACTAAAGTAAGATGATGGTTGATAATCCTAAACACGGCAGCCAAGTGCTAACCTAAACGTAGGCTGCGTACTTCGCCGCTGCGTAAGTGCGAAAGTGGCCTGTGTCTGTGTAATTATTATTATAGACTTAAAATAATATCCTACAATATTGTTTATAATGTGTTTTGGTCATCGTTTATATTGTGGCGCATACAAACTAGAGTAGAGCATTCCAAGTGAAGCATGTTAAGTGAATTCATGCAAATGGCCAAATAACAGCACATTCAATATGTAAGTACTCGATAAAGTGCTTATGTCGTGTATCGTTCGCAATCGTTCCCAAGAGTAGGATAGAACCCGACAAGAGTTTAGTGGCAGGGCGTTTGTATGCCTTTGTCACATAACAGCTGCAGCATAACTAGCTGCCCGCCCCGGCTTCGCACGGGTAGCACTAGTATTTATTTACGGCGCACATACCTATTTACCTACCCCCTACCCTCCTACCCTACCCTACCCTCCTACCCTACCCTACCCTACCCTACCCTACCCTACCTAACCTACCCTACCCTACCTTACTTACCCTACCCTACCTAACGTACCTACCTACCCTAACTACCTGCCTATCTACTCTACCTACCTACCTTCCGTACCTACTTACCTACCTAAGTACCTAGTTACCTACCCTACCTACCTACACCTACCTAGTACCTAGCCTGCCTACACCTACCTATCCTAAAAACCTTGTCCTGAGAATAACGAACACAACAAAAAAATAATTATCCAATTTCGTGCAGCCGTTCTTAAGATAAGATGTGTGTGACCAAGGGAAATAGGGATTCATTTTTATATAAGTAGGTATACTATTGGACCCGGCAAACGTTATCCTGCCCGAACAGCGGCAGCGCCACCTACCGGGTTCAATTGTATTTTCAAACCATCCAGAGACCCATGTATACACTCAAAATCGGTCCAGCCGTTTAGGAGTTCGGTGACAAACACACGTACCTACAGAAGAATTCAAAGATTTTTTTGTGCGCAGCCCAGTTGTCGAACGTCAGGTGACTAATGTAAAAAAAAATATGCGACTGACTTCCTAAAAAAACACAACAAAGCGAAAAATAACTTTTCCTTGGTTTTGAATTTTCGTTTTATTGCCACCGACTTCCGAAATTAGGATTACTTATGTTTCATTTTTTAGGGATTTTTTTGGAAGTGTTTTTTTTTTGTAAAATGTTTTTATTGTTCACTTTTTAGTTGTGGTACTTACTCCACACAAATTCGAATACCACTACCTGCTATGTGAATAACAGTGACAGGATCCTAAGTGGGAAAAATACGTAGGTACTGTACCTACGTAAGAGAAGTTAATCAAATATACTAGCTGATGCCCGCGGCTTCGCCCGCGTGGATGTCGGTTATTATTACATACAGGCTGTAAGGGTAAACACTCTTGTCATTCAAACCATGGGTAGTTGACTTAAATATAAAAATAAAAGACCGAACACAATAAAAAAAAAACATCATTTTCATTAAAAGATTTTAAAAAGTTTCTATCCGACACCGTGCTCTCTAGCGAAACAGCTGACTGACTGAGGGAGGGGTCGCGCTCGCGCCCAGTCAGGTCACATCCCGCACCCCCCGCCCTTGTTGAGACGAAGTTCGTTGCCCTAGCGCATAGGGCAACAAACTTGCGTCTCTTGTGGTAAAATGTAGATTAAAAAAAAAGAAAAAAAAGTTGTAATTTTCCATTGATTGTACGTTCTATAAATGAAACCAAACCACTCCACTGGTTGCAAGGATAACGGTGTTTACCCTAACACCCTGTATACAGTATGTTAACTAACAAAGGGCGTTCCCGTTAACCTGTAATAGTATAGCGTCTATACAAGCTAAAAAAATATTACCATTAAAAAAAAAATGTTTTTTTTTTGTTTTCGTATAGTAAAATATTCACAAAAAATATTAAATTGTTACGGAAAATAAACTCTCTGTACACGCCCACTTGTCACACTTGTTTTTCTACGTTGAAATACAAGTGTGCGTATCCAGAGTGTCTCTTTTACGTTTAAATTTAATCGTTTTGTGAACATTTCACGACACAAATGAAAAAAAAAAAAATTTTTTTTGAGTATTAATTTTTTTTTAGCATGTATACACGCTATACTATTGCAGGTTAACGGGAACGCCCTTTGTTAGTTAACATACTGTATACTAAAATCTTCCTCGAGAATTACTCTATCCACTGGTGAAAATAGCATGAAAATCGTTGCAGTAGTTTTGGAGTTTATCGCGAACAGACAGACGCGGCGGAGGACTTTGTTTTAACCGTCTTCTTCAAAAAGATTCTCAATTCATCTGTATGTTTTTTTTTTTTTGTTTGTTTGTATGTTACGCGATTACTCCCTAGTTTTTGAGTTAGCTTCAATATTACGTATTTATCCCACTTAGTTTATGCAGACGACATTCTGTGACTCCGTCACTGTTATTTACATAGCAGGTATGGTAGGTACTTACTTATTCGAATTTGTGTGGGGAAGACCACACAAATTTTGACCACAACTAAAAAGTGAAAAATAAAAACTTTTTACAAAAAAAAGCAACCGACTTCCGAAATTCATTTGTTTTTTTTTTTAAGTCGGTTGTTTTTATCCGCCGTCTTCAAGGAGAAGGAGGTCTATGACCTGGAATAGGACATAGGATACTTTTTATCCCGATATTCGCATGGGGTCGAAACTTACCCGGTGAAACCGCGGGGTGCAGCTAGTACTTCATATTACTACCCCTGCGGCCCTGTAGCTTCAATACAACGGCTAAGGCACTGCACCCCTCCGAATATTGACCCTGTATAATTATAAAAGCGTTTTATTTCTCAAAATTACTGGGTCAGTTATTGATGACCCTTTGCACAAGGGTAAATATGAGGTATCCCTTCACAAATAATCAAAACCGTATCGCTATTGGTCCATTTACCTCTTTTGCCCAGTCTCCTTTGAATTTCAGGGGCAGACCCAGAGTCGTGTAGTGCTTGTTCAGTTTGACAAACTTCGATTACAAGCAGCTCAATATTCACTCATAATTTCTTGTTACAACACAGTGAATGCTCTAGTTTGTACGCAACATAAGCTAGTATTATTCAAAAATGTATTTATTCTTAAACAATACGGTACACTTTTAGACAGATACCCTTTTCGTCTTTTAATTTACATCCAAGTTAACCTTCCCATAGATTTAACTTTTTCCTAAGAAAATGTATGTAGATTTTACCTGAAACCAACGTAAAAGTCACGGCTAAGGGATTATTAATATGCTAGACCGTCACGAGAACCGCGCCCGGGTCTGCTCAATTTGTAGGGACCAAGAACAGCACCCTAATTGCGTAACACGATCAATCACAATCTGAATAATTTTGAAGGATATTGCTAATCCATTGCTTCAGTATGTTCGAAAAATGTGTCTGGTCAACAACGTAAATACCGCAATGAATGTTGGAGAACTGTCAAAATGAAACGTTGTGATTGATTGATCGTGTGCAATTAGAGTGCCGGACGAGACATTTATACAGGCCGGATAGACGTCGTTTAATAAAAACCCTGTCCGATCCGTGAGGGTGTTGTTAAGAATTATACTTAGAGTCTATTAATGTGGTATTTTTTAGGAAAAAAGTTAAAATTCTGTAAAATTCGCCGCATTTTTGTTCAATGGGGAATTTTACCGGGTTATTACCTACATGTGGCGCGGGCGGCCGTCGCTTAGCGGGTGTCTACGAGTCTTATGACCTTTGTAAAATAAATTCTAATTTATAATTAAATTGTGTTACAATAATTTTGGTAAGTACACACGGCTACACATCAGGCTATGCATTTCCAGTATAAGCTGACCACGCATTGTACGGAAATTCTATACAATGCGAGATCAGCATAAACTGGAAATGTATAGCTTGATGTGTAGCCGTGCGTACTAAAAACGTAGTTTTACATAAATAACGTCGGAGCATCTCGCTCGTCGGGATATAGCTTGAATAGGTACCTATTTTGGGCTGCATATTTTCCTTCAATGTAGCAAATGCACATTTTGATCGTGAAAAATAAAAATGGACACAAATCTGTTGATCGCGGAAGCTTTAATAATAAAATGATGTAATATGTGGTTAGATAATGCTATGTTATTTTGAGCGTAGGTTATGAGTTTGTGGGATTTCTGTCTAAGTTTTTAATACTCTACATTGTAGAGTATTAAAAACAGCTCCATCCTGCTGGAAAGACACTCTTGGCAATCGATTGCAATGCCGCATTTACCCTACTGTTCTTTTAGGCCATATGAAAATCCTAAAAGTTCTAGTTTAGAATTGGTAAACTTCATAATCAGTCTATAATGTTCCCACTGCTGGGACACAGGCCTCCTCTCTGTGAGAGGGAGTGGGCTGTAATCTACCACGCGGGCCCGGTGTGGGTTGGTAGATGTCACAATGTCTTCGAATATTTGGTTCTAGAACATGCCGGTTTCCTCACGATGTTTTCCTTCACCGTTTTGAGAGCGGTGGTGATGAAATAATTCACACAAACACAAAGTAAAGCGCCTGGCTGGGTTTGAAACTTTGAACCTACAACTCGTAAGTCGGGACAGTTACCACTGCACACTGGGCCACCACTGCTCTCGCTTCTCGCTCTCACTTCAACTTATTTATGTCGGTACGTGTACCTACTTACATAATTATTGAATCAATTCCGTTATGAATTATTATTATTAACGAAAATGAGTAGGTACCTACTTACTTATCGATTTATTGAAAAAATTTGAAAAGTATATAATTCGATTATTTTAAGTTTATTGCAAATATCAAATCTACAATAAAGGTAATATTGTTAGTGCACACTTCCGCTAGTAAGCAATTTTTCAATTCTAAAAGCATTTTTATGTATCAATATCTTAAGATCGTTAATTTTATCATGCTTCTCTTCAATATCCCTTTCTATTTGTTTTAATTTAGTATGGAACGGCGTCAGCGAGTCTTCGTTCAGGCTGAAAGATAAAATTATGGTGTTGATATGAGTTTCATCGCGAAAGTCGTTTAGAACAAGGAATCTTGACGGATGCAATGCAGGTGACTTAATCGCCATCCTGTACAGTCTAGGATGCATCTTAAAATATAAGAGGGGGTAACCCCTTGAAGATAGGTAAGCGAGTTCAAAGTATTCCTAGAACAGGACCATTTAATTAAACTTAATTAAATGGTCCTGTTCTAGGAATACTTTGAACTGTTACCGTATCTTTCTGTGAAGCAGACTCAATGGTTAAATAATTTAAATTAAATTCAAAATGAATTAAGTAAATTAAATTAGTGTGATCACTGGGTAGGGAATGAGTTAATTTTCCATCGGCTATGCGAAAGCGAAAACACTAACGTCTTTTGTTTTAGCATCTCTTTTGTAACGTCTTCATAAATGTTTGACCATTGATGGAGTTCCTGACGCATCACTTCTACATCTTCTTGGATGTGATCTAATAATTTTCCCAAGGGATTCGCTAACCGAGACAAAGCTTGTATATTAAACCGAAGATTTTCGATTTCTTGGTTCATCGCCTCTCTGGCTTTCTGAGCTCCGAATTGCCACTCCTGCAAAAAAAAAAACTAATGGTTAACTCTGCACATACCTATATACCTAAAATACAGTCAATCCGCACGTAGGTCAGTAGGTAGAATAGAATAACATTTATTTGCTTAAAAACATTTGCGTAAAATACAAAAAATAACAAGACCATACGTGAGTGACTGATAACTGTTATTATTCTTGGGTGGGGGACGACGACGATAGCGCACGCGAGTATACGCGAGATAGTTCGAGCGCGCGCATGCGGATCCACTACATCCGCTCAGTTTACGCGCGCGGATTTTGCTCGAGCATGCTCAAGACGTGACTTATATTATATGCGGGCTCTACACTCGCCCGCGAACCGCGGCCGTGGTTCACGGCCGCCGTTCGCGCATGGACACGGCGTGAAAAATATAGCCCTCTACACTCGCAACCTTTCGCATTTACGTTCGCACATTTGACGAAAATGGACGTGGAAGTTGCTGCTGCTCTGACATTGTCCGCTTTAGCGTGTTACAATTATGCATTTACAGCGCGAGTGTGGATGCGTTCGTGCTTCGCAAAACCTATGACGCGGACCAAAAAACCTCCACCGGACGGGGAACGCCGCGAAGCGCGACCGCGATGCCGCGAAACCATCCACACTCGCGGTTCGCGACCTTCGCGGCGCGAGTGTAGAGCGCCCTATAGAAATCGCGCTGTTTTGTCAAGTCGTAAAAGCCGTGCAAAGCAGGCTCGCTAGTAGGTAAATATATAAATGACGGAATACATACAATCTCTGTTTTTCCTGTTATTTGAGACAGCTCTTTCTGGGAGTCTAAAATCTGTTGAACTAGATGTCCATGTTCGTTTGATGACAGTAGCAGTTCTTGGTGGTCTTGGGGAACATGTTGTTCTATTACTAAGAGACTTGTTTCTTCTTCCTGCAATTAAAATTAACATACTTATAACATAAACCCAACAATTTTATAACCATACACCTTTACGTGAATTAGGTATATTTTCTACGAACCTCTTCATTCTGGGTATTTTCTATGATTATGTTGACTTTACCTAAGAGTAAATTATCTGAATCTTTTATCACGTTGTCTAGTTTTTCCCGCATTCGCGGAGCTCCCGGTCTAGAAGATGAAGGTCTTGCACTTGGCGGTCGAGGAATTTTTGACTCAGTTGTACTGGTCATTGGAACTTTGTCTAAGGTCACAGGGTCTTTTATATTTTCAGGTTCGATAAAAGCTTGGGTTTGGTTATATGGCTTTTCTTGAATATTTACATCTAAATCCAAGCTTTTTAACTTTATATCATCATTAAGATCGGTATTTGTTTGATTTTGGAGTTCATCATTAATAAATGCTGTTTCCTTATTTATATTTATTTCGTGCGAGTTTATTTGATCTTGTTTATTATTATTTGTGATTTCATTTAAGTCATTTGAAGATGATGACGAGTTCAACTCATTTTCGGCTATTGTATAGGAGCTGTTATGTTTTCCTTCGTCATCCTGGTCCATTCTAGGAGTTACAACTTGATCAACATTTATGTTTTTGCCTACTTGATCTTCTTTTCCTGCAGTTGTGTTAGACTCCGGAGTTTGAGCTTTTTTTAAAGTATTGTGCCCTTTTTCTTTCTCTATATAATTGGATGACATATTTTTACTCCGAGTTTGTATGTTATCTTTTTTTTCCTTATTGTGGTCCTTTCCGTTTTTTGTGTTAATTGTTTTTGATTGCTGTATTTTCTTCACGTTCTGCAGGTCAGATTTAACCGATACATTTTCTTTTCTTTTTGATTTAACATCATTTGCCTTTTCTTTATCTTGCTTCGTTGTAGATCGTGTAACATCATTTCTTTGACTACCCAACTTTTCGCTGCTTCGTGATGTTAACTTTTTAGGGTCTGTTGCTTTCTTTATTGTTTTGATTGGCTCCTTGCTCTTAGTTTCAGATATTTGAGCTAACTTTGAACTTTCTTTATATTTTTTTACAGCGTCTTCGGACGATAATTTTTCATCAAGTGCTTGTGCCAAACATTGGAGTATTTCAATCGTTTTTTCGGGTTCTTGACCTGCAACTATTTTAGATGGTTTTGCAGCCAGTGATTTTCCTGTAGTTAAACCTGTTAACGTGATAAAAAACGTATAAATATGGCACTAAGGCACTTGTAGCAATTTATAATATAGTAGAAGTTATTTTTTTAATCAACTTACTCAAAACAATTATCACTTTGTTAAGAAATGAAATTTTGCTATCTCTGTCTTTAACATTTTCTGATATCAATTCATCTTCCTCAAACAAATTTCCAAAAAAACCGGTTGTCTTCAATACCTGAAATATGATAAGTTGGGGACGCGGCTTCAGGTAGGTACACTACTACAACTCATTATCTCCGTTGGTTCAATATAATATTCCCAAAATACCTATGCTTTTCTGACTACTCCCAGAATATTTCTTAAAATATAATTATTATCTAATTGTAAGGTATATGCCATAACGTAAAGTAGATAAACCAGTGGCTTTGACTGTGTTCAATGAATCCCAACTTCATGAAAGAAAAGGCGAAGGTACCAGGTACCACACCTACGTGATAACGTGGCACGTCTTCAACCTAAGTTGACCTATTTACCTCAGACCAACAAAAAAAGGTTTTTGTGGTCTTTTTTTCTTTTTCGTTTTTTTGTTGGTCTGAGCTATTTATCTACATATAGGTACCTAATCTATTATCTGTAGGTATCTATCATAGATAATATTACAAATTAGTGTCTGCCTGTGTGCCCACGTTGCTCTAATAAACTACGCAACGGATTTTGACGCGATATTCATCATCATTTAAAGAAAGTAAGTAGGTATTCCGAAAGGTTTTTATGTAGATACCTACCTATGAAATTAATTATTATTAAACTTATTTAGGTAGGTACATACAAGAAATCTCTGTTTTGACGAGTCATATGAACCGTGCAAAGCAGGGGCGCAGGGGCAGCGCGGGCGTGTCGTTCTAGGTAAGTAATCCTAACTAATAACAAAAATACGAAAGTTAGCTTGTTACGCTTTCACGCTAAAACGGCTTTGGATGAAATGACCTGGAATAGGACATAGGATACTTTTCATCCCGTACGGTCCCGTGGGATAATCTCCGAACTTCACGCGGGCAAAAGCTAGTTTTAAAATAATTCAGAAGTTCACTTCACGAAGATCAGGAAATTCACTAGATGGCGTTAGAATAGTTCGTCGCAAAAGGGAAATTCACACTAACTTACCGTAGTAAAAATGTCGTGCAAAAATCGAAAAGGTGGTTTCTTTAGTAATTTTTCACTCAACGGCGGGCGTTTTACATATTTTCCTAAAGATATTTGTGTTGATTTGATAACATCGGAATCTAATTCTTTTTCCATAGCTCATAATGCTTTACCAACGTAAATAAATAATTAAACAAACAAACTATACTTCGAGAGATATTTTTAACTAGCACTAAAATCCACTCAAATCAATAATAACTGTGTCAAGCATGTTGTCATGATGATTTTGAATATTTTGTTTTTAAAAATGGTTACTATGGTAACTAATCCTAGTACACATATGCACGTACGCAGCTGTATCTGGGATCTCCTACAACCATGGAAAAACGCGGAGGGTTGTACAAGGATCTTTTAACGCGTGGCCAAAATCGGAACGAACACCGACCTCTTGTTTTTTTAATGTCAATTTCACAAATGTTCACCAACAGAGTTTTCGCGTTCGGTTGCCAACTAAACGCGAAAAGATGTTTGTAGCACTGTATTACTAGTACTTATTAATTCCATTCACTTGCATACACTGTTTTTTATTGCTCACTTCGTATGTCGCTACTACCCAGCGTCTTAGATTTTGACTAGCCTAGCTGTCACTACCCATACATTTTTTGATTTTTTTGTAAACAAGTGACTTCTTTTACGCACAATTAATTATTATGTTCTTGCGTAGCTGTGTATCTGAAAAATACGGGGATCCAAAGATGTTAAAAGACAAACTGTGGAAGAATGCTCTCCGAAAACAAAATTGATAATTCGTCGCGACTATTCTGAAACCTGAATATTTTTATGGGAGAAATTCGTATACGGGTGATGCTCCCAAGATAACTAAGTCAGTTTTCTTTACCTACAGGCACTTGTGTGATATCTATTTATGTAAATTATAGTTAAACTGTAGGTGATTTGTATTAACATTTAAGAGCAGTGCTAAAATTAAATCTCTGAAGGTTTTCAGTCAGGAAGGTCATCCTCGAGTTGATTTTAGGTTATTTCTGTCGAACGCTTCCAGTCTTTAACAAAAAAAGAACTTAAAGTCAGCAAACTCAAAATAACGGATAAATTATAAAATGTTCATAATTTATTGACTTTTCCACTAAAGTTGCTTTTTAACCAGTGGTAGACGCTTCCCCTGTCCTTAGCTCGTCTTTTAATAGTGCTACACTCGAGGTCGCATATTTTACACATCAATGTCAGTTTGGGGACGGACAGATAGTGCTGCTACCTATGATGAGCTTTCAATTATTTTTAACCCCAGTGTATACTTACCGTGCGTTTGCACTGGCGAAACATTCAAGACAAAACATGTTGAAATCTCTATTTTCTGTCAATATTCCATACAATTTTTGACACGAACTAGAGATTTAAAACATGTTTTGTTGTAATGTTTCGCCAGTGCAAACGCACGCGCACGGTTAGTTTAGTTTAGCTCTTCATCTAAGTACTCTGCGGGATCTGTGGACAACCCTCGATCGACAGACATTGGGTTTAGAATGAAAGTTGTAAATGTTATGATATTTGTTAATATTTAATCTTTTTATATTTAGACTGTTTTCTAGAAGCATTTAATTCACGGTTCTTTAGCACATAATCAGAAAAGGTTTTAATTTTTGAAGTATTTGTAATAGGCAAACTTGGCAACCCATTCTATAACGTCACTAAAATGTTTGGACGTGGCGCTTGGTCCAAGGAATTTAGAGCGCCTGAGTGAAAAGAATATCAAATTTTATAAATGTGAACTCATTGCACATCTATTGATAAACAACAATCTATTTCTAAGGAATAAATGTAAACAATACTAAGTATTCATCCAAAAAAATATCCAAATGCCACCTAAACGAAAGAAGTTAGGGCGACCGCCTGGGCCCAAAAATAAGAAAAGGAAAACATCTAACAAAAATCGTGTGAAAAACAATTCTTGTTCTGTTGTGATACCGAAGAAGGAAAAAGAAATATCTTCTCCTATAGATGTTGAATACGTCTGTAATGTTTGTAATAAGAATTTCAGAACAGGAAAGGAGTTATTAATTCATCATAGACGTTGTCGCGCTTTAGAATACAATGAAATGGTTTTCTCGAAGGTAAACAAAGTATATTGACTTAATTTACATGCAGTGATCACATGAGATTGATTAGTAGGCGTTCGATATCGGTATTGTTGATTCAAAAGAAAATGTGAAAGAATAACTTCTCATAATTTACTATGCATCAGATAATTAACTGCTAGTGTGTATAACCAAATAATAATAATAATGTAGCACTTCTGAATAGCCAAACGAGAATATATAAAATAATTCAATTTTAATTTTGTATACAGACACTGTTAATTAGTTTTATAGCAAAAGTTGATTACTTGGTTCATGCATGAAACACAGCTAGAGAAACTTGATATAAAGTCTCATCACCACAAAAGCCATTTGAAGAGTTGAAGTTGGACATTCAAATCAGAACTAGATAGTGGACATTAAAAAATATATAGAATGATGATGATGTCTTACTAAAACTTAATCAATGTCTTGACTCATTGTATTATGTTGAATTTTCATTGCAGGCAGCATACAGTTGCAAAGAATGTCCCAAAAAGTTCAGGTTTAAGAAAAGCTTCACAGAGCATCTTCAGAAGGAGCACTCCAAGCTACCTGACAGTGTTTCATGTGATCAGTGCAATGTCTGTTGTCCAGATAAGAAAACTTTGATTGATCACATCAAGAATGTTCATGAGAGGGACATTTTTTCATGTCCACACTGTAAGCGAACATTTGTTCGGCGCTCACATGTGCTTCGGCATATGGCACAGAGTGGATGTGATGGGCAAGGAATCGCCTCTTATACTTGCGAAGTAAGTTTTCTGTTCTATTATCTTTTAAATACTATACATATATTCCCCAAATATAATTATAGTAGTAATTGTGGTAAAGAAGGCAACTAGTTTATTGCATACTGGATTACTGCTGTTAGAAGTTGATTAGGTTGCTCCTGTGAGTGGTGCTTAATATCTATGAAACTATAGTTATTTAAACTGAACTAATGATTTGTTTGCTATCATAATTATGAAGGCGGAGCAGTTTGCTATTAAAGCTGGGCACTTTTCTATTAAAAATACTTCCGGTCCTGACCAAGTATTAGCGCCTACTCTCGTATTATTGGGTATAATTTAATATAATGAAATGGACTATGTTTAAAATAAATGAATTATAATTAATTATTCTCCACAGATTTGTGATGCAAAATTTTCCAGAAAAGACAATTTAATGGTCCACATAAGGTTGCAACATATAATAAAAAACGCTTTCTATTGCAAGCACTGTCTATACTCTACAAAGAACTTTTCTAAATTGGTTAACCATTGGCACAAACAACATGCAGGTAATATCATCGTTATGTTTATTGTTTTTTGGAATGAATAATTCTTTAAAAGGATCAACTGCGAAGCTGTACACTTAATTAATTGAATTAGTTAATGAATGTTTTAATTAACTTTGTACACACACATCAAGCTATACATTTCCAGTTTAAGCTGATCTCGCATTGTATAGGATTTCCGTCAGCTGATAGTGGAAATGTATAAGCTTAATGAGTAGCCGTGTGTACTTATTTGAAGACACTTTAATTTATGAGCAACTTCACAGCTTGTAAATTAATTTCATAATCATAGTGTCATAATAAGGAATTGCTTAAAATTTAATATTATTTTGCCTAAATTTAATATAAACACTGGTTTCTAAATACACATGTGGAAACCATAATATTTTTTAACAAACCAAAAATTTTGTAACAGACACCCCTGATCAATATCAGTGTCACCACTGTAGCAAGTGGACCAGCTCTCGAGCCGCCATGACCAAACACCTTGAAATACACGGCGAGAAGAAGTTTGCATGTGATGTGGTAATGTTCATAGTGTACTTAACTTTATCTTTTCTAAGGACTTGCTAGTGCATAACTCTGGTGAAAGATGTTGAATCTACCTTAACACTTTGTTTGTGTTGGGGTATTTAAAAAGTTATCAGAATTATATAATTATTACTTCTTTTCAAAATCTAAACAATGGTGTATTAAATATTAAAGCTATATATTATTTGTTTACTGCTGTCGTGGAATTAGGAGTTAAAAGGTAAGTGAAATATCAGTAAATTAAATAACTGTCATCACATCACTCAACCTATAAAAAACACAAAACTCTATTACTATCCTCAGAAGAAAATTTCAATGGTTGAAATTTTCTTCTCTACTCTAACTCAAAACCATGCATAATATGGTTTAATTTAAAAAATGTATGGTTTTTTATTTATTTAGCTGATTAGTTATCTCGATTTGAGGGCCCAATTAAGATTTAAAATAAATATTACTGGCGAAAATAATGTTGGTTGTAATGCGTGCTTTTTTTTGTAGTGCGGTTACAGCACGTTCACGATCGAGGTAATGCGTCGTCACGCGCTCACGCACGTGGAGGACAAGCCGTACAAATGCGCGCTGTGCAGCAAGTCGTACATCCAGCGCGTGCAGCTGCAGCGCCACCTCGAGAAGCACACTGGCAACCTGTGCAGCAAATGTGGCGAGACCTTCTCCGGAAGAGCCAGGTATCATTTTGTCAGAATGTCTGCCGTAGCAATGTCCTATATTGATGTAGGTCCAAGCAGCTATACATATAAATCACGCATTGTTTAGGATACTTAAACTATTTAAAGTGAAATACTTTCAGATTGCTTATCCATATGAGAGAACATATGGGATTAGAGAAGTTATATTGTCCCCTGACAACATGTGTGTACTCTACAAAAGAATTCATCAGTGAGGCCAGTTTGAATAATCATTTGAAAGTGCATTTAGAAGATAAACGTAAGTGTATATAATATTCTACAATACTACGATTTAAGCGCCAGTGCCTCGGAAAGTCGAAGGCGCGATGACCTAATTGTGGTTATGCTTATGTACTAATGTGTGGGTTACACATTAGTACGTATATGAGCGGCCACGGTTTCACACGGTCGGTTTTTATTGGGACCTTGCGGTCCCGAATAGTCCCGATGGCCCCTATCCTTCGGAAGGCCAAGGCGTACGGGTGTCTATATTCATTTTTACCGACTTCAAAAAAGGAGGAGGTACTACGTTCGGATGATTGTTTTTTTTTTTTTTTTTTATGTATGTTCACCGATTACTCCGCCGTTTGTGAACCGATTTTGAAAATTATTTTTTAGTTCGAAAGGGTATACTCCCGAGATGGTCCCATATAAATTTTATTAAGTTTGCTTGCGTAGTTTTTGAGCTAGCTTCAATATTACGTAATTTTCCCACAGTCTATGTAGACGATATAATTATTAGACTCCTTCACTGTTATTTACATAGCAGGTAGTAACTTGTGTGGGGTAGGTAACACCACTAAAAAGTGAAAAATTAAAACTTTTTACAAAAAAAAAACAACCGACCAACGTGGCAATAAACGAAAATTAAAAAGCAAAGACACCGACTTCCGAAATTAAAGTTATTTTTCACTTTTTTAGTGATTTTTTTGAAGTCGGTTGTTTTTTTTTGTAAAAAGTTTTAATTTATCTGAAGACGAGTGAATTACTCTTTTCGTTCATTTTAATTCGTTTTTCTGTAGACCATTCCATTGACTATGAAGCGAAAGCGTCAGGGTAGCCCGCAAAATTCAAATTTTCTTACGTTATTTGCAATTTGATCTAAATATATTATATATTCATCTATATTTTGATTTTGATCTAAATATATTATTATATTATATATATAATATATTTTTTATATTTATACACATAAAATTTCTAGAAATTATAATCATAAAAATCATCAATACAACACTCTACCTAAAATTGGGTAAATTAATTGATACTGGCAGAATAGTCGACATTGGACCAGCAGGCGTAGCATGGCGCTTTCTATCTCTACGACGAATAGACATAGCTTTTTCTATACAAAGTGACAGTTCGTTTCTTCATTTTTGACATCCACCGTAGAAATCTTTCTACAATCTGTCATTTTGTCTTTCATTTCTAACGATCTTTGTCTAGGTCTTTTTATATGTAGACTATTTCGGAAGAAAGTTTTCTATCCTTACTGTCAAAACCACACTGACAACCGATACATCCTATGATAAAACAAAGAATTCTGAGTCGAATTATGTAAAAGAGTGAATTTCGTAAAAAGTGTAGTTGACTCTTTCTATTTTGTTGCCGTCTCGTTCTGTCTACTGTCTACAGGAAACGTCATTTTTGTCTACTCTTCCGTCGACAAAACGGTGCTCATGCTACGCCTGCAGGCAGGCAGCAGGCTAGGCTGAAAAAAAATTGTTAATCATTTCAAACACTACTGCTTCCGGTTGGATTTCATAGTACAGTCACGGACTTTAATTGATGAACCACCTGGCACTGTTCGTATTTTAGCCGTGTAATGGAAATCGGGTTTATTCGGTTCCCGACACGCAGTCATATGTCTTCGTATTAGAAGAAGAAAATTATATTTCATATCTTTACCGGTTGGCTAACCTGAGAGCCAGAACTAAAAACTTGACAGCAGAGTGACTACCCAAAGTCAACCAATTGCAGGTCTAGCAACAGTAACCTAGCAATGATAAACAATCGTTGCTAGGTTACTGTTGCGATAGTAACGTTAGCGTACGGAGAAATATTAATAGTCATTTCGACAAGTTCGAAAGTAACGTCTCCGACATCGATATTTCGACTGTCACTGTCTTCAGTTAAGTTTTCAGAATTATCGAGTTAATGAGCTATGATTCAAAGGAGGTCGGTATCAAATAGATTTGACAATCTTAATGCAACATTGTATTTATTTTTAATATTTTATAATTGAGAACTTATTAGTCAACCTCTATGGATAAGACTATTTCTGATTAAATGTAATTTATTTGTCATCTTGTTTACGAGCGTGCGATTTGAGTTCGTGTTTAATCGTGTAATCTCGTGAAACGTATCGTAATCGTATGAAACTGCAAAATTGAAATGTTTGAAGGTGGCTCATCAATTAAAGTCCGGTACTGTACATTACTTATTTACTGTCGCGGCCAGCAATAAGGGGATTGATGGACTATCGTAATAATGTATCAAAACACATTTCTCAAATAATGCGCGGAAATTCAAACTGTGTACCTAAATTAAATTAAAATTCCAGAATCAATGACGAACAACTATAATTTTTCATGCGCCAATATGTTCATTTGTTTCAAATCGAAATTAAAATAAAATCTTTGATAAGTTACCTCCTTGTTTGCCATGATATGTTTTACTTCAGTTTTCATAGTAATTCATTTGGCCGCTAAACACGCCAGATAAGGATTTTCACTAACTTCGCTGGCCGCATCGTCAGTTGTTTTTTACCAGTACAACATTCGACTTATCTCGATGAAGGTTGTCAATTTTTGCATTGCGGCATTGTTTGCCCTGAAGAAAACGGCTCGAAACAATATACAGATTTTTATGCTGCCAAACTCAGACCAACAAAAAAGGATAGACGGAACGCGCTGAACATCAAAAGTGAAGCCACAAAACTATGCTCCTCCAAGTAAACACACAGGCTCACGCACACGCCTACACTAAAACTATGCTCATCGCTCCTAGTACGTCACGAGTCGTCGTCTAGTAAACATCAATTTAAAAAAAATAGAATTATGCCTTCTTATGTAGTGAAAACTTGTAAAAACAATAGAAAATCACATAAAATTAAAAAGTCCCTAAAAAATGAGAACCCTTTTTACACACACATAGATAAAAAGGTGGCTTCACTTTTGATGTACGTCTCGCTCCGTCTATCCTTTTTTTGTTGGTCTGAGGCTGCCAAATTCATAAATTATTGGGTTATTCCGTTCATCCTTCCGGCCTAGTTGGATAAACAGAATTCATAGGCTTAGTGTGGATTCTCGGACAAACGTTTCCGAGTATCCATCTTAGGGGGAAGTTTTTGGGGTGGATAACTCAAATTATTGAGAATAAACGATATTTTTAGATATAAATATATGTATCCCTCACATTAACCATACGTTTTTCGAGCGTGATGTATAAGTTTAATCCGGAGTAAAAATTTTGTTAGATTTAAGGGCCAGTTTCTCGAACGCAAATGAGCTCAAAATATATGAGCCAAACTGTAGAGCGCGCGAAAACTGCTGCGATTGGCTGTTGATAAATCATTCAAGTATTCAACCAATCATAGTACTTCACGCGCGTGCGATCATTTTTGTTCGAGAAACTGGTCCTAAGTTTAGCTGATGTAATGTTTGCAGCGTACAGTTGCGAGGTGTGTGCCAAGACCTTCCACTCGGAGGTGAACCTGAGGCGCCATCTGGAGACGCACACGCTGGACCGGCCGCGGCGCTGCATGTACTGCGTGTCGGCGCGCGCCTACGTGCGCGGCGAGCAGCTCATCAGGCACGTGCGCAAGCACCACCCTGCCGTCTTCAAAGGACACCTGCAGCACGTGCGCTCTGTGCTCGTGAGTCTCGCGTACAGTGTTATGCAGTCAGTCGTGGAGCACATTATCCGAAACGTCACATCATTACCTTTATTGAATTGCCAGTCCCAAGAAAAAATTGCATGTGACTTCCACGAACACGTCTTTATGCCACCTGTGGGAACATCACATTATTATAGGCTGAATAAGCTATGCAAAGGTACTGTCAATCCCAAATTTATTTCTCTTTCCAGGGCAGCAATAATTCAATGGAAAGAGTGAAGAAGTCTGAAATAGAATCAATACTGAACCTGCTAGATGTGGAGTCGGATCGTATTCTGCAAGGCTATAGCGGGGCAGGCGTGCTTTACGGCGGCATGCAAGACGACCAGAGCAGTTCCAGTAGCGAACTCCAGAATAAAGTAAACTAATAATGCAATACTCTTTCATCATCATCATCTGCCTAGCCCTTTTCCAACTATGTTGGGGTCGGCTTCCAATCGGCTGAATATCAGTATTTACATGAGCGACTGCCTATCGTACAACCCAGTTACCGGGTTATACGATACGTCCTGGCAAGTCTGATTGTAATAAATACAATTTTATATTCCAGAAAGGAAACTTGGCCCTAATGTCAGAGGAAGAGCTCACAGAAAATTTGAAGATGTTACTTTCACAGCTTATTGATGAGGAGACACTCGATTTGTTTGGTTGGCCGGATGAGAGCGTAGACGTGGTATGTTCATTTATATGTTACACTTATTACATTTATGCGATACTGAGGATAGTACATTATAAATTCCTTACTGGACTTGTTTACACAGATATTAGAAAAAGTCATCGAGCAGTGTGGAGCTAAACCTGCGGACCGCGAGAAATGGACGCGAGTGCAGCGCCTGCGCGAAAACTCTAAGCACTTGTTCTTATACGTGATCGAAGACAAGAACATCGCGCGCATGCTCGACACACACACGATAGATCAAATCGTCAAACATATCCTCAAACAAGTCAGCGCAGATGACACCAAGGAAAGTATCTAGTAAGTTGATACTGATATTCTAAAGTAGTACGGTTCACACCTGATAAGCGCGCAGGAGCAAGCGCACGCGCAGTATAGCAAATGCGCAGGCTCGAAATCGATTTGAACTCATCGGAAGCATACATCCCGCTATGCACGTCCCTTAAATATAAAAATAATAAATTAATATTTTATTTACAATACATAGTAATTATATTTTTAAATATTTTTATAAAACACATTAAATAAATTGTGGTCCCGGTGGTCAGCCGGTGTTGGGAACAGGGTCCAAGCTACCGGTGGTTAAGGCTCCAGGGGTTATTCAATTAATTTTTTTTTAAATTAACTTAAAAAATATTATAATATTGTGCAAAACTGTCAGTTTTTCTTACATTTTGGACAAAATGGTATTTCGTCTGGGGTGGTGTGCGGAAAAGTGTGAATCGTACTTTACAAACTGTTTCTTCTGAAAGCTTTTGCAAATGTCTGCTGCTGCAATTTTTTTACCAAATTTTCAACTAACTGGTAATCGGCTTATAGCCGAGGGTATTTTTATATGGATACGCAAAGATGTTATCTTAATATGATCTTTTGTTGAAATTAAAGCTTAGTTGTAAATGAAAGTAAAATGTTATTATGGATACGTAAAATTTTATTTTAGATTTATTAATAAAACTAAAGACATTTTTATACGGTTTTTTAAATTGAATTTATTTGTTATACTTACATAATTATACATTATATGCAAAAGAGACATCAATAAAATATTGGTGCCGATTCTCTTGTACAGCGAACTAAACTAACTAAACTATCACTAAAATTCCTTACTTTTTACTATGAGAATCTTAGAGCTATTCTGCCAAAAAAATCTCTAAATTTAAAAATTATTTTGACAGAACTAAAATCGAATTTGACAATCGCGACTCCACTTTGTACCTACTTGTTTGCCTACTACGTGATTTTTTTTGAGCTGGAGAGGCGCGCAATGTGGCCGTCTCGACGAATTTTTATATGGAATGTTTCACTTTTTGGAAGAAAACAAAAAAATTAAATTACCAACATGTTGAGTATTACGGGTTTGCGGGTTGTAAAGGGGTCAAAATTTTCATTATTTTTGCGATAGGACACACCGTTTTCGAGATATTGCTTATATCTCGAAAACGGTGTGTCCTATCGCAAAGAAAATTAAAAAAAAGATATAGCACCGTTTTGCAACTGAATTCGGGGTGTTGGTTTGAATTTTAGTTCATGACATCTAATTTTATTCCACACATTTTTAATCGTGATTAAAAATAGTTACGAGTTAGAGGATTTTAGATATAGAACAAAAATTTGGTTAAAACGTCAAATTCAGAATAGCATTTTCACTAAATTAAAACTCAGTGCCATCTTAGTGCTGTCAAACTTAATTTTAGTTAAGTTGTGTCTATTTTCAGAATAGGAAATCGTCGTTTGACAGGAATAAACTAAATTTTAGTGATTTTTAGTTTAGTGAATTTGTGACAAGAGAATCGGCACCATTATGCAATCAGATCAGAATTACTTTAAGGTAGTAGTACATAAGCTTATTTCTTTTAAAAGCGTGCATTCTAAGTTGACAACGTCGCAATAAGCTGTCAAATTTTTAACTGTGTTACTGTCTGGAAATATTAAATATCTTTCTATAATGCACTAAAATATAAATGAATAATTCTGAAAGTTGTTGTTTAGTTAAAGTATTTGACAGCTATTTGCGACAGGACGTTGCTAGCTTTACAATGCAGAGCCTGTGCTGTGCACAAAATAAACCCATTTTGGTAAATTTTCTTACCTAATTTTGAGAAAGCTAAAAGTAAATAAAATATAGTTCTGTGTGATTTATTGGAGAACTGAAGTTTTTGTAAGCAAAACTATTCCCGTCACAGTGCCTGTTAATAGTGTTAATCACATTAACGCTCTTGACATATTTTTAATTTCGCCTTGGGACAGTTGGGACATAATGAAGACAAAATAATTCAATTTCGTGCACAGCCTCTTAAGTGCCTTATTATTAGAAATAAAATATTTTCCCTGATCAAAACTTATTGTTGCCAATTATATAATTATTAAATATTTAGATAATGTTTAAGCTCTACATGCATAATTCTTCCTGATCGAAATAATTGATGCTTTCCAAAAACAAAAAAATGCAAATATTTGCACATCATATTAATTTGTACTTACACACATAATATTCAACAACATCTATACTATTATTAGTATCATTATAATACTTATATTATTTGTGGTAATATATAATTAGGGTTAGTATCAGCATATTGTTAGTATTTAATTGTTACTGAGGTTTTTAGTGTTGACAACACTATTCTATCCTTTATACGTTTTGTTAACTTACTTACCTTATATTAGTATGATCATGAGTGTGATGATATTGACATTTGTGAAATTGTTGCTCTAAAGTTTATGAGAAATTAGGTTACTTTCAATTTCAGTTGAATTTACTTCCTTAGTCGGTCACGAAGGATCTCAATTCAAATCAGTACCTACGAATGTTTTTTTTTTTTTCAAATTTTTCGTTACTAACATAAGGAGCCGATTCCTGGTATACAAGCTATTTTTTCGCTGATCCTTCGATACTCGAGAGGTATTTAATTTTCTACATTATAACATCAGTCCGCTTCAACTTGCGTCTGACCATGCGCCACAGTTAGCAACTCACGCGTAGAGCCACAATGAAATACATATCATGTCACCTATGTCCTATAACTTTTAAATAAATCAATTGGTACTTTTTCTGTCCAGCTGATCATTATAGACAGACCGAAAATATTTCTTATTTCCGCCGAAAACGAAATTCGGTCCGATTTGCATTTTTGGTAATTTAAGAAAACCGAAAACGAAATTCGCTCGGTCTATGATAAATACAATACGTTATGGCGTTATTTATCAGTAAATACCGTTCTTTTGTACAAAACAAAATTATTTTACTCTGTTTCGTTTCACTATTAACGGAGTCGACATTTAATATCAAGCTTTGAAGATGACAAGAACCGCTTGACTTTTAACCTTGCACAATTTAGAATTAAACTAAAAAATAGTTTATACCAATCATACGCCCGGTTGCCCCAACGCTACAATTTTGGGGCAACCATGGTTGCTGGGCGTTTGATTGTATACACAAGGTGGGGCAAAAGTAATGTGATATCTGAATTGGCTGCCATTTTGTTGAAAAATAAATAAATAGGCTGTGTTCACGGATAGTTTATTTTAAGGTGTAACATTTTTGACATTAGGTACAGTCACGGACTTTAATTGATGAGCCACCTTCAAACTTTTCAATTTTGCAGTTTCATACATTCACGAGATTACACGATTAAACACGAACTCAAATCGCACGCTCGTAAACAAGATGACAAATAAATTACTTTTAATCGGAAATATCCATAGAGGTTGACTTTATTAGTTAACCTCTATGGATATTTCCGATTAAAAGTAATTTATTTGTCATCTTGTTTACTTTCATACATTCACGAGATTACACGATTAAACACGAACTCAATTCGCAAGCTCGTAAACAAGATAACAAATAAATTACTTTTAATCGGAAATATCCATAGAGGTTGACTAAAAAGTTCTCAATGATAAAAATAAATATAATGTTGCGTTAAGTTTATCCAATCTATTTGATACCGACCTCCTTTGAATCATGGCTCATTAGCTCGATAATTATGAAAACATAACTGAAGACAGTGACAGTTGAAATATCAAGATGACAAATAAATTACTTTTAATCGGAAATAGCCTTATCCATAGAGGTTGACTAATAAGTTCTTAGTGATAAAAATAAATACAATGTTGCATTAAGTTTATCCAATCTATTTGATACTGATCTCCTTTGAATCATAGCTCATTAACTCAATAATTCTGAAAACTTAACTGAAGACAGTGACAGTTGAAATATCGATGTCAGATAATTTCTCCGTACGCTAACGTTACTATGCAGCAGTAACCTAGCAACAATTGTTTATCGTTGCTAGGTTACTGTTGCTAAACCTGCAATTGGTTAACTTTGAGTAGTCACTGCTGTCAAGTTTGTAGTTCTGCTCTCAGGTTAGCCAACCGGTAAAGATATGAAATATAATTTTATTCTTCTAATACGAAGACATAATTATGACTTTGCGTGTCGGGAACCGAATAAACCCGATTTGCATTACACGGCTAAAATGCGAACAGTACCAGGTGGCTCATCAATTAAAGTCCGTGACTGTACGTCCAAAAAATGGTATCGGTGGACCTCGGTGAAGTTAGCCGCACGATTTCATTATTATGAACTTTTGTTAGTGCTAATCGTTAAAGAATCGTTAGAGAGAGTTAGAGAGAAAAGAAAAATCGTTAGAGAGTAATTAGTTTTTATGTAAAAACAATTTTAATTTTTCGTGCGAAGTTGGCCCGCAAAAATGGACTTAGACGTAATCTTATTTTTTTAATCGTTTGCGAATCGTTAGAGAGAGATTGAGAGTTACACAAAATCGTTAGAGAGTTAATATTTTATTTGATATTACATCATTTCTAAGAGCGTGACGTTAGCCCACCTCTGTGAATTTTGCCCCCGATATAATTATTCTCAACTTTTGTTAATGCTAATCGTTAGAGAGAGTTAGAGAGAAAATAAAAATCGTTAGAGAGTAATTAGTTTTATATATCAACGATTTTAATTACTTTTGTGACATTGGCCCCCATTCCCACAAAAATGGACGTAGACGTAATTTTTTTTTTTATAATTTGGGAATCGTTAGAGAGAGATAGAGAGTTAAAAAAAATCATTAGAGAGTTTGTATTTTAATTGATATTATATTTCTGAGAACGCGTTTTACCCTAGGACCTAAGTAGGTTGAAATTTAGAAACGTGTGTGCCCCTAATAGGGGATAGAGGAGAGGGGGGGAAGGGTTAGTAGATCCCGCCACTCCCTCCTGCCGAAGATACAAAGTTTTTTAAAATGATTTTTAAGTATGACAAATCTCTTATATGCTGGGGCCACACCAACGGATTATCGCGATAGACATTAACCGTTGGTGTACTACACCACGACTTACCTCGAGAATTTGTTAACGGCATTTACATTGGCGTTTGACGTTGGGTGATTGATAACTCTGGTGGCGGCATTTTAGGCAGATCAAAGAGATTTACCGCGAGAATTATTGCATTGAATGAAGCGGCCACACTTACGTTTCTCATTGAGCACCGTGAGCGCGAGTAGTACCGTGAGTAGTAGGTACTACTGATACATGACATGATGCAGAGGGACGTTATAGTTATGAGTGGTAAAGTTGTGTATTTGATCAACGATCATTTAACAGTGATACCTGATAAGAATACGAAATATTGTTGGTAGTTTCAATTTGATTCGGTCCTAAACTTATAGTGCATCATTTATGCTCTAAACACACAAAAGGTGGATGCTTGTCGGGAGCTGGTCGGGTCGTTTTTAACCCACCGACGGAAAAAGAGGGGTATTATAAGATTAACGTGTGTATTTGTGTGTCTGTATGTTACATCGTAGCTGCCAAACAGCTGAACTAATTCTGATATTTTTTATTTTGTTTGAAAGGTGACTTGATAGAGTGTTCTTAGCTATGATTCAAGAAAATCGGTTCAGCCGTTTGAAGATTATCAGCTCTTTTCAAGTAGATGAATGGATGTGAGCATCTTCCACAGGTCACATCGATTCGAAAGGACATGTCCAAAAATGCTTTTTTATTATTCAATAATTCTAACCAGGATAAGTTAAATATAATTTGGATAGACATCCCAAAAAGTAGCAGCAAAAAGGAGTAAAATGATAATATTACCATCTACTGATCAAGAACATTTTTTTAATTACGATGGAGAATCCTGTTTTATGACTTAGAATCGAGATCGGAAGTGGATGAAAAGCCTTTCGACAAATATGATATTTAAAAACTGAATAATATGCTTTGAATGCAAGTGTTACAGATTTTTTTATGAAATAAAACTTTATTTTTTAGTTTTAAGTAATGATTTATTGATTTTCTTCATTTTCAATGTCTTCTCTTATTAAAATACTGTTGAGAAACTGAGCAGGTGGAGATATATAATTTTGATGCTGGCTCATCCAAGATCATCATCTGCCTAGCCTTTTCCCAACTATGTTGGGGTCGGCTTCCAGTCATGGCTCATCCAAGATACCAGACAATAATGTAATACACTCTATAACTATAGTGGTGTGAGTCCTCTGATCAAACCTGTCTCATGTGATGACGAAATGCCTGGTATCTTCACTAACTTCTAGGTACAGTAAAAGTACCGTTCGGCTGAATATGTTGCCCATAATAAGAGCGAGCCTGTTTAATCTAAAACGCGTTCTCAGAAATAATTTAATATCAATTAAAATATTAACTCTCTAATGAATTTTTTTAACTCTAAAAAAAAAAAACTACGTCCATTTTTGCGGGAATGGGGGCCAATTTCACAAAAGTAATTAAAATCGTTGATAAATAAAACTAATTACTCCTAACGATTTTTCTTTTCTCTCTAACTCTCTCTAACGATTAGCATTAACAAAAGTTGAGAATAATTATATCGGGGGCAAAATTCACAGAGGTGGGCTAACGTCACGCTCTTAGAAATTATTTAATATCAAATAAAATATTAACTCTCTAACGATTTTGTGTAACTCTCAATCTCTCTATACGATTCGAAAACGATTAAAAAAAAAAAATTACGTCTAAGTCCATTTTTGCGGGAAGTGGGGCCAACTTCACACGAAAAATTAAAATTGTTTTTACATAAAAACTAATTACTCTCTAACGATTTTTCTTTTCTCTCTAACCCTCTCTAACGATTAGCATTAACAAAAGTTCATAATAATGAAATCGTGCGGCTAAATTCACGGAGGTGGTCAAATGACCACCTCCGTGAATTTATTTACCTAACGGCTTAACCTCCAAATTAGCAACTTTTTCTTCATGTTGACTTTTAAGACTGGCAAGGTTTGTGGTTTGTTGTGGAAAACGCAAGATTCCAAAAAGAGTCCGCAGGTGCCGTCATATCTGGCGATCTGTCCGGCCGGTTCAAATCTCCAAAACGTGAGATCACTGGTCATCAAATTGGTGTCTCATAATCTGGTCGTTGCCTGAGCTGTGTGACTGTGTGTATGGCTCCATTATATTGTTAACTAATTTTCTATCTGTCTAAAACATAAGTTTCAAATCATAAGTTTCATCAATAACAATATGGCGCCATTTGCTAAACATATGCCACACAGCCACAATGATTATGACATTACTTTTGCCCCACCCTGTATTATAAATTTATAATCTTCCACAAAATGTTATTATTATATATTAATTTTATTTCAATGATTAAAAAGCATTGTGAAAATTATTGTACACTTACTACGTTATAGTTAAAAAAAAATTGTTAAGGTAGGACTCTCACACCCCTAACACGCGCAACGCACAGTGAAGGCTTCCGTAGTTGATGAATATGTATAATATAATATAACTCAATACTGCGCATGCGCAGTATTGAGTTTTTCGATCGCAAAAATAAGTTTGTATTTATTTATTTCTTCGCACTCAAAAAAGGGTACAAAGGCGGAATTAATGCCTGAGGCATTCTCTACCAGTCAACCAAGGGTGGTGAAGAGATGCTAGGTGATCTGATTGACAGGAACAAAGAGAAAAAAAAACATATAATATATCATACATAATGCATTATAGATAAAACAGGTAAGTATTTCAGTATTTTTCGAAAAAACTATGAATTACAAACTAATTTTTGCGATGAGATGAGACTGCATGGCGCCTCGGGGACTGGCGGCGTGAAGATTGTTAAAAGCTTTTAAATGTATATAGGTAGGTACCTACGTATTGGGTAACAGCGCAGTTTTATATTGATAAACAAACATTGATGTTTTATTATGTGGATAAGGTTGGTTATGTCAACACAAAATAAATATTTAAATATTATCGATGAGAGTTTTATTTCGGCCTCAACCCTAACACCCAGTTTTTGGAATGATAATTCGTCAAATAGTGGCCATTGGTCTAATCTCAAATTAATCGCTTGTCTAACTTTGCGGCCCAAGCCTAACCGAAAACGACTCGCATTCGAATATCTGAATTATGAGGTAGGTACTTAGTACCTACGCTACTCATGCAACTTGATTGATCGCGAGAGTATGACTATTGACTGTCCTATGACAAATGAATATTACTAATACAGGGTGTTAGGGTAAACACCGTTATCCTTGAAACCAGTGGTTTGGTGTCATTTATAGAACGTAAAATCAATGGAAAATTACGATTTTGTTTTTCTTTTTTTTAAACTACGTTTTACCACAAGAGACGCAAGTTCGTTGCCCTATGCGCTAGGGCAACGAACTTGCGTCTCTACACCGGCGGGGGGTGCGGGGGGTGACCTGACCGGCCACGAGTGCGACCCCTCCCTCAGTTTGTCAGCTGTATCGCTAGCGAGCACGGTGTCGGAAAAAAACTTTTTAAAATATTTTAAAGAAAATAACGTTTTTTTGTTGTTGTTTTCGGTCATTTATGTTTATATTTAAGTCAACTACCCATGGTTTGAATGACAAGACTGTTTACCCTTACAGCCTGTATTCATACAAACGACCACGACGACCGCACCTACTTAGGTACTCGCGCGATTTTCGGTTTACGTGGCCAGAGCACTTTTTGGGTTTCTTTCTAGAATCCATTTTGTAGCGTTATCTCTAAAGCGAACCTTACAATTGAATCCGATAGAGAATCAAACGGTTGTTAATAGCTCGGTTGGGCTCACCGTGGACATCACTATGCAAGCATTAAGAACACGGTGACCGATGAATTCTCCATACAAACGTAATACCAAAATCATTTGCAATTTGAGCATATTTCCACCATATTGTGTTGTTATTCGGATTGAGACAGTATTTATCTAGGCTTCTAAATCCTTTTTTTTTCAAAAAACCTACCTAAAGTAAAGTTATAGCGAATTGAATTTCGAACATTTTTACAGCGTAAATGACATGTTTTCATACTGTTTTTTCTGTATTATAAACAACAATATTTGTAATATTGTTTCAGCAGAAGCACAGTCTATATTATCAAGTTACAAATTATCGATAAAGAATTGGAAAAAAATTAAGTTTTCATTAATCATTTTTGGTATTACGGAACACATCCAAATTTCTCATAAAAATTCAATAGAATTCTATTCGTTTCACGCGTGTCAATGTGTGCGTGGTCGTGGTAGCTGTCTGTATCGCTCCGACAGGCACATTAGCGTAACGTGCCTCTACTACACGCGGGGTTTGTGGTTTGTACACATTCTTCCGGGGTGTTTGTTATCTTATCAGTAAAGCTTTGTTTTGTTTACGGACTTGGAATATTTCTTACGATTTTGATTTGGTTGAAGACATGGACTCCGAACGGTGGGATTTGGGATGTACTTACCTACTTATCTCACAAGTATTACCCAATGATATAGGTACCTATTATAACGTTATAGGTACCTCTTTAGCTACTAATTGTTTACTTATAAACTCAGCCTAAGCAAATAAAGACATTTTTGAAGTGAAAACTTCTTTAGGCGCGTTGAGCACTTTTTGGGTGAACAAAAATCATGGAACTCGCGTCATCGTCACCGCCAGTGCCCGTCCATACGACGCCGCGATCGCGCCGCCGCCGCGCCTCTAAACTGTTCACACGGCACCACAGCCACGCCGCGACCGCGCCGCCCGCCGCCGCGCCATTCCACTTGATCGCCGGCTGCTTGCAAAAGTGCAAGCTACCGGCAGCGGCGGGGCGACGGTGCGGCGGCGGTGCGCCACCGCCGCGCGGCATAATTATATCAAGAACACTACTCAATACTTGACAGTGATGTTTGTCCAGCGTACCCGGGGTAGGGTGATTTGTTTGGACAAGTGCGGCTTTATGGCCTCGGCCTCGGTACGGTTTTTGATCGAACTTTTTTGTGAAATTCCTATTACATAGTATACATACATTACATTGATAAAACTAAAATGAAAAGTTCAAAGTCGTTGAAGTTTATACACTTTTAGTGCCAAGCACCCGGCTCGCAGGTAGAACGATAATTCGTATGTATCAATAGTTATAGGCAGTGCGCCGATGGACTTGACTGACCGGCTGTTATAGATTTGTGAGAGTTGTTGTAAAATAAGTCAGTCTAATTGTTGTAAAACAAGTCATTATTTAACTGTTGGACTTTTTTGCATGTTTGTTTACGCATAAAATGATGTCGAAAGTAAGAGAATAGGAGTGTACCTGTGTCTTTACGCACACACGTAGGTATAATAAAACTCCTGCCGTTTGATTACGGTGGATTATCACCTTATGTAATAGTACTGCAGATAACATAAGGTAACAAGCCAAATCCTATAAATCTGCGTTTTGTGTGGATCTTTGAGACTACATTATGTATTCTGATAATTGTATTTTTTGTAAATAATTCGTTCAGTCGATAATTAACCCTACACGACTTCATCACGATTTGACTTATATTTTTTAAATTATGAATTATCATTATCTCTGAAGTAAGAACCTAAACAAAAGTTTTGTCTTTAACTAATACTTTGCTAATGTACACTTTTATTATTTGACTTGTATTCAGTATTTCAATCACAAGTTTAGTAGGTAAAAGAAATAAGTAAGTACCTACTTACTGAAATAACAAAGAAAAGCCTTAGTTTTTTAAAGTTGAGGTCACCCACCCTAAAGAAAATAAATAAACTTGTACAGGCTTTAAATAAAGACAATAATAATAAATATATCCTAATCCTATTAGTTTATAATTACGCGCCGTGGGTGCAGCGGCGGTACTGCCATACAAGCTGAAAAGCCCGGCTTGCCTTCAAAACCGAGCCAATCAATTAAAAAAAAAAAAAACTACTCTATACTTCCAAGTCAATCCTTCATGTCGCAAGAATTGATAAGAATAATAACATAAAAACTTCGCGCTGCACCAGCCGCGCGCTATAAGTAGGTACAAACAATGCACCGTTGCCAAACTGCCACAGTTGCGATCTCGCTTTAACACTATAGCTTTAGGCGAGATCGCATCCATGAATGAAGACGTCAATTCTGTAGTACATTGCATCTTTCTCGCTCACACGCTTGCGGCAACGGTGCAGAAGCCAGCTTCTAGACCTCTCATTTTTTCATTGTAAATGCGTACGTTTTCGATACTATTAGAATGTACTTATTTTGCAAAATGTTCTAATATTTAAGCCCGGCTTTTGAGTTTTTATGAATGGAACGAATCGTGTGTTTGAAGTTCGCGCAAATGCACTAGCCGCGATGTTGACCCGCGTAAAGTGAGTTACAAGTCCGCGAAGCGACTCAATTTGTCATTGTTTTGAAATAATATTTTGAGATCAGTATTTTATTTTTCAATTGAGGTAATGAATTACCTAGTTTTATTATTTAAAATGATGTGATAGTTATTGCGGCTATGTCATTCCTTATGCTTAGTAGTGTTTTTATCATCAAAATGTGAATTTGGAAACTGTGTTCGAAAAGGTATGTAAATACATTGAGTTTTCTGACAGTAAGTAACTCTTTGCTTCACCGTAATCAACCCCAAATTACTATAACTCGGAAATATAAACAATTAGGTAGGTATTCTTGTCAGTCGAAGAATATATTGAAATTGGCATTCGATTGTTTAGTATGTATAAAGTTAAGAGTATGACCAAACTTAGGTAGCCTAGCTGGTGCCATGAAAGACATCAAAATTTGTATAGTGTTGTTTGTATGGCAATTGTAGTTTTGGTAAACCACTAAAAAACAAACCACTTATTAGAATACATCTCATCAAGATCACAAAACACAATAATTTTCGTATCGAAGATATTCTTTGAAATAAAGGCGTTTTGAAATAAAGATTAGAGTTGGCTATTGTCATTATGGTTAAATAAAAAATGTTATATACCCAATGTAATATCTTATTTAACATTTTCAATCGACTTAAAACTTAAATTTAGTTAAAACAACAAATCGATAATTTGGGGCCATCTAGCGGCTTTTGATAGAATAATTTTTATGTGACAAGCGTTGACAAACTTATTATGGTGAAAAGGTCCTGCGAAGCGGTGTGGTTACGCGCATTCGTTAATAGATGGCGCTTACGACAATTCCGTACTGAAGCCTGAAATAATATGTAGAACTCTTCTTCATCCGTAAATCGCTCACTTGTCTGTTTTTTTAAATCGTTAAAAATCTGTCGGCTTGCCCTGGTTTTGAACCCTAGGCACGCCACTGCGTGGGTGGTCAACTTTAGCGCCGCCGCCTGTCGATTTCCAAGGCCACTCTCGATAACGATGCATAGGTACTAGGTAGGTACCTTATTTGAATGAAATAAGTACCTATCTACTTACTAGATTTTCTCTACGAGGCGTAGATCTCGAGATCCATACTATAATATTATAAGCTCGAAAGTAACTCTGTCTGTCTGTCTGTCTGTATGTTACCTTTTCGCGCCCAAACCACTGAACGGATTACGATAAAATTTGGCAAGGAGATAGATGGCCGCCCGGGGAAGGACATAGGTTACTTTTTATCACGCGGGTGACGCCGCGGGCGGATGCTAGTATAAACATTCATAATATTAGTAGGATTAGTGATATGTAAATATATACATAATATCACTAATCCTACTAATATTATAAATGTGAAAGTTTGTGTGTTTGTTACTCAATCACACGGCTGTAAAAACGCACGTAAAAACGGCTGAATGGATTTGGATGAAAGGCAAACAGATAGTTTATAACCTGGATTAACACATAGGATAGTTTTTATCCCGATATTCCCACGGGATCGAGACTTACGCGGGTGAAACCGCGGGGCGCAGCTAGTAGATATATAAAACTCGTGTCACAGTGTTAGTTGCCATACTCCTCCGAAACGGCTTGACCGATTGTTATGAAATTTTATATGTATATTCGGTGGGTCTAAGAATCGGTCGTAATCTATTTTTCATACCCCTAAGTGGTAGGTAGGCTAGGTAGGTTGGTAGGGTAGGCAGGTACTTAGTGCTACCCGTGCGAAGCCCGAGCGGGCAGCTAGTAATATTATAAATTCTAAACTATTCGAAAGTGAGTTTGTTTGTTTATTTATTTCTTTGTTACTCTTTCACGCTATAACGGCTGAACGGATTTAGATGAAATTTAGCACATGTGTAGACATGTGTTACTTGGAATAGGACATAAGATACTTTTTTATCCCGATATTCTTACGGAATCAAGACTTCAAAAATCAAATCGAAGGGCGCAGATAGTAATCTAATATCTTGAGATATTGACATGGTAAAGAAATTTCCAAAAAACGCATTACTAGTCTGTACATTCAATAACGATTCCCTAAATTAGTCAACAAAAATATAGCAAATAATGAACATACCTAATTATTAATAATAAATATAAAAGCCGATTGAACGACTCGATAAGAATGAATGGAAAATAATAATATCTACTTATCTCTTATCTCACCACGCACACATACACGGCGGCGCACCGAACGAAGTTTGCATGAACTCCAAATTGTAAATGAGAGCATCATTCGGTGGCCCCTTAATATTGGACACTAGCTGACCCGACAGACGTTGTCCTGTCTTAATTTTTCTAATTTTCCCGCCAATTTTCTTAATTTTTTCTTTCATAAGAACCTTCTCCTGACAATAACAAACAACAGAAATAGAATTAGCGAAATCGGTCTAGCCGTTCACGCGTGATGGCGTGACAAGGGAAATACAGATTTATTTTTATATATATAGATTAATCACTACATATTAAAAAACTAAGTCCTCAGCCGCGTCCGTCTGTCTGTTCGCGATAAACTCAAAAACTACTGCATCGATTTTCATGCTGTTTTCACCAATCGATAGACTGGTTCTCGAGGAAGGTTATATAATAACCGAAATCCATGCGGGCGAAGCCGCGGGCATCAGCTAGTTTAAAATAAAAGAAACTAATCCCGACCAGAGAATCAAACCCAGGACCTCACGCTCGCCAGTCGCGCTAGCGGCCAATAGACCAACAAGGCAACCCAATGATACTGGATGACCCGGGGATCGAACACAGGACCAGGGGGCTAAGTCTACTAATTTACAAACTTATCAATGGTCTCGCAATGATAAGTTTTTGACAGATATGCCATACAAAATCTGTCAAAAACACATCATTGCGAGACCACTGACACAATTGTAAATTAGTAGAATTGCCCCCTTGACGCTTAGCAGTCGTGATGGCGCACTAGAAGATCAATGAAAGTCAAGTTAAGGAAATAAACTTATGAATTGTTGAGGCTGCAGCAGCAGCTAGAGGAAGAAATGACTTTTATGCCAGTAGTAGGCTACCGGTCGGTAGGGCGAGACTAGCAACTCGAGATCTCGTGTGCTAAGTCTGGTGTCCAGATTAGCCATTCGAGAACCCGCCCGGCAATCAAGAGATATTATTATTATTAATTTAATTGAAAATGGCTTCTCAAGAAGAATTGTATGATAGGACGCGCGATTGTTTCAAGAACGAGAACAATCTTCTCAGACTGAATCTCGACGTGTCGCGAGATCGAATTCCCTAGTTACCGGTACCTCACACATTGTTATGACACATTTTTCACAGTGAGTAAAAAAACATTACCCTCCTTCTGGGGCAGTCGGGTAAAAAACAAGTGCGAGTCGGACTCTCACTCTCTCATACTGTACGATAATATCGATCAAAAAACGCCGAAAAAAACAAGTTTCCCCATACAATAAACGTGTGTTTTTCGGCTTTCCCTATAATTATTAACTAATTTATTAATTAATTTTTATTATTTGTTGTCACCTATTGGGTACGGTTCATCTCAAACTCAAACTCAAACTCAAAGCATTTATTTCAAATAAACCAATTACAGGCACTTTTGAATTGTCAAAGGGTCGGTCAGTCAGAAAATATGAAGCTAGTTGCCCATTACAAAGCGTAGTAGGTTCCTATGGAGAAGAACGGGCAAGAAACTCCACGGACACTCTTTTAAAATCAGAATATTGTTACAATATGTTGTTTACATCATTCAATGGAATGGATTTATGGAATCATACATGTGAGTACAATGTAGAAAAACGTGCAGGTTAAAAGAGTCCGTAAATAAAAGATAAAACGATACAAAACAATTCAAAAATTAAAATAAATCAAAATAAGCCGTGGCAGCTAATAGATGACCAGTCCCTACTGATGGCGCCCGTTCACGAACATGACGCATGGATCAGCACCATTCAGCTCAACCATTTTGAAGGGAACTTAATGATCCAACACACACGCCACCACCTCATCATGAGATACAGCCCGCTGACAGACCAGACGGACAGCGGCGGCTGACCTATAGTAATAGGGATAGTGTTTGGCAGCATTCGGGCACGGAACCCTAAAAAACGTTCGAAAACTGGTCAACGTCATAAACTTTGTACATACCTACCTAAGCCGACGAATAAATGTCTTCTTTGTTTTTATCTCGACGTTGTTCGAGAATACGTTTAACTCGGAATCGAATAAACTCTGCAGTTTGGTAAGGACTTTTGAGGTTGGCTAACAGAAGAATTTAGCTGGGCTGGTTTTTTTGAGGAAAATTACTTTCCAACAAATAGAGCAACAATTCTCAAACTATTTGATGTACTTACTATTTCCACGGCAACCAATGAACAGAACTGACATTGACGTATCTCAATTACAAGGCTGCTTTCCGAATTAGGAAATAATCGCTGACAGCGCTCACATCGATATCTTGCGTTCCGTTTTAGATATCACAATTATGACAGCTGACGGCTGTCATCAATTCGGAACGCTCGTGAACGCGCTCACAGTCCTCGCTCAACTTCAAAACATAAACATAACCTCAAACAAGAAGGACTGATTGTATATTTTTTGAAAATGGAAGTTCTACTATTTGTTTGTTGGTTGACTCTATCGACTCTGGTCGCCATACTAACGACAGCATCAACGGGAGAAAAGAAGGGATGCGCAAGCGACAAACATTGTCCAATAGGACAGTGTAATTTTAATAAACTTCTTAATATTCAATAAATTATCTAATTAAGTAATGTATAATCTATTTTGTAGTTTTACTTAGAACATCCTTTATCATTTGAATAAGTTTTATATTTAGGTACATTAATGCAACTGATAGGTAAGTAAATGTGAAATTCATTCTTGGCAAGTAGATTTTCTTTTTTTTAAATACATCTTATTCATATACTTAAGTATTTAAAATATTTGAGAAGGGAACTTGTTACCATTGCGCCATGTATTGGGATGGGTATGTAAATAATGTTCAACAATAATAGTAATAAAACATTTTTATTAACAATCAATTAGAATCACAGTATAATCAGACTGAACCTCAGGTACCCTGGTCGCGCTCCAAGCCACAATCTTCTCCTTATTATTATTTATGGTAATATAAGAAAAATATCAAACAGTAACAAAATTCTTATGTACTTATATTATTAACTCCTTATCTATATTAGTAAATATTATGTAAAAGCACAAACATACAGTGCAATTTAAACATTAATAAAATTCACAGATTTTACCAGGTATTTCTATTCAAACGGGTACTGTTCAAATCTTAAAACTAATAAAAAATCACAAGTATATACTTAGTACGTATTAAAACAGGTAAGTACTTACTGATCAACAATCACAGTATACTACTAAGTCAACAGGTACTGATCAAATCTTAAAAACGAATAAAAAATCACAAGTAGGGCTACTAATAATAAAACAGGTGCTGATCATATCTATACTTACATGTAAAGATCTATAAAAAACTTCAATTTAATAGTTGTTGTTAGTCTTGTTACACAACAACTGCAAAATGAATCAGTTCCGTGTTAACAGCCAAAAAAAGCACAGTAAAGTCTTACATCAGAGTATCAGGCCATCGTTTCCAGATGTTGCATTGTGATCCACTATCTTTTTATAATGTTTTTTTTTAAGCTGTTTATTTTTGACTGGCACTGGATACCAGTAACATAATTATTGTATGTTGCACATTGTTCTTGCTATGACGTCATACACCATCTCAAGATGCATTTTTTCTATGCTCACTGTATAATGTGAGTAGCAACAAAATGCATGACTCGTTCCAAATGAATAAAGGTGATGACTCTTGATCTACTGAAAAAAAAAAAATATTAAGAAGGTACTTCCGTTCCTACTAACACTGCAATAATATTGTTTGCAATGATTTTTTTTAATGAATTCTTCAATAATAGCTTAATAGATTTGAATGAAACTTGGCACATAGATAATCATATCCTGGAATAAAACAGGATATTTTTAATAAGTATACTAAAGAAAATACTTTTATAAAATCTGAGAGCAAGTTCTTAAGAATTAACTGTCAACATACTAATAACACAAAATCATAGAACACTTTTATCTTGCTTTTGTTATAGATTAATTATAGGAGTATGCGTAGCCACATAAACTGTTGTCAACATGATGTTATGCAAAAACAACAGGCACATTCAGCTAATAAGTATCTGCACATAACCAGATAATAATATAAAATACTATTACATACATACCATATTGTTTTTTGGTTCATTCAGCAGTGACTCTGTTTCTCGGCTAGGCATATTTGCATCAAAGTCATTCACCAATTGCTGTGACTCTGTTTCTTAGCTAGGCATATTTGCATCAGTCATTCACCAATTGCTGTACATATTCAGTATCTGTAAACAGCAAGAACCAGTTATGTAAACATTTATGATTGATCAGAAGACAATAGCTAAAGAGTGGTTGTATGCACTTTAAAAACTGTAAGATAGCTTTTGCAAACAGACAGCCAAGCAGTTGTGGGCTGTAAAACATTTCCATCATAATCGTTTAAGCAGTGGGCAGAACTGTAAGTGGGCTAAAATTCAGCACTTACCTCTCTGAGCCCTCTCGTATTCCTCTGATGTTAGCATAACAGAAAACAGTCGCCCGTGATTCTCGTCGGCTATATTCATTTGAATTTTCGTGGTTATTACAATATATACATCAAATTTCTTCTTCTTCACAATTTTGGAACTATTGGTACGACTCAAAATAAAACAATACAACTGTCACGTCTGTCACTATGACACTATTTGACAGCCACATTGACAGCGCTCACAGTGATAATAATGTAGGGCATGGTCGGCGTTATCGCAAAATGGCGCATGTCATGACGTCATCTATGACGATTCAAGGGATATCGTTATCGCGATCAAACTAATACGGTACGGGTTTTATCGCGCCCAAATCGATTACAGCGTAATAAGGAACGCACCCTAACATTCTCTGACATTGAAAGAAGTGAATGGAAAGTGGACTTGAAGTGGAAGTTTATGTGTGTGAGTGTATTGTATTTGTATTGATTGAATAATGCGTTTGCATGTAGTGACTAGTGATTGATATTGATACCGTGGTCAGAGATACAGAGCTACCTATAAAAATTGTTTTATTTGAAAGTTTAAAATTACTTGTATAAATACAATCACACGGAACGGAATAAGAATATTGTGGAAACATGACGACAAATGTTCCTCTTGTTGTGAGACTATTGGCTTCTTCAGTATCAGTGGCCAACAGGGCTGGAAAAATTGTTCGTGATGTTATGAGTAAAGGAGAACTGGGAATAGTTGAAAAGGTTTGTGGTCTGATATATAGGTAATATAAAACGAAATAAAAATCACGTCTACGTTAAGTTGTGTAAAGAAAGCAATACTTAATGGGGCCAAAGTTCACAAAATAAGTACCTACCATCATTACATAAAGAGTATTTTTTTACTTGTTAAGTAAATAAGGAACATAAAAACTAACAGAAACTACAATTTCAGGGTAAAGATGACTATCAAACAGAAGCTGACCGATCTGCTCAGCGTTGCATTGTTGCATCACTTGCAGCACAGTATCCCAATGTGAATATAATTGGTGAAGAGGATGGCTCTGATAATGAGGTAAACAATTTCAACATTAAAACAAACCTAATCATTTTTGGCATATTTCATGCACACTTAGCCTGCCTTACAGCTTGTGACTAATGACTTGAGACACAATCCGTAGTAATATTATAAATTCGAAAGTAACCCTGTCTATGTTACCTTATCAGCCTAGACCACTGAACGTTTTCAATCAAATTGTACTAGGAGATAGATGGCATCCACTACTTTGACTACTACTTTTTGTCTGAAAAATAACCCTAAGGGGTTGAAAGTGTAGGTATGGGAAACCTATAATTTTTAAGTTAAATGCGAAAGTGAGGTGCAAATGCATTGGTACAAGCGGGCCATATGGTATAATACATACACAGTTAACTTTTTTTGACTGAGTTAAACTTGTGTTACCTGTATGTCCATTGTCCAACCTAGTTATTTTTTAATTTCATGTTATATAGGTATTTCAAACTGGTTTAATTTTTATCTGTGTAGGAGATTTCTTCTCAGGGATGTGTATATTGGGTCTTAAATGATTTAGAACGTACGTTTACAGTGAAAAGAGATATATTGAAGTATATTAAGATGGCACAAACAGGTAAAACAATCGTTTCCTAAAACTATAACGAGCGTTTCGCGAGCGTGACGTACGCTCTCGCGTTCCTTCGTCCACTGTCGGTTGGCGGGGGTGCGAGGGCGCGGGTGCGAGTGGGGGTGTCGTCTCCCATTGCTGCGCGTAAGGGCTAGTCCACACACAAACGTTAAGGCTCGGCTACATCCTCCCCCTCTGACCCAGACATGCGCCCACGCGTCTGAGTCAGACAAGATAACGCTTAGGTCTACCGCGCCTACGCTTTTCGTTGACCGGGGCTGGCGGTACGTCGCCTACGAATGGGGTCAACTGGGAAACATGGTACCTCCCTAACGTTTCACCGCTACTTACCTTCTCCAACACATAAGTAGTGGAGCTCGCGGGTTCCTTGATACGGTAAGGTCCGTCCCGTCGCGGTATGAACTTCGGCGTCTGTCCGCGGGTAGTGTCGTTACTCCCTTGGGTCTTCAAAAGGACCAGATCACCGATTGAGTAATCAGGTGCAGGGCTACGGCCCTCGTCGGCATAACGTTTCTGACTCGCTTGAACCTTTTCGTGTACTTCCCTAGCTTCAAATAGCACGGTTGACATTCTCTTAAGGTAAGGAGTACGGTTCGTCACGGCGTTGTCACTTTCTACAATGGTGCGCATGTCGGCGATGACGTCGGCCGGCGCACGCATCTCTCGTCCAAACGTCAGGTAAGCCGGTGAAAATCCGGTGCTGCTGGTCACTGCAGAGTTCATCGCGAAACTTATCGCGGGTAAGTGAGCGTCCCAGGTGTTGTGATCTTTCCCTACGAGAATAGCGAGTTGGGGCTTTAGATCACGGTTCTTCCTTTCCACATCTGTAATTTAATTGTTGTTCTACTGAATCTCAGACTAGGGTACTGAATCAATATTTTATCATGATAATTGATAATGTACAGAAGGAGAAGAAGCCCAATTTGTCAAAACCATCAAATACAATTTAAAATATATAGGTTGTAAGGAACATCAATGGGCAATCTGTTACTGTGAATTCAGTTTGCTTTTATCATTATATAAAACAAAATTCATCACAAAAATCGAGCAGTGCCTCCTATACTATGTATAGGTTTGCAGTGCAACAGCACAACTCTACATGCTACTAATGTAGTTCTTTTGAAATGTGCTGGAAGGCACTGATAAAAAAATACACCTGCAGATTATTGTTAATTTTTAAAATTCAATATTTTTGTAGTCCAGCTGTATTTCAAAGCAATTTAAAAATGATAAATGTCTGTCATAATAATGTAATACTTGAAATTAACCAGGTTTTGCAGATAATTCAGTATTAAACACCTGGGCAGTGGGCCTTGAGCCAGTAACAAGCTGAGCTACCTCCTTTAGTTTATTGTGCTTTCATTTTTAGACATATTATGATTATTAAATTGTATATTTATATGTGAGAGTCAAGGTTAAAAAAATAATTGTTCTCTTAATTGTTTTGTGAATGGCACTTCGATCCACACAGCTCAGTACAGTCACGGACTTTAATTGATGAGCCACCTGGCACTGTTCGTATTTTAGCCGCGTAATGCAAATCGGGTTTATTCGGTTCCCGACACGCAAAGTCATATGTCTTCGTATTAGAAGAAGAAAATTATATTTCATATCTTTACCGGTTGGCTAACCTGAGAGCTAGAACTACAAACTTGACAGCAGAGTGACTACTCAAAGTCAACCAATTGCAGGTCTAGCAACGATAAACAATTGTTGCTAGGTTACTGTTGCGATAGTAACGTTAGCGTACGGAGAAATTCTCTGACATCGATATTTCAACTGTCACTGTCTTCAGTTAAGTTTTCAGAGTGATTCAAAGGAGGTCAGTATCAAATAGATTGGATAAACTTAATGCAACATTGTATCTATTTTTATCATTAAAAACTTATTATTCAACCTCTATGGATAAGACTATTTCCGATTAAAAGTAATTTATTTGTCATCTCATATTTCAACTGTCACTGTCTTCAGTTATGTTTTCATAATTATCGAGTTAATGAGCTATGATTCAAAGGAGGTCGGTATCAAATAGATTGGATAAACTTAATGCAACATGTATTTATTTTTATCATTGAGAACTTATTAGTCAACCTCTATGGATATTTCCGATTAAAAGTAATTTATTTGTCGTCTTGTTTACGAGCTTGCGATTTGAGTTCGTGTTTAATCGTGTAATCTCGTGAATGTATGAAACTGCAAAATTGAAAAGTTTGAAGGTGGCTCATCAATTAAAGTCCATGACTGTACCTCTCAAGAAGTTGTATTTTATTTATAGTATTATATAGTAAAATATGTATTTGTCAATTTAGGGTGATGTTGCCAGTGACTGGTTAATATCTGAAGCAGACAAAGATGTGTTATCTTTGGAGTGCCCTATTCACCTTCAGAGTGTCAAAGAGGAGGACATAGTTGTCTGGGTTGATCCTCTTGATGGCACCTCTGAGTACACTCAAGGTAAAGACTGATTTTATTTTATACATAGTCAGATTCATCTCCCACAGCAGAGCGCCGTAAGCGCCCTATTCTAGTTCATGGAAGAGACGTCATTACGGCGGGCGACGTGTAGGCTACTCGGCACCACAACACTAAGTTGTAGTGTGTTTGCCGTTATATTGGAAATATTTACATTTCCAATTTTACACCTTCATAAGTCATACCAACACCCTTCTGTTGTAACATGCATTGTCATAATCAAATCTATATTTTAATGTTTGAAATTATTTATTACAAGTATGTAAAATAATTCTAGGTGCACTAATGTTGAAGAAAGATCCATGGGAAAGATGGAAAATGTACATAACTCATCCTTTTATAAGTGTGAAGTGGTATTTAAGTTTGCTCCAATCAAATTATGGTAAATTGAAGATTTGCATTGGTTTTTGAGCTTTAGTTGTTTAGAATGCACTGTAGTACTTAGTATGGACACAGTGGAACATGGTCAAGAATTTCGTTTTTATGTATGTATTGTACATATTAATCAGATAAAATTTAGTACCCTAACCAATGTAATACTTAATTAAACTAACTTGATATTTTATGTTTTTATTTCTGGCTGTACAGAAAACCTGATTTCATGTTCTAATTACTTCCTATAGATACCTAGTTAAATAATAATTGAAATCGAAGAAATTGCATGTTGCATGGGTGTTAGAATGAATTAATTATAACAAATAATTTGTAAATTGTTACAGGATTTCTTGAACATGTGACTGTTTTGATTGGCATATCAGTCAATGAAAAACCAGTGGCTGGTGTAATTCATCAGCCATATTACAAAACCATGTTGGGAGGGGAGAAGATAATAGGCAGAACAATATGGGGGCTACAGGAAGTAGGTGTGGGAGGGTTCACCCCTGCGCCTCCACCTGATTCCCTCATCATTACTACCACCAGGAGTCATTCCAATCCACTGGTTGAGAAGGCATTGCAAGTCATGAATGCTGCACAGATACTTAGAGTCGGTGGTGCAGGTTATAAGGTGTGAATTTGAGTGCTTTTGATTACATTTTGCTCACGTGTTTCTAACGACGTTTTTTTAGCTCACTTGCGAGGAAAAATTTAATCATCACATTACAAAACTTAATCATTTTGTGAGAATTAGGTATTTGTGAGTGGCTTGCGGAGATTTTTTTCGTGGGTCGTTCCTTCGCATTTTGAAGGAGAGGCACTGACTCGAAAAAAATACAGGACGTATCATTTCAAAAAGATTTTTCATTGTATTGTTGAGAAGTAAGACAACAACCAATTTTGCGCATTTATGCATATATGTAGGTACACATAAAAGACGGAGTCATTAACAACAATACTTTTATAGGTTCTGCAACTACTAGAAGGGAAGGCGTCAGTTTATGTGTTTGCCAGTCCTGGCTGCAAGAAATGGGACACGTGTGCACCAGAAGCGGTCCTGTCAGCCGCCGGAGGAAAACTGACAGACATTCTTGGCGACTTCTATAAATACGGTGGGGCAGAGTTGCACCCAAATAAAACCGGAGTGTTGGCGGCTGTTTCTAAAGACTTACACAGTTACGCATTGAACAGAATACCGCAAGAATTAAAAGATACACTTGCTAGTAAATAGCAATATTCTGCAAAATAATTTTATGACACTCAAAACCGATCATATTAAATGTAAATAAAACCATTTTGATGCCCTTCGTATTGTTAATATACTTATATTAAAAAAAAGACAATGACTGCTCTAATTAATCAAATTAAAATAAGATATTAACATAAATTGACCATATTTTGTTACTTGAAAATTGTGTATTATGACGTACTGTGAATCAATACTTTGGATTATTAAAGCTTGCTTTTATACTTTTGCAACATTTTTCTTAATTCCCTCCTGAGGATTTTACCAGAGGCGTTTTTAGGTATATCTTTGAGAAATATCACTCCGCCTCGTAGATGTTTCGCTGGTGACACCTGATAAAGAAATTCATATCTTAATACTTTGCACTAATATTTTTTATCAATGTTTTATCGAGAATAATGTTCATATCTTATACAAATATAAAATATAACATCACGTCTGTAATCCCAGAAGTGTTAGACACAGGTGTTATGTGTAAGTTCCATGTAATAAATAGGGGACCAAAAATACCATCATAAATGTTTTTTTTTACTAGTAATAATATAGAATGTAAATGGTTAACCTTTTCACCGCTCACGTACACAGAACGCGATGCGCTCGCCAGCGCCAAGCTATAAATGTATAACGAAATATATAGTAAACAGTAGTGCTGAGGGAGATGACTATCGATAAATGAAATTTATACGCCTACGACAGGCTTTTTTTTTATAAATTTACGAATATAAATAAAAATTGATTCAATATTTCCATATTTATTTTATTTCACATTATCGTGAGTAAGAAAAACCAGTATAAATTATAATTATTTAGTGTGGAAAACTAGAAAACCCTGTTTTCTAGTTTTCCACACAAAATAAGCCCTTAATTGTCTTAAAATCGGCAAAAACAAAAAGTCGTACCATTTTTAATGTCCCCTGAGCGCCAAGGACTTTATACAAAGTCGGCCAGTGATGGGACGCGAAAGTTATCATTGTTTGATTTCGTCCGTGGAAAAATATATAAATACTAATATCGAAATCAATTTGAGGTCAGTAAAATATGAACTTATAAACTACTTTATAGCAAAGGGAAAATTTACCAATTTCGACCTTCAGATGGGTGCCAAGCCGGAATTAAATAGTTGTAGTTATTGTTTACCAATCCTTGTCGATAATTATATTCCCATCTCTACAAAAAGGTTAGTTGTAACTGCCCCGAGGGCCACGGACTACTATAGAAGTCGTTCTGTGACGTCATAAGCGTACGAGTATCAAGGTTACTTTGGCATAGTGCAGAAAATAAACAGGAAAGCGCGCACGCATCCTTCTTTCCCGCTTTGCTTGTGATAAGATAAAATTAATAAACATTGGACTGATGAGTTACTAAAAATTATTCACGGTGTACGTAGTATTATAATATCTGTGACGGTGTGGAATCGGAGTCGGAAGTGGAGGATATTGACACAAAAGACGATGATTCTGATGTAATTCCAACTATATAATAATCATAGTCTTTCAACCGTTCTAGATAACCAGTTTACTTTAGCCACTTAAACCCATAATCCAATATCTTTGTTTCCATATCCTGTCAAGTCGTACGAGGGGCCGAAGCCAAATTGCAGAGGCCCGTACCTCTGCGATTTGCCTTCGGCCCCTCGTACTCTTTCCAAAGTTCCAGGACCCCAGGGTCCCGAGAATTGTCAAGAGACTTAAAAATAATACTAACGTTATTCATCAAAAAGTAAATAAAAACACGGGATAGACAAAAATCAAAGAAAGAAAGATCATAGACATCCTTAATCAGAATTGAATTTAACGTACTCTGAGCGCCAAGGACTTGAAATGAAGTCAACAGATGACGTAATGAAACAAATAGAGATGTACCACATTTCTTATAGCTCTAATTGAGTTATGCATTTTTCTCTTATTTTTTTATAATTTATACTGGTTTTTCTTAATCACGTTAAAACAAATATGGAAATATTGAATCAATTGTTATTTATATTCGTAAATTTATCAAATAAAGCCTGACGTAGGCGTATTAATTTCATTTATCGATAGGAACATACCCTTAGCACTACTGTTTACTATATATTTTGTTATACATTTATAGCTTGGCGCTGGCGAGCGCATCGCGTTCTGTGTACGTGGGCGGTGAAAAGATTAATATTAAAACAACATTAGTACTTTGGATGCAACGAATTCGACGAGGTCTTTTTCTGTGACGGTTGAGTTTGGCTGCGCTACCACAAACGCTAGCGGCAGTTCACCGGCGGCCTCGTCCGGCAAGCCCACCACGCCCGCATCGGCCACCCCGCTGTGCTGCAGGAGTAGCGCTTCTAGTTCCGCAGGCGCAACCTAAACAAATATTTCCGATTTTATAGACTTTCAGTTTCGTCCAGGAACAAATTATTCTACGGAAAACTAACAAGTTTTTGGTTAATTTTGGAACAAATAAGATACAAGAGTCCTTGACGACCAATTGAATATTAATGAATTCCGGTCACAAACAAATCTAAACATTTAGCGGTAAAAGTTGGTACCTATAACACAGCACTGATAAATAGCCAGCTCATAAGAGGTATTCTCCGTATTAACTTTACCTGGAAGCCTTTATATTTGATGAGCTCTTTTAGTCTGTCCACAATATAGAAATAACCCTCGGTGTCATAGTAGCCGATGTCTCCAGTTCTAAGGTAACCTTCGCTGTCCAGCAGCTCGTCACTGGCGGCGCGGTCGCCCATGTAGCCCTTCATACGCAATGGGGATTTGATCCAAAGTTCACCTTCTTGGCCCGGCCCTAACTTTTTTCCATTTTCGATATCAATAACCTGAAAAAAGAATGAATCAAACAATCAATTATTGTTTTTGTTGTATTATGTCACCCAAAGAATGTGAGAACCGTTAGTTACGTCAATTACATTTTTACCAATGGATATTCAAACGTATCGATATAGAAATACGACATAAATTGCTATGCTTTAAAATGACATCGAGGGATTTCATTGCACGGCATTGAAAGACGCGCCACGGGCTCCCGCGGCGTACTGCGGTAGGCAATGGCATGCCGAGGACTCCGGCGCTGGTTGTGATATACCGCGGGGCGCCCGCGCCGCCGCCGCCGCGCCGTGGCAAGGCGCTGGAATGCCGCGGTATCTAAACGGCTAGTGTGCGCTGACTGACGGCAAAATCCTTTGCCATCCCGTCCCGGTCTGCGTGGGCCTTTAGCTGCAATAATACTTATTTTTCCCACTTTGCCTATGTAGATGATGTTATAATAACTTCTTGTTAATATACATAGCAGGTAGTGGTAGGTTAGGTTAGACACAACTAAAAAGAGAAAAACAAAAACTTTTTACAAAAAAACTACCGAATCCTTTTCCTTAAGACTTTCACAAAAAAAAAACGGTACTTGGGGACATTTGCACTATATCGATGAAAATTGGAAAGAAGGTGTATTATGTGCGCCGCTATACAATACAATGGTGTAGCGAAATTACGAAAATAATTATTAGATTGAAATTCATATTACTTACTGGAAAAAAGAAGCGGTAAAAATATTGGTAAACGAAAGCTATCATTCTATTGATTGGTACAGGTGGGCACACAATTCTTGAACAAGTAACAATAACTTTGGTGATGAAAATACATAGTAGGTCATTTGTTTTTTTTTCATAAACTTCCGAAATTATTACATAAGTCGGGTCTGAGTTTGGAAGATATATCTAATGAATTCAATTTTTAAGAATTATACTGGTAGGTATTATACTGAAGAAATTCGTCATTTTTCCGCTGCGACTACGCACACTATTTGTATCATGTAACGTTAATGTGAACACAATCCAGAGGCTTTCACAGAAATTATTCGTAGTCATCTAATTCCGAAGCTATTACTAACCCTTAGTGCATATTGGGTACCTACTTCCAAAGTAAGCGATTTGATTATTTGAATGGTGCTCAAGCCCGAAATTCTATTTTTCCTCTCAGATCTTTGGTACCTATACCTACAATCATCTCCAAACCGTCGCTATGCAGTGAAAACCTTGTGATTGCAATAAACGTCATTTTGCAGGGCAAGATAAAAATTGTCTGATAAATGGCCGTCATTGCCGTCTCCGAGGCTCTCATTATCTAATAGAAGGCATTAGAAGTGTGCACGTTCGTTTTAAATTGCAATCAGACGTTTTCTAAACAACAAATACATTTCTTTACGAGGAACGCCGCCGCCGCGCCGCCGTGCTGCCGGGCGCGCGCCGCCTTCGTTTACTGTCGCTCTCACTGTTTGAACACGTCAGCGAAGGCGAGCAAATATCGGTGCCGATCGGCGATTCGCATTAACTAGCCTTCTCCTGCTTTCGTTTGCTTGGTGGTAAGAGATGTTTTTAATTTGACAATTGAGATTATCTTATTAACCCCAATTTTCGCGTTCATTCCCAGCCCCCCCCCCCCCCCCCCCGCGGGGATTGCCACTGGAGGCAAATGGGAATAAAAATTCCCAGTCGCCACCGGCGGTGACTGGGAAGTCATTGCCTCCACTTCAGTTTCGCTGTATTTATTAAGAAGACGAATTAAAAATATTATAACAAAACACCGTTAAATCACTGATATATTAAGACTTTTATTTAGTGACGTTACTCATATTATGTAGTATTCTGTCTCAGTTATCCTTTTGTCCCTGATAGATTTTATTAAGAAATTATTACTATATCTTTCTTGCCTAATTTAATTAATGTCTTTAAGAGTCTGTCTGTGATACAAAATACCAGTTTAAATGTTTAATTTTAACAAGTTTATTCATACCGAAATAAAAAAAAAATCAATGCACTTCGTCTTTTTTTAGAGATTAGAGGCAGGTTTAGGATAAGTTACCTCATCCTTTTATTCTCTACGATGGAGAAAGCAATGTATAGCGAAACTGAAGTGGGGGCAATAATTTCTCAGTCACCGCCGCACAGTATTGTTTTTGCCTCGAAAAACGGACATCCCCATTTTATTAACTTATACGATAGAACAGGTGATTTTCAAAGTAAGAGTAAAATACCGATGTGCCAATTTTACACCAAACACGAGTAATAATTTTTTGAATATATTTTTTAACTTTTCTTAATTAATTAATTACAAAAAAAGTACGCATTATTTTACCCTTTTCTTTATTAAGTGTCATAAAACTATATTAAAGATATTAGAAAAAAAATACAAAAGAGCACTAACTAGTACAGATGTAAAGAAAAATGCTTTTTTTGTGTTTTTAGATTTTGATTTTTCATGGTTGTATCTTTGCTTAGTTGGATTCAATATTTATTGTAAATCATCTTTAGACCAGAACCAATTACTAAAAAAAAAATACACATCCTAATCTCGCGGTATCTAAGAGTTATTCTCTTCTAAAGTTTTTTCTGATAATTTTGATATTAGGGTAAAAAAATATTTTTATTTTTTTTGTGGGTTAAAATTTTATGTTGGATTTTATTTTATCATAGTATAATACTTACTTATCTACTTACATATTTACACCCACTCTCATAAATTTTACAAATAATATTCTTGTAACTACTTATTATGTTTACATCTAACATACAACTAAACTTTAAAAATTTAACTAATATTGTTTCATTCATGTCAAGCCAAGTGCGAAGGTGAACAGCACACCTTACACGAACCATTTTGAGGTACTTTCGACCACCTAAATCTATAAGACCAATGAAGTTCGTTAACGCAAAACTCTCAACAGTTGCAAACAAATAATTGACTTTGAAAACTTACCAAGTTCCATATACATATATAGTTGCAGTAGCAACCTAATAAACTATCTTTCAGATTAGAAGTATTTAATTTACTGACGAAACTAGACAAGGATGAAGGTAGTAAGTTCCGCCCTATTGACGTAGATTTTACTAAAAGAACTGTTGCTATTTTAAGATCGCTGAATATGCCACTTTCTTATAAAGATAATAAACAAGTCAAAAATGTGATTTCCAAATTTACTGCCAAATGTGAAAAACTGTACAAAAAATGTATAATTAAAATACAATACAATACAATATTCCATGAAATTTTTCACCAAAAAATACCATAAATGGTTGAACGAAAACTTTAAAAGCGATTTTCCCAAAAGTAGCGAATTAGAAATGGAACAGGTCGGTCCAGGTACTCGTCAAAATGTACCTGGATACTCCCGGATACTCCCGGAGGCTGAAGAGCACCGGCTGTGGCGTTATCCACAGCTTCACAAACTGCCACTCGTGGACCAAAATGAGGGTTGGCGCCCTCACGCCCTCCTCGCAATAAGTCAGCCGGTCGGAGCCCGGACAGACATCCCTCAACAGGTCGGGTCAAGTCCTGTTGAGGCAAAGTGGCGCCATGGGTCTTTTGCGGCTCCATGGTGCCTCACCCCCGTTCCTCCAGACAATATGTAGAGGTACTGGGTTTTGACTTAAGTCTAACGAGGGCGGACCCCTTCCTCATACCACAAATTGCCCTTCATTGGATAAATGAACTTAAATTCGTATATTGTACATCATACGTATTTAACGTCGTATGATATTAGTAAACTTACAAATATCCAAACAAATATCTAAACGGCTAAAAAATTGTTCATTTACAAAACTAATAGGATTACTAGCATTATAGTTCTGTATTCATTTTAATTTAATTTACTTTTTAATTATTTATAAAATAATATGATGATGTATCATTAACATTGTGAAAATCAATGATATTGTAACAAACTCAAACTCAAAGCATTTATTTCAATTAAACCATTTACAGGCACTTTTGAATTGTCAAAAAGTCGGTCAGGTAATATTATTTTTAGATTCGTTAAATAAGAATAAAAAATAAACATTAAGTTCGTAATGTCAGAAAAAAATAAAAAGAAGGGGAAGCAACTCTTTCAGATAACCATATTATAAATATTATGTCCTTAATTTTTTTTTACACATAATTATTATTTTACATTCTTAAATATTTCTTCAAAATAAATAAATAAAAAACTTTTAAAATATAAAAATAGTAGCCAGTAAAATAGTAGCAAATAGTAGTAGTAGTATCGGGAATTAACTTTTTCACAAAAAAAAACATAAAAAAAAATACGTCTTGTGTCAACCCTAGCGCCGAAATTTCAAAATCCTGTAAATTCTAGATACCATAAGATTTGGATATGATATTTTAAATCGGAACTTCTTAGTGCCAAAGCAACATCTTGTGTCGATATCGCATCCAAATGCCATGAAATAAGCCCATAAAAAAATAAAATCGAAAATATGTAAAATCGATGTTACTCACACACCGGTTAACAATAAAAATTGAGTGTTTGCTTGATAATTTACTTAATATAAAGCATCGAGTAATTGCAATCAAAGATATAACAAAAACGGATTGGATCTGAAGTTATAGCGATTTCTATGGCTTTTATGGAAACCATAGAATAACAATTAAAAAATTTATATCTCCAGGTTGGGACAAAATTGTCAAACTGGTATTTTACTCTTACTTTGAAAATCACCTGTTCTATCATATAAGTTAATAAAAAGGGGATGTCCGTTTTTCGAGGCAAAAACAATACTGTGCGCCGGTGGCGACTGGGAATGAACGAATTTTCGTCGACGTTTTTTCAATTACAATTTAATAATGTTATTCAAAACATAATCGTTGGCTAAAGTGGTGAGATATAAGTTGAAACCTTATAAATACAGATGAATGTGTAACTAATTCCCTTTAGTGTGTGATTGCGTAAGAACTGAACCTGAACAGGTTTGTTTATATTTTCATCAAAAAGTTTTGGAACAGATTATAGAGAGTCATCTTTGTAACTGGCCTCTAGTCCAGGTTGTCGCTTTAAAAAGCTCGATGGTGTTTAGTTAGTGAAGGAAGTGTACAGGTACCTTGACACTCATGCCGGGTGCAGGCGTTCCACAGGAGCCCACCTTCTCTCCACTCGTCAGGTCCACAAGGCAAGCCATTGTTACTTCTGTCAAGCCATATCCTTGTTTAATAAAGTCGATGCCTGTCCTGCAAATGAGTAACAATTCAGAATACAAATGCGTAACGTTCCGCTTCTATTTCCTTTTAGAAAATCTGAGTAGGTACCATTGACTACAAACAGGGGGAATAGAATAACAAGACATATTGCGACCGCTAGGAAACCGGAAATTTATCAGAAAATTAGAAAGAATCTTGTCAAATTAAAACGATCATTCACTAAATATTTTAGCGAAAATAAATTCAAAATAATACTTATATCAAGTATATTTTTAAATCAATAAATAAAACAAAATAACTTCTGTTCTTCGTTTTAAAACACCATCACCAATCACAGTGTAGTGATGTTTGAGGATTCATGTGTAAATATATATTTATGCCTTTTTTAACGCCCGACGTATATACTTGTATACCTAGAGAGCAAAAAGAGAGTTTAGTCATTGCTAGAGAGGAACTCCTCAACAACTTATAGTAGCCATATCGTGTTTCGTTATGTGTATCGTGCTCTCTCGTGACGTAGTTGGGCGCGCTTCGCTCGCTCGTTTTACGAGTTGCACTTGCTTACGTTGCTTGCTTGTCTTGTGGGGGGGGGGGGGGGGGGGGAGAGAAGTCGCTTAGCTTGCTCATCCGTGTAGTCTGTGGGCTTGCAGGCTTGCTTCGCTCGCTCGTCACGAATCTGCTCTCGCTTCCCACCGTTAAGTCAGCCTAACTTGATGTGCATGTAACCACTTCTCATTAGTTGCAAGCTTTGCGCTATAGTGGCCGGCAAAGTGATGGCACCGATCGATTAGATTTTTTTAGGAAACACTTCTCGCTTAGTTAAGTAAGGTTTGAGCTGTGCTATGATTAAACGTTTTTGAAAACAAAAGGCGCGGACCCGAGCTGCTCTTCTAAATAAACCAATCAGGTATGTTGTTATTAACGAGAAATAAATATTACCTTTCCGAAACAGCTTTCTGAATATCCTTTGATAATGGTGCAGCCCCACACCAAACCTCAACTAATGACGACAAATCATATTTTAGAACCAGCGGATGTTTCGCGAGGAACACAGCCAGGGGTGGCACTATTGTTGTCATATTTATCTGAAAATGATTGAATACTTTTAATACGTTACGCTTAACAGACTGAAGTTGTGAATAAATATAATTAAGGTAATATTTCAAAAAAAAACGAGAACGTAGGTAATTAAGCCGCGCCGGCGCACACATAGGACTTAAGATTTGCTAGGCAACATAACATGGCGTTAAAATAAATTATATATCGTGTGTCTCGTGGCACGTGTCCATCTTTGGTCAGAAATGCGTCTAGGTGCTGATCCGTTATGAATTTATGATAATAGTGTTTTGTGGTGCTGATTGTTTTGTACCTAGCTAGCTCATAGCGTCGCGCCGCGGCTGTCCAGCTAAGACAAGGGGTTACACTGACCTTTTTGGAGATGTTGGTAGTCAGATGGGCAGTGCTTGCAACTGGACTGGCACACATAATTATGGAAAAATGAATGAATACGGAACAGGTGTGAACTTCCTAGGTAGGTAAGGATTGCAGCATAAATGGCTTTCTGTCGAGTCTGCCTGCCTTCTTGGGAGGATGATGTGATGATATGAACGAAATACAACTATAATTTTAGAAGAAAAATTTAAAACATTAAAGCAATAAGTACGTTGAGATCATAATAATTATGAGTTTGTAAATATGGCTCAAAATGTTGTGTCAAAACAAACAAAAATACTTACTTTATAATTTTGAATTGTTTCCAAGTACTGCTGTTCATCAAAACGAATTAAAAATACAATTTTTGTATTCATTGCCATTACAGCAAATGTTGTAATGAAGCCATAAGCATGGAACCATGGTATTAGTGACAAACCAGTTACTATGCCATTATTTTTTAGAGCCTGTACATAATCAAAGTAGTACCTAGGACAATAAAACAAATGTGTAAATGGATAAAGAAGTTAATCATACAGCTTCATAATTAGTATGACCTACTAGGCATTCACAATAATGGAAGTCTTTAGGGTTGAGTGTAGTTAATTATGAAGACATTGTAATACTTACCTATTTGTATTGTATCAACATTCAACTAAATGTAGGTGTGGTATTTCTTTACTCTTCCCACCAATTTTTTTCATTTCGAAGCAATATCATTGAATACTCATTGATGGAGATGGAACCATTTTGAATTGAATTGGCAAATGTATTCTCAAACTTTTTGCTCAAAGACTTCACTCAATCCAAACACCCGTGATGTATAATTACCAGTGATAGGAAAAGGTAGTGCCTATTTGCCTAAACTTCGAAGAACAGAGGCAAGAAACGGAGACTTCTTTAGGACTAAATTTTTTCCGGGACATCTGTCCCGAAATTCAGGACAACACTTTTAAATACATTTAAAAAATATGTTATTTGGAATAAGTAATTCGTCTATGTTTACCTAAAGTTTGCGACTAGACAAACGATGTACGCGCCTTTAACCTCAGTCGATGTTGAAAGGTCGTTTTCAACTTATAAATGGATTCTTAATATAAAACGAAATCGCCTGACAGTTGAAAATATAGAAAATATTTTTTTCTATATTTTCAACTGTCAGGCGATTTCGTTTTTTGATTGTGTATTTTAACTTAGATAACTCATCTGACAAAGAAAATTTCGGTTCTGATCTTTCTGAACTTGACGAATCGAATCAAGATGATTAAATTAAAATCGTTCTTTATTTTTTATGGTATTTGTAACACAAATAAAGATTTTCAAATTCTTAGCAATTTTTTATGCATCAAGATCTGTATCAACACCGAACAGTTAGTAGTTCACTATTAAAACTGATTGTCCTAAATGTTATACTTCAAAGGTTAATTTGTACTTTGATTTCAGTTAAAATTGCATCACTCAACCTCAGTAAAATAAATATGACATAGATAGATAAACAGAAATTTGTAACTTAAGTTTTTTCCCTCTGTACATTTTGTTTTCATGTTTCAAATCAAATCTAAAATATTTATTTGCTAAAATATGGTACAATAGATATTACAGTCATTTTGGTTTCCGCATATTCTGCCATGTTATGGCGTGCAAATACATTTACATGTCAATTAAAATTATTAGAATTACAGTCATTATGATTATTAATATTATTTAAAATTATTACAAATTTACATTAATTATAAGTTCCATCGACTTATCCTCCAAATATTCCTTAATGTTATAATATTTTTTATATAGTAATAGTTTAAAGAGACTTCTTTTGAACAATGTCAATGGCAAATCCTGAAGGGAATTTGGCAAATGGTTATAAATTATAATAGACATGCAGTAGACGTTTCTCTTGAACAATTTTAATTTTATTTGTGGCAACCGTAGTCTGTCTTTATGGCGTGTCCGGCTATTTAGCTTGTCACCAATATTTTCAAACTGATTATAATTCTTTTTAACAAAAATACAAATTTCCAAAATATACAAACATGGTAGTGGTAATATATTTAGTTTCTGGAACAGTGGCTTACAGCTATCTAAAAAGTGAGCTCCACATATTGCTCAGACACATTTTTTTTGAGCTTTGAAAACTCTGTCAATGTCCACTGAGTTACCCCAAATTATAATATCGTATCTAAGTACAGAGGATACGTAAGCATGGTAAGCAGCCATTGCAGTATCAAGGTTGACAGTTTGCCTGATTCTTTTCAGGACATATACAAAACGATCTAGTTTTTGCAGGATTTTATCTATATGTGGTTTCCAACTGCAGTTTTTGTCAACGGTTATACCTAAGAATACACATTCATTTACGGTAGTTAAGTGGGAATCTTTATGTTGAATGTCTAGATTATCTATGTGTGCGTTAAATGTCTGAAATTGTATTATGTTTGTTTTCGTCATGTTTATTTTTAAGTTATTTTTATTCAGCCAATTGATTGCATCGTCTAAAGCTTTAAGAATGTCGTTTTTCAAATTAATGTTATTGTCACTTTTAATTATTAATGTCGTGTCATCAGCGAACAATATGCAATCTTTGCTTATTGCCTCCGGCAGGTCGTTAATATACACTAGGAAAAGAAGTGGGGATATGATACCCCCTTGTGCTGTGCCATAATTATTTTGTCTATATTCAGACCTAAAGTTTTTTTGTTCATTTTGGCAAGTTCTTGTTATTTCTACACATTGTAGTCTTTCAGCAAGATAGCTTTCGATCCAGTCGTTGGCCTTTCCGCGGATTCCATAATGAGAAAGTTTTGTGAGTAATGTTTTATGACAAACAAAGTCAAAGGCCTTCGTCATGTCTAGAAAGACGCAGCCTATTTTGGACTTTTGATTAAGACTTTCAGTGATGTGTTTTACTAACGAGAAACATGCTGAAGCAGTAGATCTGCCCTTCCTAAAGCCGAATTGTACTTTTTTAAGAATGTCACAACTCGTCAAAAAGTTCTCTATTTTATTATACATAACTTTCTCAAAAATTTTAGATAGAATGGGGATTAAAGTTATTGGTCGATAATTGTTCATGTCCGTTTTTATACCTTTCTTATACAGAGGTTTAACGATTGACTTTTTAAGACGTTTTGGGAATACTCCTTCTGTTAAGGAAAGGTTTATTATGTAGGTTAAAGGGGAAACTAAGCTCGTTGCACATATTTTTAATATTTTCGTGCTTAAGTCATCGTAACCAGTTTAGTTCGTATTTCTTAATGTATGAATTATTTTGTAAACGTCAGATTCATCCACTGGTGTAAGAAAAATACTTTTTGGATTTTGGCAAATGGTAATTTTAGTGTCTTGCATGTTATTATGAGTTGTTTTTGTCGTATTAGTTTGGGATATGTAATAGTTATTGAATAAGTCACATATTTGGTTTGGATTATCATATATTTTACTGTCATTTTGTATTGCATCTATTTCAGAATAACTTGACACATTATTCGTGTCTGCTTTAATTATGTTCCATGCTGCTTTACTTGCATTTTTTGATTTATTTATATAGCGTAAGCTATTAATCTGTTGCGCCTTATGTATACATCTTTTCAATATTCGAGAGTAGTCGTCATATATTTTTTTGGTTTGTTTTTTATTTTCTTTACATAGATTGTTTCAAGTATAAGATCCGTTTTTTAATGCAACATCGTCTTATGTTTTTAGTTAGACATCTGTTTTTCACGCGTTTGTAAGTGCTTTTAACTTTAATTATAGGGAAGCATAAATTATAAAATGGAAACTATCAAAAGCGTCATTCGTTGTTTGGAATTCGTACACTTCCGAGAAAGATTGGCTTGTCATGCAGTCTCTAAATTTAGTTATGTTTTCATCACTGAGGTCTCTTATACTCTTGAACCATAAACTGTGAATGTCCTTAACTTTACAGTCAGTTTCTAAGTTGAGTGTTATTGACTGTGCTGTTTCGTGGTCTGAGAGTGCTAAATAGTGAAGCGCAGATTTAGCGTCCTGAATATTGCTTACTATTAAGTCCAAACATGAGTTTTTCCTCGTAGGTAGTTTTATATAGTTTTTTAAGTTATTGTTATTAAATATAGAATTTAAATCATTTGATATTTTATTTGTCTTTAGTATATCTATATTCCAGTCGCCACATATGATTATCTTTTTATTTATTTTTTTACACAGTTTATTGGCAAGAAGTTCCAAACTATTCAAAAATGTTGTAGCGTCATGTGTAGGTGTTCTGTAGATGCATACTATTATTAGATTAAATTGTATTATTTCGATAGCACAACATTCGAATTGAAGGGGAATTGATTTGATAAGATTGTTCATTTCTATATATTGTAGGTTATTTTTTATTAGGATACATGAACCTCCCCGACGTTGATTTGTTCGAGAATAAAAAGATACCAGTTTGTAGTTACTAATTCTAAGGTTCCGTTCACAGCCACTTTTAAGGAATGTTTCTGTCAAACATAAAATATCTATCGAACCCAGATCTTTTTGTAACTCTGTAAGGGCGACCTCTATTAATTCTTGTTTGCTCAGTACCCCTGCAATATTTTGATGAACTAACGTAATAGATGTGTAATTATTTTTGTTTGCGAAAAAACCCCGTCTCCATGGTATTTTTGTTTTGTTTTTTTAAAAAAGGCTGTAATTTTTGTTTGTGTGGTTGTAACTGGTGTTTTTTTGTGTATTTGCTGAGTTTGGGGTAACATGCTTATTTTTAAATTGATTGAGGAATTCAGTCTGGTATTTCTTGTAATCAATTCTAGTATTCAATTTCAAACACAAATATTCCAGATATGTCTGATGATGACTTTTCCCAGAACGGTCGTTGTTGTTGTGCGTGTATGCTGAATTGTGTATTTTTACGTATTTACAGTTCTTGTAATTTTGTAGTTGTAATTAATTGTATTTTCGTTCAAATGCGGGTTATATTGAATATTAGTCATAAACACGGTATTATTGCGTAGCTTATATAGGACGTTACATATTTCAGTCATAAAGGAGTAAGGGTTAGTATCGTTAGAACCTAAGACTAAAACTATAATATCATCTGGGGTCAATGTATTAATGAAGTCGTCGTTGCAACTGTTGAGGATTTGTGCACTTGTAGCACCAGGCTTGATGAAAGAAGTAATTTTGTAGTTATCATTCCATTTGTTTAACCTGGAACTAGTCATAGTTTTATTAAGTCCGCGGGCCTGCTGGTCTCCGAAAATTATTATATTATGTTTGATAGTCAAGTTTACTGGAACATCTTTCTCCATGCTCTTATGGTCGGGTTGTGATTCACATTCTGTTCCTTCATTTTTAACCGGGGTTAAAGTACACGTAGCGACATCTATTGGTGGCGATTTAGTGACATTTTTAGTTTTTGGGACGTCGCTACCGGTAACGGTTGCATCCAATAAAGTACTAGTGTAATTAATTTTATCTTTCTTTTTCCGAGCAGAGTTTTTGAAGTTAGGGGAGCCGTGGCATACTTCTTTAAAATGTGATAACTTTTTCTGTTGTTCTATAGTTTTTTGTTTTAGCTGACTATTTTCGGTTGTTAAGGTTTCAATTTCCTGGTGCGCGCTTTGTAATTCATTATTCAGTTTTTTAATCTCTTCCTTTTGAATGATTCCACCTCATCAGACTGAGTTACAGATAGGTCTGGTAAGCTCCTGGCGTACGGGTTTGATGTGACTGATGTGAAGGATAAGTTTAATGAATCGTTGGACACATTTATCTTATTTTTTCTAAGAGTTACGTTATTAAAACTCGTTCGTCTTTCCATTTTGGAGTGAATACTCGCAATTATGTCAATGATATTTTTTGTTATTTGTAAAGGAATGTGTATTGCGCCCTCTATTGACCCAGTAGTTTAGTCACATTAATGTGATATTGACAGTGATGTCACTCATGTCGGTTTTGTTAATGATGCCGTACAGAATGGCGAAATAAAATCTTTAAAAAGTATATCGGTAGCTGGGGTTTGAACTCGCGGCACTTCGTGAACACGGTTTTGGAGGATGCTTCCTGGGCAACTAAATGTTATGACAAACAAAATGTTATGACGTAATTACGTCATATTAAAAAAAAAAATATAAATATATGTGGGATAGAAATATTGTATCACGCTAAGTATGAACGCAGCTTATAATAAAATTGTTAAACGGAACGCACCGGATGAAAGAAAGGGATGTATGTGTGGGAGTGAGAAAGACAAAAAATGGCGATAACTACATCCACGACGACATACGGTGTAACGATGATCTTTTTTGTGTTTTAAAATAAATAGTTTTACGAGCAATCGTTTATTTTGCCTAACAATCCCACATATATTTGTTACAACAATATTCTATGTGTTTTATTTTTACTTTAGAGCCCATAGAGGATAAATTATTATTATGGAGTTATAAATTATAAATGATAAGTCTAGTCGCAAACTTTAGGTAAATATAGACGAATTACTTATTCCAAATAACATATTTTTTTAATGTATTTAAAAGTGTTGTCCCGAATTTCGGGACAGATGTCCCGGAAAAAATTTAGTCCTGAGGAAGTCTCGTCTGTTTTTCGAAGTTTAGGCAAATAGGCACTACCTATTCCTATCACTGATAATTACTAAACAAAGTATTTAAAATATTATGATGTAAGTAATAATTTTCTGAGCAGTTGAGTGACTTACTGCATGTGTGCTGACAATGTGAGGAAATTGATATGATTGAGTTCTACACCCTTTGGTAAGCCAGTTGTTCCCGAGGAGCACATCACCGCAACTGTGTCTTCCAGTCCATTCACGTCAGTCAGAATAAAGTCATCCACATTCACGTGATCCTTTATCAGGCTATCGTACATTATACAATCAGGAACAACATCAAACTCTCCAAACATAATAAGTTTGCAAGGAGAAGATAGGTCTTGGCAGCAATCATAGATGTTCTGTGATGTGATTGGTGAAATAAAGATGAACTTTGGTTTTGTTATTTTTAGTAAATGGGATATTTCACCTGAAAAACAAAAATGCGAAATGGGCAAAAAAAAAAGTATAAGTGCTTATTAAGGAAGGCTTTTTAAATAAAAATGAGTAGTTAGCTGAAACACATAATGCATATATTTTTTCCTTGACTCTATGTTATTTAGATGTATAGTTTAAGAGATAGCACAAGTTTATTAATTATTCGCAATACAACAGGGTAGTGTCCATTACAGACTGCTCAGTGTAGTTTTCAGAACGATAATTGTGTGAGTCTGACTCGCTTTTGGCCGGTTTTTTACATGATAACACTGAACAAGTTTAGTATTTAGCAAAACTGCATAGCTATAAGTTTTTAATTTTTTTACCATTATTTATGTTGTCTTCTTGTATGTGTAACAAGATTTTCCATAAATTCGCACATCTCTACTCACCCGGTGTATATGTGATGTTGAGTGTGGACAACACTCCTCCGCAGTACATAACAGCAAGTGCTGCTACAACAAACTCGAATCTGTTCTCACTACTCAGTCCCACAAGATCACCTTTCTTCAATCCTAGCTTACGTAGACTTACTGCAACGTTCACACTGTTTTCAAGAATATACCTATATGTTACTGATTCCCCAGTCTCTGCGCTTACCTAAAATTAAAAATAATTGTAATAAAAAACATTTGTAATAAATAATCTAAGCAGTTTGTCGGAGTCGCTGTCGGTGTCAAACAGATTTACGTAAGTACATATGAACAAAAGTAAAAAAAAAAATTATAAGCCTCTTACCAAGGGCTTCCAAAAAGACCGCCATGACTGTTCAGTGATTACTTATATAAGGCAGTTGACTGATATAGGTTAGTATACTTTGCTTATTTCCACAGAATTAAGTCAGTCTAATCTCTATAAAGCCAAAGCTAGTACCTACCCTGCTACACAAGATCCTGACCTTGTATTATTTATAAGACAAACTACAGGAAATCCTAACCCATGTAACCATATTTAACAGACCATTTCATTTGTGTTTGGGACAGATGATCAGATTATGTTTTGTTACTACAGGTTCTTTGACAATAAAATTTATATTATGAAATCTATTACTTATTTTTGTAACAACTATGTGAGAAGTTTGGTGACTCTTCATACCTCTCTCATCGCCATAAATTGTTGAATAAAATTTTCCTAACTTCCTAACTAATATTATAAATGCGAAAGTGAGTTTGTTTGTTTGTTACGCTTTCACGCTAAAACAGCTGAACGGATTTGGATGATTTTTGGCACAGGGGCACACCATGACCTTGAATAGGACATAGGATACTTTTTATCCCCATATTCTCACAGGATCGAGACTTACGCGGGAGAAACCGGGGGGCGCAGCTAGTAATTAATAAATATTGAAAGGTTTGCACTTACTAAGGCTACATTATCACCACCATTTTTCAGTTGGTCAAACAGGAATTGTCCATATGATAAATGGGCTGGAATGCTTCGTTCTTCAGGCCCCGACACCACATTATTATGGACAGTTACCGGCATTTTTATGACAACTTGTAATTCACTATAACGCTAGGTTACCTACTTCAGGAAATGTTGACTTGGAAAGAACAAACTTGAGGTTTGTTATCAAAAATAATTATAATCTTATCGAGCAGGTATCGGTAAGTATAATCCTAGTAGGTATCTCTTCAAATTGATTAGCAGTGGCTTAGACTTTGGATGGATTCAAAATAAATTATTAATTCTTTTTCACAAAAACAGTCACATGTCAATGTCAGTGTCACATGTGACACTGACAAGCATCACCAGAGTAAATTTCATGGCACCATGGAATTAGTATGTACTACCAATTACCGTATAAATGTCGAAAAGTTTGCGAAAAAATGGATGTAGATTGCTGTCAGCGTATGCCAAGAGATAGTGATTAATTATAAATAGGTCAGTTTTTTTTCTATTTTGCTTTTTCATTTAACCCGAGTATATTACAAGTGACTGTCAAAGACTATCGCACAGACTAAGTAGTAGACTGTCGCAGATAATCTATAGTATTCTCATGGAATTATCTCTAGTATTATAAATAACATGCTATATCTAAAGCGCTACAAAATTCTTTTGGCGGGTGACCAAAACCGGAACTAACGCCGCCATTTTGTTTTTTCAAGACATTTCACAAAACCATTGCACAAATGTTTACCAACAGCGCCCCCCAGGTATCGTCATTCGTGCGTCAAAAGATCCTATCCTAGTAGCAGTCTAAAGCTGTACAAGGATCTTTTGGCGCGTGGCCAGGAACGTCTAGGATGTTTTGACGAATTTCCACGAAGTTATCAGTACGAAATGTCCTTCAACCCGCCAAAGCAAGTTATCAATTATCTATATAAATACCTATAGGAAGAAATTCAACTGATAAAAGTTTTATTGATTATGTCCCATTACCAAGCAATATGAAGCAATATCGTCAGAATTATTGTAGATTAGCCACGGCACCCAGGCTTCAGTTACCCGTAGACGAGAATCTTTCTTACTCTAAGCCCCAACCATATAATTTTGAACGCTAAACGCTAAACTCGGTCGCTTGAGTCCTTATGGATATAGATAAAAAATTAGGCTACCTCCCATATACGTAAATTAGGGTTTTTTTTCTTTCTCGTCAGCTAAGTAGACTCTACCGTACCGGTCTTATTATCACGAGTAATAATTGACCAACTTACATTTGCAACAATACATGTTAAGTTTGTGCTTGGGATAAATTCATCCCAATTAAGGAGCCCTTCCTTGTGCGTGGTCTGACACGCACTTGGCACACGGTCTTTATTATAATAATTTTATTACAGATTCGTAAAGTCCTTACCTGTAACGTAAGTGTCTGTTCGAGCAGTGGTAGCCCAGTGGTAACGGCTCTGACTTACGAGTTGTACGTCGTGGGTTCGAACCCAGTCAAGCGCTTCACTTTGTGTAAATCATTTCATTACCACTGCTTTCAAAACGGTAAAGGAAAACATCGCGATGAAACCGGCATGTCTTAGAATCGAAAATTCGAACTGCACTGGGCACGCGTAGTAGATACAGTTCACTCCCTATCGAAGAGAGGAGTCCTGTGTTCCAGCAATGGGAATATTATAGGTTTGTCAGATCAAGAATAACTTCGGATTCTAAAAGATCCCGTAAAAAATCTTAATAAGTAGGTACAATCAGAGGCCTTAGTGCGAGTTTCTTTTAACTATCTTCACTTTACGCATCGACCGCGTACGGCGCTCCGATTGGCCCTTCACTGGCCTTCACTGGTGAAGGGCCAATCGGAGCGCCGAACGCGGTCGATGAGTAAAGTGAAGATAGTTAACAGAAACTCGCACTAAGGCCTCTGGTGAGTCAGTAACCGTACATTACAGTTAACCGCACATCAATGGTAATTGGTATCGTGAGTAAATTTTCAATTGAAAATATTATTTCCACAAAATATATATACTTAGGTAATTGTGACTGTCGTATAAAATAGGGCCTTTTTTCCGTGGAGAAATCCTCATGGATACCCTCCGTTCTCCCGAGACGTGATGTCGGACCCCCGACTGTTATCAGCCCGCCATGCCTAGCGGGCCCTATCATAAAGTGCGGCTAATCCCACGACCGCACGTACTCCTATAAAGGCACGCATGAAGTGCTGCGTGCCACCTCTTCGGACCTGCCTGACTATTCGGATGACGACACAACCCCCAATTTTTCCGCCCGCAGGCCCCTACCTAAACGGTCTAAGTACTAGGTAAGTAAAATGAAGTCCTTACTATTAAGTAGAATGAATCCTTTCCCGAAATCGAACCGCCATGGTCCGATGATTATCAGACCATGACAGTTTGATGGTGGATTATTATTATCTAAATTATCATTTTTTTTTATATTTATAGGTAGTTAGCAATTAACAATAATATTTATGTAGCACCATATTTTTTAATCAAATAAGGTAAATATCTTTATGTAGGTACATATGTACAATTTGTTGACAACAAAGTTCTTATTTACCTGGAGGAAAATAGTTGCATACCAGAGTCTGAGTAGATAGGTATTATCTATATCTATACATATTATAAATTAAAGTCGCTTTTCGTGTTTGTCTGTAGGTATGTCCACGTTATTCTTCTAAATGAAAACCGATGATAAAAGACCTTCTAAATGATAAACGATGGTGAAAATCATCAAAATCTGTTCATGCAACAGATTTTGATGATTTTCACCATCGTTAGAGAATTTATTCCGGAAGGTTTAGGTGTATACAAAAAGCTATTCAAAAAGCTATTTATACTTAAATATGAAATACGATGTATTGTCTAGTTGCAAAAACCGTGCGAATCAGGGTTCGCGGTCACTAGTTATTACGTATATAATTACAATAATTATAATGCATGATGTTATTGTGATATCAAATGTTAATCATGCATATATAGGTACCACCTACATAAGTCATGCTAAGTTTTCAAATGGCTTTGAGGTGAATAATTTTAAAACCTCTACGAATGATGATACTTATTATGTAAGTTGGTATATCTACGTACTTCCTGTGCACCCTCGGCCCTTATATACCTATGATCAATGACTAGGTATGTGGTTTAATACTCTTTGCCTATGATGGATGAAACTTATTTTATTTGTTTGCCTGAAAATCTGCAACCAGCTACAATTGACCTCCGTGAATTTAGCCGAACGATTTCATTATTATGAACTTTTGTTAATGCTAATCGTTAGAGAATCGTTAGAGAGGGTTAGAGAGAAAAGAAAAATCGTTAGAGAGTAATTAGTTTTTATGTAAAAACAATTTTAATTTTTCGTGTGAAGTTGGCCCCCCTTCCCGCAAAAATGGACTTAGACGTAATTTTATTTTATTAATCGTTTGTGAATCGTTAGAGAGAGATTGAGAGTTACACAAAATCGTTAGAGAGTTAATATTTTATTTGATATTAAATAATTTCTAAGAGCGTGACGTTAGCCTACCTCTGTGAATTTTGCCCTCGATATAATTATTCTCAACTTTTGTTAATGCTAATCGTTAGAGAATCGTCAGAGAGAGTTAGAGAGAAAAGAAAAATCGTTAGAGAGTAATTAGTTTTATTTATCAACGATTTTAATTACTTTTGTGAAATTGGCCCCCATTCCCGCAAAAATGGACGTAGATGTAATTTTTTTTATTTTTATAATTTGAAAATCGTTAGAGAGAGATAGAGAGTTAAAAAAATCAGTAGAGAGTTAATATTTTAATTGATATTAAATTATTTCTGAGAACGCGTTTTAGATTAAACAGGCTCGCTCTTATTATGGGCAACATATTCAGCCGAACGGTACTTTTACTGTACCTAGAAGTTAGTGAAGATAGGCATTTCGTCATCACATGAGACAGCTTTGACTCACACCACTATAGCTATAGAGTGTATTACATTATTGTCTGGTATCTTGGATGGGCCGGCATCAAAATTATGTATCTCCACCTGCTCAGTTTCTCGACAGTATGTTAATAAGAAAACTAAAAAAAAAAGTTTTATTTCATAAAAAATCTGTAACACTTGCATTCAAAGCATATTATTCAGTTTTTAAATATCATAATTGTCGAAAGGCTTTTCATCCACTTCCAATCTCGATTCTAAGTCATAAAACAGGAATTCTCCATCGTAATTAAATAAATGTTCTTGATCAATAGGTACTATTATCATTTTACTGCTGCTAAGCCTGTGGACTATGCTGAAACATGCACTTCTTGCACTTATAGATTCATAGTAGCTATAATCTAAAGAGAGGTCTAAAAGAATTATGCTACACATTTTTGACTGAAAACATCCCATTTCATCTTATTTCAGAATATGGTACATACAGTAAATAACTTGATTACAATTTTTGTTTGCATTGTCATATTCTTTACAACAAAATATTGATTGACTGTAATGACAGTACCATGTGTCAATTTTGAAAAGTTTGTTATTTTCTGGGGTGTGTTCTCTTTATTACCCTAGATAATTAGAAAAGTTTGTTCGTTTTAGGAGTAAATTAACACTAAATTAATTATTTCTTAAGAAATAAGCAGTACCTTTGTACTCATATTTTAACTATGTCGTATCTATTTTGTATTTTACTGTGTGTACATAAGATTAGAATAAATTAAAAAACGATTTTTCTCAAAATTGGTAATCCTTAAAAATGCATGATACAGTTAGAGCTACTACTTTTTGGGATGTCTATCCAAATATGTTTAACTTATCCTGGTTATTAATCGATTATTCGAACGATACAGCCAGATCGTGTTGCAAGCGCAAATAAACGTCAACCAATGGTAACAATTGACGCGTGATACCCCATAGGTATCATTGACATTCGGGGCGTTTTTTTTCGTGATACCTATGAGGTATCATTGACATTTTACAAGTTAACCAAACCATTTTTGGACATGTCCTTTCGAATCGATGTGACCTATGGAAGATGCTCACATCCATTCATCAACTTGAAAAGAGCTGATAATCTTCAAACGGCTGAACCGATTTTCTTGAATCATAGCTAAGAACACTCTATCAAGTCACCTTTCAAACAAAATAAAAAATATCAGAATCGGTTCAGCCGTTTGGCAGCTACGATGTCACATAACGACACACACGTTAAACTTATAACACCCCTCTTTTTCCGTCGGTGGGTTAAAAACGACCCGACCAGCTCCCGACAAGCACCCACCTTTTGTGTGTTTTGAGCATAAATGATGCACTATAAGTACCAAATCAAATTGAAACTACCAACAATATTTCGTATTCTTATCAGGTATCACTGTGAAATGATCGTTGATCAAATACACAACTTTACCACTCATAACTTTATCGTTCCTCTGCATCATGTCATGTATCAGTAGTACCTACTACTCACGGTACTACTCGCGCTCACGGTGCACAGTGAGAAATGTAAGTATGGCCGCTTCATTCAATGCAATAATTCTCGCGGTAAATCTCTTTGATCCGCCTAAAATGCCGCCACCAGAGTTATTTATCACTCAACGTCAAACGCCAATGTAAATGCCGTTGACAAATTCTCGAGGTAAGTCGTGGTGTAGTACACCAACGGTTAACGTCTATCGCGATAATCCGTAAGAGATTTGTCATATTTAAAAAAACTTTGTATCTCCGGCAGGGGGGAGTGGGGGGATCTACTAACCCTTCCCCCCTCTCCTCCCACCCCTATCCCATATCGAGGCGGCACGTTTCAAAATTTTAACTTGCTCAGGTCCTAGGGTAAAACGCGTTCTCAGAAATAATTTAATTTTAATTAAAATATTAACACACTAATGATTTTTTTAACTCTCTATCTCGCTCTAACGAATCTCAAACTATAAAAAAAAAAAATTACGTCTAGGTCCATTTTTGCGGGAATGGGGGCCAATGTCACAAAAGTAATTAAAATCGTTGATAAATAAAACTAATTACTCTCTAACGATTTATCTTTTCTCTCTAACTCTCTCTAACGATTCTCTATCGATTAGCATTAACAAAAGTTGAGAATAATTATATCGAGGGCAAAATTCACAGAGGTGGACTAACGTCACGTCACGCTCTTAGAAATGATTTAATATCAAATAAAATATTAACTCTCTAACGATTTTGTGTAACTCTCAATCTCTCTCTAATGATTCGCAAACGATTAAAAAAATAAAATTACGTCTAAGTCCATTTTTGCGGGAAGGGGGGCCAACATCACACGAAAAATAAAAATTGTTTTTACATAAAAACTAATTACTCTCTAACGATTTTTCTTTTCTCTCTAACCCTCTCTAACGATTCTCTAACGATTAACACTAACAAAAGTTCATAATAATGAAATCGTGCGGCTAACTTCACCGAGGTCTACAATTGCTCAATACCAAATGCCAATTAACAAGAAAAACTGATAGATTCTTTTATCGGTAAGTATATATAGGCTCGCAAGTTGACTTTGTAATTTCTCTTAAACACTCCATGGAGTGTAATCAATTAATCATATTGTAGATATGTCAGTTTTACAGCCTCTGGAGTAGTACGGTAGGCCCAGGCCGCACATCATTGGTAACAGAACCAGTCTACCTTGGCCTCTTATTCTATTCAAACATCGTCGTGCGGCCTACAGGACCCTACCAGCTACCTGTTTAAAAAAAAATATATTTAAAAAAAGTTTTTTTTGGTCCGTACAACCCAACCCTGTAATTGCCTCAACTGAATGACAATAGTTAATACCTACTTTTGGTTTCGGGGCGTCAGAAACCTTTCTAATATTAAACTTACTACTCAGGATTTTTACTTGAGGATAAAAATGAAAATACGTACTGCCGATTTGGAGGCTAGTTTTATTCTGTCCCACAAATACATGGCTCATCCGGCGGGCACCAGACCGCTGAGCTTGCAAATGATTATGTTTCTAGAATCTAGTCATATATGTACTTACTTAGCTTAATCTAGAGCAGACGGGTGAGGTGTATTCATAACTCCTCCGACCCTAAGAGCGAAATTATCGGAAGGTTCGATTTGAGAGTCGTTCCGACAATTTTGCCACAACAAGAAACATTTCGGCGATTTTAGCCAGATTATATAAATCAAAAATGTAAAAAAACAGAAAATCACTAAACCTAAGGTGACGTATCCTAAATTTTCACTGAAGTTAAAGTCTTTCTTTTTATTCAAAACACTTTCGATCACTTCACTATGTTTTAACGAAAAGGCCATATATTTCACTTCGTCTAAACTTATTCCTTTCATATTAACTATACTTGATTTCGAGAGAGTGGTATTCACGTGCAACTGGGCTAACTTGACAATTGGAATCTTCTCCACATCAACATCTTCTTCCAACTCCACAAAAATACGACGGTGAAGGTGAATTCCGTGGATTTGCAGATCACAAGGCTCGTCCATTGTCACCAGGTAAGTGCCGAATACAAGTTGTTTACTGATCTCTTCACCGCAATGCTTAGTCAGTGTTGTTCTCAATCTACTATATAAGAGCCAGCTAGCTGCGTTGACTTGTTGGACCCTGACCTTCTCAATTTGGATTTCATGTTGTTTACAGGGAGTATGGTCGTCCTTAAATTCCATCAACTGTTCTACACAGGTAAGATCATAGTATAGGGCTTGATTATCCGCAGTGCATAAAAACTGGTCGCCAACCGAGAGTGGTCGACATGGTTTTATTAGTGGTAAGTATTTCATTCCTTTCGCCAGAAGGAAAGGATATTTAGGAATAATAGCTAAGGTTTTATTTTCAGATTCATGAAAGATTGGTAAGGAATATATCTTAAAATAGTTATAAGATGAATTATCCGTAAGTGGAATTTCCATTATAAATGTTATCTTATTATCTTTAATAAATGATTTTACACAAATGGTCTCCTCTATTTTCAATAAATTTGTTTCTAGTGGAGGATAAACTAAGTTTCCGGAATTAGAAATCAATTCTAAATGATACAATAATTCTGTAGAATTCACAATTGATTGATGTAGTATCGATAATTTACTTAACGCTAATGCTGTTTCTATTTCACTTAGTCTAGCAAAGATAGTACGAAAACTACTCGTGAATACAGAAAATAATCCCGTAAGGTAAGTTAAGAAAATCCAATTGTTTTGCTTGGCAGATAAATCCTTCAGAAGTAGTTCAATCTTTGTTAGGCGATTATGAAAGTTTACAGTATTTTGATTTATTGTTTCAGTTACATTAATGAAACTATCAAACATCTTGGAGACTATGGTTAATTTTTTTGAAGTAATTATTTGATTATGATTTAACTTGGAAATAAGTTCTTCGTATCTAACGGCGTCATCGTGATCTAAGTTACCAGTTATTAATTTTATAATAGAACCCAATGGATTTATAAGTCCTCTTTTAGAGCGTTTCTGTGGAACTAGTTGTCGATATTTTTCTACAGTTATATCGCGTATAAAGTCTGTATGTATTTTCATACTTGCGAATTCTTGAGAATATGATGCATTCCAATCGATAAGTTTACACATTTGTTGGTAGTTGCTGGATATGTAATTTAAATCATTATAAATCTGTTCTAAACTTATGAGCTTGACTATAGTCCATTGATCAGTTTGAATGTGTGCTAGACCTTCTTTTACCGGGAATATTCCTGGGTTTCCTTCAAGATTTTGCAGATGAAGGGCCAGCGAGGGCATCACTACCAACAGGATGCCGCACCACCTGCGGAGGGCGTTTTACATTTTTAATAGGGGTTTTAGTAATTCTTTCTCCTATCTGTATTGGTAAAATATTTCTTTCAGCTTGACCTATAACTTTTGCTTTTACGTATCTTGGTTTGTCTTTACTTTTACGCTTATTCACGTCTTTAGCAAAAATAATTTCGCCTTCATTAAACTCAACTTCAGCTTCACCACCTTTCCTTTCCCTATGCTTTTCTTTTATTGCTACCATTTTATCTGTCAACTGTTTATACATGAATCTAGTTCGTTTTGCATGATCCTTAATCATTTTTTGGAAATACTGTTTTTCTAACTCTATGCTATACGGGTTATTTGTATCAGTATGCCCGAAAACAACTTCGAATGGAGTGAGTTCGGTAACGGAGTGAATGGTATGATTGTATGCCATAACCGAATACGTCATTATGGATGCCGCATCGGTACATCGTTTTTCGTACTTTGCCAATCTATATATTTCAATTATGGTGGAGTGAAATCGTTCTATCAGACCCATTGAATTAGGGTTATTGGGTGTGCCAATATGAAGATGGACTTTATGTAATTTTAAAAATTCCTTCATCAACTCGTTATTGAACTCAGATCCTGGATCGGAACTTATCTTTTGAGGGACACCGTAGTATGAAAAATACTTCATTAGAGCACGGATAACTTCTGGAGTAGATTTATTTTGAATTTCGATAGCCTGACCTAGCTTACTAAAGGCGTCTATAAGGGTTAGATAAGTTTTACCTTCAATACTAAAAAGATCTATAAATATTTCCTGAAACGGAGCACTCTGTGTTTGTGTCAGCTGTAAATTAGGTTTAATGGGTTTTCTATCATATTTCATCTTTTGACATGCCTCGCAAGTATTTATGATTGCCGCTGTTGTCTCCTGCATTCTATCCCAATAATAATTCCTACGAAGCCTAACTAATGTTTCTTTGATGCCGCGATGGCACGTGTTTCCTTCATGGTTTTGAACTATTATAGCTGTAGAAGATTGTAAGATAGTCAATGATACTGCTGCGTTTTAAGGTACAATAAATGTATTTAACGGACCAAAGGATATAATATAAAGGAGCGAGGGAGCACACGCGATGACCGCTAATCGAGTACTACTTGCTCAATTAATATTCATTAATGAGGTAACGTAAAAATGCTTAGTCGTCAATAGTGTATGGTTTCACCGTACATGCTCCCGGGCCAAAAGTTACACATCTTCTAGTCTAAAGCGACATGTTTTAGACAGAGGTGACGTAGATACGTCTCGTTTAGGGTTAGTGTCCTCACTAGTTATATTCACTTCACTAGGCTGACGGTCAGCCGTACTCTGCTTTCGCGAGAACACAACACTATTTGCCACACTTGGTGATAGCTCCACTGAAGAAACTGCACGGCACCTCCTCCATAAGAAGTATGACGCCAATAAAACGGCTACACCCAGCAGGCCGTAGCAAATAATATACTGATGAATGTCATGTGTAGACAGAGTGTAATCTTGTAAGTTAGTATTGGCAGACTTCAGTTGTTCTATTCGTTCTCCCAGATCCACTAATGTGCTGTTCAGTGGATCTTCGTATGCGATGTAGTGAGATAATGATATATTAACCATATGATTTAATTCTGCTATCTGAGGGGTCGGAATTTCAGAGTTTGATTTAAGTGTATTTGCTGATATAGCATGAGAATATAAAGTAAAATCTTTACTTTTTATTATGCATTTCGGACCTTGGTCAATAATTCCGACTCCAGTCATCTGTTTAAAGGAAACTTGATCGTGACATATAATCCTCACTGAGTAGGTATTGCAGCAAAAATACATATACCTCGACGGATCATTCAGTTCGAGCCAGCTGTCTTGACAAGGGGATTTAATTACACCGCATTGTTTTAATTTGTTGTCCAGTTTGCAGAATTTTTCGTCGATGCTTAAATGATTAATCGGTTTGTTGGCTTGACACAAATATGAGTGATAATTATGCAGGCATAATTGGAGCTCCATAAACGACATTGTGAAGAACGCATCTTTTTTCAAACTAATAGCTACGAACTCCGCAACTGGTAGTACACTAATCATATCATTTTGAGCTTGCTGAGGAACTGGTATAATTTTATAAATCTTGTAGCTGTCTCTGCTAGTCAATGGAAAAGTTATCTCAAATATGAAGTATTCTTCCATCATTCTCGCTTTTACTTTCAACATACTGTAAACATGTTTTAGGTCGGACTGAAGGTTGTCCACGGGCAGGGTAGTATCCTTTGTTAGTTGTCCAGAAATGAATTGTAACTCCCGCTGCAGCTGATCTGGAGTTAAGAGGTGAGCGTTGAATTTCCCGTGGTAAATATCCGTGATGATATCTAACAGAGTATCCTGGATCCTTTTGAGATTTTGAAGCAAGTTGATAGTTGTGACTGCTGATAGAGCAAAATCTTGCGTTTTAGCTAAACCTTCAACTTCTTGCTTAATGGCAAAGGCAGCATTATCCAATTGGTTTAAGTGTTTGTTTATTGTTTTATGTTGTAATTGGATAGTTTGCTCGGTTCTTTTTAATACGTTGTATTCTGCCTCAATGATAGAGGTCTGATTTCTTAACAAGTTATTAAGATGCCCCTCGTTTTGTTTTACAAGCTGTATATCTTTTATATACCGTTCGGCGAATCGTTCGTCTAATACTCCGAACAAGCTATTGGCCACGTAACCAATTCCATTAATTAGCCCGCGACGCTGTCTGGAGCGCACATCAAAGTGCTGATTAATCATAAGTTGATTATAGTGCTGTATTTCTTTGAAGTCGTGATTCAATTGAAGCGTTATCATATTACAGTGACTCTTGTCGTTTAGGGATGCACAGAGCCTTTCTAAATAGTCCAAGAACTTCGTGGCGGCAGTATTTCCTTCCCAATAAGGGCTCATATCGTAATAAACAATTAAATTCCATTTGTCTCGAATAACTTGCATGTTGTCTACTGACTCAAAATACAGCGAATTGTTGCTAGGCAACGCTGATATGTTAAAAGCTGCGTGAGACGATGTTATCATTGAAATAAAAAAGATTAACGACATTGCTAACGATATGAATTTAGATTTAATTTTGCTGTTTCTAATCCGTACGTTAGGCTCTTCTGAGGTGACGTTATTTGCTTGAGTAACATTTTTATCTACCGTGTTACTTGAAGTAAAAGGAATTGGCAAGATTGACAGTTTCACAACAGGCCTTTTAATTATTCCGCTTTTTGTTTTTAGAGTTACTACCCGAACTAATCCGTCTTGACCTGGATGAGTTTCTATAACTCTGCCCATCACCCATTTTCCAGGTGGCAGATTATCGTCCTGGATGGTTACTAACTCATCGAGACTAATATTCCGTTCAATGCTTCGCCATTTGCTTCTTATGGATAACTGAGTTAGATACTCCGCTCTCCATTTCTTCCATAAGTCGTTTACTATTTTAGCTGATAAATACCATCTAGTTCGAGCATCTGTTTCAGTTTCCATTATGGTAGTTCCGCACCTTCCGGTCAAAAAGTGAGCCGGAGTCAGAACATTCAAATCTTCGATATCTTCCGATAAGGCACATAAAGGCCTAGAGTTCATACAAGCCTCCACCTGTGCTAAGATAGTGCTGAACTCTTCAAAGGTTAACTTTTGCTCTCCTATTACGCGCTTGAGGTGATGTTTTAAGCTTCTAATGGCCCGCTCCCATAGACCCCCGGCACTAGGCCAAGATGGGGCATTGAAGTGCCATTCTATATTTAGATCTGCTAGCTCCGCAAAAAAGTTACGATCATATACACTTTCGAAATCGTGATAGCTTTCCTGTAGCATTCTATTAGCACCCACAAAATTCGTTCCATTATCGCTGTAAAGATGACGAGGCGCTCCTCTTCTGGCTGCCATTCGTCGTAATGCTGCTAAGAACCCCGAACTGCTTAAGTCGGATACAAGCTCTAAATGGACAGCTTTGGTTGCTAGACAAATAAACAGCGCAATGTATCCTTTAGTGGTCTTAATTCCACGTCCCTTGTTACTTTTAACATCTACATAACCTGTATAATCCACTCCAGTGTGATAGAATGGTGGGGCGGGGTTGCTTCTTGCTACGGGTAACTCTCCCATCAGTTGATGCTGTATTTTGGGCTCATATTTTCTACATATAACGCAGTTTCTTACTTCTTTCCTTACAGCATTATTTCCAGCGATGATCCAGTATTTCTGTCTAAGGTTAAATAAAGTTAATCGCGGTCCACCATGAAAGGTGAGCTGATGAGCTTGTTGAATTACTAGAGTAGTCAGCCGACTGTTATGAGGCAATATTGCAGGATGCTTCATTTCCATACTCATGTTTGCTTTACTCAGCCGGCCTTTAACTCGTAGAATCCCTTCGCGATCAATAAAAGGATTAAGCTTTAATAGATTACTTCTGCTACTTAATGTACTGTGTTTCCGTAATGACATAATTTCCGCTGCGAATTCAGTTCGTTGTATGTATTTTATAATGAGTAATTTTGATTTTCTCACTTCATACAAGGTAAGAAATTCGGGTAAGCTACTATGCTTACTTGCCATGGCTGCATTCTTGTTAAATTGTAATGTTTTGATTGCTCGTAAAAGCCATGCTATTATTTTAGTTATTTTATTGATTGAGCTGAACTTGAGTAATAGTTGTAATATAATGTCATCCTTGCTATCATTTTGGACGGCATTTACTTTGCTTGCTGCTGATTTTCCTTTGATTTCTTGATCGGTGGTAAAAATAATTTGCTTGGCTTCTAATTTTTCGTCAAACGTTTTCAACAACTGTGGTCCTTGCCACCACAGCGTTTGATTCTTTAATTGTGAAGCTGAGATGCCTCTGCTGGCTGCATCTGCTGGATTATCCTCAGACTTAACATATCGCCAGCAGCTTGGTTTCATGACTGTTGTTATAATTTTGGTCCTATTCGCAACAAAGGGTTTCCATCGGCTGGATTCTCCTTGCAGCCACCCTAGAACCACCATAGAATCCGTCCATCCATAGATCCTAATATTTAACTCACTATAACAACTAATGACTTTGTTCATTAACTTTGCTAACAAATACGCACCGCTTAATTCTAGTCTCGGTAAAGATGTGCTCTTACAAACAGGTACCAAGCGAGCCTTAGCAACAACTAGTACTACCGATGTCTCATTTTCTTTCCGTAATCGTGCGTAAATTACTGCTGCGTAGGCTTTAGTCGATGCGTCACAATAACCATGCAGTTCTATGACGTCATTAGGTTGATACCCTATCCAGCGCGGTATTTTGCATTGATTTAAGTATTCCATGTCCGCTTGAATGGCTACCCATTCTGCTTTGATGTTTACAGGAACTTCTTCATCCCAATGCATTTTGGTTATCCAGAGCCTTTGGAATATCAGCTTTAGCTTTGTTGTGAGTGGTGACAACCATCCCAACGGGTCGAATACTTTTGATATTTCCGATAAAAGTAGCCGTTTCGTTACTTTTGCGTTTGTTTTAGCTATGCTGTATTTGAAAGTAAACATGTCATTATCAGAATTCCAACGAAGACCCAATGTTTTTGCTGTACTTTCTGATTTAAAGTTAAAAATTATATCGCCGTTGCTGCTGCTGCTTTTTTCTATATTTTGAAGGAGTTCTGAATGATTTGCAGACCATTTTCTTAGTGTAAATCCTCCTAATTTTAATAATCTGTTGAGATCATCGATAAGTTGCTTTCCTTTTTCGATGGTGTGTGATCCATGGACCAGGTCATCCATATAAAATGACTCTTCTAATATCTTCGCAGCTTCCGGATAGTTTCTTCGTTCATCCGCGGCTAGACGTTTCAGAGTCATCATTGCTAGAAATGGTGCTGATTTAGTTCCGTAAGTGACGGTATTAAGTTTGTACGTTTGCAGAGGTTGATCTGATGCGTACCTCCATACTATTTGCTGATATTGCTGATCTTCTTCACTCACCAATATCTGCCTGTACATCTTCTCGATATCCGATGTATAAGCAAAACGGTATTGACGCCACTTCAAAATCAGTTCTTGTAGGTCCTGTTGTAAATTTGGACCTTTATTCATCAGGTCATTCACACTATATCCGCTTGACGTCCTTGCCGACGCGTTAAACACTACCCGTAGCTTCGTAGTTGCTGATTCTGCTCGTTGCACGGAATGGTGCGGTAAGTAACATGATAGTGCTTGTTTGCTATTTTTGCTGTTACTAAGTACCATATGTCCTAAGGCAATGTACTCACTAATGAATGCTTTGTATTGTTCTGCTACAATGGGTTGTTTGCTAAATTTTCGTTCCATATTTTGGAACTGCGCTATGGCCATCTCTTTCGATGAACCAAGTTTTTCATTTATATCAGCTTTTAATGGCAATCTTACTTCGTACCGCCCGTCCTCGCGACGTTTTGTTGTAGATGAATAGAAGTTGACACATTCTTGATCTTCCAACGTTAAGTTTGTATCTTCGCTTATATCCTCGATCTCCCAAAACTGCTGAATATCGTGAATATTATTCATGACGACGTTGCATTGAAGTGATGACATTTGACCACCGCCGTATATGATCCACCCAAGCTGTGTTTCTTGTAACACAGGTTGCGATAAACTCTCTCCTTTGATCAATCCTCCTAATAATATCAAGCCATTAACTTGAGCGCTTAGTAATAAGTCCACTGGACGGCTATGGTTAAAATATGGATCAGCTAATTTAAGATTTTCTATGTAAGACCACTTCGATGTGTCAAAGGATTTGTACGGGATATCTTTTAGTAGGTTTTTCATGATAAGTACGTCGGTGTTGAACGAAAAGTCATTATGTGTAGAGAAGCAACTTAGTGTGACCACACCGTTACAGTTGTTTTTGACTTCCCCTACTCCGAATACCAATCCGTTGAATTTAGATCTTCGTAATCCTAACTTCTTCGCTGCACTTTCTCTGATCAGAGAAACTTGTGATCCAGGGTCAATAAGAGCCCTTAAGACATGATAAGATCCATCGATCGCTGTAACTTTAATCAAGGCTGTTGCTAACAAAACTTCATTCGTTCCTGGATCATTTTGTGACACATGCACAGTCATTGCGACAGCTTCTTGTGGATTAGGGTCAGCTGTTGTTGTTGCAACGCTATTCGATTGCGATATACTTTTTGAGCAGGCGTCATGTAAAACGGAGTGGTGATTTCCGTCACATTTGCGACATCGCCTAACGGAAATGCATTGCTTGCCATTGTGATCAAATAAACAATTTTGGCATAATTTCAGTTTTGCGGCTGTTTTCAATTTTGCTTCATTAGGCAACTGCAAAAATTTTTCGCAATTGAACATGGCATGTTGTTGACCGCAAAATTGACATTTGCTCGTTGACACGTGTAATGCTTTTGAATGCGGCTTGTTAAATTTATTAGCAAAGTTGTATCGTCTTGCTTTTTGATTTTCAGGAAAATCGTTATTTGTATGATTGTTTGATTTCGGTGATGCTTGATCTAGCTTCCTGCGGGATGTTTCCAGGCTCGTAAATTTACTTTCTAAGTAGTCCAAGAAATCTTGCAAAACCGGTAGATCTCTGGAATTTTTAAGGGAGTCTATGTAGTCTCCGTAGGTTTCGCTATCAAGCTTCTGTGCCAATAAATGCACGAGAAGCGGATCCCAGGTGCTTATATCAATCCCTAAGTTCCGTATAGCATGTAAGCTTTCTTGCGCTACGTCATGCAGTTTTTTAATATGACCTACTGTTTGATGTTGCATGTTTGATAAACCTAACATAGTATTTATGATGGATGTAAAGATGAGCTTTTTATTGTTATACCGATGATTTAAGATTTCCCAACATGTATCATAGTTACTGGAACTTATCGGAAGATGCTGAATGAGTCTTTCTGCCTCACCCTTGACCTTTCCTTTCAAAAATTGCATTTTTTGCGCTTGCGACAAGGTTGGATTGCTGTGAATAGCTTCGGTAAAGAGGTCTTTGAATGACGTCCAATGCTGATAATTTCCGGAAAATACAGGGATGTCCATTTTGGGTGTGGAGTGCTCTCTATGTGATACACTCCAAAGCTTTTTGTTGATCATTCTCTTCAAATGAATATATGCTCGCTCATGCTGTGTATAGACTGCCTCGTAGTCATCGTCCTCTCCACCTATCTCGCTATCGATCTCCCAATGCAGTGAGTCGATTTGTGACCAGCGCGCTTGTAGAGTTCGTAGTGCGTCCTCCATTTCCCATTTTTCTGACATGGAGTCTAGGTCGATAAAACCCGCTGATCTCTTGAACGCTTTGAAATTAGCTGCTTGCTTACGTATCTGGTCATCCAATTTGCTAGCTGACCCTCTTGATTCCATGGTACGTAAACTGCTCACTTTTCTTGGTTGCTCATAACCCGATGGCCCTGCTTCTTGTTCGGCTTCTTTTTTCTCCTCTTGGATCGCTGGAGTACTCCTAACGGTTCTTAAAGGTGTTAGCTTACTAGATAACTGCAGGCGTTGTTCGCTGATTAGAGTTTTGGCGGCTGTATAATGCTTGCTAACCTGTTCATGCTCGGAGTTTGTAAAGTACGTATGCTCCTTGACCCCGTATTCACACATACCTAAATGATTGTTCTGATAGTCTGACCAATACTTTTCCAACATCTCTAATCGCCTTTTGAAATAATCGTCAGATTTCCTATCGATGCTATCCTTTTTTATATTTATCGGTATTTTCCGGATTAATTCGCTAAGTTCAATTTGTTGATAGTAAAGATCCTCCATTTTGCTGCTAGTTAGTTTTTGAAGTAAAAAAGGAAAGATCTTACTTGAACAATACTGGCTTTTGACTGCCGCTGGTTTGCTGCTGTCCCACTCGGAATGCTGATGCTCTGCTATATCTGGACACTGTCGTCCTGCTGCTGTAAATACCGATTTGCTGCTTGTTACTCCGGATGCTGATTGCTTTGTGCTTGAAGCGCTGTTTTTCCGTTGCTCGGGATGTTCAGGAAGGTTGCTCGTGTACTCTAAGTATTGCAATTCCACCCTGTGCTGCTATAGGGTTTTGTTGGAACTACTTTGCTCAAGTTCTGCGGTTGCGAAACTATGTCCACCCAGTTCACACGTATCACTGTTATCCGATATGCTGATTTCCGAACGAGATTACTCACAAGATTCTAAATACCCGTAACTCCCCAAAGAATGAACGAATACTATAACTCGCGAGGTCCCGCCCGATAGCTCGAAGGACCATGTAGAAGATTGTAAGATAGTCAATGATACTGCTGCGTTTTAAGGTACAATAAATGTATTTAACGGACCAAAGGATATAATATAAAGGAGCGAGGGAGCACACGCGATGACCGCTAATCGAGTACTACTTGCTCAATTAATATTCATTAATGAGGTAACGTAAAAATGCTTAGTCGTCAATAGTGTATGGTTTCACCGTACAATAGCTTTCTGTTCTCCTTCATCTTCTACATAAATAACTCGTTCTGTGCATTCATAAAACTTAATCAAATCTTTTGTAAAAAGCTGAATTATTATATTACTGAATAACTTACGATGTTCATTCTCTTCAAAATAAATAAAATACTTAAATTTTGGTTTAATATATTGTTTCAAAAATTCTTTGATCAATTCTGGTTTATCTCTTGGTAAGAAAACTTCCAATACTTTCTGTTTGTCACGCGAGAGATCCTTCACTTGCATTTCATTTTTAAGCCATGAGAACACTAAAATTTGATTTGGCTTAGTGTCTATAGCTTCGTGTAAAATTGGTATTCCAGTGGAGTCGTTTAAAACTGAATGAATTGTATCTGATTTACTAGTTTCAGGAACAGGGTATTCATTAATGTTTTCGTCCATAAACTCCATTGAACTAGCCGTTGCTGTTCGACTTGTGTCTGATATTGTTATAGTTGATGAATTGCTGCGTTCTCTTTTTTTTTCATCTGTGAACCCCTTTTTCACTACACTATCTAGGGATTCCATATCTTTTTTATCAACGTTAACTGCAAGTGATTCATTATCGTCAATAGAGTCTAAAGCATACATTTTAATTCTAGAAAAGGCGTCTGCATTGGTATTTTGTTTACCATTTTTGTAAATCAATTCAAAGTCATAGTCTTGCAAACGGAGGCCCCAACGTGTAAGTTTACTGCTTGGGTCTTTCAAAGATCGAAGCCATACTAAAGGACGGTGGTCAGTGTATATACAAAACTTTCGACCATATAAATATGGTCTGAAATGTTTTACTGCCCAAATTATAGCAAGTAGTTCCCGTTCGATTGTGCTATAACGAGATTCGGTATCGCTAAGGGTGCGACTAGCGTAAGCGATAGGTTTGTCACTGCCAATTTGTCCTTGTGACAAAACTGCACCCAGAGCTACGTTTGAAGCATCAGTCGTAAGTATGAAAGGTTTGTCGTAGTCAGGGTATTGTAAAAGAGGGGCGTGTGTCAAGAGTTCTTTGCATTTGTTAAATGCATCAATGTATTTATGATCTATTATAATTTTATTACGCTTTTTCAAACAAGATGTCAATGGTTGGGTAATTTTTGCGAAATCTTTGATGAAACGTCGGTAGTATCCTACCAGTCCAAGAAAACTTTTAATCTCTGTCGTCGTTTTTGGTAGGGGATAATTCAGTACAGCCGTAATTTTGTCGTCATTGGGTTTTAGTCCTTCTTTGGTAATTGTGTGTCCAAGGTAAAGTACTTCTTTGCGTAAAAACTCTGATTTGTCTAACTGAACTTTCATGTTAGTGGTTCTAATTCTGTCAAAAACAGTCCGTAAATTCTGTATCATATTATCAAGGCTATTTCCATACACTATAATGTCATCTAAGTATACCATGCAGTGTAATCCTTGTAATCCACGTAAAACGTTGTCCATTGTCCTTTGGAATGTGGCTGGGGCAGTTTTTAGGCCAAATGGCATTCTGAGGAACTCAAAATGTCCGTTTTGAGTAGAAAATGCTGTCTTTTGTCTGTCCTTCTCTTCTAATTCTATCTGATGGTATCCACTGGCTAAATCAAGCGTAGTATAGTAAGTGCTCTTTCCCAACTTGTCAAAAAGGTCATGGATGTTCGGTAGGGGGTATTTGTCATCAATAGTGATTTCATTAAGTCTTCTAAAGTCAATCACCATCCTGTATTTAATTTCACCAGATGCGTCCATCTTCTTAGGCACCAGGTGAACAGGGGCATTCCAATGAGAATGGGACTCTTGTATTACATTGTCTTTTATTAATTGGTCAACTTGTCTGTTGATTTCATTTTGAACAAGCGGCGCCTGCCTATACGGTTTCACATATATAGGGTCTTCGTTTTTAGTCCTTATGTGATGTTTTACCGAATTAGTAAACGTCAAGGGAATTTGGTCACAGTAAAATATGTCTTTGAATTCCATGCAAAGTCTATGAATCTTTTCATGTTCTTCTTCGTTGGTATGGTCAAGTCTGAGTTTACTCAAATTGTCTTCAAGTAATTTGTCTGTCTCTATGTCAATATTATTTTTAGTAAAATTAGTATCAAATTCATTATTTTCATATTTAGTCACTGTAAAGGGTTGTTTTATATTAAGTTGTTTTGGATTATCTGAAGAATTTTGAATAACTGTATATGCGTATCCATTTACGCAATTTATTATAGCGCTGGGCATACGCAGACCCTTCTCGAATCCTTGAAAATCCAGAATCGCATCGCCTGAGTATTGATTGACAGGTAACTTAACTCGCTGTTCTGTTCGTGACGGTATATCAATTATATAATTTAAGTTATTATTAATTATTGGAATACAAGTAGTGCTAGTAGTTAGTGCTTGGTTCTTTAAATCAATTACTGCATCTAATTGTAATAAAAGGTCATTACCAATAAGTCCGTCATATCGTGCGTCAACGTCATATAAATAAAATTTATGCCAAGCGTTAGTTACAAAAGTAGGTAAGGGAGGAATTTCCATTACTTCATCGTGTTTACTAGAAGCATGGGTGCTTACCACTTGAAAATGTTCTTTCCTAATATATTCCCTGAAAAATTCATAAGCCTTTTGAGGACTAATGAATGATCTCATGCTACCCGTGTCAATCATCATTCTTGCGTCTATTTCTTCTAAGTAGATGTAGGGAAGCTTTAAATTCGGATCGCAATTAAGTTCTAAGATTTCTTGTCCTTTAACGAGGCTTTTTCCAGAAAATCCACATTCTGACTGTCATTTGTTGGTTCTAATTTGGCATCAGGTACGTTAGAATCTTTCGTGCAACTTGCGTTATCATAGTAATAGTTCATGTAGTTTGCGTAGTCAAAGTCATTCATTATATTATAATAGTATGATTCGTCACAATAGGGATCGTATATATATTCGTAATCATTCATGGTAAGTTCATTTAAATTAAAACTTTGTTGCTGCTTTGGTTGGACCGTTCTCATAGACACGTCACTATCTTGATTTTGGGGTTTTAGTACCTGGGGAAGATTTGATCCAACTTGTTGTGGTAGTTTGTAACCGAATTGTTGTAGTGGGTTGTACCCGACGTGTTGCGGTGGTCTGTATCCGAACTGTAGGGGTGGTCTATAACCAAACGGTTGAGGTGGTCTATAGCCAAATTGTTGTGGTGGTCTGTAACCAAACTGTAGAGGTGGCCTATAGCCAAACTGTTGCAGTTGCAAACCCGATTGAGGACGATATTCAAGTACTGGCTTGAATGGTTGACCTTGAACCATAGGTTGAGATATCTTATTTTGTGTATTTTGGGGATTATTAGAATTAAATTTAGACTGAAAAGGTAAGGTGGGTTTGTTCTCGACTGGCTGTGTTATCGATGACCTTGAACTTGATCCCGTTTGACCATGAATGCGGTTACGCATATTATATTGATCTAAGAAATTGACTTCTTCAAGTACGATGCTCAAAGCCGCTTCTAAAGTTGTAGGTGATTTAAGCCTAACGATACGCACCATATTTTCAGGCAGGTTGTATAAAAATACATTTAGAGCCGTATTGTGGTAGATAACCGACTTAGCACGTTTTAATTCTACATCATCAATTGTATTTACCTTCGACATTAATAACGAGCGAACATTTTGGATTCTATTACAAAAGTCTAAAAAATTTTCACCTGTATTAATCTTTAAAGATTCTAATTCAATATTAATACACGCTTCACTACGAGGGTCTCCAAAATGTTGAATCAGCAATTCTTTTAATGCGGACCATGTAAGTATATCCTCACGTTCCGATAAGAGCGCAGCTGCATCCTCTTTGAGTCTACTCGTTAAAACATTAAAAACGTAAAGATTTTGTTCCACACTACCCTTAAATCGATCAACCACGTACTGACATTTTCTCAAATAAAGATTTAACTGCCTTTTATCACCATTATACAGAGGGATTAATTGTACAATTTCGTTTGGTATTGGTTCAACTGCAATTGTGTCGTTCGTCATGATTATAGAGTAATTAACTGTTCAGAGGTTGCAACTCGCTTTAAAACAATCCTATTAAAATTCACACACACACATAAAATACAAAAACACACAGTTAAAGTACTATAATAATCGGAAATACTTGATAAATTTGGAAATTAAAATTTCGTAAAGTCGTATTACAATAAGAAAGATTGTGAAAAAAAAAAATATATTCCATAAAAGTTACTTTATCTTACTACACTTTCATTGAATTAATAGTTAGCACAGTTTATTTCACTTAGTTTAATAAAATGAAGATTAGAATAATAAACTTAATATTAAAAATGGGAACTCTCTAACATTGACACTACTCTATGATGTACATACTCGGATTCTAAGAATTGAATAGAGATAAGACCATTATAATTTCATACAGAGTTATCAAATTAAACACTAAACACTGTTATAATGAGCAAGATTTGATCTCGAAAATAACATTTAAAACTTATGAAAAATATAGGAGGATTAGGGGAACAAAGGATTGGCGAAAAGATTTACTCACCAACCGTCCGCGACTCCCATATTCGATGATTTCTGCACTCACGCGATACAAAAGAATATTTCTTTGGTTCGAAGGATTTCCTCTGTTTTCGTAGATTTTACGCCTAATTTTACTGACGAATTTGGACGTCGGAAAAACGCGAAAACTACGGATTTCTATGAGAAAATCCTACCGGCTGCGCCACTTTTGGTTTCGGGGCGTCAGAAACCTTTCTAATATTAAACTTACTACTCAGGATTTTTACTTGAGGATAAAAATGAAAATACGTACTGCCGATTTGGAGGCTAGTTTTATTCTGTCCCACAAATACATGGCTCATCCGGCGGGCACCAGACCGCTGAGCTTGCAAATGATTATGTTTCTAGAATCTAGTCATATATGTACTTACTTAGCTTAATCTAGAGCAGACGGGTGAGGTGTATTCATAACTACCTAACTGTACGGACTTAATAATTTTATTACGTGACGGGTGACTTAGCACCTTGTTGATAAACAGCAGTATACGCTTCGCTGTGTAGTGAGTCAGTTTAGTCGGTGTTGTTAGTGCATTTGCAACCGCTTATTAGTTCTAGTGAATAACACAGAATAGATAATGATAATAAACAAAATAGTGTCCACTGGTCCGGCGTTAAGTGTCCCTAGTCACTTGTCTTTCGGTCAGTATGCGATTGACAAATTGAGGCAACATTGTCAAGGAGAAGATGCTGTTGCTGTCGTAAGTTGAATACATTTTTATGAAGTTGGTTTATAGTTTTATTTTAAAAACACTTTGGCGTAGACTTTGGCTTGTGTTATAGTGTTGTCCTTGACATCCTAACTTATTTAATAAGTAAGTATAAGCATAAATAAAATAAACAGTTGAGGTTTGTCCTCAAAATAGCGCAGAAGTCAGATGGGTATTTATGTAAATAAGCCATATATGAGAATGAAGCAACGAGATAAGAATCTGTAGGTACTATGTACATACCAAACACACATAGTTTCTTATTGGTCTTATGTCATTATGACATAAATACCTACCTATTTAAGCATCAATGTTGCCTAATAAGTTTATTTATTAGGCACATAAGTAGGTACACACGGCTACACATCAAGCTATACATTTCCAGTATAAGCTGACCTCGCATTGAACGGAAATCCTTTATAATACAAGACTAGCATAAACTGGAAATGTATAGCTTGATGTGTAGCCGTGTGTACACGTACAATTTATACGTATATTACGTATAGGTATTTTATAATACTTATACAGTAGGTATGGATAATGTGGATTTCAGAAAGTGTTTATAAGTAAATAAATAAGTATGTAATTTTGTAAAAAAAAATATAAGGTTCACTATAATTTTATTAAGTAGGTATTGCAATCATATTTACAATGGTTATTATTATCAAACTTTAGCATAATTTTGCTGAAACTGAAATACATATTTTTTGTAATAATAATCAGAGTAGGTACCTACTTATGTATATTAGATAATGTCGGTAATACCTACACATGCTCACTATCACCCTGACTTCTCGACCTCCGTAAATAAGAGTGGAGGGAGGATGCCGTTGGACGCTACTGAAGGTGCCAAACTCGTAGACAAATTTTGGGCTGACTCTTTATAAATTTCCATCGACATGCTATGAAACAGAAGAACAAGAGAGAACGGAGATGGTAGAGAACTTTAGGTGATGAAATTAAATGTTCATTGGATATTACACAATGAGTAAATATAAAGTTACAATAACTAAACACGGTTTACAAACAAAAACTAAGATATGGATGGTTATAAAAGGACGCAAGTGATGCGAGTGGCGGCTAATGACGCTAGATAGTAAAAGTACTCTGTGGACGCTAGTGACCGAGTGTCGATTTCTGATTTCGAACTAACGCACGTGTGACGTCATAGGTACTTGAGTGAGTTCACAAGTTTGTCTGCATGTGTGGGTTACATACCACTACAATGGAATTTTAGAGCCGAAATCGAAAAACAGGATTCTTTGTGAGAAAATGATCAACATTCTGAGTATCAGAATAATAGGTACAAGGCCAGGTATCAAGGTAGCTACTATTAACAGAGAAATGAATGCCAAATTGCTGCATATTGATTTAAGTAATATCCACAGATCAATGGCGACACCAATCAAAAGCTATCGTACAGGCAGATATTACAAGAGACTGTCAATGTGGCGACGGGGCTCAAGAGGCTAGGGGTGAGGCGTGGCGATGTGGTGGCGCTGTGCAGTGAGAACAGGGATGAGTTTATCCCCACCGCACTCGGCGTGGTGTGCTGCGGCGCCACCGTCACCACACTGAACGTTCTATACACTAAAGGTAAAGCCATGCTCTATTCAGTAGTTGTATCTACTGCTTCAAATTCGTGAATGAAACAGAGTTTGCCAATTATATGGCAGCCATTTGCGTCTTCTATAAGACAAGCACAGAAAAATATAACATCATACTTAATAGATTAATGTGTTCTGTCTGCCGTTTCTTTCCTACAATCTACCTACAATAGGTAGTAAATAATATAAGTAATATGTTCCAGAAACAAAATTATGTTTCTAATAGGTAAGTACCTACTTAAATCATTTTATATCTCTTGACATTTTTATTACCAATACCTAAGTACAGTATTATGGCAAGTTAGATTACCGACCGAGATAGGTAGGTACGCTATTAAGGCTCTTACATACTGGCACGACCGCACGACTCGTCGCGCGACGCGAGAAAACCTCACGGCGAACAATGCGGCGGCGGCGGCGCCGGCGACAAATCGCGCCAGTATGTAAGAGCCTTTACTGATACTATAGTAACTACTAACTATGTATACCTAAGTATCTCAATTTCTGCACTGAACGACCGATATTTAGACAAAATAATTATGTTACGTATAAGTAATAAGTAGATAGTTTGATTTTGTCGAGAGTCTAGAATATTCTAGATGTTTCATGTCATGTGCTTGACCAGCACAGGCATAATTTTTATCCAAGCATCGTAACCGTAATAAGTAAGTTGAGCTGCTATACGTGTATCTAGGTATAGTGCACCATGACCGTGTGATATATCTACACCGACTAAAGTATGGTCATTCACTCATTCTAAATACCTAATGTCTGTTTGTTTTAGATGAAATGACGCACGTGCTAAATATATCACGACCAAAAATTATTTTCGCCTCTGAAGTGGGACTCAAACGAAATTTGGAGACCATAAAAACAGTGCCGAGTATCGAGAAAATTATACAATTAAATGGCAAACCGATTGTGACCGGTATCATTGAGTACAAAAGTGTGGGAGTGCAGGTGAACCCAAACGAGTACGAAGTAGAAGAAGTCCAGGGCTGGTCCGACGTCGCCTACATTCTGTACTCTTCAGGAACAACAGGCTTGCCCAAGGGAGTCATGCTTACACACCTCAACGTATTATACTCCGCTTCCAGTTTTGAGTAATTATCAAATAGTTTGTTTACCTATTTATTTTTCAGAGGATCTCTTCTTTTGTGCGGTTAGCGTTGTACCTGCCGCTGAACTGTAACCTTTATTTAGCTACTACATATATAGCTACTGCGCGCGATTTCGTCCGCGTGACTTTTACATAAAATATCTAATCTTAATAATGTATGTAGCTTTCCAATAGTTAAAGGAATCGAATCAGTAGATAGTTCCGAAGATTACCCCCTACATACAAAGTTACAAAGGAATATATTATTAATAGATAATAAGTAGATAAGTAGATTATGTATCGATAAAGATTTACCTAACTAAAGATAAAAATATGCAGACAAAGTTCAGTAAGTAGAGGTAATTAACGTAGCAGATCGCAGATTGTGTCATGTCATGAATGACTTAGCACTATACTTATTAAATTAAAGGTAGATCTATATAAAAAATAATTCTGAGTACATTATGTAGATATTTTTTTTTAAATAATCAATAAAAATTACGGGTTACTCCCGTCTTGCAACGCTACTTATTATTGTTTTATGTCGCGTGCACCAGGTACAGTCTGTACGTCAAGTCAATTTTTATTAATATAAGGAATGTAAATATTTGTTTAAAATGAAAAAAGTACCTATTTAAGATTATTGTAGTGTAATTTTAGAGACTAGTAATTATTTAAACTAAGCAAAGCAAAATCAACAACATACGTTAATACGTTACTACAATTTACTATAATTATATTATGTAAACTAGTATTGCAAATGAAATGTGTCTACCTAATGCGTTACTTTACAAAAATATAAAATTGAGTACCTAGTCCGTCTGCATCTGTAAACAAACTTTTTCAACTATTGTTGTCACATCGTGTTGCTTGAATGTCCGTTCTAATTTATATAATTAATATTTAATTTAATTTTTCAGTTCCGAGACCCACCCGCCGGATACCACATTACTGACGATAGTGCCATGGTACCACGCCTACGGCCTAATGTCGACCATCAACTATATCTTAGTAAAGAAGAAGCTAGTGTACTTGAATGGATTCAATCCTCTGAAATATCTGGGCGCTATACAGAATTACAAAGTAAGTAATACTACTGTTTAAACTCGGCATGAGATTGTCATTTTTAATCAATAATGAAACTCACAGACTGGATGTTTTGTAATGCTTTACTGAAACATTAATTGATTAAACTTGTAGGTGACCTTACTGGCAGCAGTCCCCCCTATCGTGGTGTTCTTGGCGAAGGCGCCTATAGTAGAGAAGTTTGACTTGTCTTCCATCATCGCTATCTGGTGCGGGGCTGCTCCGCTGTCCTCGGAAACTATCACACTGGCTTTGAAACGGTAAGCACCCGTACTCGAATATCTAACGTAACTCAAGGTACACGTAGTAGTGTCAGTCTGTGGCGGCATTGGAGTCTTCAGGAGCAAGAGGTTTTATCTACAGCTACACTAAGGGAGTAGGGGCTCAGGGGTAATTTTAGCCCGGTAGCCAGCCCACCTCCCTCCAGAAGTTAATTAAATCTCTTGGTCTGTTCGGAACATCTGTGAAAGATCTGGGTGACCCGAGGGTTTCTGTTCTAATCTGGGTGACGCCCGTGCATTCAAAGAGCACGAGCGCGACAGTTTCCACAGCCTCCATACACGCCCTGCACAGAGGATGCTGCCTGTGATGCTACTATCCAAGGATGGCATAGCTTCCCTGGACGGCCTGCAGCCCGGTGTCGAGGTCCACCAGTTTTTGGTTGAAGGCGATGGGTACGATAGGCTCGGGTCCACATGCTCACGTGCTGGATCCTCATTGGCAAGTTCGTCAACTGCGTCGTGACTGCGGCTAGATGTTACAAGTGCATTGTGACTTATTGTTAGCTTTGTGGTATTTCTTTCGTAAGGATTGGAGAATTGAGGCGCTATCGGAGAGTATAGATACGTATGTGGGTGTCCGTAACTCTCCTGGTTTCTATAGCGTAAACCGCTTGTATGATGCCCACACATTCCGCCTGGTAGGTAGACGGTGTTGAACATTCCCAGCGGGCTGGATATTTCCTTAGCGATATAATTATAATTTCCTTAGATTTACATGAATTAGCGTCATTTACATTTGAAAATTTTCAATTGCAGTATGAAAAATTGCAAAGGCATATTCCAAGCGTACGGAATGACAGAGACTTCACTGGCGGCCACCAAGGACATCGACGATGAGAAGATTTTGAAAAAACCGGGAAGTGGTGGCTATCCTCTTTATGGCGTGAGGGCAAAAGTAAGTTTCAATTCTTTCTATATAATTTTGTTGAATTTCATTACGGTAAGTACCTAATTTTAATCTCAATTACAGGTTGTCGATATAGATAGTCGTAAGAGATTGGGCCCTAACGAAAATGGAGAGATCTGCCTAAAAGGACCTATAATCATGAAGGGGTACGCTGGCGACGAGGCTGCTACCACCGCTATATTTGATGAGGAGGGCTACATGAAGACTGGAGATGTCGGCTTCTACGACAAAGATGGTTGCTTCTTCATAGTGGACCGACTTAAAGAACTCATTAAATATAAGGGACACCAGGTAAAAACACTTTTACGTTTTGTCTTTATCTCGCCAAATGCTAATAGATTAAATTTTCTATTGATAATTGAAATCACCCGCTATACGTACTTACCTATTTTATTTTTATGACTCTTATCTAAATTCAAGTCTTGTTTTTGTTCAACGGCGCACGCAAATATCCTTTATATTTTCTACAATTTAGTGATAATTATTTTTATTTATTCATGATATTAATTTTTTATAAGCATCTGAAAATAAAAAGCAGAAAGCAATAAGTGTGTTGATAACCTTCTTTCTCCATCTTTGTTCAATTTAGGTACACGTATATAGGTGGTAGGTACATAATTATTTGCTAAATGTCTATGTGCTCTTGTGTAGGTTAGGTACCGTTCGTCTTACTTTATCTAGCACTGGTTATTACGCCGGTAGCACACCTCCGCCGCGAAACCATTGCAGCGAATCGGATTCGAGTAGCGAAACATGGCGCCAGTCAGTACAATTTGAACTACTGCGGTTTCGCGGCGGCGGCGTTAAGGCAACCCTGGAAATAGTAAATCATTGCAATGTAAATCAAGTATACATTCTAATTTATACCTCACCTTACTTAAATTTAACGTCTTTTTTGTACTTATTCACCATCCTGGTTGTGTCAGCGTCACTTATTGTCCCTAACCATGGGCGTACCCAGCTTCTGGCCTAAGGAGGGGCAAGTCAGATTTTTTAGGTCGGATCGTCCGCGGCTGTTTTGTCATACACACTACACAAACACACCTACATGAAACATTAGGTATATGTAGTGTAGTGTGCCATCGTCGCGCGCGGTTTTTTGGCTATTGCACCGTGCATTTTGCCAGTGTCTACTGCGCGGTTTATTTAAAAGTTAGAGCATAAGGCCCCGTTTACACTTTGATTATTAATTAGGCGAGTTCATACATGTTCTACGAGATTTCCAGGGGGGGGCAGCTGCCCCCCCTGCCCCCCCCTGGGCACGCCCATGTCCCTAAAGGTTCATTAGAAACCCAGCGTCAGACAGCATCTCTTTGGCATTATTAATGGTCAAATGGACCTTTTTGGCGCAGCCATGTGTGTGCCACACACCGTTGCTGTTGTGTGTTACAAGTGATTTTCCCTTTTTTTTTTGTAAGTATTTTGTGTTTCACGAACCGTTGCCAAATAAATGTTTTCTTTTTAGGTTGCGCCGGCGGCGGTAGAGAGCGTGGTGCTGGGGCACGCGGGCGTGGCGGAGTGCGGCGTGGTGGGCGCGCCCGATGAGGCCGCAGGCGAGCTGGCCACCGCCTTCGTCGTCAAGAGGCCAGGCGCCACAGTCACCGAGAAGGAGCTGCTGGAATTCACTGCTGCTCGGGTAAGTTTAAATTTATCCTAGCAATTAGCTAGCGAAACTCCGCAGACGTGAAGGTTAAAAAGAAAGAAAGAAGATTTCATGATATTTTTTTGGGGTCAATGACCGGTGGTATTTATTTGGAGTATGATTTGAGAAATTAAGTTTTTTTGTTTTATCGTGTTTAGGTTATGAATGTTACGGATCAAACTGGCCTACGGACGTTGACCCCTCAAAAAAAAGAACATCATTTTATTTTATTTTATCGCGTTTACCCACCACGTATGAGGAGTTTCGCTAACTAATGTAATTTGACCTTGTAGCTACTTATAGCGACGCATAAGGAATGGCGGCTCTCAAAAAAATTTGCTCGGAAAATATCATTCGAGTACATAAGTAGTACAAGGCAGTAATAATGTTTGTGTTCAAAATTAATTGGTGTAGTTACCGGAAATGCGACTGCTGAGCCTGTAGTTCTGGGGTCGATTTCCAGTGCGGGTAAAAGTGTTAATGGGTTTTTCAGTCAGAATTTCTCAGTAGCCGAGTAGCTGATGCTTAAGCATTACTTATTAAGTATATGGATCTTAACCATAACAGGCGAAATAATGTGTTCAATGCTTATTCCTACAGGCTGTGTGTGTTATACTTATGTATGTTTATAATGTAGAAATGTTCGATGTTATATAATAATCATGTTCCTCAGCTGTCCTCCGTGTCGCGACTGCATGGCGGAGTGATATTCGTCGACGATATACCAAAGAACCCATCCGGGAAGATCCTGCGCAGAGCACTCAAACAGAAACTACTGGAGAGGCAGAAAAGCAAATTGTAAATAACATTGTTGGTACGTTTAAGCATGGTAAGGTCAAAGCCATTCAATTAAAATTATTCCTACTTTTAAGTATTTTCAGGGTTCCGAACCTTAAAAAGAAAAAACGGAACCCTAGGATCACTTTGTTGTCCGTTTGTCAAGACCCTTTTTCTCAGGAACTGGTAGAAGTATCAAGTTGAAATTACAAGGGGAAGTTACTATAAACTTCCCGTTGACCTAGCTGCATGAAAGGCAAGAAGCAAGGTCTTACAGTACAAGTAAAGGGAACAATCCGTAAATTGTCCATTTGTGTATCGTAATTAAGTGTATGACATAATAATATTCGTTTTTGCGATTACTAACTTACATTTACAGTTGGAGCATTGGAATGTAAAATCTATTCAAATCGTTATTGTTAGAATCTATTCAAATTGATATAACAAGGTATATTATTCTGTTGACGAATATTTAAATAAATAATTTTAATACCTAGGTACCTAGCTGTTATTTACTTAAATCCAATAGGTTAAAAGGACATACTAAATAATTTTGTTAATTTGATTAAGATTGTTTTAATGAATAAGTGACATTATAATTTTTTTATTTTGTATTTTTTGTTCTATACACTTTATTTAATTTGAAATTTTTAGTGATTGTACCGACAAAAAAACCTTTAATATTTTGTATGCCTTTTGGCGGGACACAACTCGGATCTTATGTATTATAACACCTTTTGTATGTACCCTGTGTTCACGAAATAAATGAATTTGAATTTGAAAATAATTTATGGGAGATTTAGTTTTCAACATGAAGTTTAAATAAGTAAGTATAGTTTGTATTTCAGCCCAGAATCGGAAAGTAGACCGTATCGTGAAATAACATTTATTTAATCCCAATCGTTCCACTATCTACTCCTCCAGATTGAAAAAAAAAACTTTTGATTGAAATCAAAAGTGCACGCGGCTTCGCCCGCGTGGTATGTCGATAAAAAGCGGCCTATGTCCTTCCCCGGGATGCCATCTATCTCCTTGCCTTTTATCGAAATCCGTTCAGTGGTTTAGACGTGAAAAGGTAACATACAGACAGACAGACAGAGTTATTTTCGAATTTATAATATTAGTATGGATATAGATGAAATAACGTTGTGAATATAAATATACTTATAAATAAAGTTAACTGCTTTTTAGGGTTCCGTAGTCAACAGGGAACCCTTATAGTTTCGCCATGTCCGTCTGTCTGTCTGTAGGCGGCTTAGGTCAGAGACTCTTAGTAATAGAAAACTGTAACTTGGTATGGATACACATATGTATAAATCACGCCGACAAAGTGGTAAAATAAAATCATGAAAAAACATTTTTTTTTTTATCGCGAAAAAAAGAACAGCTGTTCCGTACATTTATGTTCGCATAACTCGTCAAAATTTACGGAACAGCTGTTTTTTTTTCGCGATTTCTAATTTGTTTCCATAGTAAAAGTTGTTCATAATGATAAGTACAATGACTCCTTAAGAGGTTGTTGGTGTTTTTACCAATAACCCTGTATAATTATTATCTATATTTTCATAGGTTTCTATGTTCCATGAATCTGGAGTCTACTGATATTAATCAGATAACCTTAGTACCTAATCAATTATGTACCTATGTAAATTGTGAAGTATTGTGAAAGAATAAATTCACCATCCCCGGACGACACTAGCTCGTCCATTACAGGGATGATTGATTGCTGAGCATAGTAGAGCACACAATATTATACAATTCCCAAGGTACCGGCCAACGCAACGATCCAATTATGTGTAATGGATTAACTCCCAGCGCTCTCGTGGGCGGCGTAAGTGACCATTCATGCACAGTACGAAGTATGTAAGTAGTCGGCTATACTGGCTAGGTAAGCGATACCCAACTAATTAGGTTCACCAGATTCGAAACAAGAAGTTCGGCGCAGTTTTCTTGTGTTGTCGGCACATTCGCAACAGGCCACAGACTTGCCGTTCCGGTTATTTTATGACGATTTTGGAATGTGAATATTCTTCTTTTTGTTGTTTATAAATAACCAGCGCTTCTCCCGCGACTTCGTCCGCGTGGATTTAGTACTTTCCTTCAATTTCAAAACACCCCGTCCAGCCCGTCAAGGTTTAAAAATTAATCATTATTCTTCCATACAAACTTAATCACTTCTTATGGTGGGTGGTTTTGAGAAACTAATAATTTCAATTTATGTAAGTAAGTGCAAAGGTATTCGTATCAAGTTTTGAGTTGATTGGGTATTTTTATACAAACGAAATCCACCCTTTTTATCACGTAAGTTAGGGGTAGAATTTCTAAAAATCCTTTCTTAGTGGATGCCTACGTTTGTTCTCGAATTAAGCTGTCTGGGCTGGGCGACGATGTATCAGTCCGGACACGTCTTGTCTTTTTTTTTACTGGGACACTGCGATTGTATGGGAGAAATAATTTTGGCATACTACATTTTTTGGTCAAGTCTGAGTTGTCCATAAAAAATGGAAAAAAAATGTTTTTCTTGTCCCCAATGATATTATATTAATTTAATATCATTGCTTGTCCCTGAAGAATATGTTTCATGTGAGAATTACATTGTCACAGAAGAAAAAATGCACAACCGATGTGGTTCAATCCATACTAATAATATCAATTCGAAAGTAACTCTGTCTGTCTTTCTGTCTCTCTGTCTGTCTGTTTGTCTGTATGTTACCTTTTCACGCCTAAACCACTAAACGGATTTTGATAAAATTTGACAAGGAGATAGATGGCATCCCGGGGAAGGACATAGGCTACATTTTATCGACATACCACGCGGGCGAAGCCGAAGGCAGAAGCTAGTATAAAAATATTTTCATACAATTTTGATGGTTTACTCAGGTCCATGTTAGGATCATCTCATTTTATCGGAAGAAAAAAATCCATTTGTTGTATCCATATTACTGCATCAATGTGTACACACGGCTACACATGAAGCTATACATTTCCAGGATAAGCTGATCTCGCATTGTACGGAAGTCATATACAATGCGAGATCAGCATAAACTGGAAATGTATAGCTTGATGTGTAGCCGTGCGTACCTACAATTTACTACTCACTCACGGATGATACTACTCACTCATCACTTGTGGCTACAATTGCATTGATAATAAGGAACAAAGATTGTCATCTTTTTGAGGCTGATTGTATCTACGACTAAGTGCTTGGTGCCTGAGTGACATTGACAGGTGGACGTTGTTGGGCTTCCCTCTAAAGTTATCAATTTAAATAGTATTGAAAAAACAAGATGTCGGTGTTAGTTCCGATTTTGGCCACGCGCCAAAAGATGCATGTATTGTACCGTTCGGTGTACATACATCGAAATTAAGCTAGATTTATGGCATGTGTTTATTCGTCACTTATCAAGAGTATACAAATCTTGGAATTCATCGGATTCACGGAAATATTGATATTGGCGCTCCATCAAGACGTAAAAAAGTGTATCATCGGCTGACTCGGCGATTGAAACACATAATTATTTTTGTATTCGTACCAACATTTTTATTAATGTTAACTATTTCTAAACGTGGTACTTTATCATTGCATTTCTACATAGTAGTGCAGTCGTGTCTGAGAATAATTGATAGCACCCCGGAACACGTAACTATTTACCTAAGTACCTACCTACATAAAGTAATCCGGTAAGGACACTACGTCCGGTAAGCATACCTACAGGTACCTACTCAAATTGTGAGCGTTCCTGTCGATCCTTCGCAGGTACCTTTATCTACGTATAGCATAAAAATTACATGCAACATAGTACAGACACTAGACAGTAGGAACGTATTTACCTTCCTACCGGCATACAATGGTAAGTTCGTGTGTTGGTGGTTGGTACCATTCGTAAATCTGTGACGCGTGTAGTTGATCGGCTCGGCGAATAGCGCGGGAGTCAGCGGACAGCGGCGCACCGCGGCCTGGCGAGCGGCGGCCGGACAGCGCTCGAGCGCCGCACAGCCGCACTCACCCGACCGCGGACACTACACGCGCCACTCGCGGCCACGGCTGTCTTATTTTATCGCTGATTATCTCTCGAACATGTAGTTAACGACAGTAAGATGTCGGTGTGTGGTCAAAGTGGTCAGGCGGAGGAGGATAGCGCGACCGAGGAGGTAACTCCCGCCGCCCCGTCGGCGACGCGGGACATTTACAAGCAGAAGCCAGCCAACAAGGTGGTGCGCGTTCTGACGGTGCTGGCGTACCTGCTGTCGGTGTCTCTGGCGGCCATCCTGCTGTCGGTGTACTACATCTGCGTGTGGCGATCGCCCGAGCTGCCGCTGGAGGTGGGCGGCAACCACACGAACTACCAGCGCCTCGCGGATTCACCCACTGCAAACACCTATGGTAAGCAGCACGCTTAAAGTATTACATATTTTGTTTCGAAGTTTAGGTGGTAGGTATACTAACTTAGGTAGGTACTTAATAAGTAATTCTAATCAGCAGATAGAACGGAAACCTATATAGGAAATGTAACTTTACTAAAATAAATATTTTAATATGCTCAAATTCCTCGGTAGATTAATTTTTTTTCGTATTTAGAAAATAAAATGATCCAAGTGTCAAACCATACTTGAGTTGAGCAATATAAGTAGATCTAAGTAGATACTTGACAAGCATTATTGCGGCTTGGCTTGCCTACCGCCTGTTAGTTAATTAAAACAAAAGTTTTTATAATAATATTGCGGTCTCGGTGGTTTCCTCCAGGGATATAGCGAAACATTGCGCGGTTTCAATTAATTACTTAATTGGGTGAATTCACTATAATTACTTAAGTGTAAGGGAATCGCCCGAGTGTTGCACTGTCCACACGTTGGGCTATCGCTCTTAGGACCAATAAGAATTATTCTATTTAATGTTTCATATTGCGGTGGTTCAAATAGAACAGTAACTAAATCAGCAAGTACACTTGTATGCTTCTCGATGTTTGGTTAGGCCATGTGGTCCTCAACTAAAAATAAACCCTATCAGAACCCGTGGCAGCCAGTTGGTTAGATAATCAGGTGTGTTCGTTATTCAGTACAGTCAGTAGATCATGTAGCTGCAAGCAATGTTTTCCATTGCCACACTCATTCTAGTCACCGATACTCTTAACAACTTGTAATCACCGCGGACCATAAATTTAGAGACCGAAAATATGGCGTTACCACCCCACAGAGCCACATATAACTGGGTATTTACCTAAATTCTGCAACGAGGATAGTCGCTAATCTAGTATCCCATGATTAAGATTGTTTCATCATTTGCCTAGCCTTTTCCCAACTATATTGTTTATCATCAGTAATAAGTTTAAACCTAAACTGGTCTAAAAACTGACGTAACGAAACCGAGAATCACTTTAATTGTTCTTCCCGTCATTTTGATCAGTTATTTGTACTGGGCCATACCTGGGAACCTTCTGGTTACGGAGATAATTATTTAAGGTAAAAGTTCCATTCTTATTATGTTGTTTTACGAAAAATAGTTTTAAATGTTTTAGTTAAACTTAGGTGGGCCTCTACCGTCGCATACACCCGTTGCAAGCACAATGTTTTGCGTGCTGTTCATTGCGAGCTACCACCATACGCAGCGATTTATTACCCCAAAATATTCGTATATATTTCTATACTATGTTACTTAGTTTGATGTACAGAATGCGTAAATGAATCACGTATCCGTGATGGGCCTTTTTACCCGACTGCGGCGAAGCCAATTAAGAAGGGTTATGCGTTTGACTTGTATATATTTGTGTATGTCCGTCCATAATTTAGGGAACATAAGGCACACTGCAAAGCGGCTGAACCGATTTTGATGAATGATATGTCGTTAGATTCATCTTTATTATGCGAATGAGTGTCTCTGGGTAGGTTAATAAAAAAACTCCCAATCCTATTGAGTCGGTTATCAAAATGAAGAGTTTTAAAATGTGATCACAAAAATATATACAAATTATAGGTATGTTTAAACGTAGGAGTGAGAAATTATTTTAAAATAATCCCAAATAAAATGTGTCTCTACAATCTCATGCAATAAGAAAATACCGAAGGCAATAAGAAAATACCTCTGACTTTGTGAGGTTGTATTATAGTGGTTTGGGAGCAGTGGTGGCCCAAGTGGTAATGCCCAGACTTACCGAGTTGCAGGTCGTGGGTTCGAGCCCATGTAGGCGCTTTACTTTGTGTAAATAATTTCATCACCACTGCTCTCAAAATGGTGAAGGAAAACATAGTGAGGAAACCTGCATGTCCTAGAACCAAAAATTCGAAGACGTGACATCTACCAACCCGCACCATGGGCCCACGTAGTAGATTATGGCCCACTCCCTCTTGAGGAGAGGACACCTGTGTCACACTGCTGGACACCTGTGCCCAGCAGAACATTAATAGGTTGATTATGATAAATTCACTTTTTTTACATACTGTAAATTATTTGGTCTTAACGAAATTAAAAAGTCGCATTGATAGCTAGGATGAATGGTTCCTGCATCCCAGATTTGAAACAAATTGAGTCAAAAAACAAGCCATTTGGGTCATTAGGTTTAGAGTGCATATTATAAGGACTCCCTACACCTACAAATGAAACCTTCCTCCATGGGTTTAACAAGGATACTTAAGTAAATAATATTTTCACATATGAAATAAGGAAATCAAACTATACATTTATATCGAGCAACACGAGCAGCTGCAGATAAGTCGGAAGAACTTTTCGCAAATTGAGCATATTCCTCGTCGAAGAATCCTCGAGCATTGTGCGCACGTATACAGACTTACGGAATTTCTTTGCTGCTCAAACATAAATATCTGTTTGGTAAAAGTACCTACCTAAAAAAAATGATTTTACGATAAATCTTCTAAATAAACAATTTACGTTGGCGTCGGTAAATCTCAAGGAAGATTTAGTTGCATAAATCATTTCCCAATTTTACGACCACTGTCCAGTTTCATTTTGATTTAGGTATGTTTTAATTGATGAAATGATTACGTTAAGATATCTTTACGTGTTTTTTTTTTAAACTAGAGCACTGGTACCATCGGCATCGTACAACATATCCGTATATTATTAGGAACGCGAAGGGTTTCCTGTAATCCAATTAACTTAACCTAATTGTGTCCAAAACTGAACATCAATTACCTCATTCTGTTCACTTTATGTTGGCTTTGGGAATATTTACGTGTTTATTTAAGTAGGTACATACACCATCGGTTTGGCATTTTTTACTATTTTCTATTTACTAACATAGAGCTCCAAGTTTATTCAACAAATTAATCATCAATCTTTAGGAGGCTGATCTCTTTTGCATCTTATTTATTTTATTTATTTATTATTCACAAAAACTTTTAGCCAGGAACCACTAAACAACTGCAAATAAAGAACTTGACGGTTTGTTATTACTTCAAAGCCGAATTAAGGGTATACCATTATACTGTTTTAACAAAAAGCAACACATTAGATCAGTATTTGTCATTGAACCTTTTCCTTTATATTGGGCAAACTCCAAATCGTAAAATACTTTCAGCTCAAACAGATGCGACTACTTTAAGCCCTTTGTAAGTTGCGATTTCCGCGGATCAAAGAACTGCTGACTGAAATACATATTGTAACCGTTTGATTACATTTTGGTGAACATGGTCCTAAAGTATTTTTTACAAAAGACTACCATCTAGATCTTACTACAATACAACTTTGGCACTTTCGGGTCTTATGCTTGAAATCTATTTACATATCATACTACTTACGATTACGAATGTGACGTCATTGGTCCCGCTTAACCCATACGTCCCGTCCCCGAATCCCTACGAATACTCTGATCCTTTTATCCTCGTCTTCGGTTCGAATACAAGATCGTTCCGAAGAGATACGCGTAACGTACTAAAGTTACGTTATAGAAGGAACCAATAATACCTACGTTGAGTTGGCCCTTCCTTGTGCATAGAGAAAAAATAAACTTACTTAAGAGCGTTTACGCTGGAAGTGGACAACGTCGCAAATAGATGTCAAATATTTCGGTGTTTTGATTAATTTGGCAATATCTATTACTGTATGGAAATATGAAATATGGCTAGCTAACTGTTTAAAATACCTATTGATTATGAAATGCAATAAATAATATCGTAACACCGATTATTTAGTTTTAGTTGTAAAAAAAGGAAGTTGGAAGTTTTCCAAATGCCTTTTTTACACCTACCAGTACCACCCACCTTGATTGTCAAGTGTGAACTAACTTGTATGGAGGTGTTCAAACTGTCGCGAATAGTTGCATGACTTCCTATTTATTTAACAAAATTGACACTTGTTTCTAATTGTTGTGTTCCTACGTCCACGAGGAATGAGTCGCGGGCACAACAAAAAAAAAAAAAAAAAAAAAAACCAAATGCATTCGATTTAAATTACCTACTGTTAAAAGTAGCGAATGTGACATCATATTGAATGGAGAAAAACTGGAGTTTATTAATCAAACAGTTTTCTTGGGAATCACGCTAGACGAGAAATTACAGTGGGGACCTCATATAAAATCTCTTGCGGGGCGGTTAAGCTCGGCCGCTTATGCTGTTAGAAAGATAAGACAGTTAACAGATGTAGAAACCGCGCGTTTGGTCTATTTCAGTTACTTCCACAGCATTATGTCGTATGGCATTTTACTGTGGGGTCGGGGTGCTGACATTGAATCCATTTTTATTTTGCAAAAAAGAGCTGTCAGAGCCATTTATAATCTATGTCACCGCGAATCTCTCAGGGAACTATTTAAAAGATTAATATCATGACGGTACCTTGCCAATTCATTTATGAGAATATTATGTATGTATGTAAGAAAAAACTTAAATCTTTTTAATAAAATAAGTGATAGACATAATTTTAATACTAGAAATAAAGATAAAATAGATCAACCATTTTTCAGATTAGCTAAAGTACAAACATCTTTTATGGGGTACTGCGTTAAATGCTATAACAAAATACCTCGAGATATATTGCAATTAAATGAATGAAAATTTAAAACTCATATAAAAAGTACACTTTGTAAACAAGCTTATTACAAATTAGAGGATTATATCCAAGATAAGAATGCTTGGAAACATGCTGGTCTTGCTCCATAGGACGATGTAGTGTCTGGACAAAATCAAACTGATAGCTAATTTAGTTTTTTATTTTATTATTTGTGTGTCATAGACTTTTACACTCTGTCAGTTTAAGTAAACTCACGCACTGACTTATTAGTACTACTTGTAACAATGTTAGGAATATTGTAATATCGAATACTTTTACAATCTTTGTAAATATGTGAGCAATATGTGAGCATGTATCTGGTAATTAATTTAGTAATTATTGCTCCATTTATAATTCTTTTTACCTTTTGTGGTACAGTAATCTTATTGTAGGTGCAAAGTCTTCACATATAAATTATATAATTGATGTATACAAAATATTGTAAAACATGGAGTGGAGAGTGGAGTTTCTTGCCCATTCTTCTCCATACGAAAACTACCTTTTGGAAGGGGCAACTAGAATCAATTCTATTTCTTTGTTTTGACGTTCAAAAGTGCCATATATGTGCCTATTTGAAATAAATTATTTGACTTTGACTTGTATCATAATATGTATATACATAGATAATTTGTAGAGCCCCGTAAACCGCTGGAATTCAGAGCCGTAAAATGACTAGACTTTTTTTCCTAGTTTGGTATTTATTATGAATAAAAACTTGATCTTCATAAAGAAAAAATATTATTTAGAAAATTCCCCTATTACGAGTATACAGAAGGGAAACGTAGGCAACAACGCGCTCTAGTATCTTCAAAACAGCCACGACGCGTTCTGGCAAACACAGAATTACCACAAAGCGAAATTCGTGTCGTGGCTTTTTTTGATATGCGACCACTCTGGCAATGAAGAATCATTAATGAGCCATGACGCGTTTTTAGCGTTTTTGATGCAACCCTGACACGAAGACGGACAGGTTGTATACTACTACTACTGCTACTACTGGCGTTGAGGTACTGGGCTACGCTGCTACAGCGGCGTAGTGGCGGCGATCGGCTCCGCCGCCGCGCCGCCGCGCCCCGCCGCCTTGCCCCTTTTCCACATCAGCGGCGTTGCGTAGAGACACCGGGGCTACGCTGCTACGGTGGTGTAGCTGCGCCGTGCCTATAGCAGCGTGGCGTAGACGCCCTGGCCGCTAGACCGTAGAGTCGAGCCGTAGAGCCGTAGACGCTGCTACGCCGCCGTAGCAGCGTAGCAAGCAAAAGCAATGAGGCCATAACGTAGAGGGATCTGGCCTACAGCGGCTTTTGGGCGGGAGATAAATTAAATTATACTTAAATTAAGTAACGTTTTGATAAAATATCTTGATAAAAGATGGGTAAAAATAGTATGTTTTATGGAGTCACTTAAAAACAATAAGCAAAAAGAGACTAAAGTATCAAAGTCAAATTCAAAGCATTTATTTCAATTACACCATTTACAGGCACTTTTGAATTGTCAAGGAGTCGGTCAGTCGGAAATCTAGTTAGTTGCCCATTCCAAAGCGTAGTAGGAACCTACGGAGAAAAACTTTTAAATCAAAATATTGTTACAATATATTGTTTACATCATTCATGTTGGAATTATACATGTGAGTACAATGAAGAAAAACTAGCAGGTTAAAAGCGTCCGTAAATAAAAGATAAAAAAGATACAAAACAATTCAAAAATTAAAATAAGCCGTGGCAGCTAAGAGATGACCATCAGTCCATACTGATGGCGCCCGTTCACGAACATGACGCATGGATCAGCACCATTCAGCTCAACCATTTTGAAGGGAACTTAATGATCCAACACACACGCCACCACCAGCGAGACATTAAATTGAGCATGACATACTCTCAGCCGCCAGGGCACATTCAAGTCAATGAAAGACGTACCTAGTAAATGGTAGCTTTAAAGTAATTACTGTAATTAGGTAAGTACATAGTGCTCACACACATGTGTTACAATAACTAGATTCGAAAACATTGATATTTTTAATCTAATGCCGGCGCCAGACATAGCAACAATATTTGATCACATGTTTGACACATGTGTGGCAGGGGTGTTTGGGTATTTCATCAAAGTTTGATCATTTATATAAACTTTTCCATTCGGAGTCGGTTTTTCGAGCGCACATCAAAGCGTTTAAAGTTCAAATGTGTGCGTAGCGCGTTCGAATTTCAAATGTGTGCGTAGCCTGCAAGCCCAGTGCCTCGTAAATAACTGACCGGAACGGTCTCTTTGCTCAATCGCAAGATGGAATGGAGCAACGAGTGCCCTAGAATTTATTGAGTTGCTTGAAGGAGAACCATGTATTTATGGAACCCTAAAAGTAAAAAAAAACATAAAAATAGGAATTTGGTAAATGACGCCGGGATCAGAATAAATAATAAATTCTCAGTACATTGCACTATCGAGGAATTAAAAAAGAAGAGAAACATTTTATTGACCCATTAAAGGGAATGTATAAAAAATAATAAAGCAGTCTACAAGGACAGGATCTGGTGCTGAAGAAATGTACAGACCTTCATGGTTTGCATTCGATGCCATGCCCAACTACATGGGTACTGTTACTGTTTATGATTAGTGATTACCGTCCGACATTGGTGCCGATTCTCTTGTACACCGAACTAAAATTCCTTTCTTTTTACTATGAGAATCATAGAGCTATTCTGCCAAAAAAAATCTCTAAAGGAGAATGACCAGGAATGTAGGGCACCCTGTACCAAGCGAAAAGTCCGCCTGTCACAACCAAACCTAGTGTATTTAGAGGAAAATTAAATGCTCTTCTTATATTGTTAACTTTTTTTTACATGGATTCCCGCAATTCGTATTTATTAACCATTTATCTACTTCATATTTTGAGGTTAAGTTCGAGAAAGTGACTGACTCGAAATGGTGAAGTTGATGACAAATGAAGCGGTACCTAATATCGGTTGCTTTTTATTCTTGATTTGGCGCTTGTTTCCTAATGGATGATTATACAATACATCACTGATAGTCAATAATAATTCTTGGTATCAGGTTTTATATATAATGATAATGGATATCAATAATCATGTAGGTAGGTACTCATAGTATGTGCAGCTGGTAGTCTGAATAAGTAATCAATTTAGTACTGTGTTTACTGATTCCTAATATTTTGAAATCTTAACATAACAGCAGGCCTGTTTTCCCAGAAGAGTTAGGCAGAGTTCATTTACTATATAGTACACCCACTTCTCGAACTTCACATGTTAGTAAATAATAATAAGGTGATAATGTTGTTAGTACCTAATAAGGCACTTATATCAAAAATGAAAAACGCAGTTAAGATATATTCATATTTACATAACGTATATGACCTCGACCGCTACCAGGACAGAGAAAAGAAATATACAAATAAAACAATAGGCAGGACAATTGGGTGGCACTCGGGAACGCCTTGCAACTGTTGCAACACGTAGCATGGACTGTCCACATCCAAAGCACACATCACTCCACATTGTGACCAAGTGTTAGTTCAGGTATCAGTTCGGAATCTCAGGGAGTTTTTCTTGTATCAATGCGAAACATTTGTAACATTATGAATAGGAACTACCAGGATTGATCTGAAAGCATAAAAACTGTTTTTTAATCCTTAAATTGAATAAATAGTCCCGGAAGTAGGTAGGTACTTTAGAAGCTAACTATAATATACATGCTTCTACTAGGTGAGGTAATACTTACAGGCGTCGCGTCGGTACAATCTATGATGTTAAAACACGATCATATCTACGGATATATTTTCTATGTAATATATTCTAAATTGTTCTAACAATACTAGTGAACGGTTTAGGATACGTCGGCGACGCTGACTTGCTGGCCGATGTCTTACTCTAGTTGAGGGCATCGCTAAGGATTATTACACAAAGACTAAGTTATGAAAACGCACCTGAGCCCCCGTTTTTGTTAATAAGTATTACAAGTTATTATTCAAATAGTTCAGATGAAACCAATATTGAAAGTAACGTCATCCATGACGGCGCCACAGAATAATTATTGCAATACGTCACAGTACAAATGACATTTTACTTTTTTGAATAGGTCCTCTTTTCATTAAATGCATGTATTTGCAATGTATTCCAAAAAAATAATAATAAATTATTACGATGTAACGCGTGACCTAAAGATGTTTTTTGACACACATAAAAATATATTGTAACCTAATATAAAATGGCAAATTGGTACAATTATCTTCTTCATTTTTTAATGTTCGTTGACAGGTAGGTACCTATATTTTTAACATACCTAGTAGCAACATTCGGAAATGAAGTGCAATGTCAGTGACATAAGCGGAAAATACGTACCACAAAAGCAAAAAAAGACTTTTATTTTTGGTGTCCGAAAGCCGGGAATCGTTTTCATAACAAAATCGTATATCTGATTTAAAAAATAGGAGTAATTTTATGAACTACATTTGGTTGTGACACTCCAGCTCCTTTGTTGGTACGACAATATGGCATTCTCCTTTAAAAATTATTTTGACTCAACTAAAATCGAATTTGACAATCGCGATTCCACTTGGTACCTACTTGTTTGCCCTACCCTGTGATTTTTTTTGAGCCGGAGATGCGCGCAATCTGGCCATCTCGACGTATTTTGTATGGAATTTTTAATTTTTTGGACGAAAAAAAAATAAAAAAATTACCTACATGTAGAGCATTGTTGCAAAGGGGGACCAAATTTTCATTATTTTTGCGATAGGACACACCATTTTCGAGATATAAGCAAAAGAAAATAAAATAAGATACAGTGCTCATTTGCAACTGAAGTCGAGGTGCTGGTTTGAATTTTAGTTCATGACATCTAATTTTATTCCACACATTTTTAATCGGGATTAAAAATAGTCAGATTACTATCTACGTTCATGTAAGTGCATTGAATGACTATTTCATGAAATCATGACATTTGGCACTTTCATGAACTTAAAGAGTTGTATTGTTATGTTTATAATGCTGTAAACCCATATTTGTTACGGCCGCAAATAATATATAGATCAATATACAACCTGACACTGACCTGCAAATTGCAAAAAAACGTAAGAAAATTTGTATTTCGCGGGCTACCTTGGCGCATCCCCCTTAAAGACCGCGGTATACTTTAAGTACGCACGCTTACCACCATTTTAGTTTTGACCAGTGCGCAGTGGTTTGAACTCTGCACACGCAGTTATTTTGATCTTAAAAAATATAATACTAAACAAAATCTCAGTTGAATATCTTCCATTCTTTAATGAGAAAGAGAGAGAAATTGATAACCTTGCTATATTCCTTACTTTGTGTCAGTGTGTATGTAACAGCCGTGGTAACAGTTTGTGTGGGGATTGTTATAATGTTTAACAGTAACAGCCGCGGTAACAGTCTTGAGAGTCTGTTATTAATTAATTAATAACGGGTATTTTATATTGTTAGGAACAAATTGATAGTTGTTATTTTTTAATATCTGTTATTTTTATCTCGTACGTCTTACGATATATATACGCCTCAGCCCTAGCCTGTGGTGAAATGTGTCAGCAAAGTCTATCAAAGTGTTTGATCAAATATATGACTATGTCTGGCCGGTCTCTTCAATCAAGTGTTCATATATGTGTGCAAAGTCTATCGAATATATTTGATCAAATATGTGACTACGTCTGGCGCCGGCTTAATAGCTCATCAATTTAGGAAATCTGTAGTCGATTCTATCTTAGCTTTATAAATTAATAAGTGGTGTATTATTATATTTTTTTTTATTTTTTTTTCTCCTCTCTATTTTTTATGCCACAAATTTCGGTATTGGAAAGCATTCACTTCAAGCTATAATTAATAATTAACTTTCACTCCATTCACTCATGTATTCTGTTTTTTTTTTCTCACGTAGCAATACCAATCAACAAATTAGTAATAAGTGGATAATGCTGTTAGTAGTATAATAAGTATTTTGTTTAATTATGTAGTAAGATAGTGGTGCCGATTCTCTTGTCACAAATTCTCTAAACTAAACTAAAAATCACTAAAATTTAGTTTATTCCTGTCAAACGACGATTTCCTATTCTGAAAATAGACTAAAGTGACACAACTTAACTATAATTTAGTTTGACAGCACTAAGATGACACTGAGTTTTAATTTAGTGAAAATGCTATTCTGAATTTGACGTTTTAACCAAAATGTTTGTTCTATATCTAAAATCCTCTAAGAAACTCTGACTATTTTTAATCACGATTAAAAATGTGTGGAATAAAATTAGATGTCATGAACTAAAATTCAAACCAACACCTCGAATTCAGTTGCAAAACGGTGCTGTATCTTTTTTTATATTTTCTTTTGCTTATATCTCGAAAACGGTGTGTCCTATCGCAAAAATAATGAAAATTTAGACCCCCTTTGCAACCCGCAAACCCGTAACTCAACATGTTAGTCATTTATTTTTTTTGTTTTATTCCAAAAAGTGAAAATTCCATATAAAAATACGTCGAGACGGCCACAGTGCGCGCCTCTCCGGTTCAAAAAAATCACGTGGTAGGCAAACAAGTAGGTACCAAGTGGAGTCGCGATTGTCAAATTCGATTTTAGTTCTGTCAAAATAATTTCTCTAAGATTCTCATAGTAAAAAGTAAGGAATTTTAGTGATAGTTTAGTTAGTTTAGTTCGGTGTACAAGAGAAACGGCACCAGTATATATATTATCAAACTTAATTGTACTCCTGTTTTTTATCCCTAAATAAAAATAAAATAAAAATGGCGGCGCCCGTTCACGAACATGACGCATAAATCAGCACCATTCGGCTCAACCATTTTGAAGGGAGCTATGCTCCAACACACACGCCACCATCAGCGAGACTCTCCGTCCGTGTGATCACAAAACTTTTAGGGCAAGAAAGCCGGTCAAGTGCGTGTCGGACCGCGCACAACGAAGAGTTCCGTAGTCAGGATGCACAATATTGATTTTAATGACAGCAAATATGTGTTATAAAATATAATACTAACACCCTATGGGCCTTGATGCCTGATAATAAAATATGTTTATTTATTTTATTAAAAATAATTTTGTATTTCAAAGTATTCGGTTGCAACTGAAAATATCCCATATCCGAAAGAAGTGAAACAGTTTTTAAGTTCTACGTACAGTCGAAAAGTTAGAGAGGGACACATTTTTTGTGACTTTCGAGGCGCATATCTCACCAACTATTGACTAATAAAAGTGTGACTTCATAATCTCATATAAATTATGGGATCCAACAATATAACTCACCAGGCGGCACGGCGCGGCATAGCATAGCAAAGGATTATCGTAAGCGGAAATTATTTTGATCTTATTTTAATACCTTTAGCACATACATTTCGTTGATATCGTCGCAAGGAGCATTTTTCATCCGTCGACTGTCACTAACATGTATGGGGAGTGCAACCCCTAATTTGTTTTTTATAACTTCAACTTTCATCAAAATACTTAAGTCCCGTAAAGGCTCGTGCCACCTGGCGCGATATCGCGGGCGCGACAGGCAGAGCAACCCTTGTCCCGGCAGCGATATCGCGTCTGTTTGTCTCCGATTAAAATGGTTTTGTGGCATATGGATGTACGGGACGAAATTATAAGGGTTCCGATTTTGCCATTTTGATATGGGACCCTAAAAATGAGTAAATAAGTTTTCAATGATTGGCTGACATAATTGAGTACTCGGGACGGCACTAATCATTCTTAAATTACCACCAAGTGTTAGCAGGGAGGCAATAGAAGCTGAACGACCGGTGTGTCTTATAAGATAAAGAGAACGTGTGAACTCACCGCGACCATTTGCAAGCATGCGTTGCGTTGCGCGAGCTTTTAATATTGAGCTAGAACATACAGCAAGAGCTATGAGCGTCTTTGTTTGTTGCTTTTTTGGCGTAAACGATAATTCGTTCGTCAACCAAAAGAATATAAGACGAGCTACAAACAAGAACTGAAATTCTTGTACATGCTCTAGAGATGTTTAGATCAGGCGAACGAGTGAGCATTCTTAGAACATTCCATATAGAATCTCCGAAATTAACCGAAACCTCCGAAATCAATGCTCTGACTTTGTTTGCACCAAAATAATTTGATGGAGTGAGGATAGAATGTTCATTGGCTCGTTTGGTCTCTCTACCTTTACGCGACGAACATTCATTTTTGAAACGAACATTCGTTCGCGAGCACATAAAACTCAACAAACTTTTCGTTTCGCGAATGAAGCTCAACGAATATCTGAAAACAAATTCGCGATGCGAATGCCCGCGGCTTTGTAAGTAATTGAGCGAAACTAAATAAAACGGATAATTGATGCTCATAACCACAGAACAGTCTTTGGTCTAGTGGCAGCACATGCTACTGCGGAGCATAAGATCGTGGGTTCGATTCCCATCGATCAGACAAAGTATTATTTTAAATTTACTACTGAAGACCCAATAGGTATACCTATTCATACTTCGGCCTCTTACAAATTTTACGGTACATTTTCTATTTATATTATATTTTATAGCTAGTTTCCTTCTACATCCATCACTCATCATTATTGTTGTGGTTGAAACAACAAATAACATAAAACAGATTTTGACGTCTGTTTGCATCACCCACAAGAAAATTGTGTCCGGATGACGCACTTTTCAGCACAATAGAGCCATTGCAAAAAATAAGAGAAGTCTTGCATATTATTGATCTCGCCGGCGGCTGGCGGCAGCCGGCAGGCGGCGGCGCGGCGCACGGCACAAGCGGGCCCGCCGCCGCCGCGCCGCACGCCCCGCACCACGCGCCCTTCGCCGCACTTCACGCTGTCACAATAACGTGCCACCATTCTCGTAAATTAACTTCGTTACCTCGTCATTATTCTCGCTCTCATTCGAAACAAATAACGAGGTGTAACCCTCTTCAACCTGCACGGTCTTACGTGGCTTCGTTCGATGTATTTGAACTAACACAGTGACAGCTAGTTTTTCAACAAGTTGTATTATTATATTCCATCTAGTAACATAAAACTGTGAAAAAAAAAACAATGCTCGTTAACTTAAAACAATGAAAGTTCAGGGACGATTCTATGACAGACGATTCGCGATCGTATGGCTACGTCAGAGGAACTGGAATAGATTTACGTATACCGAGCGTGAAATTAAAGGATAAACAAATGAATTCCGAAGCGGGCGCCATAATAATGAAACAGCAGTCGGCATCAGGAGGTGTCAAGCGGCAGACACGGTCGGCGTGACCCGGCACGGTAACTCGGCCGCGGCGCATCAGGAGAACTGGGCCATATCAATAAGCGTGTCCCAGTTACCTGGATTTGTCGCGTGCGGTGCGGCAGTGCTGAGTGGCAGCGCAAGATGTCGGGCAAGTCGTACGCGTCGGGCAGCGTGCGCTCGGTGGGCGGCTCCGTGCGGCTGGGCACGGCCAGCGGGCACGAGGTGGTGCTGGACGCGCTCTACGAGCAGCGCAAGCGCGACAAGAAGAGCGTGCGCGTGCTCACCGTCATCGTGTACGTGTTCTGCGTGTCGCTGGCCGCCATCATGCTCTCGCTGTACTACGTGTTCTTCTGGGAGCCCAAGGACGCGCAGTACGCGCAACGCAAGGTGTTTCACACAGTAGAGAAGCAAACCAGCACCACACCAATGCCTACATGCTTTATGCCCCTCACCGGTACGTCACACCACCGACACGCTTCCTTCTTACTCCTAATAGCACACTCGTGTTTCAAGTAAACATGGACTCGTACAGATACTTATACGAGATATTCCAATTAATCGTTGTTGTACTTATATAACGTGTGAGCGTGCATTCCTGAGCTTTGTACCAAACCTAACAATAACACCGTCATGACACGACTAAAATTTATCTAGTTTTTTCAAATACCTAATGATAACTAATCAGAAGTATCTATGTAGGTACTAGGTACGGTACCTGGTTCTAACCCTGGTCCACGGCAGTATCAGAAACTGTAGGTCGCTATTTCTTATTTTTGTTACATTTCGCGTTACGTTTCACAAATCTGCCCTAGCATTATAAATCGTGGAGCAGTTTCATAACGTTCTGGAGGTACTTTACAGCAGCTGATTCCCTATAAAAGCGCTGATGTACGATTTAATCTGTTTAAACTGTGGTTTATGTACCTACTTACAAATACTATATATACCGTATTTACATTATGTTAAGTAACTGCAAATATAATTTAAAGCATTAAGTAACATAGTATCACGCCTGTATTCCCCGAAGGGTTAGGCAGGTACTTAAAGTACACGCACTAAGTAGGTACACATTGTATATTATTAGAATGCGAGTATTTTTAGAACATAGAATAATTACAAGCTTATATGAAACAAAAAAACTTCAATTCAGTCGCATAAATACGTAGATTTAGGTAGGTACTAGATATTTTTAACCGACTTCTTCAGGAGGAGGTTCTCAATTCGTCAGTATACTTACTTTTTTTTTTGTGTGTTTTTGATGATTTTTGAAGAAGTCGGTTAATCGGCAATAAATTGCAAAATATGAAGCCATTATCGATCGAACTTGACGTCCTGGATATGAAGGGTGCTTACACTGCTGGCTGCAGATCAGATGCATCACCCACGGTCATCGGTTATGAGATTGATGCTATAAGACACAGGAATCGGGGGATTTCGGACAGATTTCGGGGGGGGGGTTCAAACCCCCCCCAAAATCTGAGAAACCTGACTCTCAATTCACCTACCTCCGTACCTCCGTATTCTAATACAGATAATGGTAATCTATTTCGCTTAGGCGTACTTTTTATAATGTACAAAAAAGCAGTAAGAGTACCTACGCTTAAATACTTGTTTGCTGTATTTTTATTGACTTTGTATTGAATAAATTCCTGCTTTGATAGCATTCTTTATAGAATAGCATATTTAGCATTCTCTGAGATAATCTAACATATCCGAGGCAGGTTGCAAAAAACTTTCGAGCTTGCTTCGCTCGCTCTTGCATCCTATATTCTCTGACGTTTCTACATAATTCGATAAACTTACTTCTATTTCTGTATGAACGGTCAAAGAGAAAGAAAACCTTACTTATTCGATGCGGGATGCAAAAAAAATTGTGGGTTTCTAAAGGGTTTTAATTAACCCTTTGACCACTTCAACAAACGATGTCCATGATTTAGGACATGATTGCAAAGAGGCGGGAAGAGAGAAACAGGGCTATATTGAAATTGATAATAGATCTCTTCATCAATTTAAATTCTGACTTAGAATGTCTATGACCGTAAAATAATTCTTTTAATGATTTTACGCAAAAATAACAAAAAATGTTTTAAAAATAAATCTATTTTTTTTTATCTGCACTCTTTATTTACCCTCTCTGAAATCAGAAAAACTTCTTTTCAAAAAAAAAATTGGCAATCCCAACCCCCCGAAGCGAATTTCTCGCTACGGCCCTGATCATAGGCACAAGGCGCAACTTTGAAGCTAAGATTATCTACCAGCAACTTGCTCTGAAATACAGTCTTATGGAATCGGAAGTACTATGGCATGTGTCCGAACGAGTTCTCGAAAATGGCAATAACAAGTATTGGGATCGATCTTTCATCACTGACAGGACTATGATTGTTGCCAATAAGCCCGACATAGTGGTAGTGACATAGATCGATTAGAGTGTCGCACAATGATTGTTGATATGCCTGCATGACGAGAACCTCGTGAAAGCTAAGAAAGATAAGCAAATTAAGTATCTTGACTTGGGTCGCGAGGTTATCGACATGTGGGATGTGGAATGTGGATATAGAAGTCATTGTGCCAATAGTCGTGAGTCGTGACGGCCAATGCCATGATAGTCAGGAGCCTCGACCAACACCTGAAGAGGCTCTCGCAAGGCAGCTGGATCAAGGGCTTGATCGAGAGACTGGCACTTCTGGACATGGCGCGTATAATTATGAGGTTCCTCAAACTCAAACTCAAACTCAAAGCATTTATTTCAATTAAACCATTTACAGGCACTTTTGAATTTTCAAAGAATCGGTCAGTTAGTCAAAAAGTTGAAGCTAGTTGCCCATTCCAAATCGTAGATCTCTATGGAGAAGAACGGGCAAGAAACTCCAAGGACACTCTTTTAAAAATGGATATAGATATTACAAAATCCTGGGTAAAGTATTCTTGGTGCTTCTATATGTGAGAATGTCAAATGAAAAACAATCAAAAACAATTCAAAATATAAGATTAAAAAGAAGCCCTGGCAGATGAGAGATGACCAGTTTCAACTGACAGCGCCCGTTCATGAACATAACACGTGGATCAGCACCATCCAGCTCAACCATTTTGTAGGGAACCGAATGATCCAACACGCGCCACCATCAGCGAGACATTTAAGTGAGTATGACATACTCTCATCTGCCATGCTCTTTCAAGTCAATATAAAACATGATACCATATTAAACGGCTCCATGGTACTACATTTACAAAATTGAGAAAATGCTTCTAATTTATACAAAACTATAATTTGCAATGTAATTGAGAGATTAATATAATAGAATTTAAAGAAAAAATAAACATTAAGTTTGTAAAGTCAGAAAAAAAAGGGGAAGCAACTCTTCCAAATATTAAAAATTTTAACTAGTGAGCCCTAGTGCCTGTGGAGCAGGACCAGCATTAAGCCAAGCATTTTTATCTACGATATAATCATCCAACTTATAATAAGCCTGTCTACATAGTGTGCGTTTAATGCATGTTTTAATTTAGTTTCTCATTTAGTTGAAGAATAATGAGTGGTGGTTTATTATAACATTTTACACAGTACCCCATAAAAGAAGTATGTACTTTAGACAATCTGAAACGTGGTTGATCTAATTTGTTCCTATTTCTAGTGTTAAAGTTATGCCTGTCACTTATCTTACTAAAAAGATGTAGATTTTTCTGAACATACATAATGTTTTCATATATTATGTACTGACAAGGAACCGTCATGATGTTAATTTTTTTAAACAGTTCCCTTAGAGATTCGCGTCTGTGGAGGTTGTAGATGGCTCGGACAGCCCTCTTTTGCAAAATAAAGATAGAATCAATATCTGCAGCCCGTCCCCACAGCAAATACCGTAAGACATGATGCTATGAAAGTAACTAAAATAGACCAGTCTCGCGGTATCCACGTCTGTTAGTTGGCGGATTTTCCAAACAACGTAAGCGGCTGAACTTAGTCGCGCTGCAAGTGATGTTATGTGAGGACCCCACTGTAGTTTTGAATCAAGCGTAATCCCCAGGAAAACTGTCTTTTCGACGAATTCTAGTATCTCCCTATTCAGTACAACATGACATTCACTACTTGTTACATTCGGTAACGTGAATCTTATGCATTTAGTTTTCTTGTCATTTAATACCAAATTATTTATAGTAAACCAATTATGGACCTTGAACATAGCGTTATTTACGTCGTCAAGCTCCCGTGCATGTCCATTTACTTTAAAAATTAGTGATCTGTCGTCAGTAAATAACACCATTTGTGGTCGATTTTTCAGTAGTTGAGGTAAATCATTTATATATACTAAGAAGAGCAATGGACCCAATATCGAGCCCTGTGGTACACCCATTCTAACTTTTAAACCCAATGAGTTCACACCGTTTATTTGAACTTGCTGCATTCTATCATTCAAATATGATTTTACTAAGCTAAGCGCAAGTTTACCCAGTCCAGTTTCAAGAGCAGTCCACTCAAGTTTCAAGAGCAGCGTTTCGTGATTCACGCAATCAAAATGCCACGCCTTAGATAGGTCACAAAAGATGCCTATTGCATCTTGTGCCTCTTCCCATGCCTTAAAGATGTGTTTTAATAAGGTGACACTGGCGTCAGTTGTGCAACGTCCTTTGGTGAAACCATGCTGTTGATCGTGTAGGATGTTATTACGATTAAAATGATTGAGCATTTGATTTAACATTACTTTTTCAAACACCTTACTGAAAACCGGCAAAACTGATACGGGTCTATAATTATTAGTGTCTTTGCTGTCCCCGGATTTGAAAAGTGGAATAACTTTACTGTACTTCATTAAATCTGGGAATACCCCTTGATCCACACACAAATTAAATATTAAAGCTAAGTAGGGTGCAATTGTCTCAATAATAGATTGACAAACTTTAGTAGACATGCCCCACAGATCTTCGGTAATTTTGATCTTGAGTTGCTTAAAAGCTTTTACAACGACCACAGAGTTTATATGTTTAAATTTAAATTCCACAGGACAGGCTGAAACATTCGCTCTTAATAAATCCGTAGTTTTAATTGGAATATTGGTAAAGAAAGTTGCAAATTCCTGAGCAACATCGATGTTAGCGCTAATGAGACCGCGGGAAGTGTCCAGTGTGTAATCAGTATTATGTCTTTTGTTCTTATTAGTTTCATTGTTAATAATTTTCCAAACTGTCTTTATTTTATTGTCTGCTGATTTAACCTTGTTGGTAATGAAAGAAGCTTTAGCTACTTTGCAGACTATTTTAAAAGTTTTAGAGTAAGTAGCAACATACTTATTAAAAGTTTTCGTGTTAATATACGGGTTAAGGCCATACAGTTCAAATAATCTTTCCCTACTTTTCCTGATGCCTTTAGTTGCCCAGTCACTGAATAAAAACTTAGGGCAAATAGTTTTCGTTTTTTTTTCTTAAAAGAGTTATTATATATAAACTCTGTTTGCACTAATGAAAAGAATTCTTCATACAAGATATTACCATTGTTTATATTAGGCCCTGAGTACTTAACTTACTAATTAAAGTGCTATTAAACCTATTTAAATTACCCGATGTTATTGGTCTAGTTTGTATCTGCACTTTTTGAAGTGGTGTGTTGAACTCAAAATTAACGGTTTGACCGCTGTGATCAGAAGGGAAATAATTTACAATAGCTTTATCTAAATAGTCGCAGCTACAAAAAACATTATCAATACATGTAGCAGCCTCAGCCTCCTCTGTCAGGAGCCCTGACCACCGGTAGCTTGGACCCTGTTCCTGATACCATGCACCTTTCTATTTTTTATATTTTAAAGTGTTTTTTTAAATGGTTTTTCTAAAATATTTAAAATTAATATAGGTAGGTACCCCAACACAAGTATTATTAATTACTTACTGGGGCTGTCTCATTCAAAAAATTGTAACTGTAACTGTTTGGTGTTTGAGACCCAATATACGATTTTTTTTTTTTTAGTTACAATTTTAATGATTTTGTATGTCTAAACATTCGATATTTTTACGGCAATACTCGCAGATTTAACGACAGTTTAATTACGTCGTTAATAAACGCATTAATAGACTATAAAGCATGTTCCAAGCCAACTCATTTGTATCAAAGCACCTATACTATTCTTAGATAGATAACTACCGACTTTATATAGGTATAGAATACTCTACGGAGTCTACACATACATGTATTAATATTTATATTATTATGTACTATATGTTGCCCGCGACTTCGTCTGCGATCCAGGATAATCTTATAATGTCCTAATCCAGCCATGTGCAAGTTTCATCCAAATCCGTTCAGTCGTTTTAGCGTGAAAGCCTAACAAACAAAGAAACTCACTTTCGCATTTTTTATTACTACCTACTTAGGATTGGTTTATTATATTGACAGATTAATTTGTGTACCTACTTTATCTATAGGTATTAGTTGCCTGAGTTTAAGAATTATTGTTATTTGTTGGTGTAATTTTTTTGTGTCTCGGGCTCTACCGTTTTAAAAGGCTAGCTCAGGCCGAAGCCGAGTGCTAACCTAACCAAAGATTCTATCTAATTGATGAATTATCAGATAAGACGTTATGACTTGGTAGTTGGTACCGTTTAGCGTTTGATCTTGAGGGTGTCGATGTCGATTGTAATTGTGATCCAGGAATCCGGGATGCTGGAATCGGTGCTACGTTAACGTGTCGCCAGAATTTCCTGATCCAGCAAGTATTCAGGATAGTGGCTTTTTGTAGAATTTGTTAAAAAAGTTAGACAGCGCTAAATCTTGAAGTTTCAAGACTGCACCAAGCAGTTGTTTAGGGATGACATGTATCGGCTTTCAATTCTGAAACGGATTCCGATACTTGGGGACCTAACATAACATCACGCCTTGCTTCCCCGAAGGGTTGGAAAGCGGTGTACCTGTAGTAGTTAAACCCACATTTTGCCAGTTATGTATATTTAAGATCCATGAGGGGGCGAGCCTATTGCCATCAATCGGCCCTATATCCAGTCCAGTCTGGGGACCTACCTATTTCAGGAATTCCGGAACTGGATTATTTATCAATTTGTGGTTTCTAAAAAAAGAAAGGATTGTATTGTGGATTTATTATCATCATCATCATCATTTCAGCTGAAAGACGTCCACACAGCTTATTTTTAACTTTCATTCAAGATGCAAGTTTCTGTTTTACGATTGTTTTGTTGGTCAAACTCAAAAAAAACATCGTCGTCATTTATGTTCAGTGTCTCGAGGCTGTTTTTCTCAATTTCCCTCCTCGTAAATCCTGAAGATTTCCTGAAGAAAAGGAATCTCAATGTGTAAAATTTATAAATATTGGAACTACGATTTATGTTTTCAATTCCGGAAATTTCTGACGGAATTCCGTGCTTACGGAATTCCGGTATGCATGCCGTTTTGTGTCATCACAGACGTGCGGCCTACTCCGCCTACTGGTTCTATGTATATTTTTAACCGACTTCTTCAAAAAGGAGGAGGTTCTCAATTCGTCTGTAAGTTTCTTTTTTTTTTTTGTATGTATGTTACGCGATTGCTCCGCCAATTATGAATCAATTTTGATGATTCTTTTTTTGTTTGGTAGGTCTTTCTTCAGAGGTGGTCCCATATAAATTTTATTAACTTTGCTTGCGCAGTTTTTGAGTTAGCTTCAATAATTACGTATTTTTCCCACTTTGCGTATGTAGACGATATCTTAGTTTTCATTTACATAGCAGATAACGCTATACGAATTTGTGTGGGGTAGGTACCACAACTAAAAAGTGAAAAATAAAAACTATTTACAAAAAAAAAACCCAAAAAGGGGAAAATATCTTTAATTTCGGAAGTCGGTGTCTTTGCTTTTCAATTTTCGTTTTTTGCCACCGACTTCCGAAATTAAAGTTATTTTTCACTTTTTTTGTGTTTTTTTGTGAAGCCGGTTGTTTTTTTTTTTGTAAAAAGTTTTTTAAAGAGCATCGTTGCAATGCTAGTGAATATACCTACTTTCACGTACGTAGGTAGGTATTTTATTACGTACACTACGGGTGTAATCTTTCGACGATTGTTGGGGTCGGTTTCCAGTCTAACCTGATGCACGTATAATACAGGAATACCAGTATTTTACATGAAGTGAGTGCTAATCTGACCTCCTCAAGCCAGTTTTGACTAAAGCGATACTCCTTAGCAAGACTGCCTGTCAGGCTTTCGGGCTTCTGACTACCGTTTTCAAAGATCTACTACGAATGCCAGCCGGACCCCGGTGGCGCGCTTAACGTGGTTTTCGTGGTTTTCAAGGCACGGAGGAGTCTCGGTAGGTATGTTATGAATGGTCTCCCATCCACGGACCAACTTCCCAATCTGTACAAGCGTTGCTTAACCTTGAAGATCGATCTGGGGCAGTGGGGCTATAATAATCTAGCCACGAGCCCTGTCAATACCTGTTACTTTTTGACATTTTAATTAATTTAGTGATGATTTGAATGTGCTTAACTTTTTTTTTTAAATATATATTTCTACGCCAGCAATGGTAGTATATGTGGAACATTATTAGTGTAAGATCTCAAAATACCATATACTTGGATATCAATAACCTGTCGAAATTACCACACGTATACCTAATAGTCCTGCCACATCCCAGGTTAGGTAGTGCTGACGCTAGGCAAAAGCGGATAATCGAAGGAGTTTACAATAAATCTCAATTCCTATGAGTACAACAATAAAGAATTTATGATGTACCACGAAATGATTTACCTAATAAGTATTTTATGTAGGAACGTTCAAAGCGGACGGACAATGTTTGAGTGTTCGTGCAAGCGCCTCCAACAGTCGCTCTAAATATAGATGTTTGTAGTCACAATAACTCGCGGTTATTCACTGATCATGTTTATAACATATAAATCACAAAACGGTTTCTGCCGAATTACCCAGAATAGCGCACTGCGTAACGAGCATTGGGTAAGTGGAGGTACCTACCTACGTAGGTACTCGGGCGAACACGACCGCTCTCGAGCAGCGAAAATAAAAGTTATAGCAACCCCAACTTGGTTGGGAAAAGGCTACGCAGATGATGAAAAGTTATAAAACTAAAACTCAACTACGACAAAAACCTCAACTAAAAAGGTATAAACAAGACATCACAGGCACAAATTAAAAATCCGGAGTCACACGTATTTGTTTGATTTATGCCCTAGCACATGTGACTCCGGATTTTTAATTTGTGCTTGTTTGTGTTTGTTTAAATGGTAATATTTTTTTTAGCATGTATAAAGTTATACAGGGTGTTAGGGTAAACACCGTTATCCTTGCAACCAGTGGTTTGGTTTCATTTATAGAACGTAAAATCAATGGAAAATTACAACTTAAAAAAAAAATTGATCTAAATTTTTCCACAAGAGACGCAAGTTCGTTGCCCTATGCGCTAGGGCAACGAACTTGCGTCTCAACACGGGCGGGCGGTACGGGATGTGACCTGACCGGCAGCGAGCGCGATCCCTCCCTTAGTCAGTCAGCTGTTTCGCTAGCAAGCACGGTATCAGATAGAAACTTTTTAAAATCTTTTAATGAAAATAACGTTTTTTTTTTATTGTCTTCGGTCATTACCCGACTACGGCGAAGAAAAAAGGAGGGTTATGATTTTGACCGGTATGTATGTATGTATGTATGTATGTTCATCTGTTCCCTTCTATCTTCCAAACCACTTATCACAATTTGACAAATGAGGTATCGTAAGAAGCGTCGTGATTGTCCGCTGGTTATAGGCTATGTGAAGTCACATTAAATTAAAAATGGCGCCCTCTAGAGGAAACAAAGTGAGGAACTTAAAAAAAAAAATCGTTTAATCGTACCATGTTGGGTATCAAATGAAAGGGCTTAATGAGCACATTTCAAAAATATATATATTATAACCCAAAAAGAATTTAAAAAAAAATCAAGTAATAAAAACTAAAACCCAACTACGACTTAAAAGGTATAAACAAGACACCACAGACAGACAAATTAAAAATCCGGAGTCACACGTAATCTGTTCGATTTATGCCCTAACACGTGTGACTATACCTTTTATGTCGTAGTTAGGTTTTAGTTTTTATTACTTGATTTTTTTAATTTTTATATTTAAGTGAACTACCCATGGTTTGAATGACAAGAGTGTTTACCCTTACATCCTGTAGACGCTATACTATTGCAGGTTAACGGGAACGCCCTTTGTTAGTTAACATACTGTATATATATTTATATAGATAAGATAATGCTTTATGTATGTATGTATTTATTGCATATGTAAACGGTACACCACTGACTACCTGCAGTATTGTCTCTCCTTCTTACTTTAATCCATCCAAAGGTTGTCTGTAAAAGATCGCTTTTAGCGATAAGACCGCCCATTGTGTCACCCAATGTAAAATTTCTAATTTATGTCTGTAATTTTTATGGTGTACACATACCTAATAAAGAGTATTCTATCTATCTATCTATTCTTTTGGGGTTATAACTTATAATATACATTTTTTTAAACGTGCTAACTAAGCTCTTTCATTTGATACCAAAAACGGTTTAAAAAAAAAAATTTTTTTTTCCTTACTTTATAACTATCGTCTAGGGGGCGCCATATTCAATTTAATATGACGTCACATAGCCTTTAAACAGCGGACGATCAAGACGCTTACAACGATACCTCATTTGTCTAATTGTGACGAGTAGGTTAGAAGATAATAATAAGATGAACACATGACCAATTGACCATACTTATGTAGATACAAACATACATGCATACCGATCAAAATCATAACCCCCCTTTTTGCTTAGCCGTAGTCGGATAAAAAGCGAGGGTTTCCCAATATTCCTATGTTGGTAATTAAGTTATGTATGAGGTATGCATCCATACTAATATTATAAATACTAAAGTAACTCTATCTGTCTGTCTGTATGTTACCTCTTCACGCCTAAACGCCTGAACGGAATTCAACAAAATTTGGCAAGGAGATAGATGGCACCCTGTGGAAGGATATAGGCTAATTTTATCGACATACCGCGCGGGCGAAGCCGCGGGCGGTAGCTATTAAGTAAATAATATAATGTATGGAGAAACATATTATTTATGCATACAAAATTACAAACATAGCATAATTGTCAACATACTTACATAGCTTTTGATATTCTCAAGAACGCAGGAAGATATAATGTGGTATTGGATCTCCAAAATCAAATTAAATTAGCTAGCAAAACTCCGCAGACGTGATGGATACCGATATCTAAACATGACCCGGTCGGTACAAAACCAGCCTAAAGGGAATTATAAGCAGGGACAGAAGCATAGATAAATGTTCCTCGTATTTTCAATTTATCTGCCCAAAAGCTTCTTGAGCGCAACCCCATTCAAGTTCTTATTGGAAGCATTTACAAAAACACGCAACGCGCACATCCGGATGTTTAAAAAATATATCCATCTTGTAGGTACCTAAACCAGAACTTTACAAGATTAGTCACACAACCCACAACTGGCTACAAAACATCAATCTAACATCGCTCGTTACATCTGCAATATTCTATGAATCTGAGTTCAGATAAAATAAACATTGTTCTAATAATAGATACATACCTACCATACGAAATGCACACACTGAGCGTTTTCTAAATATTTAGAAGACGTTGTTTGTACCTATCTACATATTTTTCCTGTGTTTGTGTACCTACCTAGGTACAAATGTAAATAATTACATCTCCACTACATATACTCTCAGCAACAGCATTTCCCAAACTATGGGTTGCGACTCGCGACCCACTGGTGGGTATTAAAATGTTCGATTGTACCTAATTGTAACGGAATGTTTTTTCTTATTTGAACAATCTATACATATAATAAATCTGTAGACGAGGCGTTTCTGAACAATGAAAAAAAAAAATTGGTGGGTTGTCCAAGAATAACCAACAGATTCCATTTCTACCATTTTTGGAATTTTTGTCTGTTTGTCCGTTTGTCTGTCTGTCTGTTTGTATGTTCTTTAGTTTGATTGTTCCACTATCACGTAAAAAGTACGAAATCAATATGGTTAACTTTTATACTTAAATATTGTGTGTAACTCGATGTTTCAATTAGTTTTTGTTTCATCGCAATCGCTTCAAAATATCAAAAGATATATGAATTTAAAGTGTTCAAGAAGGAATTTTCATTACGTAATGTATATACACGTAACGACATCTATTGACGCGAAATGATACTTACTTCTTAATTACTAGGTTTGTGAGATCGTGTGTTGTTATATGACCGTCATTTTCTTTGCGCGGAAACTTAACGCGATACATGGTGTATAGAATATAACTCTAAAGTTAGATTAATTAAAATTTTCCAGATGCGTTGTTTATTTATTAGTTTAGTATTAGTGCGATTGGTGGCGCTACCTATCTTTCAAATCTTGATAATCATGAAAGAATAGTGACAAATGTTAATTTCTTAAAAAATATAGGTATTTATTCTTTAATTTTTCACTTTTCTACATAGTTTATTTAGCTAACAGAGTGTTCGAACGTTTTCCCATATATTTTGACAGTATCATTTCGTGCTCGATAGATGGCGTTGTTCGTTTAATGTCATTTTCGGAATCGCGGTGTTAAGAGTCTCCGTCGAAGAATGACTTTCGCCCAGATATTCCAAATAATTTTTAGTGTAGGTATCTTTGTTTTTGACTTCTTTAGTGTCGATAATATAATAATAATAATAAATAAATAATAATAAATTGTTGGTTGGGTTGTCATTCGTTGAAAGTATTGATCTTAGAGATGGGTTGTAACAGGTGAAACACGATATCACGACACGATATAAACGTGATCACTGTGACTGTGACAAAAAATAACAGATCCAAATATCTGTTATTAAATCACAGCCTGTGATTTTTGATAAATACGTATCTCAATCGAATATCATCTTTATTTCTTTTGATTTAAAGTCGAAAATCGTATCTATCTGTTATAAAATCACAGCCTGTGATTTTTGTACAGACGATAAATACGTATTGACTCAATTGAATATCTTCTTTATTTCTTTTCGTTAAAGTCGAAAATCGTATCCGAAGTTTTAACAGTAACAGTCTTGAGGATCTGTGATTTTAAGTAACATTCTTATCGTTAGGAGCAATTGCTATCTGCTATTTTATAATATCTCTGATTTCTATCTGTGACGATAAATACGCCTCACTCCTAATTGATCTGATTGGTTTTGATTTGGTATTTTGGTTGGTTTCGTTCATTAGGTTCAAATTAAGAAGTCAAGAAACGAGTCGTTACAGATCGATTCAAACTTAATGGCGGCTCGGAAGTTAGCTTTTAGCTGCGCAGTACCCCACCCCTCACCCCCGCTGTCACCAGCGGCGGTACTGCCATACAAGCTGAAAAGCCCGGCTTGCCTTCAAAACTGAGCAAATCAATTAAAAAAAAAAAAACTACTCTATACTTCCAAGTCAATCCTTCATGTCGCAAGAATTGATAAGAATAATAACATAAAAACTTCGCGCTGCACCAGCCGCGCGCTATAAGTACAAACAATGCACCGTTGCCAAACTGCCACAGTTGCGATCTCGCTCTAACACTATAGCGTTAGGCGAGATCGCATCCATGAATGAAGACGTCAATTCTGTAGTACATTGCATCTTTCTCGCTCACACTCGCTTGCGGCAACGGTGCAAAAGCCAGCTTCTAGACCTCTCACTTTTTCCATACAAAATGCGTAATTTGTTGATACTATTAGAATGTACAGTCACGGACTTTAATTGATGAGCCACCTGGTACTGTTCGCATTTTAGCCGTGTAATGCAAATCGGGTTTATTCGGTTCCCGACACGCAAAGTCATATGTCTTCGTATTAGAAGAAGAAAATTATATTTCATATCTTTACCGATTGGCTAACCTGAGAGCTGAACTACAAACTTGACAGCAGTGACTACTCAAAGTCAACCAATTGCAGGTCTAGCAACAGTAACCTAGCAACGATAAACAATTGCTAGGTTACTGCTGCATAGTAACGTTAGCGTACGGAGAAATTCTCTGACATCGATATTTCAACTGTCACTGTCTTCAGTTAAGTTTTCAGAATTATTGAGTTAATGAGCTATGATTCAAAGGAGGATCAAATAGATTGGATAAACTTAATGCAATATTGTATTTATTTTTATCATTAAGAACTTATTAGTCAACCTCTATGGATAAGACTATTTCCGATTAAAAGTAATTTATTTGTCATCTTGATATTTCAACTGTCACTGTCTTTAGTTATGTTTTCATAATTATCGAGTTAATGAGCTATGATTCAAAGGAGGTCGGTATCAAATAGATTGGATAAACTTAACTCAACATTGTATTTATTTTTATCATTGAGAACTTATTAGTCAACCTCTATGGATATTTCCGATTAAAAGTAATTTATTTGTCATCTTGTTTACGAGCTTGCGATTTGAGTTCGTGTTTAATCGTGTAATCTCGTGAATGTATGAAAGTAAACAAGATGACAAATAAAATACTTTTAATCGGAAATATCCATAGAGGTTAACTAATAAAGTCAACCTCTATGGATATTTCCGATTAAAAGTAATTTATTTGTCATCTTGTTTACGAGCGTGCGATTTGAGTTCGTGTTTAATCGTGTAATCTCGTGAATGTATGAAACTGCAAAATTTAAAAGTTTGAAGGTGGCTCATCAATTAAAGTCCGTGACTGTACTTATTTTGCAAAATGTTCTAATATTTAAGCCCGGCTTTTGAGTTTTTATGAATGGAACGAATCGTGTGTTTGAAGCGTTATAACGTTATAATAGGTACCTATATCATTGGGTAATACTTACTGTGAGATAAGTAAGTACATCCCAAATCCCAACGTTCGGAGTCCATGTCTTCAACCAAATCAAAGTCGTAAATATTCCAAGTCCGTAAACTAAACAAAATTTCACTGATAAGATAACAAACACCCCGAAAGAATCCCACACAAACCCCGCGTGTAGTAGAGGCACGTTACGCTAATGTGCCTGTCGGAGCGATACAGACAGCTACCACGACCACGCACACATTGACACGCGTAAAGTGAATAGAATTCTATTGAATTTTTATGAGAAATTTGGGGAAAGTCAACAATATACATCGATAAATACGGTTCCCGAAGAAGAAGATGCCACACACTATCCAGTAGAGTTCTTAGAATCCCTTAACACACCCGGTCTTTCAGCACACAAAATTTGTTTAAAAGTCGGAGTGCCAATAATTCTTCTCAGAAATTTAAGTCCTCCCAAACTTTGCAACGGCACTCGGCTCATAGTCACCAATCACCAACAAAACGTCATCGAAGCCGAAATCTTAACAGGTTGCGGCGCCGGTGATGTTGTTTTTATTCCAAGAATTCCTCTCATTCCCAATAATTTCCCGTTTAGTTTTAAGCGTGTGCAATTCCCCGTCAGCCTGTGTTACGCCATGACCATTAACAAAGCTCAGGGCCAGACATTATCCGTTGCGGGGGTGGATCATAGTATTGGTTGCTTTTCCCACGGCCAACTTTATGTAGCTCTTTCGCGTGTGAGCAACCCTAGCAACTTTTTTGTGTACGCTCCAGGTGGTTCCACCGCTAATATTTTATAAAGAGAAGCATTTTCTTAAATAAAAACACAAGTTTTTTGGCAGTTTCTTACTAGGAAAAATCACCAGGCCTGGTCGAAAGATTCCCCCTTTTTAAATGAAGGTACAACTTTTCTAAGCGACATATTATTGTTTTCCGACATCCATGCGAACGAAGTCGCGGGCACAGCTAGTCCTTACTAATATTATAAATGCGAAAGTAATTCTGTCTGTTGGTCTGTCGCGCTTTCACGCCATAACTACAGATTTAAATGAAATTTGGTAGGTACACACATAGTCTAGAGCCTGAGAAACGCGGGCGAAGCTGCGGGCGGAAGTTAGTTCTTCATATACTTACAGGGTGAAATTGAATTCATGGGTATCCTGTTAAGGGGTCATTGTACTCATCATTATGAACAATTTTCACTATTTTTCCACTTTGTAATGTTTTTTTTTGGAAGTCGGTTGTTTTTTTTTATTTTTTTCGAGAAATTCAATGAAGTCACCTACAAATTTATTTTTGAGGTCGATAAAATCAATACTGCGCATGAGTAAATATTCATCCCTTGCCTTGCCCACACACTTCGCCAGTTTTCTAAATTAGGTACCGAAGCAAAAATACTGTGTTGTCGACCGAAACCATAAGTACTTATAAGTAATTAATTATTACATCACTCACTCGGTGCTTTTAATTTTGTTTATTTGTTTATAACATAACATTTATTACCTACCATCTATGTAGGTATTAAGTACAAGTACACCCACATTTCGCCAGTTATGGGGGCGAGCCTATTGCCATCAACCGGGCACCAATCCACACTCCAGGCTGCTAATGAGAAATGCCTAATAGAAAAAACGAGGCCGTGTCCATAAAAATAAGATAAAATAAAATAAGGTAAAAATGAGCGTAAGTATTAATGAAAAAATGTCTTTTCCTAGGAGGAGGCGATACCACAGTGAATGGCGACATCATTCATTCAAGGCCGGAGAACATCACCGGTGGCTTTAATGAAGACAGCATCACAGAGCCCAGTTCGGCCGCTGCTCCCAGCGCAGCAACCCTGCCTGACACCACGCCGGGACTCAACGGGACTTTAGCGTTCAGCAACGACACAGACAGCATCACATGACGCTTACTCACTCGTAAACTAACGAACGTGACTAAGAAAACGTGAAGTTTAAACTGCATCCTCGATACCGATACAGTTGTAATATTGCGGCAGCTTAACTTACTAGTCAGCTATTTAGGTTCTATTGAGCCAACTGCCAACCCCATGTTATGCTAGTTTTCTTACATCAATTGGTAACCCTTCACGATTTAGTGCAGTGACCCGTGTCGCGCTGGTGAAAGCTATTATATAAGTCCTATGATAGTTTTAGATTATTGACATAGCATTATCTCCATACGAAGTACTAACATCAATAGTTTTAACAACATAACCGGCTGGTAGTAAAGTAAGTAAGTAATGCCCGAAATCTAAAAAAAATACCGGCCGTTAACGTCAGATTTTGACGCCAAAACTGTGGAAGCATGGTTTTCATAACTTGGCGAAATGTTTCATCATTTACCTATAAACAATTTATGTATAAAATCATTCCGAAAATCTAGTGGGACTTCTCAAAATGTGACGCTACCAAAAAACGATTCTTTATTGTACTTTAGGAACCGGCCATTACAATCTAATTTAGTACATAAATAATTACAAATATTATTATGGCGCCAGTGACATCGGAAGGCTGAACTGAAATACTAATCTGTAAGATTGGTGAGTGAGGAATCTTTTTAGATTTAATATTATAATGTAATGGCTACGTGTATTTTCTTGTACGTCGAGTCAACTCATTTCATACTGGAAATGTCCAACCTTGCTCCAAACAGGGGTAGCTGCTTGGTAGGTACAGTCAGCAACAAAAGTCGATCAACAATTCAGATTTTTTTATCTTAATTATTTAAATAAGTACCTTTTTATTTAAATAAATCGTAACAGAAATACAATTAAAAGAATTAACTCTTAGCTATTGTGATACTACCTATTATATGAAAAATGATACTACCTATTATATGAAAAAAATACTATTTAACTGCTATTATATGAAAAAATTCTAAAATACAAATAATAAGTACCTACAATGGTAGGATGTCAACTTTTATTGATCGATTTTTGTTGCTGACCGTATCGCGCATACAAAATACATCGTTACAATAGGTAGGTACCTACTCAAACCTTAGAATACCCAATGACGTCGGTCTCAATGAGTCGTGTGAACAGCATAGGACTGAGTTCAAACCCCTGTTGCACAAATGTCACTTTCGTGGACTGATGCAATCGCTACACATAGTAATAATAAGCTTTGTCTAAAGCGAAAGGGTTAACTACGAGTACCTATAACCTAAGGCCTTACCATTGACTTGCTAAAAACTGTGTAACACCTTACTTATCCAACTTAGAACATAGGAACAAACCTTGATTCACAAACTAGAAAATAAGCTAGCCATTACAGTTAGATAGAATAGGTAATTTAGTTAGGTAGGTATATATTAAAACATAATTGTTTAGGTAGTGGCAGTGGCTTAGTGAGATTTGTATCATGTACTTACCTATGGTGTAGCTTAGCTGTGTGTTAGAGATATTAGAGAAATGCCTAATATTATTTTCTTAATAGACTTAGGTAGGTTTCAACGTGGTATCAATATAAAATGATGAACTTATTTTTATTTAATTTAAAATGTTCGTTTTCAGTGTGTAGTTGTTTTCGTTGGGCAATGTATGTGTGTTGTCGTATATTAAAATGTTTTTGATAATAATAAAAACACTTTTGTATTTATAATTATTCCCTTATTTCCCTTGAAAAAATGTACTAAGGCACTGTACCTATGCAGGTAGGTAAGTTAATACCTCGTTGTACATAAAAAGCAAGTTGAATAATACCGTTATTCTCAGGCCCCCAGATATTTTTCCTGTATAATTTTCTTACTTGTTTGAATAATCAATTTGAACCATACAACTAGGTACTTACCAATTTAGGCGTGTACAAATAAAAGAAATAAAAAAATATTTTAAAGACCTAATGCTTTTCTGCTCGAGGCGACAAAGAAAGTTCTCCTATTCCCCCCACTTCTAATCTGGGGCTGCGACCGCGTCTGGTTCTAAAACTCTGAACAAAGTAGGTACATAAAGGTAAGACTCGCAACAACAACTCGAAATCGCAACTCGCTACTCACCATGCCATGTCAATAAATTCAAGCGATTAAACTGTGCTAACTGATTCGTTACAGTTTCATTGAAGGCGTAGATGTGAGAAATCAAAATAGATCTCGGATCCACCATATGTATAACGAAACCGTAACAGACCACTGGACAGCTAGGTAAGCTGTGGTGCCGTTTCAGACGAAAGAAAATGTTTGTGCGGAAAGGTAGGCAAATCACACCTACTCGACCACAAAATCTCTTCCAAAAACCTCAAGTCCTTTTAGTATATCTATACAATAAAATACATAGTAACGAATTCAGAACTGTACAATGAACATCTTTGAAAAAAAAATAACTTTTACGAGTCTGATGACGAAAATATATGTTTTTTTTCTATTTTTGTCCGTTTTTCTGGACGTAAAAACGGCTGTACGGATTTGGATATTTGACACACAGATAGTTTATAACCTGGATTAACACATAGGGTACTTTTAATCCCGATAGTACATGCCCGTGGGATATTTTCCAACATCCACGCGGATGAAGCCGCGGGTAAAAGCTAGTAACTAATATTAACCTCACTCTTGAATAATTCTGAGGTTACAAGCGGTATTGGACGTGTAGGGACGTACCTAATTATTGCACAATAAGACGTACGTTGTTGGGTAACGTATATTATTGCAAATATTGCCAGTGTGTTAAATTATTAAAACCGGCCAAGTGCGTGTCGGACCACGCACAATGATGGGTTCCGTAGTTGGGATACATTTATTCCAGGTTCCAGGCAAAATCATGTTCTCCCCTATGTTCCAACTACAAATGTAAGTTTGTACGCACAATATTGGGAGATTTACCAGGTTTTTTTATGATCATAGACTGGTTTTCCTGTAATCTAAAAGAATTGAACTATTTCTATATTGTTTTCAAATTTTTACGCTCTGTAGTTTCGCAGATAAGGTCGCCGGTCTGGTCAATTTTCATATGTTTTCTTAAATATCTTTAAAGTGTCTGTTTGGGTCACATAATGGTAACAATACATAAATGTGTACAACTTAATCGGTCCATTGGATTCGGAGCAAATTGGCTGTGACAGACGGACAGACGGAGACGAGACACACGAGTGATCCTATAAGAGTTCTGTTTTTCCTTTTGAGGTACGGAACTCTTAAAAGGCCATAAAACTGACCGATAAGGTATAAAAATGAAATACAGCATTATTATAATATTTACAATTTATGAATAGGAAGGTATGGTATCATTTTTCTCCCGTGACGTACATGTGGACATGGTTGTCGGAGCGCAACATGCGCGCGACACGGCCGCAGCCGAGCAACGCGGCCACGCGGCTGAGGTCGTACTGACAGAACAGCACCGTCACCGTCATGTTGCACTCGCTCCCACCGAACTTGTTCTGGTTCACCTCCTGTAGACATAAGCAATGCCAATCAGTCCCATTATACGAAAACAAAAACATTTAATAGACAAGAAGTTTGAAGCTTCAGAACGCAGTCTTCTGATGCTGACAGTTTGGCTGACATAGTATTTGAAAGTATTATTTTTTATTAAATTCGAAAATGTGTGTTCGTTTGTCCTTCTTTCACGCAGCTACAGAGCATCAGATCAAGGTATTTTTTTTGCTTAAATGTATTATAGCTCATGATTATGGACCGGAGACTGACATAAGCTTTAGGCTTTTTTTACCGGAGAAATGCACGGGTCCTGTGAGAATCTCCATGCGGGCGAAACGGCGGGGCATAGATATTATGACATGATTAGAAATAAAAACTACGTTTGATCTCACCTGCATTAAACTACACATTTCCGAGAAGAAGTGCGGATACGTAGGAGGTTGATAAAATATAATATGGCGTATGCCCTTTATCCTGAACCTTCTGAAGAAATGAACTCGCTCTGAATACAGCAAAAAGTGGGCTTCTGTGTGGAAAAACATGTCTCTTGCACGCGCGATTTTTGCATCCTGTAATTATTTAAAACCAGTTAATTACAGAGCGGAAAAGATATTGTCAATAAGCAATGACCGGATAAGGTAGTACAATTTCGGGTCAACAACCGCAAACTATATGGTTTGAATGGATAAGATGACGGAAATCCCGGACGCGAGGGATTTTATTATTTCAAAGAAATATTAAAAGAGTTTTTGGTTCCCCATTATATGAGACGTAGGGTCAGTTCACACCGAGACGAGACGCGACGCGACGATGCTTGAAGAGGCCAGTGGTTTCGCGCTGCGCAACACGGCGCCGCGAGACGCATCGCAACGTCGCGACGCGAGGCGCATCATGAAGTCGCTGGCAGCCCCACGGCCCGCTGCGCAACGAGGCACCGCGCGGCGGCGGCGCAGCGGAGCGTGTCTACCAATGTTTCTACTTTTAGGGAGTTCTCCCTTTTTTAGGGTAAACTCGTAATTAATGTAACCCGTCTAATTTTAGTTGAACATGTTAATATTGTGCTATTACCGATGTAATCCGTCTAATTTTAGTTCACCATGTTAATATTGTGCTATTACCGTGGCTAAAGACGGCATTTGAACTAAGTCGCATAATAACTAGAGTTGGTTTGGTTTTCATTCTGCATCCCGAACAGGTCGCGGAACAATAGCAATAAAATATTTATAAGTGTTCAGCGCCATGTTAAATGCAGAGTAAAGTGAAAAAGTCGCCACAGCGGCTTCAGGCTGCGCCTCGCGGCGTCGCGCTGCGTAATGCGGCTTCCCGCTGCGCCATGCGGCTTCGTGAGTCGTAACGGCGCAGCGCGGTGTAGCGCGACGTGCGAGCCTCGAGATGCGAATGCGAATTGCGAAATTTTCGAATTATCTCAATTAAATGTGTATCTTTTTGTGTAGTAAATAAAGTTATATTTTGTATGAATATCTTAAAAAGTGCGTGCAGCGTCGCGTCTCGTCTCGGTGTGAACTGACCCTTAAACATAACTGGCGAAATGTGGGTATAGGTACACACGGCTACACATCAAGCTATACATTTCCAGTTTATGCTGATCTCGCATTTTATAGGATTTTCGTACAATGCTAGGTCGACTTATACCGGAAATGTATAGCTTGACGTGTAGCCGTGTGTACATCTCGACCGACCCTTCGAGGAAACAGGGGTGATGTTATGTTATGTGTTTTACAAGGTTTTAATTGATGCCTTATCTGCCACTCTAGATAAGAACAATAGTCTGAATATCTCTTTGCACAGTTCTCTAACGCTTTTATCTCGTTTCTGTAAAACAATGCACTTCGCAAGTGTTATAGTCAAGTTTATGAACAACCATAGGGCGGCAAGCTTTGACTGCCCCATCCATGGCCAGCCTACGCGTTTTTAAGAAAATCGAAACTTGAATTAAATAATTATGTTTGCTACTAAAACTGACCTACTGATATTACAACTAAGATCTAAGAATAGCCGAATTGTCATGTATTGGTTGTACACGGCAATTCGCTATTCCCGGGACTCCGGAATTATATGCTTTACCCATATTTTATATAGATAATGTCATTAAATCCCAGCAAGTAAATATTGCTCATAGTCTCACCTTAGAATATTCACAAATCTGAACAAATCCAATGTCTTCTTTTTTGAAGTAGTTCCTTAACTGCACATAATCAAAGTAGCTAGGGACATAGATGAGTGTGTGGCTCATAAGGGTGTCGCGTTGTCTCGGTAGTATCTCCTTGATAAAGTACTGGAACCTGGCCTCCACTGACTCCAGAGGGCTAGCTGCTGCAAACCTATAATATGGTAAAGAATATATTTACTTAAAGATAAAGATGTGAGATTGATTTGGATATAAAAACCAGTAAGATCATGTCTAAAAAAAATCACCTGTGGAAGATCTGAGGCACCTGCACCAACACCTGTTGTATGCTGCCAACTTCAGCAGGATTTTCAATTAAGATTTTTCCTGCATAGTTGTGACATTTCTTATTTATCACGGACTTTATTTCTGGCAATGCTACAGATGAGAATATAAGTGTTTGTCTGCAAGATAAAAAAAAACAATCACTTTAGAATAGTTAGTTCATTTATGTTAAATACTACTTATTCATAGATGAAAATAAATAAGTTAGTTACTTTCGATTTAAAATCAACTAACCTGTAATACTTAGACCATCCATTAACAGCCCAAGATCTGACCCTAGAGAAGTCAGTGCCATGAGTTTTCTTCGGCAGCAAATGAAAATGATCGAGGACATGCAGCAAATGATCCCAGTTCTGCATGAGGAAGACATCGGTCTGATCCATCACCAGCACTTCTATAGAGGCCAGGAAGTCGAAGTCACGGTCTTCCTCGCCTTCCGCGCCCACTATCATGCGCAGACCCAGTGGTGAGGTCACAATGATGTCTGAAGAGTAGAAGTCTGTATAGAGCTGTGATAAAGTGTTCAAATATGTTATAAATAAGCAAAATTTAGATTTTCTGGCTATACAATGTATTAACTTGTGGTAACTGACCTTGAGAGTTTTCTTTGTGACTGTCATGCCAAGTCTGAATGTGTCTTCAGTGTTTCCACTAAACATGAGCTCATAGTCTTCAGGCTTAGGATTTTTCCGGGGCATTATCAGTTCACTACCTGTGAAGTCTTCTTCAAACCTCTTTTTATTTACTACTTCCCCTGCTTCTTTCGGTACCAGAATATCAATCAAGGTTTTGACAATTCTATATGCAGTATCTTTGAATGGTACCATAATGAGAACCTGCAAAAATGATCAAATATTTATTCATTATTTAAATATTTATTAATTTAATAAGACTACCAGTACCAACAGCATATTTTATACATGTTGTACATTCAACATTGGCTTACAATAGTGTGTAGGTAAGGTATAACTGCTAATAATATAAGTACATTAAAACTTTTTAGTAGAACCCTTTAGAAATAGTGGTTAAGCAACCATAGTGATACCTGTAGTCTAACTCAGCCTAACTTACTAGGTACACATTGTTACGCTTTACCTACCTTAGGCCTCACCAAGCCTTGATCACGATATTCATCAGACAAGTCATTCTTCTTGGAGACTTTAGCATTGTGATGCAGAATCTTGGTTCTAGTTTTCAACATGTGATTTACTACATGAAGACAATATATATATCGAATTTCATCTGCATTGCTGAATGATCTCTCAGGATAATATAGATCTTGGTAGTTATTAAAAATTGAAAACAGTTCTTTTTGCAATGGCGTGAACACTTCAGTAAGTTCCGAGTCTCTTTTTATTAAGTTAGTTTGATTAGCTGATACTATATTGCCATGTATTTGAGATTTTATATGTAACTGCTTGAAATCTATTTTATTTATCAATGTAGGCACTGTTCCCATTGCCACATAAGTATTTTCTTCTAATATTGAAACTTTTGGTTTAACTTTTTTTGAAAGTGTCTCTATAGGCTTTGGTATAACTACAGATAAGTTACCAACAGCCGGCCAAGTTTTGGTTGTTATCTCCACAGCCGGTGGTTTGTTAGTGAGAGAGACTAGTAATTCGTCTCCTAGGTCATGCTGCAGATGTTTTGTGAATGGATCATCTGACATATTATCTTCTTCAGTTTCTATTTCATGATCTATGGGCACCTGTAAAATAGACACATATTTTATTTGTATGTGTAGAGTAAATAGCTGGAAAGTCGAATATTTATTCCTTACTCCAAACATTTTGTCAAAATAATTCAGCGGGTGATAAATCTGGTTGTTTGGTGAAATGAACTAAATCTGAAATTTTCTGTTTATGTTTGAATGAACGAAGAGTATTATACTTTGCTGTGGCCAAATGCATCCCTAATGATCATTTCTTTGTAAAACTAACCTAACTTCACATTGTGGAATGTAATAAAAATAATTATTGAAGATCTCATTACCTCAACATCCTCATCACCTTCTTCCCCACTTGTACTTTCTTGGTCATCAAGAATATGACTATGTGCGTGCTCTGTTTCATTCGTGTCCACCACCTCGTCATCATTACTACTACTGCTATCTTCATCACTTTCCGCTACTGGTCTTCTCTTTTTGTTTGTAAAACAGGACAACAACTGATTGTATGCGTCTTCCTCCTCTTCACTTTCAGAATATGTTACTCGCTGCTGTAGTTTCTCCTCCATTTTTCTTTTCTTCTCCAATTCTTCCCCGACTTTTTGCGCATTTTTGTATCTATTAAAAATTGCTTTCTTGTTTACAATTCTTTCTTCTGCAGCTTTTTTCTTCTTTTTTGTCGTAGGCTTAAATGTACCTCTCTTTTTACCAAAGAACTTTTTGCTTTTTTTCATATTGCTTATTCAAATAATAGCTATGCACACACGATGTAAATTGAAATAATGTGTTATATTTTGTAGCGTGTGAGTGAAACCGTGTGTACTTCAGCTAGAAGTACACACGGTTTCACTCACACGCTCTCGTACACTCTCGTCTTAGAGCAAGGAACTTAGTATTACGGCGCGGGGAGCGCACAGTCATAGTAGTAGTAGAGTACTAGAGTCAACTAGAGTAGTTATATTCCTTGCCTTGCTCACACGTTTCACTTCAAACTTTGACTCTTGAGATCAAAGAACCAAAACATAACCTCAAGTATCCCTCCTGTTTCGGCTAAATTTGGCCACAGATTAAATAGCTAATTTGGCTTCGCCGCAGTCGGTAACACACACAAGACTTCAGTCGTCAGTCGATTTTAGTCTGTTTTCTATTGAAAAACAAACAAGAATCACTTGAAATGTCAAATTAGAGAAGGGGTGATAGACGTGCGAACAAATACTCACCCGTGTCATGTGTGTCATGCTAAGTACGTGAACTTAAAAACCGCTGAGTAAGTTCGTCGGCGATCCAACAATTATGAGCAAGCTTTACGTTTATACGAGCACGTTTATCACCCACTTAATAGATTGTCACAATCCTGTTCTACGTGCGTACTTAAAGTACGCGGTTTTTAAGTTCACGACCTTACTCGGCTTGCCGTCGGTGACACACGTGAAGCTTTCTCAGAATTTCATTGTTAAATAGTCAAATTGGCTCGCGGCTCGCGGCGATGACAGACGGGCGAGTAAGCTCGCCGAGCCATAAGTACAAGGACGTGCTCGCACATCTATCACCCGTTTTAAATAATCTCGTAGACTAATTGAGCGCCCAAAACGCAGCGTACCAGACGCGCGCCTCAGACGCTTGTTATGACTAGTCCCTTGCTGTGCGTTTGCACTGGCGAAACATTCACATTATAACATGTTGAAATCTGTAGTTCCTGTAAAATTGTACGGAACATTGACAGAAAATAGAAATTTCAACGTTCGCAAACGCAGTTATAGAGATGTATTGATGATGATTCATATGGTTATAATTATGTAAATACATATTTCATATACTTCTTTCTATACTCCGTGATCGCTAATCATATTTTGATCAACATACAACCTGAAAACCTGCAGATTGCAGACAACGTAAGATTTGAATATCGCTGGGCTGAGCTAGCTTGGTGTCAAATTGTCGGCGAATCCGAATCGCTGTATCGGCTCACTGTATTGTCCTTTTTTCAGCTACACTACGTATCAATAAATAACTATTACCACGATGTGCAAAGTTCGACGGTTCACCTTGCTGCGTTGCCTCGCCGAGTATTATATTCCTTGGTTGCCGTCACTACCACTACATGATGCTGCGCGCTGGCAGAATAGTAGACTTATTCGGCTCAGTTGCCAAAGAAAAAAAAACTTTTTAACAATTGACAGTGACAGGTGACAGCAGTGACAGCCAGAATCTAGGGATGCAAGAAATATCAAAAAGTATCGATATATATCGTATCGATATTTATAAAAAATATCAATATCGATTACGATATATCGAAAAAAGAATAACGATTTATCGATATATCGGTGGAATTTTCAATTTTTTTTTTTTACTTTATGTTGTTCAAATTTTTTATTTATTTTAACACCAAACTAGGAAAAAAAAGTATGCTTTTTACGGCTCAGAATTCCAGCGGTTTTAGTCAGTGGCGACAAAGGTGGCTATTGCAAATATATCGGTTTTGATACATTTTCGATACTTAGGTTATGGCCCCAGCTTGCTTCGCTGCGGTTAATTCAAGTATTATTTTCAAGTTCAGACAGATTGTCATAGTTTTTCCCCAGTTCGAATTTTTTCACAACAAGGCGTCATGGCCGACCCCAAAACGACCATTGAAAAATTACGTGGTGTCGAAAATTACGGAACTTGGAAATTTGTAACAAAGATGTTACTAATACATGAAGAACTCTGGGACGCAGTGGAAGAAAAGAAGGGAAAAGATGACAAAATACAGAAGAAGGCATTAGCACGTATTTGTCTCCTTGTTCAGCCATGCGTCTATCCACACATTAGAAGCGCAGAGACGGCACATGAAGCCTGGTACAATCTTGAAAATGTGTATGAAAGTAAGGGCCTGAGCAGGCGCTTGTCGTTATTACGCACATTATTCGGGATGAAACTTGATTCTTTCAAAAACATGGAGACATATCTCACAAAGGTGGATGAGATAGGCCAACAGCTTGATGATATTGGTGCCAGCGTGGAAGACAACTTTTTAGCTATCGTGATGCTGAGCGGGCTCACATCAGATTATGACCCACTCATCATGACTGGAAAATTCTACGTTGAAACTCACCACAGAATTTGTGAGATCAAGATTAACTCAGGAGTACCAGCGGAGACAGGAACGAGAAGATGTTGGCACAGCACTGATTGTGAAGAAGCAGTCGAAAGTGTTTCGTTGTTTCAGATGCAAGAAACCGGGGCACAGTATCAAGGATTGTCCTCGCAAAGCTGTTTGCAAGGATGATGGTCATTCAAAGAGCAAGGGCTCAGATAAGGCCTTGTTGTCTGCGTTTTCAGTTAAACTACTGAATAATGTTTGGTATGTGGACTCGGGCGCTACCAGTCATATGTGCAACAACAAAAATATTTTACATAATTTTGTGTGTGACACTCCAGTCACGGTTAGCGTTGCGAATGGCGAGAAACTGTTGTCATGTGGCAAAGGAAATGTGAAAATTCCTTTACAGAACTCTTTAAAAACTGTAAGTGAAGTGTTATATGTACCTAAGCTAGCAACAAACTTGCTTTCAGTTAGTGCAATGACACGTAAAGGTTTTAATGTAACATTTCAAAGGAATTTATGTAAAATTTATGATGGCAAGGAAGTAGTTGCCACGGCTACGTGTCAGAATGGTATTTATATACTTAATACCAAAGGTAATGCTTCTTTTGTGACTGAGGAGAGGCCATGTACTGTGTCTGTGTGTCAGGAGGGGAAAGGTTTTGTTTTACCAACAGAGCAAGTTGCGGAGGTGGTCGTGCCTGTCTCATCTCAGGCTGCGCCCAGGGAGTCGCAGGAGGTTTGGCATAAAAGGCTTGGACATCTCAATGTGCGGCGTATGCATCTTTTAAAAGGTATGTCTACTGGCATGGATTTTGATAACTCAACTTTTAAATCATGTGTTGCTTGCATTCAAGGTAAGCAAACAAAGTTGCCTTTTCCGAAAAAGTCAAAGAGTAGGGCAAAAGCCTCCTTGGGGCTTATGCACAGTGATCTTTGTGGGCCATTTTCAACTAACTCACTTAGTGGATCGAGATACTTTTTAACGTTTATTGATGATTTTACCAGGAAGACATATGTCTATTTTCTGAAGTTTAAAAACCAAGTTTTTGATAAATTTAAGGAGTTTAAGGCTATGGTGGAAAATCAAACAGGTAACAAAATAAAAGTATTTCGCACTGACAATGGTGGTGAATATGTAAATAAATCTTTACAGGATTTTCTAAAGAGCCATGGGATCCGTCACCAGACCACTGTACCCCACTCCCCGCAGCAGAATGGAGTTGCTGAGCGTGCCAACCGTACCATAGTGGAGAAGGCCAGATGCATGCTTCAGGATGCAGGTCTTGATCAGCGGTTCTGGGCAGAGGCGGTAAACACTGCTGTTTACTTGAAGAACAGGAATCCGACGAAAGCGGTTCTGGGCACTACTCCTGAGGAAAAATGGTCAAATAAAAAGGTAAATGTTACTCACCTTAGAACTTTTGGCTGTTTAGCTTATGCATTGACAGAAAAACGTAAGAAATTTGATCCAAAATGTAAGAAATACATTTTTGTGGGCTACTGTGAAGAGACAAAAGGGTATAGATTATTAAACCCTTTACGTCCGTCAGAATGCATAAAGGCAAGAAATGTAACATTCCTAGAAAATGAATTTTATTCATCAAAAAGTGAAAGTGATGAGTTCACTGAGCTGGTGTTAACACATTCTCACAATCAAAACTCTTCAGAGTCACCAAACCTGTCTAGTCCAGATCAGGCCTTATCAGATTCAAATGATGAAACAGGGATACTCAGTAATGCGAGATCTGATGAATCTAGTTCAAGGTCCAAGAATAGTATTATATCAGTGAGTAGCTCTGAATCAGATGATTCGCGTGATGAAACTTACGTTCCAGAGGACACAACATTGGATACTTCAGCAGAGTACAGCGAAGCTGTGAACTTGGCTTCATACCTCATCCCACAACAAGCCTTTGCTGACGAACCAGAAACAGTGGTGGAAGCTTTGCAAGGAACAGAATCCAAGAAATGGAGAGATGCTATGTCAGATGAGTATAAATCATTCTTGGATAACAAATGCTGGACTATGACTGACTTGCCAGAAGGGCAGAGGCCTGTGAAGTGCAAGTGGGTTTATAAAAAGAAGAGAGGATTGAATGGAGAAGTATTGAAATATAAAGCTCGATTGGTGGCAAAAGGTTATACACAAAAGTATGGTATAAACTATTATGAAACTTTCTCACCAGTGGTGAGATATTCAACTATTAGAATGCTGCTTGCTCTGGCCGCCGAGATGATAATGGAGATAGATCACCTTGATGTGAAAACTGCATTTTTGAATGGAGACCTCAAGGAGACCATTTACATGGAACAACCGGAGGGCTTTGAGGACAATAAGAACCCAGGGAAAGTTTATCGCTTGAATAAAGCGATTTATGGGCTTAAACAAGCTTCTAAGAGTTGGTATGAGAAGATAAATACAGTTATAGTAGAGAAACTGAGCTTTAGAAAGTTTTCTTCAGAACCATGCGTTTTTATGAAGAATCATGATGGAACTATGTCCATTATAGCACTTTATGTCGATGACATAATCTTGTTTTCAAACAACAAACAGGAAAAATTAAAGATTAAAGAGAACCTTATGACTCAGTTCGAAATGAAGGATCTAGGGCCAGCTCATCACGTCCTTGGCATGAAACTATGCAGAAGGGATGGCAAGTTGACTTTGGATCAGTCCAGTTATATTAAAAGAGTATTAGAGCGTTTTCAGATGTCTGATTGTAAATCAGCGTGCACTCCTATGGAATCTGGATTGAAGCTTGTAAAACCAGATTGTGAAGAAAATAATTTTCCTTATAGAGAATTGGTTGGATGTTTGATGTACATTGCAGTCTGCACAAGGCCAGACATTGCTCATGCAGCAAGTATACTCAGTCAGTTCAACGATTGTTATGCTGAATTACACTGGAAGGCAGCAAAACGGGTGCTTCGGTATCTGAAAGGTACAGTTAATCATTGTCTTACTTTTGATAAGAGTAGCGTGGTTGTCAGCGCTTACGTTGATGCAGATTGGGCCGCCAATGAGGTAGATCGGAGATCATTTACTGGGCTTGTCTTTAAAATAGGGAAGTCCACAGTATCATGGGAAAGTCAAAAACAAAAGACAGTCGCTCTTTCCAGCACAGAGGCGGAGTATATGGCACTCTCTGATGCATGTAAAGAAGCTTTATTTATCAGAACTTTCTTGTATGAATGTTTAGGTACAAGTTGTACAATTTCTATGTATAACGATAGTCAATCTGCACATATCATGCTAGAACTAAGCATATTGATGTACGACATCATTTCATACGAGGAATTGTAAACAAAGGTATTATTGATTTAATTTATTTATCTACTGATAAAATGATTGCTGATGTTTTGACTAAACCTTTAACTAAAGAGAAAACCGAAAAATTTGTTAATCAGCTTGGTTTAACAGAGATAATTTAAATATGTGTTGTAAAATGGGTTCTATAGCTAGAGATATTTTATGTTTTAACAATGTTGTATTGTACTTGAGTTAACCTATTTAGTTTAGAATTTGTATGACTAAGTATAGGTTTTTATTTTAAGGGCCAGTTTAATTAATGATTGCTTTGTTTACGGGCCAGTGTTAGAAATATAAACGAAACGCAATCATCTGCTGTCACTTTCAATTAATGTTCTCTCTCTCTCTTGCGCTGTCAACGGTTCTGCTGTTATGTGTGTTCTTCTGAGAGTTAATAAAAATCCCTTATTAACTAAATACATCTTGTATAATTTCATCAATTCCATTAGATATTTTATATCGATACATCGATATATCGAAATAATAAATATCGCCTAAAAATATCGATATATCGAAAAAAAATATCGATATTTCGATATATCGATATTTTTTCTGCAAGCCTACCAGAATCAGAATGACAGATTCGGAATCGGTTCTGGGTTGTATTGTTGCTAGTACAATTTTATTCATAAAATTACGTATTTCTATGTAATCCCGTGCATTGACCGGTAACTCACTGGCTGATACACAATACAAGCATTTGACACCAATGTCGGAATATAATGAAAGTATATCAAGAAAGACATGGTCCCGCACTATTGAACCAGTCTCGAAGGTCAACAATACAACAATTTTTGGGTATTTTTCATTGAAGAATCTTATTTATCATTCCAATTACATTTCAGATGGGTTACATGGATGGCGCATCTGACGGTCAAACTGCTATGTTCCAAGAAAGTTTCAATGTAGGCTACAAACAAGGCTTTACTTTTGGCTTAGAATTAGGGTTTAGTGAAGCTATCTCAAGGTAACTACAAATATAAATAAAATAAATTATAATTAAATGTTCGATTGTAAAGTAAGAATCTTGAAGTCAATTTTTTATGAGATTTCAGTGTACACCAAAAAGGGACTGGCTTACCTGATTTAGAAGACCAACGTAGAATTAACTGTCAGATTTGTACAAATGTTGTAAAGGCTCAAGAAAATATTGGCAATTTATACAACATCCAACAGGAGAAGAACACTGAATATTTATTAAGATGTAACAAAGATGGGTAAGCATCTTGATACAACTTTACATGTGCTTGTTTACATTTGAAACTTTTGGAATGATCAGCTTCTTGCAACTTCTGCATACCTACCTATAGGCAGTGACAAAATTTAACCATGATAATAATTATGTGCATGTGGTGTAAGAGCCCGTTTTTTTAAACTCTTTGAAAATGTGCTTAGGATTTAGTGAACATTCCAAAAAAATTGTGAAAGTTGGAATCAGATTTTGTGAAAGTCTAATAAGTGAGATATGGACTGTAAAGTTGGGCCCTCAGTTCTCACATAGAGGATTGAGGGCCCATCTGTACCTGATAAACTATGGACACTACAGAACAAGTCTTTATGCCGAAATTCAAGCTAATAACGAACTAAATTTGTGAAAACAAGATATTATCGCAAAACACTGTCCATCTTTGTATATCTTCGTCCAAAATGGGCCCTCAATTTTCACACACGTAAAAGTTTATCATGCAAATAAAATTAAACCACTAACTTACTTGTTTGAAATCCTTTATGCTACTAAATAATTTGTGAAAGCATGAACAGGGCAACCACGTCTTGTTGTTTGAAAGTAATGAGCTTTACAAAATTAGGGCCCACAGTCCACCATTTCTTTTTGTTTTCGTTTTAATACGCTTATCGTATGAAAGAGAAGATAAATACAAAATTGTCTCTTTTTGTGAAAAAAATTGTGCAACAAATTCGATACAAAACAAAGCGTTGTGTAACTATACAGGTGCAGGTGGTATTCGAATTTGTGTGGGGTAGGTACCACAACTAAAAAAAATCAAGTAATAAAAACTAAAACCCAACTACGACTTAAAAGGTATAAACAAGACACCACAGACAGACAAATAAAAAATCCGGAGTCACACGTGTTAGGGCATAAATCGAACAGATTACGTGTGATTCCGGATTTTTAATTTGTCTGTCTGTGGTGTCTTGATTATACCTTTTAAGTCGTAGTTGAGTTTTAGTTTTTATTACTTGATTTTTTGTTTTATTCTTTTGGCGTTTTTTTGAAAATTTGGTACCCAACATGGTACGATTAAACCATATTGTTTTTTAAGTTCCTCACTTTATGTCCTCTAGAGGGCGCCATTTTTAATTTAATGTGACTTCACATAGCCTATAACCAGCGGACAATCACGACGCTTCTAACGATACCTCATTTGTCAAATTGTGATAAGTGATTTGGAAGATAGGAGGGAACAGATGAACATACATACATACATACATTTTCTTCGCCGTAGTCGGGTAAAAAGTGAAAAATATGGTATTTGAATTTAGAACACAAATATATTCGACCTGCATCTCAATGCTATAAAACCTCCTTGCGAAAAAATACTCTATACAAAGTCCTTGTGCAAATAACTCCTCGAGATTTGATCAGTCGACATTTTCGACAAAGAGCATAGCATTAGAATAAAAACTGTTTTGTGTTCTTTGCTGTCATTAGTAATTCGTACAGAACACAAAGTTTAGTGTTAATTATTTATACATCGATTGAAAATGCATTCAAGTGGTGAAGATGTGTTAATACCTGAGTTTATGAAAGAGAGGGCGGCCGATATGTACTAGAAAACTTGTTACCCAACTGTAGAATCCTGTTGATCCCGTATTTAAGCTGATTATATCACTACACTGGCTCATCACCACGACCCAGCCTCTCGTGCAGGTACGCTGTCTCTTCCACCATTTCCCGCCATTCGTAGTGAACTGACAGTTGACATTAGTGACAGCGACCTCACTGCTGGCGTGCATGAGATAGTGTTTACATATCTATTAAATAGATACACTACATCCCTTTCTTATTATATTTTTATTTGTTCAACTTAAAACACGTTACCAAATAACCGTGTAAAATCAAAATCATAAACATATTTATTTCAACTATACATTTCTGCAAACAAGTACCAAATAATTTAAAGCAATAATTAAAGGCAGTTAAACTAAACTAATGAAGTCTGGTCCTCTGTAGATATGACCTTATTAACATGTGTTCTTATCCTTTGTCCAGTTTCCTTGCTCCTACAACCTCTTCCCTTTCATTTAAAAATATTAAAAACTTTTTGTTTCAACTATCGCCCAAAAATTTAATTTCGCAACTCAGAAGATTAATCTATTTCTATGATTAATTGATATAGTATGATGGTAATCTTTCTTTCTTAGCGAATAAACGATTATTTATTTATTTAAATCTGGCTATCAATTTTTTATTTTTTAAGTTCAGCTATTAGGTACTTTATCAAAGCGTTTTAGGATTTTTCAGATGCTAATGCCACATTAATCACTATCTCATAATAATAATAATAAATCAATAAAACAGACCTCATAATAATATTATTATCTAATAGATATAGCAATACCTAACTCACACAATATTATTCAAACCCCCATATCCGAAAAGCTCAGTAAGTATCAAGACCTCGCCATAGAAATTAAAACCTAATGGAACGCACAAACCGTTCATATTGTCCTCATTGTTCTTTTATCTACTTGTGTCATACCAAAATCTCTCACACAAAGCCTTAACACCCTCAGATGCCTACTCACACACTTTACATGCTCTAAAAAGCCATCATCCTTAACATCATCGTATCACAAATAAGTTCCTGACTTCTTCAATATTGTCATCCAACTTTTCTATCTAAATTTCACCTTACATACTTGGTCGCGACCCGTGTGTAAGGTTGGTTTCTTAACCTCTCTTAAAGAGAAGAAACGTAAAGAACCGAAAATAATAATTCTATCAAGCAATAAAGTAATCATAAGCCTCCAACTGTCACCAACGAGACAACAGAACCCCAACTGCCACCGCCCTCCAAAGGCCAATCGACAGTTGAGCGGTTGAATAAAATCAGTTACGTCCATGACAAGACCTATAGAAAATTTAGTCATCCTATAACATCCCCTTGGTAAATATCCAATACTTATCTTATTATATATATATCCCACTAGCGATTCGCTTTCACTTCGCACGGCCTTACACGTCCCGACAAAACATCGAGACTTCTCAGCTTTAATCAACTCTAATAATTAACTTTAATATATGCACCACATACACAAACCCCCCGAAACAAAACCTCCAAACGACGGCGAAAACCCCATCAAAATCCGTCGCGCGGCCCAGAAGAACAACGCACACATGAAAACGACTCCAATCCATAACATGTATAGATACTAACCTCCTTTCCATGAGGGACATGAAACCATGTTAAAGTAAAATTAAATGATGGACCGCTAGCCACCACGCGGGCCCAGCGCGGGTCGGCGGATGTCCACGCAGCGAAGCATCGGCTCCAGGACACGCCCCCACGATGCTCTCCTTCATCGCTTTGATACATCCGATTTATTGGTGTGTTACATTTGGTTTCCTCACGATGTTTTCCTTCACCATTTTGATACATCCAATTTAATGGAGTGTTACATCTGGTTTCCTCACGATGTTTTCCTTTACTGTTTAAATGCATCCAATGAAATGAAATGAAATGAAATTGTTTATTCTGTAAATAGGATATTGGAATCACTTTTACACGTCATATTAAAAAGTTGTAAAAATAAGCTAGATGAGGTCGGCGTTTCCTATCTGACTACTCTGAGAAGAAAGGCCGAAACAAACTCAGAGGTCACCGTCTCCTTTAAAGTCCAGACATAATCTTGGTCAGGCCATATGAGGACCATGTAGATAAGAGTCTGAAATGGTCTTTTGAGGAAAGAACCACACATATTTGAGTGGACCTGTCCAGTCAGTGCAAGCATTTGTCAGTAATAGTGGAGCTCAACTCAGAACTAAAGGAGCTCAACGACTCGACGAACAATACCAAAGAAAGGACGTTTGGGTAGGTCGCATAAAGTTCTCAAATTGCCAGACCTTCCCTAAAACTAACAGAACGAAAAATAAATATCCACATAGTCCTCACATTCACAATAAAACAATACTTATAAGTAATCATCATGTCATTTTGTATATAATATTCAATAATGTCAATTTGTATATAAAACTGGTAGGTATATTTTTATGGCTTTCCATAATATTCAAAATGTCATAATGCTTAGCAGAGCGAGCAGCTCAATCCCATGCATTTTTGTCTTCTAAATAATCTGTGATTTTATAGTACCCTTTTTTACAAAGTTTGGTTTTAATACAGCTTTTAAATCGTTTAATGGGTAAGTTTCGAATGTCAATGGGAAGTTTGTTATAAAAGCGTATACATTGACCCATGAACGAGTTGCCTACTCTGTGGAGACGAGAGCGATGTACAGCAAGATTGTGTTTATTCCTGGTATTTAAACTATGAATATCGGACATTTTCTTAAACTTTGATATGTTTTTGTGTACATACAATAGGTTTTCAAATATATATTGTGAGGCTACAGTCAAAATATCTATTTCTTTGAATTTTTCTCGAAGGGAATCTCTTGGACCTAGGTTGTAAATGGCTCGAACAGCCCTTTTCTGTAAAACAAAGATAGCATTAATGTCCGCACAGGCTACCCAGAGAAGAATCCCATAAGACAGAAGATTATGAAAATAACTAAAATAAACAATTCTGGCTGTATCTACGTCAGTTATCTGTCTAATTTTTTTAACGGCATAGGCGGCCGAACTAAGCCTACCTGACAATTTTTCTATGTGTGGGCCCCATTGTAATTTACCGTCAATGGTTATTCCAAGAAAAACTGTCAATTCAACGGGGTCCAACTCTATTCCATTAACTTTAACATTGGTAGATAGCTGCCTGACATTTGGCGTTGAAAATTTAATGAGTTTAGTCTTTTTTTCATTCAAGAGGAGATTATTTACATTAAACCAATGCACAACTTTAGAGAGTGCATCGTTAACTTGTTCAAAATTGACTAACTGGCGTTTGATTTTAAAAATGAGGGATGTGTCATCTGCGAATAATACGATCTTATGATTATCCCTTATGTGGTAAGGCAAGTCATTAATATAAATGAGAAATAAGAAAGGACCTAGAATTGAACCCTGCGGAACGCCCATGGTGACCGAAGATCCTGCAGATCTCTTGCCATTAACATCGACCCTCTGAATTCTGTTGTTCAGATAAGAAGTCAGAAGGTCGAGAGCCTTGTCCCTCATACCATAGTGGTACAGTTTCCTGATGAGAGTATCATGATGGACGCAATCGAAAGCCTTGGACAAGTCGCAGAAAATGCCAAGAGCATCCTGCGACTCCTCCCAGGCCTCGAAAATGCTCTTCAGTAATTCCACGCCCGCATCTGTAGTTGAACGACCCTTTGTAAAACCAAACTGTTTTAAATGGAGTAAATTATATGCATTGAAATGTCCTAACATCTGTTTAAAAATTAATTTTTCAAAGATTTTGCTCAACGTAGGTAAAATCGAAATAGGCCGAAAATTCGTGGGATCAGTTGTGCTGCCAGACTTGAACAGTGGAATCACTTTGCTAAGTTTCATCAGATCAGGAAATACACCAGATGCAATACAAGAGTTAAAAACAATTGCCAAAAAGGGTGAAATAACATCAATTATTGAGGACATGGTATGTACTGATAATCCCCAAAGGTCAGCAGTTTTTTTTACATCGAGTTCTTTAAAAGATTCTATAATGTCTTTAGCAGTAGCAATTGTGAATTCAAAAAGTTTGTCACATTCTGGTACACATTCTTTTATTATTGAATAAGCAGAAGTCGAGGACGACGATGACAGAGTTTTGGTTGTTAAAATTGGAATATTAGTGAAGAAATTTTCAAACTCAGTTGCCACCTCCACGTCTGCCTTAATATCTACATCATTGATTTTTAGATGGAAGTCACGATTCCGTACTGTCGTTCTTCCCGTTTCAGAATTAATAATATTCCAGGTTGTTTTAATTTTATTTCCAGAAGATTTTATTTTATTTTTAATGTGTATGGCTTTTGCTGAGGAACAGGCTCTTTTAAAAGTTTTAGAATATTTCTTAACAAATTCTTTAAAAGTTTCATCATGGTTATATGTTTTTTCATGATATAATTCAAATAACCTTTGCCTACTTTTGTAAATTCCTGGTGTTGCCCAATCACTAAATATAACGCGGTCACAAACAGGCAATGTTTTTGAGGTGAAAACCTTCCCAAACTCATAATTGATGAGGTTAAATAGTGCGGTATAATCTTGATTCGGGTCATTGTGATAAGGCAAACCGGGTAGTTTTTCCATTAAATTATTTTTAAATTGTTCTAAGCGACTTTTATTTACAGGAACAAAACTCACAAGTTTTCTTTGAGCTCTGACTATTTTCAGAGGGAAAGTGACTAACTGGCCACAGTGATCAGAGTCTAACTCATTTATAATTAAATGGCTAGAAGGTCTTAAGTTTGTAAAAATATTGTCAATACAGGTAGCACTAGTGGCAGTTATTCTAGTCGGCTCAGAGAATGTATTGTACAAGTTATACGACTTTAATAGAGTTATAAATTTATTTACTGTAGCAGATTTTTCTAATATATTGATGTTGAAGTCTCCACAGACAACAACCGTTTTATTACTGCTACAAGTCTTTAATAATACTTCTTCCATAGATTTCTCAAAAATATCATATGAAGCACATGGGGGCCTGTACACGCTTATTACAATGAACTGCTCAAGCTCAATGCAAGCTATTTCAATAACTCGCTCAACAGAGAGGCTCACAATATCCTTACGTTCTTTAAATTTCATATTGTTACGAACAATTATTAGAGACCCACCGCGTATCATATTAACTCTGCTGAATGAGCTGGCAACCTGGTGGTTGTTAAAGCTGAACATGAACTGGTGGACTTTTAACCAATGTTCAGTTACACATAAGATATCAATAAAACTACAGTTCATGAACAGCTCCAATTCTAATTCCTTACCTATCACACCCTGTATATTCTGATGGACTATTTTTAGACTATTATTATTATTATTTAAATTACTACAATGTGATGGGTGAGAGGATAGTAAAGAAGAACGTTTTGTAACATTTTGATGATTTAAACCAGTATTTATAATTTCTGCGTTTATTAGGCAAGAGTTTTCCTCTATTGTCCTAATTTTTAATTTAAATTATAATCAATGTCATTCATTGTTGCCAAATTATTGGCTGAATTATTTAAAATTACATTGCATTGCTCAAAAGAAGCAAGTTGTTTAGCCAAATTTTTGGCTGAAATAGAAAAAAAATATGATAGCGACACAGCTATCTGTCTTTTATAGTAGGTAGAAAGATAGTACATAAGAATATTATATCTATCTCTTGTCAAATGTAAATTATTACCAACATAATTGTTAGTATCAACCAGATGGAACAGATTATTATTGAATGTCTAATTATGTAATGTCATATTTAATTCAAATCGTAGGTTATTTTCTTCCTGTGGCAAACTCTCACTGTAAGGGAATGTAAACAACACAATTTTTCTTAAACTAAGATTACATAATGTTCTATAATATTGGAGCAATTCTCCTTTGTTCACATTTCCCCTATTACCCATAAATATTAATAATGTAGTGTCCTGGTTAAAGTTACATTTAATAATTTCTTTCATAATATCAAACAAAGAACAACCAGGCATGCAGTAATTTATTATGGAGTGTCCCGGATATTCATCTGTCAACAAGTGGCCTAAGTCCTTTCCAATCTCATCACAAAATAATACAATATCATTTTTTACACTTTGTTTACATTGTAAGCCCATGCATCCAATTCAATGGAAGCCCATGCATCCAATTTAATGGAAGCCCATGCATCCAATTTAATGGAAGCCCATGCATCCAATTTAATGGAAGCCCATGCATCCAATTTAATGGAAGCCTATGCATCCAATTTAATGGAAGCCCATGCATCCAATTTAATGGAAGCCCATGCATCCAATTTAATGGAAGCCCATGCATCCTATTTAATGGAAGCCCATGCATCCAATTTAATGGAAGCCCCTGCATCCAATTCAATGGAAGCCCATGCATCCAATTCAATGGAAGCCCATGCATCCAATTTAATGGAAGCCCATGCATCCAATTTAATGGAAGCCAATGCATCCAATTTAATGGAAGCCCCTGCATCCAATTCAATGGAAGCCAATGCATCCAATTTAATGGAAGCCCATCTACCACGCGGAAACAGTGCGTACTGGCAGATGTCACATGTCTTCGAAGTATTGGTTCTCAGACATGCCGGTTTCCTCACGATGTTTTCCTTCACCGTTGATGAACAGTGGTGATGAGTATGAAATACACAAAATGCCTGCCTGGTTTCGAACCCACGACCTAAGTCGAGCTAGGCCACCACCACTGTTGTGCTATAAAAAATAATAAATATTAATAATATTTTTAACACAACTTCCAATTCACACGTAGCCAATCTCACCGCGCAGAATGCACGCGAACGTTTTCATTATATATTCTATTCTTTCCTTCTTTTTATTGTTGTTGTGTTAAACACTTCTTAACAAATAAATGTCTTTCTTTCTTTCCATCCAAGTACTTTGAATACTCAATCTTAGATAATTTACATGTACACACACATTTCCACTTAATCAGCCTTCCACCTTATACCCAATACCAGTCTCAATTAATTTTTGATTGACTGCATGTATCTACTTGTACTAAGGTACCTATGACATTAAGTTTGTGTTCCTAAAACTTGACAATTATCCAAGATTCAGAATTCAAATATGCAAAAACTCTTAATTACTTGGTTGAATAAAACTTCCAAACAATATTAAAGAGCTTTCCATATTTTGATATAGCTGAGTACAGACCTACCACTCGAACTGTGTAGGTATTCTTGTACGTATTATGTTATCTTTTTTACATGCGCGTATTCCTGGTTAACAATTTGTTCTTCCTTTCTTTAATTTTATTCCATACTAAACAATAATCGGTATAGAAGAACATATTGTAGGAGTCAATGTGAACAATGCTAATATTCAGAAATGCAAAGGTATTTTAGAACTTCAATACTATAACTTCATTACTTTTACAACTTCATTACTTTTACAACTTCAATACCTATTAGGCTTGACAGCAATCCTAGTACCTAGTTCAAAAGGGTTTAATTACCCAATTATGGTTTTATGTTTATAAGTCCTCATGTAATAATCTAGTTATTATATAAGTTTGTGATTTATGTTAGAAACTAAATTACTTAATTCTAATTTTAAATTGAATCATCAATAATCATACTTAGGTACCTATACTTAATTGCATTAGGTATTTTCCAGAATATTGGGTAACACCGCATCCCAACCAACATAGCTAAAATAACCACTGTGCAGTTGTTATTTATGTCTAAAACCCAAAACTCATAATCGTTCAATTTAACCATAGATAGTTATTAACTAAAACATCGAAATCAGTTTAATAACTAATCTTCCAGCAATACATGGTGACTGCTAATGTGACAAACAATCCAAAAGATGGTGCTGATTGTTAGGAAAGCACTTCCAGCGTTACTTTATGAAGTCTTCCCTTCTAGATTTATATATCATCTATGTGGTAGTTGCTAGGCTATACTTGTTATTCTATGTACTTTTGATATTGCACACAATATATAAAAACCCAATTCCACTGCATTTACTTTAATACTGATCTCATAATAAAGGAATCAATACTTTCTCACAGAGCCATTGTAATAGTTCTACAAGAACTCACAGAGAGCAGTGTTTTCCAGATCATAAATAAGAATTATAATCACATAATTAGGCAAAGATTATATATAGTATTAGAGTAGTTAACTTACACTCTGAGGGTCCCGTCCAAGTCTCATGATACAGTGATTGAGTCCACAGCCATCAACCGGCCACACTCAAAATCCGGGACTCCACAGAGGAACTCCTGAGAGAATAAACCCTACAACACTTTGCCCCACCCTTAACACAAACCCAGCTCAGCAGCTGTACTCAGTAACACTTGTGGCCACTAGACCAACAAATATAATAATCAGTTACTAATAATATTATGTAAAATGTATTAATCTTAAATTAAAACGCTCGCAGCAGCATATTATATAGTTATGTATTTTTATTTTATTTATAAAATTGTTTGAATAGGCATTACTTCTACATTGTATAATGGCACCTGGAACTTAGTGCCCTTTGTAGTATTGCCACAATAAAAGGGGTTTACTCAAACACAAGAAGGCTACTTCTTCCTGATCCCTTGAAGTGGGATACCTTATCAAACAGTAGTTTACCAACAACATGCCTAGTCATTGTCACATAACTGTATTATTCTAATTAATCATTTCAATAACAGTAAATTGCTTTTTTAGTGCATTACGTTCCCTTCTTTTTTCAAGTTTGTATCTGCTCTGCAGCACAATCAAAATCACTGCTTGTATTTCAGCTAACATTTGTATAATTTTTTAAACCCACAGGTATCCATAGTTTTACAGGTGAATAAATAATAGTTCTTATTAAATGTGTAGGCAGGTTGTCAGTACATCCCACAGTCAGAGTTAAAGGAGTCATTACTAAGTTCATGTACCTTAGATTACTTAAAATCACAAGGGACTCCTATAGCAACTTAGAATATTTTTGCCATTTCCCAACCCGCTGCTGACAGTAAAATGAAACAACAATTTCAATATTTACTAAATATTATACTTAGGTCATTAGATGTATGAAATGCAAAGTTTATCATGATTCTAACCCAACTCTGTCCTGTGGTTAAGTAGGTAGAGGCAGCAGTTTATTCTGCAGGTAATATGGTAATTGTTTCCAAATAAATAAGTACTTAGCAATTCCACATAACTTAATGACTGTGGTTCATATTCTAATTTATGTAGGTACTTACCTTATTACAATGGTGTGGATTTCCTAAGTGATCCATCTGTCCATCTCGTCAGCTTTGGCGTTTAAATGTAAACATTATCCCATAATTTTAATAACAATAAAGCTATGATAGAATCCTTCCTTCTGCATGAAATACTTGACGCCAGTAAGTACGGAATATAACAATTCACATTAGATTTTGCAGGTAGGTATCATGTATTTTACAATTTTACTTGATCAACACGACGTACCATTCTCCTAAGTATTTTTTATTTTGTCTGACCTTTATCCTCGTCGCCACTTGTAGAATCCTGTTGATCCCGTATTTAAGCTGATTATATCACTACACTGGCTCATCACCACGACCCAGCCTCTCGTGCAGGTACGCTGTCTCTTCCACCATTTCCCGCCATTCGTAGTGAACCACAGACTAAGTAGTACTTAGTGAACTGACAGTTGACATTAGTGACAGCGACCTCACTGCTGGCGTGCATGAGATAGTGTTTACATATCTATTAAATAGATACACTACACCAACAAATCACGGCTAGTTTACATCAAAGTCTACAATGAGTTTTGAAAATGGAAAAAGGAGAATAAAGTTTCTGGCACATTTTCAGAGTCTGTTTTCCTAACTTATTTTAATGAGCTGTCGAAGAAAAAGAAGTCATCGACACTATGGAGAAAGTATGTAGTCTTTGCTAAGGTGTACTATCAAAACAGGCATAACATGGACATAAACATATAAGTACTCGAAGTTGCAAGCCTACCTTAAGGCGAAGTGGGAGTGACGGGAGCCGAGGGGGGCGTGTATTGAATTTACAAAAATAATATTTAATTTGTTCCCGATCGTCCCAATCCTAATTCAAGAGAGGACGAATGGGAATATGTTCTTCGATTAGTGCCATTCGTCCCACTAAAAAGATTTGTGCAGAAAATATGTTTATTCGATGTTTCGTAGTTTACTTTTAAATTAGTTTCTTCGTTATTTAATCATTATTTTACAAAATTCTTCTCTATTTTTTTATGAATTATAAAACGTATCCTAAGTTTATCATTGTTTCATTATGTTTACCTACACTAAATATATAGCAACTCTGACGGGAAGCGCCGGCGATTCTGGTAGTTAGCAAAAGAGTGCTGATAACATTGTGTTATTTACGTAAATCCTATTGGTTTACCTGACATTCTCTCCCTTTCCTATCCTTAAATTAGACCGGTCGGGTTAGTGTTGACAAAACAATGAAAGTGCACGGGTGTTAATCTATATCTATACATATAATAAATCTGTAGACGAGGCGTTTCTGTACAATGAAAAAAAAAAAAAAAAACTTGTTTGGTTGTCCAAGAATAACCAACAGATTCCATTTCTACCATTTTTGGAATTTTTGTCTGTTTGTCTGTCTGTCTGTTTGTATGTTCTTTAGTTTGATTGTTTCTACTATCACGTAAAAAGTACGAAATCAATATGGTTAACTTTTATACTCAAATATTGTGTGTAACTCGATGTTTCAATTAGTTTTTGTTTCATCGCAATCGCTTCAAAATATCAAAAGATATATGAGTTTAAAGTGTTCAAGAAGGAATTTTCATTACGTAATGTACATACACGTAACGACATCTATTGACGCGAAATGATACTTACTTCTTAATTACTAGGTTTGTGAGATCGTGTGTTGTTATATGACCGTCATTTTCTTTGCGCGGAAACTTAACGCGATACATGGTGTATAGAATATAACTCTAAAGTTAGATTAATTAAATTTTTCCAGATGCGTTGTTTATTTATTAGTTTAGTATTAGTGCGATAGGTGGCGCTACCTATCTTTCAAATCTTGATAATCATGAAAGAATAGTGACAGATGTTAATTTCTTAAAAAATATAGGTATTTATTCTTTAATTTTTCACTTTTCTACATAGTTTATTTAGCTTACAGAGTGTTCGAACGTTTTCCCATATATTTTGACAGTATCATTTCGTGCTCGATAGATGGCGTTGTTCGTTTAATGTCATTTTCTGAATCGCGGTGTTAAGAGTCTCCGTCGAAGAATGACTTTCGCCCAGATATTCCAAATAATTTTTAGTGTAGGTATTAGAGATGGGTTGTAACAGGTGAAACACGATATCTGTGATCACTGTGACTGTGACAAAAAAATAACAGATCCAAATATCTGTTATTAAATCACAGCCTGTGATTTTTGTACGGACGATAAATACGTATCTCAATCGAATATCATCTTTATTTCTTTTGATTTAAAGTCGAAAATCGTATCTATCTGTTATAAAATCACAGCCTGTGATTTTTGTAAAGACGATAAATACGTATTAACTCAATTGAATATCTTCTTTATTTCTTTTCGTTAAAGTCGAAAATCGTATCCGAAGTTTTAACAGTAACAGTCTTGAGGATCTGTGATTTTAAGTAACAGATATTTTTTATCGTTAGGAGCAATTGCTATCTGCTATTTTTTAATATCTGTGATTTCTATCTGTGACGATAAATACGCCTCACTCCTAGTAGGTATCTTTGTTTTTGACTTCTTTAGTGTCGATAATACAATAATAATAATAAATTGTTGGTTGGGTTGTCATTCGTTGAAAGTATTGATCTTAGAGATGGGTGAAACACGATATCACAACACGATATAAACGTGATCACTGTGACTGTGACAAAAAATAACAGATCCAAATATCTGTTATTAAATCACAGCCTGTGATTTTTGATAAATACGTATCTCAATCGAATATCATCTTTATTTCTTTTGATTTAAAGTCGAAAATCGTATCTATCTGTTATAAAATCACAGCCTGTGATTTTTGTACAGACGATAAATACGTATTGACTCAATTGAATATCTTCTTTATTTCTTTTCGTTAAAGTCGAAAATCGTATCCGAAGTTTTAACAGTAACAGTCTTGAGGATCTGTGATTTTAAGTAACAGATATTTTTTATCGTTAGGAGCAATTGCTATCTGCTATTTTATAATATCTGTGATTTCTATCTGTAAATACGCCTCACTCTTAATTGATCTGATTGGTTTTGATTTGGTATTTTGGTTGGTTTCGTTCATTTTTGGTACAAATTAAGAAATCAAGAAACGAGTCGTTACAGATCGATTCAAACTTAATGGCGGCTCGGAAGTTAGCTTTTAGCTGCGCAGTACCCCACCCCTCACCCCCGATGTCACATGAAATTGTTACTGCGCAGCGACTCGCCTCATGTTCCGAGCCGCCATTAAGTTTGAATCGAACTGTACTATACTTCGTAATTTGTTCATATGATTCGTGACCGCCGCTCATTCGATTCGATCGTTGTTGGCGTGTGTAAGGCCTCGGCCTCAAATCTTGCGGGCAGCGGGGCGGCGGCGGCGGCGCGGGAGCAGGGCGGGCATCAAAGACCCGTTCTCGAAACTAGCGGGCAGATCGCGCGTCACTATAGCCGCGTAGTGTTGTGTTCACGATTTTGTCGTCGAGATATTTGTTTTTATTCGCGAAAGAAATGTCTGAACAATGGCGGCAACATCTTTTTGATTCAAATTTATTCCTAACGCTCAATTTATTGTGGGCAACAATACTGCAATGCAGACGCGCGGGCGGTCACCGCTTGAATGGAGTGCACCGCTCGCTGCCCGCCGCCTCGCCGCTGCCGCGCCGCTGTTTTCGAGAACCGGTCCATTTGATTTTACGCATAAGATCCTGCTGCGCCCGCGCCGCCGCCGCCCTGCTGCCCGCAAGATTCGAGGCAGAGGCCTTATGGTTGATTTGATTTGTTCGACTATCGGACAGCAATAAATACACAAATATTGGCACATGTTTCTGGGGAAAGTCAACAATATACATCGATAAATACGGTTCCCGAAGAAGAAGATGCCACACACTATCCAGTAGAGTTCTTAGAATCCCTTAACACACCCGGTCTTTCAGCACACAAAATTTGTTTAAAAGTCGGAGTGCCAATAATTCTTCTCAGAAATTTAAGTCCTCCCAAACTTTGCAACGGCACTCGGCTCATAGTCACCAATCACCAACAAAACGTCATCGAAGCCGAAATCTTAACAGGTTCCGGCGCCGGTGATGTTGTTTTTATTCCAAGAATTCCTCTCATTCCCAATAATTTCCCGTTTAGTTTTAAGCGTGTGCAATTCCCCGTCAGCCTGTGTTACGCCATGACCATTAACAAAGCTCAGGGCCAGACATTATCCGTTGCGGGGGTGGATCTTAGTATTGGTTGCTTTTCCCACGGCCAACTTTATGTAGCTCTTTCGCGTGTGAGCAACCCTAGCAACTTTTTTGTGTACGCTCCAGGTGGTTCCACCGCTAATATTTTATAAAGAGAAGCATTTTCTTAAATAAAAACACAAGTTTTTTGGCAGTTTCTTACTAGGAAAAATCACCAGGCCTGCTCGAAAGATTCCCCCTTTTTAAATGAAGGTACAACTTTTCTAAGCGACATATTATTGTTTTCCGACATCCATGCGAACGAAGTCGCGGGCACAGCTAGTGTAATAATATATATTCGACACGAGTTCTGCGGAAAACTACTGATGTAAGTACCTACATTTTTGTAAGTTACAAATATTATTAGATTGTTTATAGTCAATACTATATTGTCTCATGTCTTATTAATTTATGCTAATAATGTACGGTATCAATATTTGTATTCAATTTTAGTATTTTATTTTATATATTAAATATCATTCTAAATTATATTAATAAGTGTGTAATTATTGTCTCCTGTTTTTTAGAGCTTAACAATGTCACAAGAAGCGCATCCTGGTCCCTCTGGTAGTACAGGAAGCTGTTTGCAGTATATACAAAGAAAAGGTGGAATCGTGCTTCTACGTGCTGGATACCAATTTTTAAGGAAAAGGCAAAACAAAAGTGGAGCTCTTGTATGGGAATGTCATCTTAGAAGAAAGAATAAGTGCAGTGGGACCTTAACCATAAAAGTAAGTACCTACTTTTTTGGCTTTTTTTCATGCAAAACCAGACAATGGGTAAATAAATTATGCACGTTTATTGCAGAATGATCAAATTTTGAAAGAAACCACACACACATCCTGTACACCGGACTTCAATAAAAACATAATAAACATTCATATTGATGAATGCAAGAAAAATATAACTTCTGATGATGTACCTTGCGTACCAGCCGCCTTTAATTCAACAATTTCGAAAATTTTGGACGAAGGACTTGATAAAGTAACTTTACCCAAAGATATTCCTAAGTTTGCAAACATGAAAAGCACTTTGTATCGCCATCGAAATAGCACTTATAATATGAGTAAAATCACTTTCAATGACGTTAAAACGGTTGAGGTTCCTCAAAAATTTCAATCATTTTTGTTAGCAGATTACTGTTACGGTAACACACGCTTACTCATTTTTTGTTCCCAAGAAGCTAAAGAAAAATTGATAGTTTTAAAAAATATATTTGGTGACGGTACATTTAAGAGTTGTCCACCTCCATTCCAACAGCTCTACACCGTTCATGGTGATTTAGGAAGTAATAATCAAAGCACAGCTATGACGCCATTATTGTACGCTTTAATGTCAAACCGTAAAAAAGAAACATACGAGATACTTTTCAGACTTGTTAAATCTCAAATCAACGATTGGAATCCTACATCCTTTACCAGTGATTTTGAAGAAGCAGCTATGTCTGCTATGCGTACAATTTTTCCAGAGATAAGTATCCACGGCTGTTATTACCATTTTAATAATGCTATTTGGAGGAAAGGCCGTGAATAAAATCTAACAAAAAATAAAACTTTAAGACGTCAAGTAGCCCTAAGTGCGGTGCTTCCATTATTACCAGAGGAACGTATTTTTGAAGGCTGGTTTTATATCGCTAGCGAAAGTCCCGATGATAGCCAAAGTGAAAAATTTCGGCAATACATGCTATCGCAGTGGCTTCAATCGAATTTCGTAAAAGTGTGGTGCAGTTTTGGAAAACGACACCGTACTAATAACTTTGCCGACGGGTGGCATTTTAAATTAAATAGTGCCATAGGCAAAAAAAAAACCTAATATTTTAAAATTGCTTACGGTGTTACATCAAGACTCTAACTTATACAGCGTGAAAGCAAAACAAAATCCAAAACGGCGTAAGCTACATTCAATCTTGACAGACCAATATATTATAGATTGCCAAATGCAACTTCTTAATTCAGAAATAACTGTAGGACATTTTTTAGAAAAACTTACGTAGGTATTAATCATAAAAAGTAAAGTGCTCGATGGTTGTGTACGTTGATGTAATCTCTAGGCTTTGTGTGCAATAATTATTACTGCCTACTGTTATGACCTCGACTACTTTCTTCAATACTTGTGAATTTTTTATTGTTGTTACCCTCTATGATGTTTTGTGTTCATGTTTTTTCACTTTGATTTTGTATATGTTTTTTATTTTGATTTTGAAATTGTGCTAATTTATTGACGCTATTTATATGTAAAATTAATGTGTAACCTGTTCTGATTCCTTATACAATAAGTAACACAAAAATGTGACACCGTATACCTAAACATATAAGCAAATGTGACTTTTTAAAAATTAGGACGATAAATTTTTTTTTGTTATTTTTACCTTGATTTCGTGATATTTTAGGTATTTTATTTAATTTTGCTTTTGATAGTGTGATAATTTATTGACCCTATTTATGTGTTAAAATAATGAGTAAACTTTTCTAATGACTTACATAACGTAAAACGTAAAATCTTGCCACCATACATATAAGCAACTCTACGAAAAATAGTGACTTATATTTCAAAAGGAAACAACCCGAATGGTAAAAAGTCTGTTTGTAGTATTTTTATAAGCTCTATACACTGATTTTTTAATCATAATTTTTAGTTATAAGGAGAGTTTTATTCTTAATTTAAAAAATACTATATATAAAAATATTGCGAGTTATCGCAAAGTTGATTCTGTGATTTTTACTGTGATTTTTATTCCTTAATAAATGACTAATTTTTATTTCAATTTTGTTTTTTTACCAATTAAAACCACCAGTCTTATATTATTTAGTGGGAGCAATAGACCCAAAAAAGAATTAATAAATTATTCCCATTCGTCCCCCCAAAAAATTTAGAGGGACCATCGGGAAAATAAATAACGAATTCCCGTTCGTCCCCCTCGGGGGACGAAGTCTAGGGGACGAACGGGGGTGGTATGTCCCCGCCCGCGCGCAACTAATTTTACAAATATTTAATTTTAAAATTTTATTTGTGTTTATATAAAAAAATAAGGCCATAATCCCTTAAAGTATTTTTAATAGTGAACACGTAGACAAAATTTTATTACAATTGCTTTGATAACAATCGAATGGAATAGGTTTTTCTCTTTAAAAAGCAGATTTTAAGGAAACTTTGCGGTTTTTTTGTATCGAGGAAAGTTTTGTTAATCGTGTTTCGGGCCTCACTTGACAATCTTCAATTTTCGTAATCATAAAAAAAAAATACGCAAATACATTGTTTTTGTGAGAGAAAAATTGATTTTGCGTGAAGTCGAAACGCATCAAAACATTGCTTTGGAACCACTTCACAGAAAGAAGAAAGAAAGAAAATACGTTTATTTTCGGTAAATATGACGCAAAAAACAAAAAAAGAAAATAACCACAAAGTAAAAATAAAAAAGGTTGGGGGAAACATGCGTCACATCCATGCGACCCTATGCAAAACAGAGCCCCAGCGCTGGTTTTCAGCGACAGCCGGCGCTGACGTAATGACGTCGATCGGTGCGGCAAACTTCACCTTAAGGCTATCAGGAGACATCTATATAGGTCTCTTTTCGCTTAAATCTTTCTTTTTCTATCAGTCGTGGTATAAAATATGTATGCAAATCTTCAATGAAACGGATTTATATCGAGGGCCATGAATCACTCGCGTCGCTCAGGATTCTAACACTTGAATCACTAAAACACACTCAGAATCGCCACTAACAAAGTATATAAAATGAGGGTAAAAAGGAAATTGTCATCCTACCCTCATACACAACAACAAAATAGTTGATTTCGGTATCTATTAAGATTTGTCGTTGTATCGTAATTCTTAATAGTAAACACCAATTTGTTGCACAATTTTTTTCACAAAAAGAGACAATTTTGTATTTGCCTTATCTTTCATACGATAAGCGTAATAAAACGAAAACAAAAAGAAATGGTGGACTGAGGGCCCGAATTTTGTAAAGCTCATTACTTTCAAACAAGTTCAAACAACAAGACGTGGTGACCTGTTCATGCTTTTACAAATTTTCACAAATTATTTAGCATATAGGATTTCAAACAGTAGCTGTAAGTTAGTGGTTTCATTTTATTTTCGTAGGTACTTAATAAACTTTTACGTGTGAGAATTGAGGGCCCATTTTGGACGACGATATACAAAGATGGACAGTGTTTTGCGATAATATCTTGTTTTCACAAATTTTGTTCGGCATTAGCTTAAATTTTGGCCTAAAGACTTGTTCTGTAGTATCCATAGTTTACCAGGTACAGGTAATATTATAAAGCTGAAGATTTTGTTTGTTTGAACGCGCTAATCTCAGGAACTACTGGTTGGAATTGAAAAATTCTTTTTGTGTTGGATATTCAATTTATCGAGGAAGGCTATTATGCTATATAATATCACGATTCGACCAATAAGAGCGGAGCATGAATGAAAAATGTTGCAAAAACGGGAAAAAATATTCCTTTTTGAGAGCTTCCGTTGCGTGCGCTGCGTAAACGAATTAAGTTACGCAAATATCATGTATGATGGAATTGTTCCTCTTTAAAAGTAAAAAAAAGTCCGCTACAGCATATGTCTATCTTTTATGATTGACTCACTCTAACCATTTTTATGGTAACAAAATTAGTTCGAAATTCATGCATTATTTGCGAAGGAGTTTTATCAACATAATATTAATTCTTATTCAAATAAATAGTTTTAACATCAAGGGTATTTATGTAGCAGTAAAATACTTTTTAATTCATTCGAATCGGACATTTAATTTCGAAGTTATCACGAGTATTAAAATGCAATACGCGAACCCTTCGACGCCGGCGCCGCGCCTCCATGTTTCCTACTCTAGAGCAGAGGATGGGCACACGGGTAGACCATATGACCTGGAATAGGACATAGGATACGCGGGTGAAACCGCGGGGCACAGCTAGTTATTGTTTTCGTGTTGATATGAAGTGAGAGCAATAAGAATGTCATGCAAATGTATTAAGATGTACATAAAATAAATAACATGGAAGAAACTTATACAGCGTAGGTATACTTATAGATATACTTATCAATTTTATTTTTATAGATATCAAATCAGACTGTGCATTAATATTCAAAATATTTATACATTAATATTCAAAATAAACAAACATGGTTTAAAATTATAATCTTGGTTTCTTTTCGGGTGGTGGCTTCATATTTTCCTGTTTGATTTCAGTCTTGATGTCAGCATGTCCTTGTAAACCTCCATTAGTCATATCTGAGTTGTTTTCTACAGGTTCTTGTTTTATTGTTATGTTGTTTACATTCCCATCTACAGCTTTATCACTTTTGTCATTTGAATTCTCTGTTTTAACTGTGACACCGTTTGTCTGGAAATGTTGAATATTTATAATAAAATATGGTAAATTATAATACTAGACTACCTTAAAACATTGTAGATATGGATAGAATGACATGTTTAGTAGTTAGCATGAGAAGTCATAATCATAACTACTATATTCATTATGTAGAAAATCACTCACTTGGCTGGGTGCCTGTGTGACGGGCAGTGGGAACTGTCTCACAAGCTCAGCCAGCAACATGTCCACCCTCTGTCTCTGGAATAATGTAGATGGCTCTTCTTTAGGAGTGCTGCTTGCATCCTTTGATGAGGTCTGACCAGTACTGTATGGACTTAGTCCTAGAATCGAAATATATTAGCAATTATACAGACAGTTTTATTGAGATTTCCCTGTTTCTGTCTATTAGACTAATAGACAGAAACTGGGTCATGTACTCTTGAAGTAACACTTACTATGCGTTTTGCACCGGATGACATTGAACATGCTAAGTTTCGAAACTTGGCAAATGAAACAAATCTCACAACTTGTTTTGTTGCATTTGCACTGCATGAAACAAATTTTTTTATCAACTGATTTCAAGTTGTTGGCTCATTTTACACTGTCTACAGAAAGAAAGAATAATGTTTATTGCAGCAATAATGCCAGACAGATGCTGTCTGATGTTGGTTTCCTAATGAACCATTATGGACAAATGACAGCAATAAACAGTGGTGCCGATTCTCTTGTACACCGAACTAAACTAACTAAACTATCACTAAAATTCCTTACTTTTTACTATGAGAATCTTAGAGCTATTCTGCCAAAAAAAATCTCTAAATTTAAAAATTATTTTGACTGAACTAAAATCGAATTTGACAATCGCGACTCCACTTGGGACCTACTTGTTTGCCTACCACGTGATTTTTTTTGAGCCGGAGAGGCGCGCAATATGGCCGTCTCGACGTATTTTTATATGGAATTTTTCACTTTTTGGAAGAAAACAAAAAAATTAAATCACCAAAATGTAGAGTATTACGGGTTTGCTGGGTTGCAAAGGGGGTCAAAATTTTCATTATTTTTGCGATAGGACACACCGTTTTCGAGATATAAGCAAAAGAAAATAAAAAAGATACAGTACCGAAAAAATCAATTCAAACCGACACGACGGCGTCGGTTTGAATTTTAGTTCATGACATCTAATTTTATTCCACACATTTTTAATCGCGATTAAAAATAGTCAGAGTTAGTTAGAGGATTTTAGATATTGAACAAAAATTTTGGTTAAAACGTCAAATTCAGAATAGCATTTTCACTAAATTAAAACTCAGTGCCATCTTAGTGCTGTCAAACTAAATTATAGTTAAGTTGTGTCAGTTTAGTCTATTTTCAGAATAGGAAATCGTCGTTTGACAGGAATAAACTAAATTTTAGTGATTTTTAGTTTAGTTTAGAGAATTTGTGACAAGAGAATCGGCACCAGTGTCAACATAATATCAATTTCTCAAAATTCAAAGGTCTGTAAACATTGAAACACAGAAACATTTTGGTATGAAATTGGTTTGTAAAACAAGTCAAAAGATATGAATAGTAAATCAAGTTTTGGTTCAATAAGTTTTGTGACAAGACTGCAATTGACAGAAAACAGACTTTGCAAAGTGTTTTTGTGGGAATTTCTCACAAGAGCAAATGCACAGTTAGTCATAGGCAACAGTGAGTACAAATACGTACCTGATTTAGATGCTTTGAAATCCCACCAGTATCCTTTGCTGGGATGATATCTTGAGTATGACATAGTTTCTTCAAACGAGCACTGTAGGTGATGGACAGCAGACAGCTATAAAACATTATCATATCAAGTCCTCCAATATACTGCCCTACTGCTTAGAACATGCCTCATCAAGGTGGCCTAAACATTCTAAACCAACGTTGCCCATTCAATAACTTTTTTCAGATTTCATAAAAACTGAAGTCTAATCTAATCCAAACTTTAGTCTAGAAATCTTGACCATGATTCCTAGACAAAAATTTAGTGGATGTGTATTTAGTTTACTCAGAAATCTCTGCAACGGCTAGTTGCAGAGATTTCTGAGTAAACTAAATACACATCCACTAACTACAAGAAAACCAATTTAGTAGTAGCATACCAATCTAGAGTTAAGAACACTAGCCAGGTCAGGAGCCTGATACACAATCCCAGCAATGATGTAGTAGTCAGCTAGCGGTATAGCCTGTGTGGGACTATGTCTGTGCTGCTTCCGAATCACATATAGGATTGGATCCTGTACGTGCAGCAAAATGTATTCCAGTCCTGTCATGTTTCTGTAACATTCAAATTGGTCAACAGGATGTTCTATGTTTAGGGTTTGATTTCCGCACTTATTCCTTAAGGTGAACTATTGAGCGCAAGATTTTATACATGTAAAGTATTAAAATTATTATATAATCTGTGGAAAATGTAGTGGGTTATAATATCTCCCAAATGTTATGAGTTCAAGAAATAGTCATTGAATACACTTATAGAACGTTGTATTGCTGATTGTAATGTTTATAATTCTGTATTGTTACGGTCTCGAATCATATTTTTATCGACATACAACCTGATACTGACTTGCAATTTCAAAAAATCTAAGAAAATTTGAATTTTGCGGACTTCCCTGAAGCTTTCGACCTAAGACATTTCTGTTTATTTTAAATATGCTTATTTTTATTTAACCTAATGAAATAAATTAAAAGGGAACTAGTTAGTGTTTAATTTCAATATGGGCTAGGATACTTACTGAAGTTGATCCATACTGAGACGCTGCATCTTAACAATTTCGTTATTACATGTGCGGTCAAAAAACGGATTTGATCTTTCAGAAAAATAGTCCATAATATTAGAGGGGCTAAGCAGAGGTATCCATGCAGAATCATGCCACGAAAGACCCAATGGGTTTTCATTTGCTATTGGTAAATTACCGATCCTTCCGGGCATCATTTTGTTTGATTTTTTTACGCTTTCTTCTATAACTTATTCTTGTATATTTTTAAATTATGCGTTTCGACTGCTATCTGAGTCATACGAAAACAAATACATTAAGCTCTTAACACACTCTATTCAGACAAAATCACAATAGCAAATTGGCAAACTGTAAAATAAAAAATAACACCCGTAAGTACAGACGCCAGCACATCAAGCTACCCGAAACTGTCAAACTTTCCCAATTAACCTTGAACATAATGCTTTAGCGATTAGGTTTAAAATTTAATAAAGAAATTTGACAGGTTGTAGTAGCTTGATGTGCTGGCGACTGTACATCAGACTGATCAGATCAGACTTCATCTACTAATGTACTCTGTGACCTGTGTGCCTGTGTCTGTGTCAGACATAGTATCTCTAAGTAGTCTGTGGTGTCAGACTCTCTAACAATACCTTTAATACTTTACTCTATGAGTCTATGCTCTCTATGCACAGGTTCCACAGACTACACAGGTTCGAAGCAAAATAATATAACCATACAAAAAACTAGTGTTGGGGTGGTTGTTTGTGTGTGTCAGATATCGTTTAGTTGAATAATTTGATTTTACTATCAAATTCCGAAATTCCGAATATTCTATTCAAAATATGTATTTAAAAATGTATCCTGAAAATTATTGTGCGATGAGATTTTGCAGTAAACATAAACATTCTCATCTTTGGTCTGAGATGATCATTCATTTGACGGGTTTATTTCTCATTTTCTCCGACTATATATAGTTATCTGTGGGTTTATTTATGACAAAAATTCTGTTCACAGAGCACTATGATTTTGTTTTTTTTGTTTGTAAATTGAGGTTAGATCAGTTATTTATTACTTTTTTAGTAGCAGAAGAAATCAAGGATTTGTTTATTGAAATTTATCAAAATATTAACTGTAATCACTCAATAAAATAATTTGTGCTACATGTGCGTCAGGCACAAACGAACGATATAATTTATTGTATAGATAAAACATGTCAATCGTTCTTGGCACACCTTGCTTATTAATTGTTTCAAGTGCTATAACTTCTTAAATTAACCACAGGTTATCAGGAATTTTCTCGAGGTAGAGCTCAGAACAGATTTAGCTCAGTAAAGTCATGACGTAATAAAATATTCAGAAAGAGAATCATATAAGCCCTGAAAATGGAGAACCGAATCAGGTGTTTTGATGAAATATCTGCTGACGTTTTTGATTCAGAGAATGTAGTGACTGATTCGTCTTCTGATCAGGTAAATGTCTGAGTATTTAGAAATATCATCATGTACATAAAAATATTCTGCCCTCCACAACAGGAATAATAATTAGCTGTTTTCTTATTTTTTTAAAGCTTGTAATTTCTTCTTGGCTCACTAAAATCCCAATAAAATGGGATCTTTGCTTTTGTTAACTGATTTTATTTTTGTAAGTAAGTAGTTTTGTACAAACTGTACCTGTACACAAAAATAGATTATATTTTAAAACTAGATGAGTTTGTGATTTGTGTGTGTTTTCAAACCAACTACTCTGAGAAGAATGACGGAATAAACTCCAGAGGTCAAAGTTAGTTGTCTTGGTCCATTTAAATTAGTGTCTGAAATGGTATTTTGAGGAAAGAACCAAACAAATTTGAGTGGACCTGTCTAGTCAGTGCTCATATTTGTCAGTAAATGTGTAGCTCAACTCAGAAATTAAGAAGCTCAATGACTCAATGAACAATACCAAAGAAAGATTATTTGAGTAGGACACATTAATTTTAAGGCCTATGTAATAAATTAAAAACAACAAAAAAAAATTACCCACATGGTCCTTAAATTCAAAACAATTATAGTAATCTACACTAATATTATAAAGAGGAAATATTTGTATTTTTGTGTGTATGTTTGTAATGAAAAACTCAAAAACTACTGCGGAAATTTCAAAAATTCTTTCACCATTTGAAAGCTACATTCACCCTGAGTAACATAGGCTATAATTTATAAAGATTAGACGCGGGCGAAGCCGCTGGCGGCAGCTAGTACTTTATAAAGTAAATATATTCATGTTATTTAGTATATATTCAGCCTATAATGTTCCCACTGCTGGGACACAGCCCTCCTCTCGGTAAGAGTTAGTGGGCCTTAATCCACCACATGTCTTCATACTTTTGGCTCTTTTTCTTAACGCCGTTTTCCTTTACCGTTTTGAGAGCAGTGGTGGTGGAATAATTTACACAAGTAAAGCGCCTGTCTGGCTTCGAAACTACGACCTACAACTCGTAAGTTGCGGCCGTTACCACTGGGCCACCACGGCTCTCATTTTGTATATATAATATTCATCAATGTCAATGTGTTATAATTATATAGGTATATAAAAAATAGCAACAAAAATTCATAGTGTAAATTTAATTAGAGCTGCTGAATCCCAACACTTTTTGTCCTTGCAACTGTTTCAGCAAAAGTATGTTATAGAAATACATTTAACCATCATGCTAAATTAGTTAAATTTTAATAATTTATAATTTACAGATTGATATTGAGACAATGGTATTAAAAATTTACAAACAGTTTGAGAAAAATGCTGAAATTGAACCAGAAATCCCTGTAGTGAGAAAAAGAGTTCATAGTCAATTGTTAAAAGATTGTCTGGGTTCTTTACCACAGAGCTATGAATGCTTGGATGCAAGTAGAACATGGATAGTCTTCTGGGTGCTTCACTCGTTGTGGCTACTTAATGATATGCCTGACGCAGAAACACTATCTGATGTAGTCAAGTTTTTGACACTATGCCAGCATGAGGAAGGTGGCTATGGTGGTGGCCCAGGACAGTACCCTCATCTAGGAACTACTTATGCTGCTGTAAATGCTCTTAGCATTATAGCTACTGAGGAAGCATACAACTCCTTGGACAGAAGCAGTTTACAAAAATTTTTATGGACTGTAAAAAATGTTGATGGATCATTTGCCCTCCACAAGGGTGGGGAGCAAGATATACGAGGTGCCTACTGTGCCGTCAGTATAGCCAAAATAACAAATATATACACAGATGCCTTATTTGACAAAACAGCAGAATGGATAGTCAGCTGTCAGACATATGAAGGTGGATTTGCTGGGTGCCCTGGTATGGAGGCCCATGGAGGATATGCATTCTGTGGGATTGCATCTTTGGCATTGCTTAATAAAACACAGTTATGTGATATTGATGCATTATTGAGGTGGTGTGTAAATCGTCAGATGCGAGTGGAAGGTGGCTTCCAAGGAAGAACTAATAAGTTGGTGGATGTATGTTATTCGTTTTGGCAAGGAGCTGCATTTCCAATAATCAGTGCTATTCTTTCCCAAGGTAATTATCCTTCATGATAATCATAAGTCATAATTATCCCATCAAGCGATCACCTACTATAAGCCATCTCCCCATATGCGCTAGCGCTGAATTAACGATGCTTAATTATATATTTTTAGGGTTTCATATCCAAATGACAAAACCCTTATCATTTGATCTGTCCGTATGTTTCACAGCCATTTTACTCGAAGAGAGTGCCAGTGCAAGGGTATTGGCACAATATCAATGAAATTTGGAAGGAAGATGTATTCTATGAACTGTCTAATATAGAATAAGATAGCGCCGCGCGTGGTCTTGCGGCGGCTCGAGTAATCTCGCGGCGGCGCGAGCCGACTCGCTTTTCTATTCTATCCAGTGTATCTATATTTTTCATACTGCACATAAAGTGTACAATGCCTTGTCCTTAAAACTGCTCGCTGCATCGTTGCCGGCCGCTGCCATTTCAGTGTGTATTGAGCCTTAGGTCCGCATAAAATAGTTTGTCCTGATCCGGACCGCGGTCCGCCATTTGGTGACTCCTGTACTATATACTATTCTATAAACGGCTATATAATTGAGTAGTGATTACGAAAAAAAAAAGGATTGGGTTATTCCCCAATATTCATGTAACCTAGGAATGCAAAATAGAAATTTAGTGCACATAATAATAGGCATGAGGCGTGGGGGGTGGTCCCATAATTAAAAGATTACGATGCCGCGATGTTTCTAAGGCTAAGTTCACATGTAACGCGCCTTAACGTGCGTCAACACACGATCAAAAATTTAAAGAGAGTTCAGATACGAGCGATAACGCGCTTTGCGAGAGTACCTACTCGTCTCGTCACACACACGATGAATGTTCGCGCTCAACTGAACATCAAACGGACGTTACATTAATATCAAAGCGCGAGTCCACGCACGATCGTCTGCGTCTACTGCGTTGACGCTCGCTGACAAATCTCAATTCGGCTGAAATAAAGTACGCCGTCACAACAAAGTAAAAAATAATATTGAATTTAGAGTTTTGTTTTGTTCCCATTTTGTTAAGATAAAATAATAAATAAATAAAATTTTACATTAAAGATAAAAACAAGTTTTAAAGATTAAGATAAAAACATTCAGAACCTATATTTGCTAGTATAGTATTAAATTACCAGTACATATTCTAACAAATTATTGCATGCTTGTAAGCATTTTAATATAAGAAATGTTAAAAAAAAATATAAGAAAATTATACTATAAGACAATTTTGCCTTTTTTTGGATTTGTTATTCATAATTTATAGTCACCCTACATTGCTTCTTGTTGACAATAAAGCTAAACGTTGAACGCCGCTTTGTAGAATGTATCGCCACCACGATCCGGCTGACCGAAATGTAGCCGCATTTCAAAACAGCGACGTTTTTCAATCGGGCGCGCCTATTTGTAATACGGCGTGCTATACAATATGGCTGCGACATATATATTAGGATGTCTAAACGCGCGATTAGAAAGCGCGCGTCAAAATTTTGCCATCTGAACATAGCCTAAGGCATTTAATTGATGGCTGCGACCCAGTTTTTAACTTTTGCGCTTTGCAGCTATCATCGTTACCACTAAAATTAATTGTAGCAACAGGTACTTAATTTTTAGGGTTCCGTACCCAAAGGGTAAAACGGAACCCTATTACTAAAGCTCCGCTGTCTGTCTGTCCGTCTGTCACCAGGCTGTATCTCATTGAAATTTTCACAGATGATGTATATCTGTTGCCGCTATAAGAACAAATACTAAAAACCAAAATAAAATAAATATTTAAGGGGGCTCCCATACAACAAACGTGATTTTTTTGCTCGTTTTTGTTCGATATTGAAAACGACAACAGTAGATCCTTGAAATATTCACAGAATATTTAGTTACATATTCACTTTAAAAATAAATAATTAAATTTAAATTAAACAAATATTTAAGGGGGGCTCCCATACAACAAACTTGATACTTTTTTGCCGTTTTTAAAGATAATGGTACGGAACCCTTCGTGCGCGAGTCCGACTCGCACTTGGCCGGTTTTTGAAGAAGTCTATTAAAAATAATCGGAATTTTAGTTAGACCGATACCGCTGTTACCGCTGTACGGGCAGTACCACGCAAGGCGCTCCGTCCACAGCGAGGCCAGACGGCCTCGGGGCGGTTCGCCGTCTCGCCGCGCACATATCTAAGGCGCGGAACAGCGGTATCAGTCAAACTATAAAGCCTCCCACAAACAGGCGCGATATCGCGGGTGCGAAAAGGGTAGCACTGCCTGTCGTACCCGCGATATCGCGCCAGTTTGCACGAGCCTTAATGAAAATGTTGCGATGTTAATTTTAAGCACTTTTTAATTTCCTACCTATTTTATACAATAAAAAATATTTTTTACAGAAAATAAAGAACTAATTGAAACAGTACTTTTTAATCAAGGTGCCTTACAAGAGTACATAATTGTATGTTGTCAAGCCTTACCTGGTGGTGGTTTTATCGACAAACCTGGCAAGTAAGTATCCTTATTCTATATTTCCATGGATGCATAAAAAATTGCGGGCGGAGCTTCGCGGAATAAAGTGAGGCACTCATAGTGAGACAGCTCGCTTGTACCGTAGGCCGCACGCGTCGTCGTGGTAACACTTTGACCTTGAGCTGCCCTAGCTAGCGTAGTACAGTCAACAGCAAAAGTAGATGATCAAAATCAGAAATTGAATACTAATGAACGGAGTTCGCGTCAGAACTGTGTGGCGTCGGAGTGATTCAAAAGTATGTGATTGTAACTCAATGATTGCTTTTGCCCAGTCGGCTACAATATATTAAAACCGGAAGGTAGTTCTGATGCGAATTGAGTTTATAAGTTTTGGAGTCAAAACTGATCACGAATAAATGGCAGCTGTACTAGTAGTAAATGTTTGGTATAATTTACAATCACATACCTACTTTTGAATCACTTCGACGCACACAGTTCTGACGCGAACTCCGTTCATTAGTATTGAATTTCTAAAATATGGATAATGTGCCTGAATTAAGCTTTAAGGTGGATACCGCAAGATAAGTTAGATTAGTTATGAACAAATCTCCCTTATCGAAATCGAAAAGTTCTTATGTACCAAATCTAACATAAAGAAGAGATGTATTAATGACTAGTTGCCGCCAACGGCTTCGCCCTCGTGTAATCTTTTTAAATTAAAGCCTATGTTACTCAGGGTGAATGTAGCTTTCTAATGGTGAAAGAATTTTTGAAATCGGCGCAGTAGTTTTTGAGTTTATTGATTACAAACATACACACAAAAATACAAATCTTTCCCCTTTATAATATTAGTGTAGATTATAATTGAAGGCGATGAAAATGGACTGTATGAGTTGTGGTTGAAATAAAACTAAAAGCCAATGTGAGTAACAGACTGTAATGGAAGAAAAATGAAAAAATATAACAGAAAATGGAAAAACCAACAAAACCAAACCTTTGACAACTAGCAGCACACAGACAAGTGAAAAGAAAAGAATAACAGTCAAAATAAAAAATATAAAAAAGTCTTCTAAAAGTTTGGCAAACCAAGGAGTATGCAACATTCCACCGCCTTGTGCATGAAAGTGCACAAACTACTACGTGGTCTTACGTGGAAAGCTTTACAAGCTTCTTGGTTGGCCGACGAAGCAAGCCGCCTGGAGTGGCTACGTCCACCACCCTAACTATACCGTCCTTGCCAGGAAAGGTTGCCGCAATACGGCCACGAGGCCAAGTACCACGGGGCAAGTTTTCATCAACTAGGAGTACAATGTCCCCAATATTGAGAGCTTGCTGCCTGCTGTCCCCAATCTGTCGTGGCTGCATAGTGGGCAAAATTTCTCTTATCCAACGGTGCCAAAAATGGTCAGCCAGTCGTAGTGCTTTCCGCCAATCTGATCGTCTTAATAAGTCCCGGTCATCCAGTGTTGAAGGAAAATTTGGTTGGATGATGAGCCGAGCAGAAAATGAAAAGGAGTGAGGGTCTCTTGGTCTTCGTGGCAAACTGAAACGTGACTGAGAGGGCGAGAGTTGACTATAGCTTCGGCTTCTAGCAAGAGGGTCACGAGCACTTCTTCGTTCGGTGCTTTTTCGTGCAGAGTAGCATTTAATGCAACTTTCACGCTGCGGACCAGCCTTTCCCAACATCCACCAAAGAAAGGAGCTGCAGCGGGGATGAAGCTCCATTTGACACCTCTGTTTGCGGCGAAATTTTCGACTTCGGGGTGGTAAAAATCCTGAAGTATTCGGTTTGCACCAACAAAACATGTGCCGTTGTCTGAATATATCGTATCGGGAGTGCCTCTTCTCGCAATAAAACGACGCAGGCTCATTATGGCAGAATCCGCTGATAGAGAATGTACCAATTCTAAGTGGACAGCCCTGGACGTCATGCACGTAAAAAGGGCAACATACCGTTTTTCCCTCCTTCGGCCAATGGAGGTGATGATTGGGCCAAAATAGTCCACGCCTGTATAAGTGAATGGACGGCAATGGTGAGCAAGCCGATGTGCCGGGAGATCCCCTGTCTTAGGAACGATTGGTTTTGTCTTTAATTTGCAAAATAGGCATTGGTGGGCCACACTCCGGAGCGAGCTGCGTATGCGTAAGATCCAATACTTTTGCCTCAACTCATTTATCACAGTTTCGTTATTGGCATGACCTGCTCTGCGATGATAATAATGCACCAACAAATGGACGACATTATGGCGACCATCTAATAGAATGGGGCGTTTCACATCGGCGCTGACGTTTTCGACTGCTCTGATTCTTCCGTCCAACCGCAGCAAACCGTCTTCTCCCATTATGGGTGAAAGTTTCCATAAGGGACTAGATTTGAGCACCGGAACGTCTTGAATGATGGAGTTAATTTCTACTAAAAACGTTTCTGACTGCAAGCGTTGTAGAATATGCCTTTCTGCGGTTTCCATGAGTTCAGCTAACAAGGGCGATAGAGTGGTGGACGCTAATAAAGTCGTACAACGATGGCCTCTAACTGCGGTGTTAGGGACAGTGAGTCTAGTACGGTCCAAAAGGGAGCGAAATTTGGCCGCAGCCTGCAAAACGCGAGCAGTAGCGCGGAGTAAACTTAGCCAGTCACTAAAATGATTAAAATCTGCTGTTATAACCAGATGAGCAACGACAAGTTCGGGAAATCGTTTACGTTCCTCTTGAACCATAGGCTGGCCAGCTGGTTCTACAGGCCAATCCACCGGATTTTTGAAAAGAAATGGAGGTCCCGTGAACCATCGGTGATTGGAATTTAAATGAAGAGGTTTCATACGGGTAGCGTCGTCTGCGACGTTCAAGTCGGTTGGGACCCATCGCCAATCTTGCACTCGTGAATTTTCCGTTATTTCCCCGATTCGATGGGCCACAAAAGGCTTGAACGTACGGGCGTCATTCCTGAGCCAACCAAGGACTGTTTTTGAGTCCGTCCAAAGGAATGTGCGGATTGGCTTTTTTCTGTGAAATTCCTTGATAGTGACAGCAAGGCGAGAGGCAATTAAAGCAGCTTGTAATTCTAGACGCGGAATTGATGTCGGTTTCAATGGTGCTACTCTCGCTTTACTAGCAATGAGGGCGAGCTTGATGGTACCGTTGGAGTAGACGAAACGCCAAAAGGATACACAGGCATAGGCAAGCTCGCTCGCATCTGCAAAAACATGAAGTTCCCTGTGTAAAGGTTCGCCATTTGCATTGGCGTACCAACGAGGAATTCTAAGATTTGATATTTCAGAGAGCTCTTTAAACCATTCACCCCACCTCAAAACCTCTGAGGGCGGAAACGGTGTGTCCCAGTCAATATTTGATCTCCAGACCTCTTGGAGTAGGATTCGACCCTTTACAACTATTGGCCCGAGTAACCCCAACGGGTCGTAGACTTTCATAAGGTGGGACAAAACTTTTCGTTTACTTAAAAACCCTTGTAACTTACAACCTTCTAAACCAGTCCTAAAACCTATAGTGTCTGATACCGGATTCCATGAAATGCCTAAGACTTTATTGTCAGGGATGAAATCGTTACCAAGTTCTACTTCAGTTGGTTGTGCAGCACACAAATCGTGTGGAAGTAGACGCAGCGTTTCCGGATTGTTAGAGATCCAGTCACGCATTTCGAAACAGGCATTACGATGGATAGTGACTATATCAGATGACAGCTGGGCAGCCTTGGTGACGTCGTCCACACTATCTAGATAGTCATCCATGTAACTGCTGTGCACGCTAGCGTTGGCCGCTTCCGGATACAAATCTTGATGCAACATGGCATTTTTGTTTTTTACGTACAGGGCAGTAAATGGACTGGACGACGCTCCAAAGATAACAGCAGTCATTCGATACTCCTTTATAGGCGTCGTATCTTTTGACTGAACGTCGCGCCAAAGAAAACGTAGTGCATCTCTATCTTGCTCTCGGATTCGTATTTGAGGAAACATTTCCCTGATGTCAGCTGATATAGCGACACTGCTCTCTCTGAACCGAAAAATAATTCCTAACAAGTTCTCTAAAAGATCAGGCCCCTGGAGAAGCAAGGAGTTCAAAGAGACTCCTTGATTCATAGCAGCCGCGTCATGTACGACACGAAGCTTACGCTTTTGTGGGTGATACACACCAAAATGTGGTAAATACCACCTTATTTTTGGCATCGAACTATCTGTATTGGGGCTAGTAAGGTTAGTAAGAGTGCCTGTACAAGCCGAATTACTATAATAAGTGTCAGGGTCACACTCCTCCACATATCCCTTATCAAACATGTTTCTAACGAACTTTTTGTATGCGTCGGCAAATTCTGGCTCTCGTAACATACGCCTCTCGAGACTGATGAAGCGTGAGTGAGCTTGTGGATAGCTATCGGGAACACATTCAATGTTGTCCCGCCACGGCAGCCCTACTTGGTATCTACCAGTTGGTAAACGTGTGGTAGTAGAGTCTAAGATCTCGACAGCCCGTAAATCCTGTCTACTGTGGAGAATCTCACGCTTAGAAATACCTAGTGAATCAAGCTGGTACTGTTCTTTTATGAGATGTTCCAAACGTTCATGTTCAGTAAGCTCGGCGTGGTCTAACTGACAATGGTTAATAAAGTCGACTGGTTTAGTTTTACTAGAAGCAACTCCATATAAAGTCCAGCCTAACAACGTATGGCAAGCTACTGGTTCATTCCGGCGGCCGGTGCGGGCTTCGTGTGTTATCGACAGGTGCCAATGCTCGGCGCCGATAAGGACAGTCGGTGTTGCGTCAGCATGAACCAGGACACCAGCTAAATCTTGTAAGTGCTTGTATAAGTCAACCGTTTGTTTAGACAGTGTTTGTGTACTTAAACTAAGAGAAGGCATAGCCCTAGCACGTTTTATTAGGTATTTCTCAGTTTCAAATTTTCCTTGTATGTAAAAGTCAACATAAGCAATATTGGCTCTTTTCTGCAAACCACCAACACCGTTGACCGCTATACATTCCTGTGGTCCTGACAAACCTATGCGTGCAGCTACGTCTGAGTCAATTAACGTCGCTGTGCTCCCGTCGTCAAGCAGAGCGAACGTTTCAAAGTCACCAGTTGGGCTGGAACCAATTTTAAAAATTTTTTTGAATGTGTGTGGCTGTTCGTTAATGTTGAAATGTGTTCTGAATGTTTGCGCTGGATACCTGTGTTTGAAACGGTTACCCCATCTTCCGGTGGTGATACGTGCGGAGCGGTTGTAGTTGACGAGGTTGAGGGAGCGACAATGTCAGACGCAGCTGCACACACAGCCTCGTTGCAGGACCGTGTATCGAGTGCATGCGATGTCACTAAAACCAAACCCTGCCTACCATGTAAAAGAGGATGGTGGCGATAGGAACAGCCGTCGACGCCACAAGGGTTTACCTTACACGATTTCCATTGGTGCGAATTACGCTTTAAACATTTATAACAAACCTTGTTTTCACGTAACCAACGCCATCTCTCGTCGACTGACAAAGTTTTGATTTCGTCACAATTTTTGACATCGTGACCCTTTTTACAAAAAACACATTGTTTTTTCGTTACCCTTATTTTTATCGTGTGACACAGAGTGAATGTTTTCACGTTTGAGAGGTGTGACCGGTACTCCTGATTCAGGCGAAAAGGCGAACTTAGTGTACCGCTCGTGTTCCCTAATTAGAAAATCGGATAAAATTTCAAGCTTTGATAACGAAGGGTTTGAAACGTCTGATGCGTAGTCAGACCATCTCAATTTTAACAGTGGGTTTAGTTTACCTAGAATGACATGGAAAATCTCAGGCGAATGTAAATATTCCCGATGGTTGAGAAATTTCATTGTAGCTAAACTATTGCGAACCCTATTGGATATAACACCGAGCTCTTTAAGATCGGCACTTAGACGCGGCAACTGTTTTAATACCTTTACTTCCCCGAAAACGATCATCTCAGGGCACGCAAAGCTACGCTCGAGGGCGCGCATGTCTTCGGGGTCCTCGGCAGAGATAAGCAGCGACGCGACAGCCTCGCGTGCAGGACCGCGGAGCGTGTTTTGTAAGCGCGCACACATTCTCTGCGGGGGTAAATGAAGGTTTGGTGGCATCAAACAGCTTCTTGAATTGAAGCCACTGTGACGCATTGCCATTAAATGGAAAGAGCTCTATTTTCGGCTTTTGTGGCTTATCTTGTGTAGCGGCTAAAGATTTGGCTGCAGCGGCAGTGTCTGCAATCGCTTGTAAAAGCAAAGGAGAAAACTCATTACAAAGAACAGGCGCATTGTGGCGTAGTCCCTCGGGGCCCACGACTGAGGATTGCGGCCCTACGGCGGCTAACTCGGGCGCTTGGGGAACGAAACCGCCCTGACAGTTGAGGTGTGCTGCTACCGATGGAGCAGCAGCCTGAGTGCCCATTAAATGGGCAGGCTGTGAGACCTCATCCGTGTTGTTTTCATTGTTTCCATGAATAAATGAAATATTTTTTACCCACGTTTGTGTCCTTTTTTGACTTGTAGCGCTTTGCTTACTTCGCCTGCTACCTTCAAGCTCCGCCTCCGCATTGATCTGCTCGAGCTCGGCGCGATACTCAGCTTCCTCGACGTCGGCCTTCGCCTCAGCGAGCGCCTTCATATTTTCATATTGACGGCGCTTGTAGGCGGCTTCAGCAGTGGCCCTGCGCGCTTTCACGGTTGAAGACGCGCTCGAGTTTGAATGCGCAGAGCGCATACTGCTCGCGCCATCGTCTTCAGGAGCTTCAATATTGGCTGACGTAACTACAGGTTCCTTTTCGAATAATGAGGAGGACGAAGGTGGTGGTGAATGAGGCGGTGAAGTATGAGGAGCCAAAATACGAGATGACATGGCGGCTTTAGTTTTACTACCTGTGTTCATAATTATTGAGATAAAATAAAATCCAGTGACTAAAATGAAAACTATGTACTTACGTTAAAATGAACGATGAAATTTACCGTCGAAGGACCAAAAATGAAGGCGATGAAAATGGACTGTATGAGTTGTGGTTGAAATAAAACTAAAAGCCAATGTGAGTAACAGACTGTAATGGAAGAAAAATGAAAAAATATAACAGAAAATGGAAAAACCAACAAAACCAAACCTTTGACAACTAGCAGCACAAGACAAGTGAAAAGAAAAGAATAACAGTCAAAATAAAAAATATAAAAAAAAGTCTTCTAAAAGTTTGGCAAACCAAGGAGTATGCAACAATAATTCTATTTTGTTAAGGTCGGGAATCTTATTTTGATCAATAATATACAATCTGACACTGACGTGCAAATTGCAAAAAACACAGCGGATCCACGTGTTCCTTGGTTTAACGGGGAGTAGTTTGACAGCAAAAAATCATATTTCACCCGCGCAACCCTTACCTACCCCTCTCATTAAACACGACGAAAACAAAACACAATGCCTTCCCGCCAGCAGAAACTTTTCGTCTGGCGTTTATAGAATTCGAATTTCAATCTTCTGTAGTTTATTTTGCTTATACGATACGCTAAGCTTGAATTCAGAACTATAGATCATGTTCATGTTTTGGAACTAGACACTCAATGTTGACGTGAAAGTTCAAATTTAAATGTTACCAAATTTTATTTAGGACCTTGTACAATTTGTACCTAATGACGTCTTTGTGGAAAACTGTGTTACCAAGTAATAAATATAATGCTATATCGTGGATTTCTCTCTTTGGAGGATCATGCAAAGTGATACCCAAGTAAAAAATAATATTCGTATAATGAATTTTGCACTGTATTGTACAACGAATATGGCATGTGTCATGAAAACCTTTCCTACGCCAAACGCGAACAATCCCCTTCGAAAACATTTGAAACATGTGAAAAAGAGGCCGAGTTCTGTACAAAAGAAATAAATGTAGGATTGTCGGCTTCACCACTAAAAGAATTGACATCTATTCATCTATGTAAATGGGTGCCAAAGCACCAAAGGGACTAATTATAACAAGGGCCCAAGGTACGCGCTCAGTACCTTTTTTTTTTTTTTTTTTTTGTGGGTGGGAAATCATCCAATTACTTCTCCCGCTCTGGGCGGAGCGGAAGGGCGTGTCAGACTTTTACTGACTAAAACCCACCCGTGTTCCTTCAGTTGCCTGTTGCCAAGGTCCCGGTATCCCTTTCGGAGCGCGCTCAGTACCTGCGCTGTGTTTTAGGTGCGCGCCCGGCGCGTTTTGGACGCTCGTCAAACGCAACAAGATTTCCACATTTTGTAGTAACTTTTGAACCGTGTTTCTTTTAAGTTTATTACTAATGCGGAGAAAATGACAAGGAAAAATAGTGAAAAAGGAACTCGCGTCCAAGCGTCAAGGGCACGGTTAGGCTTCATTTACGGAGACGCGAAGAGTCGCACGTGGCTTTGGGCGGCGCGGCTCGCACTGAATTCAAACATATGGCGTTGTATGAGTTCGTTTACGCAGACGCGATTATACATGCGTTTGTTTGAAATGGAGCGTTTTTTGCGGCGGAGCCCGCGAATGGCATAGCCGTGTCACACGCGGCGTTTCATCACGGCGGCGCACGCAGCAGCAATGCCCGCGGCATACCTTCTCCCAGTCTTATTTGTTGAGAGTGGCAAGTTGCGACATGTGCAGGCCTAACGGCGCCCGGCATGGGCGCTCGCTTAGACTGCAGCGCTTGATATAATTCGTTACATAGGAATTCATACAATTTTATTGAGCGCCCGAAACGCAGCTTACAAAATGCGCGTCTCGGGCGCTTGTTATAACTAGTCCCTTAGTAGAAAGTTTATTATGGTCCCTCTTTGTAACTGTTGAAATTGTAGCTTTGAAAACATGCCAAGTTGCATTATAACTTTAGGCCTCATTTACGGAGACGTGGGGCGTGGCGCGTCGCGTGCAGTGTGGCGTCACGCGGCGCGTCTGACGTTTTTTCTGTTTACGGTGCGGCGGCGCGTGAAGCGGCAGTTATCATCCCACGCGTTAACATAAACGTATGGCAATATACGTCTTGATTGTCGCTGCTTTTTTTTGGGGTTATAATATATATTTTTTAAATGTGCTAATTAAAACCTTTCATTTGATACCTAACATGGTATGATTAAAAAATATTTTGTTGTTCATGATATGTCACCTAGAGGGCGCCATTTTCAATTTAATGTGTCTTCATATAGCCTATGACCAGCGGACGATCAAGAAGCTTCCAACGATACCTCATTTGTCAAATTGTGATGAGTCTTTTAGAAGATAATATGTGGGAACAGACATAGATAAATACATAGAAACCGGTCAAAATCATCCCTCCTTTTTGCTTCGCCGTAGTCAGGAAAAAACTAAAACACAGCTACGACAAAAAGTCAACTAAAGAGATATAAACAAGACATCACGGATAGACATGATTTGACAGCTAATTAAAAATCCGGAGTCATACGGAATCTGTTCGAGTTCGTTCCTTATACCAATAACCGAAGAATAAAGGTATTATTCTAAACAAGTTTTATTTAGGGGCGGTCAGTCGCTCCAATTGTTCGTCTAAGGGTCACCCTACAAGAAGTTTGTCAAAAAAAGTGGGAGTAAACGAATTTGGATCCTGAGTAAATCGCAATAAGATTTAATCTCCAGTGCGAACTTTCAAATGAACGTGGAATGGGCTCGTTGGCTATGTTGTAAATTTTCTCCGCAAGAAAATTCACCGCAATACAGAGCAATGGCGCTAGTTTTACCTACTTCTTTCTATACTCCGTGCTATTATACCAGTCAAAAATCTGTCAAATAAAATGTATGTCATCTTGAGTTTTCAAATATCAACATTGAATTTTATATGTGTATTTAGACTCGGTATTTATTTATTTATCAATCAATAACACTTTTTATATTCGTTTTGGAAGTGGTTTTAGTGTTTTTTTTTCATGTTTTCTATGTCTCAGTTTATTTTGTGGAATGTGATAAATTACGAAAATATTATTTACGAAAATAAATAATATCTTAGCGCAGCTAAAAATTTGAGCGTAGTCCTCTCGTCTCAACAGAGCGACGCCGACTGATTTGTGAAACAAAAATATGCTTGAAGTTCCCGTAATGTGCGACGGAAGATGGCTTCTTCCACGAACTAAGAACGTCGTAAGTCCTACAAGCTTTGATTCGTAATAAAACCAAAAATAAAAGGAATAAAAAAAAAAAGCCTACACAATTTTTTTTGCCTTGTTTTAATACATATAATCATCTAATTTTTATCATAATAGGCATTTGCATTTTAAGTACAAATCGAAAATACGTGAAAATTAGAGGTAACTTCGTGATATTTTTTTATCGAGAAAATTTTAATATTTTGTGTTTCTGTTCCACAAAAAGTTTGGAAATATCATGTAGTTACTCATACTATTTTTATTTTACACCTAAGTCTTATCGGTTTCATGAAAAATCAAATTGAAGACAGGCAATTTTGCTTCCTACCCGCCCTTAAGTAGTGGCCCATGGTTCCCTGGGGTGTGTAAAGTAATGACAAACTTCAGGTGGTAGGTACTCTCTGCCAGGGCTACGGGAAAGTCCGAAAAGGATACCGGAGCCCTTGGCAACAGGTAACTGAAGGAACGCGGTGGGTTTTAGTCAGTAAAAATCACGCCCTTCCGCTGCGCCCAGAGCAGGAAAAGTCATTTGATGGGGTCTCCCTTGTTTCATCGAAAATAAATTGCCAAATTATCACTTCCCAAACAATTTTCCGCATAATTTCATTTGCCAAAATATTACTTAGCAAAAAATCTCTTCACAAATAATTGTATCGCAAACCTAATGTTTGGCAAGTGAACGTTTAAACAATAACTTGTATAACAAATAGTACTTTTACCAATTTTTATGTAGTCAAATATTTCAGTTGGCGCAAAATAAAATTTGCCAAATGTTTAGTGTCGTCTGTTTCGGGTAGCCTGTTTTTTTTCTATATAATCTAGTCGTTTCTGGCACTCGCCGGCCGCTGCCGCGGCACCGCTCGCTTCGCTCGCTCGGCTCGCGCGTAGTAGGTCACAGTTTTAACCTAATCTAACCTAACAAATCATTTGACCAAACGTTTATTATCTAAAGATTGTTTGCTGTAATATATCATTTGATTAAAGACCAAATGCCTAAATGACATTATCCTTGATAATATTCTGCCAAGTAAAAATTTGACCAAATGAAAATGTGCGTACTAAAATCATTCCAAACATTGCATTGGTATAAAAAAAGGTTGCTAAAATTTGTTTGGGTAGTGAAATTTGGGCAAAATCTTTTCGGCAAAACGGCAGGATCCCCATTTGATGATTTCCCACCCTCAAAAAAAAAGGTGGTAGGTACCTACTCTAATTAGTTATTAATTATATCTTATCCCATTGTTTCAGGCATAGAGATATATATCACACTTGTTATGCCCTGAGCGGACTGTCAGTGGCGCAACACGGCACTGGGGCTGGGGACCCGTACGTAGTCGGAAGACCTAGTAATGAACTCAACAGAATACACCCCCTGTACAATGTGGCATCACATCTCGCCTACAATGCTGTTCATTACTTCATCAGGCATCCGCCACCAGTGAAGGACAAAAATTAGTGTCTGTAGACCTTAATATCTCTTAACTAGTGGAAGACCTCTAAAGCTTAGATGAATAATTGCACCATAGTTTTACCGTACCGATGCCTTGGTAAATATTATTTTCAATGTGTTAGTATAGAAAGATGTGTATTGTTGTATAATCATTCTAAATTAATTATAATAATAATCTATAATAATGTTCATTTAAACTCGTATCAGAAAGTTATTATTATCAAATAAAAAGCATTAAGTATTTTTTTAGGGAAAGTGTGGAAAACAAACTTTTCTAAAGTGTTATAAAGATATAAAATATAATGTTAGTTCTACATTTTAATTCATAATAAGAACTTTAAGATAGAGTATTATAGATAAAGTTTTTAGTTGCAAAATAATGTTCTAAAATATTTTTTTAAAAACTATAGGTACCTAGGTAGTACAGTTTCAAATGATTTTAATATTATCAGGGTCGCGGTTGCTGTGGCGCGTACCCTCGCGGTGGAATGTTGAGTTTGGGCGCCATATTAACGATATTATTTATTGTGTTTTTGTTAATGTTGCGTGAATTTAGAATGTAGAGTATGAAGCTGCACATAACTAGGTATCAAACACTTGTGTGATATAAACGCACACCCGTGTTAAAACTCCTGGTTTGCACTTTTGCAATAGTTTCATAACCTACTAGTGACTCAATTTACATTGCCGCGGAACGAATTTGAAGCTATTTTTCGTAACTAAATTGTACAAAGCATAATGAACTTTATGTTAATTGTTTAACGTACGAATTAGTACAATCAATCAACTCAGCCTATCGCAGTTCACTGCTGGACATAGGCCTCTTCCCAGCTGCACACAACTACCTGTCCTCCGCCTTCCGCATACAGTCTGTCCCAGCCACTTTCTTAAGGTCGTCGGTCCATCTAGCTGAGGGGCGTACCACGCTACGCTTGCCGATACGCGTACTGCACTCCAGGACTCGTCTTCTACACCAGCCATCGATCCTTCGATAAACATGGCCAGCCCGCTGCCACTTCAGTTTGCTTACTCTGCAAGCTATGTCGGTAACTCCGGTTCTTTTCCGGATAATTCACCAGCATTAACAAACTAGTTACCAGCCGCCAACTGCGGAAATTCCCGAGAATGTGCCGCCTGGTACTTCTCGGTTCCGCGGCAATGTAAATTGGGCCATATTGTGCACGACACCGTCATGTGACTTTGTATAAAACCATAGAACAGTAAGTACCTATGCACTTGTGTATGGTCTGTTCCAATTAATTCTTTTTGGTCTGTTCCAAAAGTATCTGATGAAAGTGTAAACAAACCCTGTTCCTGTTCAGGTTAAATTCTTACACAATCACTCTTAATTACATAAATGGAATTAGACATTTAATATATTTTGATCTTTTCCCAGCTACACCATCGTTATGTGCATAACGGTGCAACTTTTGTGAAATAAAAACGGATTCTATTTTTAGCTCAGACAGAAGCTTTTTAAAAAATAAACCGTTTTATATTCATCTAAAATCTAGCCCATGCTTCCTTTGACCACTTTGCTCTACTAGTTCTACTGTAACCCATAACTTCGGATTTAGCCCTGATGTGCTATCGAAATAGGTAATCAGAATCACTGTATAAACTGAAATAACAGTTCGTACTTCGGACAGATTTTGATGTTTCACCGTAATACATTTCGTTAGTACCTAATGTTATTAAATTGCCCTATTTTTTAAGACTTTGCCGATTGGCTTTTGTATTTCGCGGGCTACCATAGCGCATCCCCATCTGCTTAAATTTCTAGTACGTACTAAGATGCTGTCCCCAATATTTAAACTTGTTTGTAATGATGATTCAATGATTCAAGAGAACTGTTAAAAACAATTTAGCATTGAAATTTCCTATACACACTCTATACACATTACAAATATCATTCCAGCCCATTTTATTTTCGACGTGCCCGAGTTCTGGGCGTAACTTAGGTATGTATATGCAGGGTTATTGCCTATACGTCGGCAATCCGATAAGGGGATGGGGGAGAGGTCATTTGCAACCAAATGATCCCTACCTATGTCAATATTTTAATTTTCGAGTACTTAGACTTGCCAAAAGGGGTCATTTGATTGTAATTGAAATCTCCTACATCCTCATGAATTGCCGACATATAGCCAACAACCCTGTAGATTTATGAGGGATCATAAATCTATATACCTATCTAAGTTACATGAGAACAAGAAACCCATCATTCTCCACAGAGATGTTTCATTTCTATTTTATTAAACTCGTAGGAAATATTATAAACACTGCATTTTATTATGCTATAATTTATTTCGTCGTCTTTGATATAATAAAAATGTAACTATAACAGGATATTTCTCTGTAACCTTAGGAAACCTATACATATTTTTATAGAAAATAAATATGCAACTTTAACAATTTGTGTGAAGATAAACTTTAAAGAGGTACATAAAAGCAATATATATTTGGTAATAGTTGATGTACCGTTGTTTCAATTCATACCAACACAAATTCCTCAGATTCAATGTCTGTATCACTGTCTTGGATATTTGGAGTCACCCAGTTTTGCTCTGTTTCATAGATAGAGTATCTAACATTAGGAAAATTCATAACATTACTACAAGAGCCACTGTTTAGAGTGAATATAGGATACTCTAAATTAGTAGTAACTCCCTGGGGGACTACGAATGATTGTATTATATTAATATAAGTTTCCAAATCATGCTGTGTTGCCAGGTAAAAGCCTATACAACATGAAGGATCCATTTTACTAAGAGGCATTTTTCTTGGAGATCGGCAATGAAATGACTGTAAGGAAAAGTTGGGTTGCCATACATCAACCATTTCCTGACAGTAATGAGGATCTAAATGAATAAGTCTATCATCTTGGTAACCCACAAAGTAAAGTGAATGTTTGGGTCGTCCCCCAATAATTCCTATGCAGAAGTCTAATGTAAGCAGTGATGTAAGGCAAGGGCCATAAATAGGATTAAATTTATCAGAACCCAACTTTACTGGTACTAAAAGAATGAGTGATTTCCAAGAACCATTTGGTAAACGACAAAGAGAAAATACATCTTGAATATAAATAGTTGAATCTTGAGCAACATAAACTTCCAAATTATCAAATTCATAATTTTCCTTTGAAGCAGCTGCCATGACTGCTTTTAAGCAGTGAGCAACAGACGCAGGGCCGTACCAGTCTCCTGGTTTCTTTCCCAGTGCTTCTCCCAGACTCACCATCTGGTGTATAGATAGAGGACTGTTTACTGATGACTTGTCACCAAACCATTTGATTATCATGCGGTGTAGACAATCCTCTTGGAATTCCCTGCCATTTTGTATAGCCTTATCTGGAGACCACCTCCAAGACCGACCAAGAAAGTGAGTCACTAAAGCTTGGGCCAGCAACATCTGTCCACTTCGGAGCATGCAACCCCAACCGCAGTCAGTGGTAAAGGACGAACCTGACATGGTAGGAAATTCTCTTCTGTAAGTCATCCAAATTTTGCTGATGAAATCAGATTTAAAACCTTCAATACCTTCACCATATATCTGCTCAATTGGTTGGTGTGCAGTTGCTTCTGTACCTATTTCTGTAGAAGATTCTAGTGATCCAGTCGGACTTAGTTTACGATGGTAGCATCGTCCTAGTAGCCATACCGGTGATTCCTTTGAAAAGTTGGTTTTCAATTTGACTGTCCATCCAAACTTCACGTTATTCCACATCGATAGGAGGCGGGATTCAACTTTACCTTTAAGATCGAGTAGGTCCTCCGTACCATCGCGAGCATTTGAACCTGATGCTTTATTTCTATCAACATTTATCCCTGATGCATTTTGCGTGATACCGTTCTCAGATGGTTTCAGTTCAGAGTTATGTGCAACAATGCTACTGGAGCCGTTCATTATATTACATTTGCATTTTACCTATTGTTACTGCTGGAATTATCCAATATTTATTGACTAATCAGTAGTACGTTTTATCGATAGCAATAAGGTTCAGTCCCCATCTTCAAAAAAATCTTGCAGTCTTAAGATTACAGTATTTGCACTGAATTGTTTTAGGTACTAACAGCACATCTGTTTATGTTTATAAATAAAACTAATACTATTCTCGTAAATTATGAATAAAAACATTACGAGTGAAAGAAGTACACACGCTCGACCACTGACAAGTACCATCTTACGCACACACGCACATGAACCCTCATGTAATGCCCTGCCCTGTATTCTATCTATAGACACACAATGACAAATTGACCCACAGATAATCTACAGAAGGAACAGCTGTCAGCTACCCTTTAGTTATAGTTATATTAAGTAGGTGATAGACATGCGTACTTAGAGTACGCGGTCTTTAAGTTCGCGACCTTACTCGGCTCGCCGTCGGTGACACACGTGAAGCTTTCTCAGAATTTCGTCGTCAATTTGGCTCGCGGCACGCGTAATTATGAGCAAGCTTCACGTGTGTCACCGACGGCGAGCCGAGTAAGGTCGCGAACTTTCAAGTACGCACGTCTATTACCGACGTTATATTAGAGTGGTTGGCGGGGGAATATCGTTTTTTTTTTTTTTTGTTCTACTTCGTTTCATCGTCGTGTTCCCAAGGTCCTATACAAGCATACCCTTACTAAAACGATCACGTTACTAAGCTGCACATGGTGAATTTAAAAGCACTTTTTGGACTAAATTTTGAAAGAATTCCTCGTTTCTGATAAAGTAGCAGTTTCTTGTATATTCGGTAACAAAAAAAATCTTTTTCCTGGCATTTTTGATCCGTTACACTTAAAAAAACTATTGATTGCGAATCATTTTGTGTCAGGCGTTTTTATACATAATTTTTTTTCAGTAACGAATTTCGATTTAAGTAACAATTGGCTTAACCTAGTAGGGCTTGACTAGATTTAGCACCATAAATAACAACATTATGTGGCATAACTCGCCACTAGGTACGGCAGCGGCTGGGACCAGCTTAAAATGTACCAAGACTGGGAGAGGCAGAATGAAATCAAACTATGCTATGAAAATCAAACGATCCTATTAGATACACCTCTATCGCTAGGCACGTCTCTGGTGGAGAGGCTGACTTAGGATAGCTAAAAACATCTGGAGTGGGTCTACCTGTAACTTATCGAATAATACCACATACTAGTAAGGCGATCAGTGTAAAGGAAAGTAAAACAAATCTCTCACAAACAGCGTCGGTACGCCTTTTTATTCAATCTTTAAGCATTTATTTCAAAAACCTAAATAATTATAAGCCATGGCAGTGAAGAGACGTGCAGTCCCACAGACGAAGTAGTATTGGCAGTCCCAACAAAATGCGTGGATCAGTACCATTTAGCTATTTTGAAGGAGACTGAATGATCCAACACGTCATGTTGTTTTCCATCAAGATGCTTTGTAGTTGCGCGGATAATTCACTGAATGCACGTCTCTAAATACGTTGCACGCGTAAAACACATTTGATTCACCGAAACAGTGATGTACGATTTCAATCATCAGAGCACCGCAATATCGTATCCAATTACTGATAAACTGACACGTATCGTAAGTCCAGTAAGAAAACCAAAATCTTCAATGAGATATCATTTTCAAGAATGTGTATATCGAGCTTAAAGTGCAAAAAATGTGCTTAAAGTGCAATAAATAAACAAACAAACAATAACAAACCAAAGAGCGACGACGAGACCTCGGTGAAGTTAGCCGCACGATTTCATAATTATGAACTTTTGTTAGTGCTAATCGTTAGAGAATCGTTAGAGAGGGTTAGAGAGAAAAGAAAAATCGTTAGAGAGTAATTAGTTTTATTTATCAACGATTTTAATTACTTTTGTGACATTGGCCCCCATTCCCGCAAAAATGGACGTAGACGTAATTTTTTTTTTTTAATAGTTTGAGAATCGTTAGAGAGAGATAGAGAGTTAAAAAAAATCATTAGAGAGTTAATATTTTAATTGATATTAAATTATTGCTGAGAACGCGTTTTACCCTAGGACCTGAGCAGGTTAAAATTTAGAAACGTGCCGCCTCGTTAGGGGATAGGGGGGGGGAGAAGAGGGGGAATGGTTAGTAGATCCCCCCACTCCCCCCTGACGGAGATACAAAGTTTTTTTTAAATATGACAAATCTCTTATATGCTGGGGCCACACCAACGGATTATCGCGATAGACGTTAACCGTTGGTGTACTACACTACGACTTACCTCGAGAATTTGTCAACGGCATTTACATTGGCGTTTGACGTTGGGTGATTGATAAGAGGTCAAAGAGATTTACCGCGAGAATTATTGCATTGAATGAAGCGGCCACACTTACATTTCTCACTTTGCACCGTGAGCGCGAGTAGTACCGTGAGAAGTAGGTACTACTCACAGACTACTTTGGTACTACTGATACATGACATGATGCAGAGGAACGTTATAGTTATGAGTGGTAAAGTTGTGTATTTGATCAACGATCATTTAACAGTGATACCTGATAAGAATACGAAATATTGTTGGTAGTTTCAATTTGATTCGGTACTTATAGTGCATCATTTATGCTCAAAACACACAAACGGTGGGTGCTTGTCGGGAGCTGGTCGGGTCGTTTTTAACCCACCGACGGAAAAAGAGGGGTGTTATAAGTTTAACTTGTGTGTCTGTATGTTACATCGTAGCTGCCAAACGGCTGAACCGATTCTGTTATTTTTTATTTTGTTTGAAAGGTGACTTGATAGAGTGTTCTTAGCTATGATTCAAGAAAATCGGTTCAGCCGTTTGAAGATTATCAGCTCTTTTCAAGTTGATGAATGGATGTGAGCATCTTCCATAGGTCACATCGATTCAAAAGGACATGTCCAAAAATGTTTTTTTTTGGTAAATTCTAACCAGGATAAGTTAAATATATTTGGATAGACATCCCAAAAAGTAGTAGCTCTAACTGTATCATGCATTTTTAAGGATTACCAATTTTGAGAAAAATCGTTTTTTAAATTTATTTATTTATTCTTATCTTATGTACACACAGTAAAATACAAAATAGATACGACATAGTTAAAATATGAGTACAAAGGTACTGCTTATTTCTTAAGAAATAATTTATTTAGTGTTAATTTACTCCTAAAACGAACAAACTTTTCTAATTATCTAGGCTAATAAAGTGAACACACCCCAGAAAATAACAAACTTTTCAAAATTGACGCATGGTACTGTCATTACAGTCAATCAATCATTCTTTTTCAATTGCCATAAAGAAAGAAAAAAAAAAATTTTTGTTGTAAAGAATACGACCACAGAATATGACAATGCAAACAAAAATTCTAATCAAGTTATTTACTTTATGTACCATATTCTGAAATAAGATGAAATGGGATATTTTCAGTCAAAAATGTGTGGCATAATTCTTTTAGACCTCTCTTTAGATTATAGCTAATAAGAATCTATAAGTGCAAGAAGTGCATGTTTCAGCATAATCCACAGGCTTAGCAGGAGTAAAATGATAATAGTACCTAACTACTGATCAAGAACATTTTTTTAATTACGATGGAGAATTCCTGTTTTATGACTTAGAATCGAAATCGGAAGTGGATGAAAAGATTTTCGAAAACTATGATATTTTAAAACTGAATAATATGCTTTGAATGCAAGTCTTACAGATTTTTTATGAAATAAATTTTTTTTTTTTAGTTTTAAATAATGATTTATTGATTTTCTTCATTTTCAATGTCTTCTCTTATTAAAATACTGTCGAGAAACTGAGCAGGTGGAGATATATAATTTTGATGCCGGCGCATCGAAGATACCAGACAATAATGTAATACACTCTATAACTATAGTGGTGTGAGTCCTCTGATCAAAGCTGTCTCATGTGATGACGAAATGCATCTGTATCACAGACTACTTAGAGAACTAACGATCTGTATCTTCACTAACTTCTAGGTACAGTAAAAGTACCGTTCGGCTGAATATGTTGCCCATAATAAGAGCGAGCCTGTTTAATCTAAAACGCGTCCTCAGAAATAATTTAATATCAATTAAAATATTAACTCTCTAATGATTTTTTTTAACTCCCTGTCTCTCTCTAACGATTCTCAAATTATAAAAATAAAAAAATTACATCTACGTCAATTTTTGCGGGAATGGGGGCCAATTTCACAAAAGTAATTAAAATCGTTGATAAATAAAACTAATTACTCTCTAACGATTTTTCTTTTCTCTCTAACGATCCTCTAACGATTAGCATTAACAAAAGTTGAGAATAATTATATCGGGGGCAAAATTCACAGAGGTAGGCTAACGTCACGCTCTTAGAAATTATTTAGTATCAAATAAAATATTAACTCTAACGATTTTGTGTAACTCTCAATCTCTCTCTAACGATTCGCAAACGATTAAAAAAATAAAATTACGTCTAAGTCCATTTTTGCGGGAAGGGGGGCCAACTTCACACGAAAAATGAAAATTGTTTTACATAAAAACTAATTACTCTCTAACGATTTTTCTTTTCTCTCTAACCCTCTCTAACGATTCTCTAACGATTAGCATTAACAAAAGTTCATAATAATGAAATCGTTCGGCTAAATTCACGGAGGTCTTTATTACCCTAGATAATTAGAAAAGTTTGTTCGTTTTAGGAGTAAATTAACACTAAATTAATTATTTCTTAAGAAATAAGCAGTACCTTTGTACTCATATTTTAACTATGTCGTATCTATTTTGTATTTTACTGTGTGTACATAAGATAAGAATAAATAAAAAAATTAAAAAACGATTTTTCTCAAAATTGGTAATCCTTAAAAATCTATACTAATATTATAATCTATACTAATACAGAATGTAAGGGTAAACACTCTTGTCATTCAAACCATGGGTAGTTGACTTAAATATAAAAATAAATGACCGAACACAACAAAAAAAAAACGTTATTTTCATTAAAAGATTTTAAAAAGTTTCTATGTGACACCGTGCTTGCTAGCGAAACAGCTGACTGACTAAGGGAGGGATCGCGCTCGCTGCCGTTCAGGTCAAATCCCGTACCCCCCGCCCGTGTTGAGACGCAAGTTCGTTGTCCTAGCGCATAGGACAACGAACTTGGTCTCTTGTGGTAAAATTTAGATCTAAAAAAATTTAAAAAAAAGTTGTAATTTTCAATTGATTTTACGTTCTATAAATGAAACCAAACCACTGGTTGCAAGGATAACGGTGTTTACCCTAACACCCTGTATTATAAAGCTGAAGAGTTTGTTTGTTTGTTTGAACGCGCTAATCTCAGGAACTACTGGTTGGAATTGAAAAAAATTTTGTAATGGATAGTCCATTTATCGAGGAAGGCTATAGGCTATATAACATCACGCTACGACCAATAGAAGCGGAGAAAAAATGAAAAATGTTGCAAAATCGGGAAAAATTATTCCTTTTTGAGAGCTTCTGTTGCGTGCATTTCATAACCGGTTTAAGTTACGCAAATATCATGTATCATGGATTTGTTCCTCTTTAAAAGTTATAAAAAAAAGTCCGCTACAGCATATGTCTATCTTTTAAGATTGACTCACTATAACCATTTTTATGGTAATCAAATTTGTTAGAAATTAATGCATTATTTGCGAAGGAGTTTTATCAACATTATATTAATTCTTATTCAAATAAATAGTTTTAACATCAAGGGTACTTATGTAGCAGTAAAATAATTTTTAATTCATTCGAATCGGACATTTAATTTCGAAGTTATCACGAGTATAAAAATGCAATACGCGAACCGTTCGACGCCGGCAGACGTCGCGCCATCGCGACGTTCCCTACTATAGATAGAGAGGAGAGGATGGGCACACGGGTAGACCATGACCTGGAATGACATAGGATACGTTTTATCCCTATATTTACACGGGATCGAGACCTACGCGGGTGAAAGCGCAGGGTACAGCTACTGCATGATACAGTTAGAGCTACTACTTTTTGGGATGTCTATCCAAATATATTTAACTTATCCTGGTTAGAATTATTGAATAATAAAATACCATTTTTGGACATGTCCTTTCGATTCGATGTGACCTATGGAAGATGCTCACATCCATTCATCAACTTGAAAAGAGCTGATAATCTTCAAACGGCTGAACCGATTTTCTTGAATCATTACTAAGAACACTCTATCAAGTCACCTTTCAAACAAAAAAAAAATATATCAGAATCGGTTCAGCCGTTTGGCAGCTTCGATGTCACATACAGACACACACGTTAAACTTATAACACCCCTCTTTTTCCGTCTGTGGGTTAAAAACGACAAGCACCCATTTTTGTGTGTTTTGAGCATAAATGATGCACTATAAGTACCGAATCAAATTGAAACTACCAACAATATTTCGTATTCTTATCAGGTATCACTGTGAAATGATCGTTGATCAAATACACAACTTTACCACTCATAACTTTATCGTTCCTCTGCATCATGTCATGTATCAGTAGTACCTACTACTCACGGTACTACTCGCGCTCACGGTGCACACTCAATGCAATAATTCTCGCGGTAAATCTCTTTGATCTGCCTAAAATGCCGCCACCAGAGTTATTAATCACCCAACTTCAAACGCCAATGTAAATGCCGTTGACAAATTCTCGAGGTAAGTCGTGGTGTAGTACACCAAGGGTTAACGTCTATCGCGATAGTCCGTTGGTGTGGCCCCAGCATATAAGAGATTTGTTATATTTAAAAATCATTTTAAAAAAACTATGTATCTTCGGCAGCGGGGAGTGGGGGGATCTACTATCTCTCCTTCCTCCCCTATCCCCTATCGAGGCGGCACGTTTCTAATTTTTAACCTGCTCAGGTCCTAGGGTAAAACGCGTTCTCAGAAATAATTTAATTTTAATTAAAATATTAACACTAATGATTTTTTTAACTCTATCTCTCTCTAACGATTTTCAAACTATAAAAAAAAAAAAATTACTTCTACGTCCATTTTTGCGGGAATGGGGGCCAATGTCACAAAAGTAATTAAAATCGTTGATAAATAAAACTAATTACTCTCTAACGATTTTTCTTTTCTCTCTAACTCTCTCCAACGATTCTCTATCGATTAGCATTAACAAAAGTTGAGAATAATTATATCGGGGGCAAAATTCACAGAGGTGGGCTAACGTCACGCTCTTAGAAATTATTTAATATCAAATAAAATATTAACTCTCTAACGATTTTGTGTAACTCTCAATCTCTCTCTAACGATTCGCAAACGATTAAAAAAATAAAATTACGTCTAAGTCCATTTTTGCGGGAAGGGGGGCCAACTTCACACGAAAAATGAAAATTGTTTTACATAAAAACTAATTACTCTCTAACGATTTTTCTTTTCTCTCTAACCCTCTCTAACGATTCTCTAACGATTAGCATTAACAAAAGTTCATAATAATGAAATCGTCCGAGGTGTAATAAAGTGAACACACCCCAGAAAATAACAAACTTCAAAATTGACACATGGTAGGGTACTGTCATTACAGTCAATCAATATTTTGTTGTTAAGAATATGACAATGCAAACAAAAATTCTAATCAAGTTGTTTACTTTATGTACCATATTCTGAAATAAGATGAAATGGGATATTTTCAGTCAAAAATGTGTAGCATAATTCTTTTAGACCTCTCTTTAGATTATAGCTACTAAGAATCTATAAGTGCAAGAACTCAGACCAACAAAAAGTTGGTCTGAGTGCAAGACTCTGTGGACTATGCCGAAACATGCACTATGTTTCAGCATAGTCCACAGGCTTAGCCGGAGTAAAATGATAATAGTACCTACTGATCAAGAACATTTTATGACTTAGAATCGAGATCGGAAGTGAATGAAAAGCCTTTCGACAATTATGATATTTAAAAACTGAATAATATGCTTTGAATGCAAGTGTGACAGATTTTTTATGAAATAAAACTATTTTTTTTAGTTTTCTTATTAAAATACTGTCGAGAAACTGAACAGGTGGAGATAGAAGTAAAAATAGGAGGCTGTTTTGCATGCCAAAAAGCAAAACCAATCTAAGGCAGCATTGCTCACTTTCGAGAATGTATGCTGTATACCAAACACACGATGAAGACATTGATTTATTTCTTACATCTGTGCCTACCATGAAAAGATTCTTTAAATGTGAGCGTTCGTAAATATTTGCCGTGATCAGTGTAACTGTCATTGTATGTCATTTAAAACTTGTGTAGTATTCTAATAAGTTGTAATTTTTCACAATCTTTTGTTGTAATGTTTCACTACATATATATCCTTCTTTTTTTTTCTTTTTTTTGCACTGTGTCCATAGCAGTGTATGCGTACAGTATAGTGCATGTAGTGCTCTTCTTTAAGTGATGAGGCACTTAAATTTAAGTCTGAAGTGTTTTTTTTTTTTGTAAATGTTATTACTCATTGTTGAAGAGCCAAAATAAAAATAAAATAAAATATATAATTTTGATGCCAGCCCATCCAAGATACCAGCAATAATGTGTAACGATTATCAAATTATACAAATAAAAAAATTACATCTACGTCCATTTTTGTGGGAATGGGAGCAAATTTCACAAAAGTAATTAAAATCGTTGATAAATAAAACTAATTACTCTCTAACGATTTTTCTTTTCTCTCTTACTCTCTCTAACGATTCTCTATCGATTAGCATTAACAAAAGTTGGGAATAATTATATCGGTAAGTCCATTTTTGCGGGAAGGGGGGCCAACATCACACGAAAAATTAAAATTGTTTTTACATAAAAACTAATTACTCTCTAACGATTTTTCTTTTCTCTCTAACCCTCTCTAACGATTCTCTAACGATTAGCATTAACAAAAGTTCATAATAATGAAATCGTTCGGCTAAATTCACGGAGGTGTGATATACTCACCTACGGTCTGTGCCTACGTAGAGTCTGTGGCTCCATTACCAGTATTATATAGTGCTCTGTGGGCTCCATATTAATGTTGTGTGTTCTGTCAGTGCTGTGGCTATGGCGCGTCTTCAGAGTTCAGCTTGAGGCTTGATCTCTTGAGATACACTATAAAAAAATGTACTCTTTGCTCTTGACTACTCTTGAGTATTAATTTAATGTTCTGTGGCCTCTGTGCCTGTGGTCTCGACTTCTCGAGCTCGCCATAAGTGAGTTTATGTTCCTTGTTCTCGAGTCTCGACTCACAGATTGACAGATCACCTGAGTGCAGTAGTGTGCTGTGCTGAATGTGCAGATCACAGAGCCAAGGAAAAGGAAAACATATACTCACCTTAACTCACCTACGGCCGGCACAGACTCACAGAGCACTAGATAATACTGGTAGTCCTGAGCTCACCTGAGCTCCTGAGCATAAGTTCCCTGCTAGGAAAGTAATTTATAGGGTAGTTCCCTGCAAGGAATAAATATCATATATACTCTCTGCTACTTTCTTACGAGAGGTTCCCCTGCACAGAGCACTCTGATTCTTATTATTGACCCATTGGGCCTTTGATAATTTATAATTTGACTGGGCATGAAAAAAAAGAAATAGAAAAAATGACGGAATCAATATCACAAAATATAATGAAGATAGAAGAATATAACGCTATTGTCAATGACTTCAATAAACTTACGTCGTATAGCCGAAAATCCGAAAATGAATTAAAAAAGAAGTATATACAGTGAGTATCCTTGTCTGTACTAATTCTATATTTCAAATTAGAGCACACAATCAAGATTGTATACAATGTATACAATGATTGTTGTACATAATGTTAGTGTTTTGGTTGTTTATTTTATTTACGATTTGTCAAAATAATTACGAATTAAATAAAAAACTACAAAAAAAAGATTTACTTAAAAATAAATTACATTTACAGCTTACCACCATCTACTTTGGGCAGTATAATATCTTTATTAGTACAGAGATCAATGAAACACAGTTACAGGAAATCTCCACAAATTTCCAGTAAATATCATGAATTTTATGAAGGATTAATGCGGGACAAGAGTAAAGCAAATGTCATTTTACAGTAAGTGGAATCCTAACTACTATGATTAATGGGAAAATGAGTTTGTTTGTTAAAACGGCTGAATGGAATTGGATGAAATTTGGTACATAGGTAAACCATGACCTGAATTAAGACACAGGATACTTTTATCCGAATATTCCTACAGGATCGAGACTTATGCAGGTGAAACCGCGGGGCGCAGCTAGTATTATAATACAGGGTGTAAAAATACACAGCACATAGCCATCCACTACGCATTCTGTACATCAAATGAAGTAACATTGCACAAAAATAATTGATCACAATGATGGAACAACATGTGACTTTCAGCTTCGTTATAAGTGTCTTTTTACAGCCATTATATGAATCATCTAATTACTTTGAAAATGAAAATAAGTTTTTAAACATTAAAACTTTTCTACAAACAGGCTCTCAGATTGTCAAGGAATCAGTCCTGCATTGTTTGCAAGATCACTTTTACAAAGTGTGTATTCTGATTCATCATTAGCTAAAAAATGCATCAAGGATACAACTTTGATTGAGGAGAAGGACTTAGCTTACCAAGTGTTCATGGTATGTTAAAATTTTTACACATCATTGTAGAACTAGCTATTAATCACGATAATCTTATTTAGGGTTCCGTAGTGAACAAGGAACCCTTATAGTTTCGCCATGCCCGCCTGTACCATTTTTGGATTCAGGGATCCGTTTGCGAAATATTAAGCTTTAAAGTCCAAATTTTTGTTGAGAGTCAAGTGTGCCCCCTGGCAGCTTAATGGCTAGTGCTGGGTATGCGAAAAATTTCAAGGCAGTAGCATATAATTAACTAAAATTAATGGTATGGTAAAAATCAATAAATATTATAATATAATAAAATAATAATTAAGAAAATTGCAATAATAATAAATAAATATTATAGCATTATCAAATTATTCAAAGAAAAACAAACTATATAAATGAATAAATATAATTATAATAATGAAGAATAAGAAGTACAGGTAAAAATAATCTAAAATATCTATGTACATTTTTGCGGATAAAATAATACTTAAATATTAGATGCGAAATTTTAGTAAGTATCTCCTGATTTTGATTATGTAAATAAAAACTTTTTCCCACAATAACAACTTAATGATCTCATAAAACAGGGCTTCCTCTCTTCTACCCTTTTGCTGTGCCCTACAGGGTCCATAATGATCTAAATTATATAGTTACCACCTAAGTACACATTATGGTAAAGCAATAAAGATATTGAGTATTGAGTATTAAATTAAAAGGAAAACTTGATAGTTTTCCTTCATTAGACAATACACACATGAATCCGAAAAGTCAGAGGTACGTTCCTTGGGTTCGAGCTCGAGACCTATGACTTGTGAGTCCGACGGTCACAGCACTACTGTTTATGAAGAGAAGACTTTAAAAAAATACCGGCCAAGTGCGTGTCGGACCACGCACATTGAAGGGTTTCGTAGTTGGGATGAATTTAACCCAAGCACAAACTTAAAATTGTAGAACATGTGTTTGCATAGCTGTGATCAGCTATGTAGGCTCTACAAGTGAGCGAGTAATAATCAACCAACTTACATTTGCAGTTGCAAACACATGTTCTACAATTTTAAGTTTGTGCTTGGGTTAAATTCATCCCAACTACGAAACCCTTCAATGTGCGTGGTCCGACACGCACTTGGCCGGTATTTTTTTAAAGTCTTCTCTTCATAAACAGTAGTGCTGTGACCGTCGGACTCACAAGTCATAGGTCTCGAGCTCGAACCCAAGGAACGTACCTCTGACTTTTCGGATTCATGTGCGTATTGTCTAATGAAGGAAAACATCGTGAGGAAACCGGCATGCCTGAGAGATATTTCTCGACGGCGAGTAAAGTCCAGAGGGCCTTGGGCGGCTTTAAAATTCTGACACCAGGATAGTCACTCTTACCACACGAAAAGAAGAAGATGAGAAACTTTTTTTCTTTAAGTAATTGAATAAAATGCCAATGGGCTAATATCTGTAAAAAAAATTTTGAAGCGAAAACTTCTTTAGGCGCTTTGAGCACTTTTTGGGGTGTGCGTTACCCCAGCAAGAAAATGTATTCTAGAAGGAATTGAGTTATACCAATAATTAGAGCATAATCTGCTGTAAATGTGCGCCAAGTAAAAAATTTGTGCGTGCTGTCGTTTTGGAGAAATAACGAAAAAACGAATTCTGCTGGGGTAACGTTTTTCCAGCAAGAAAATTTTAAACGAATGACCGGAGAGAGAAACAAAGTACATGGGCGGATAGCTTAAATTTGTGCATAAATGTGCGCTGAAAATGAAATTTGTGCGTCTTAAGGTTTTAGAGATATTCAATTTCCTGCTGGGGTAACGTTTTGCAGAATCTTATTTCTCGGAAACCAATGATTGTGCGCCCGTAGAATAAACGTACATCGGTAGCTCTTAATTTGTGCGTATTTGTGCATTAATTAGGTTTTCAAAAATATTTACCGTTTTAAAGTTATCAAGCATTTACGAAAACATAAAAAAATGTTCTAGCGCTTAAATAAACAGACATATAAACACACTGAAAACGGTATTCGGTTCTTCTTGTTATTCTTGACATGCATAAAATGTTTCAAGCCTAAGTATGTACGCGTTTTTGAATAATATCACTTCCAAGTCAACACCAGAACAACCCAATTTTGACGGCGAAATGCAAGAAACAGAATCAACCTTAGATGTTTGGGTTTAAACAAAAAATTAGAGCGTTTAATGAAATATATATCCTGAAAATTTCAGCTTCAAATGTCTCGTATTAAAGTAGATAAAGACGAAAAACCAAAATAACACCCAGATTACTAGTAATCCGACCAAATTAGGATGACCATAAAAAAGCGACCGATTCATATATGTTGATGACCTTGTTATAGAACAGTATTATGTAAAGCTGTTTGCCCGTACAGTCGCGTTCATAACATTTTTCGGTAATCGTGTTTTTTCTTTAATACCTACTGGGTAATAGTTTAATTCCTTTGTCATACTACTAGCATCAAAATTATGACAATGACATTTTGAGCAAGCTTCACGTGTGTCACCGACGGCGAGCCGAGTAAGGTCGCGAACTTAAAAACCGGGTTCTTTAATTAGATACGCACGTCTATTTACCCACTTTAGAAGTGGTTTAGATAATCCAGTACACATAAGTAGGTTGATTATCTGGGAAGGGTTGGGATACAATGAAGGTGAGACTACTTTGATCGGACGTCTAGGTAAGTTAGTCCGATCTGTATCTGTGGCGAGTGGCGCAGGCAGCACGCCACTCGCCCCGCACTTCTTCTAACTCTAAGTTCTGTTTTCTATCTACATTTAGTTAGTGCCCAAAAGCGCAAATCTCTGGTCGGGTGAAACTAGAGAATGCTCATTTAATAGTATAGGATAGTTCATACTAATTAAAATTCCATGTATAGTATCCCACTGACCTGCCCAAGGCATTTTTTTTGACTATGAATAATGGCACTGGTTTGCCTGTGTTATTATTTTTTTACAAAAACTTGCTTTTGAGCGCTTGCTTTTCACCGACTTCAAAAAAGGAGGAGGTACTACGTTCGGATGATTGTTTTTTTTTATGTATGTTCACCGATTACTCCGCCGTTTGTGAACCGATATTAAAAATTCTTTTTTTGTTCAAAAGCTTATACTTCTGAGGTGGTCCCATTGTCACCAAGTCAGGATCTGATGATGGGATCCTAGAGAAATCGAGGGGAACTTTCAAAAATCGTAGGGGAAACTAGTGCATTTCTTAATTTTTTCATTAAGTATTTTACAGTACTACAATTTTATGATGGTCTGGAGTCGATCTGATGATGGAGCCGAAATACAATCAAGGGAACTCCTCAACGGTTTGCAGCAGATACCTCGTGTTTGGGCTTGATTAATTTGTATTGATAAGAACTTTACACTTTATATTTATCTGTGGCACACATTACCGTATAAAGTAAAAAACACGCGTGTTTAATACACTGAAAAAAAAAAACTGCTTTAAGAAACTAAAAACCCCCGCTCCTTGGCAAAAACCTCCCTGCACTCCTAACACCTTTCGCGAGCCGGCGCGTCCTCCTTCCAGTTTGGACGGAACCTATCAGGTCGAACTCGAAAATTAAAACAGCAATCTAATTGCGTAACTTTTGAATAAATTAAATTATTACAAAAAAAATACAGTTTGAACTAGATACGTTCCGTTCAAAACTTCATTTACATCCATAAAAAGACAGGTACCAACTTACCTACTTGATTTTATGTAAACTTAAAACAATAATATGCAATTTAGTACTTCAACTGAATGAGACAAAATTCAAATCTTGTATAAAACGCACAATATGCAACGCACAATAATAGGCAGGCATATTATAAGTTGGGGGATTACATCGCTGATAAATGCTTGGCTTAATGCTGGTCCTGCTCCACAACCACAACTATTTAATTAATTAACATTTGAAAATACTGTTGGAGCTGCTAAAGATTGTAAGACTATCTTTGAATTGTATAAACACAATTTCCTTTTATCTTTTTATTAAGGATGCTTTTAACGTGCTTTCTACATTGTTCCAGCATATAAAATTTCAACATGAATAATGTAACCAATATTTTGTAACAATGTTTTATTTAAGAGTGACCGTGGAGTTTCTTTCCCGTTATTCTCCATAGGTACCTACTACGCTTTGGAATGGGCAACTAGCTTCATATTTCTGACTGACCGTTTCCTTGACAATTCAAAAGTGCCTGTAAATGATTTAATTAAAATAAATGCTTTGAGTTTGAGTAGCTTCCAGTTTTGTAGTTCAGTGTACCTAGACAGAACAATGTGTCAATGTGTTTGTGAGCAAAGTTACGAAGGCCATCAACATGTATGAATCGGTCGCTTTTTTGTGGTCATTCTAATTTGGTCGGATTACTAGTAATCTGGGTGTTATTTTGGTTTTTCGTCTTTATCTACTTTAATACGAGACATTTGAAGCTGAAATTTTCAGGATATATATTTCATTAAACGCTCTATTTTTTTGTTTATACCCAAACAGCTGAGGTTGATTCTGTTTCTTGCATTTCGCCGTCAAAATTGGGTTGGTCTGGTGTTGACTTGAAGTGATATTATTAAAAAACGCGTGCATACTTAGGCTTGAAACATTTTATGCATGTCAAGAATAACAAGAAGAACCGAATACCGTTTTCAGTGTCTTTATATGTCTGTTTATTTAAGCGCTAGAATATTTTTTTATGTTTTCGTAAATGCTTGATAACTTTAAAACGGTAAATATTTTTGAAAACCTACTTAATGCACAAATACGCACAAATTAAGAGCTACCGATGTACGTTTATTCTACGGGCGCACAATCATTGGTTTCCGAGTAATAAGATTCTGCAAAACGTTACCCCAGCAGGAAATTGAATATGTCGAAAACCTTAAGACGCACAAATTTCATTTTCAGCGCACATTTATGCCCAAATTTAAGCTATCCGCCCATGTACTTTGTTTCTCTCTCCGGTCATTCGTTTAAAATTTCCTTGCTGGAAAAACGTTACCCCAGCAGAATTCGATTTTTCGTTATTTCTCCTAAACGACAACACGCACTAATTTTTTACTTGGCGCACATTTACAGCAGATTATGCTCTAATTATTGGTATAACTCAATTCCTTCTAGAATACATTTTCTTGCTGGGGTAACGCACACCTTTTTGGGTAAACAAAAATCATGGAACTCGCGTCATCGTCACGCTTGAAAAATGAATGAATGTTACTTAATTTTCACTTCTATCGGTCAGACCCCAAGGACTGCCCCGCATGTTGTTTTTATTTTTCAATTTCTTTTAGCCAGTGCTTCTGGCAGTGTCCGTGTGAATAAATAAATAAAAAATTAATAATGATACGAGTCGCCAGACTCGTATTTTCAGGATCAACTTTCGTTGGCCAGACTCTACCTATATAGGAGGAGCTCTTGGCTACGGAGGAGCTCGTGGCTACGTAATAACAGCCCCACGGGTCGCTTGCCGGGGTTGGTCCGTGGCTGGGTGACCATCTTTACATACCTACTGAGACTCCCCGTGCCTCGGAAAGCACGTTACGCCGTGGGTACGGGCTGTTATTCGTGGATCTTTGACAGTCGTTACGGGTCGTCAGAAGCCCGAAAGTCTGACAACCAGTATTACGAAGGGGTATCGTATTACCCAGTTACTGGGTTGTGGAGGTCAGATAGGTAGTCGCTCCATATAAAATACTAGTATTCGGCTGCATCCGGTTAGACTGGAAGCCGACCCCAACATAGTTGGGAAAAGACTAGGCAGATGAATGATACCTCATTTGTTAAAATCAATCAATCCAAAGCTTGTCCAGATGAGCGTTTGTCTACGCGCGGGTTAACTCGTTTATAGACAATCGGGCGATTCTGAGGTACTACTGAACTAGTGAGTGGCTCATAAAATTACATTCCGTCCACATCATAGAGGAAAGTAATATAATGTTCCACAAGCAGTAGCGCGTTATGCTACTCGCGCGGAAACATAACGTGAAATAAAATAAAAAACAATTCATAAGTGCGAGTCAACAAAAAAAAAAAAGCATAAAAAGGCAAGGCAAGGCATAAAAATTGCCTCAAGCTGTTACACTAAAATAAAAATAAAACTAAAACCCAACTACGACAAAAAGTAAACTAAAAAGATGTAAACAAGACAACACAGACAGACGAATTATAAATCCAAATTTCTATGTTTCAGGGTATTATGAATGATAACCAGTATGGTCCCTACGCCGATATAATAAAACAGTAAGCTTATCATTTCAAATTCTTCAAAATGTTATGTTAACTGAAGTATTGAAGTATGTTTTCATCAACCATTGAAAATGCTGCAAAGTAAAATAATTTATTTCAATTAGGCGCATAAAAGGCACCTTTGAGAATTAAAATTTAAAAAAAAAAAAACGCCCCCTTCCAAAGGGTAGTTGTGTAGTGTATGGAGAAGACTGGACAAGAAACTCCACACATCAATACAATATCAATATTTGTTTTAATTTCAGGTCTATAGGGTTGGAGTATGAGTTAAGATTAGAAAGAGAATTAAGACTAATGAACATCACATTTTCTGATGAAAGTGTTCTGCGGTCACGAGGTTATGACAAAACACCAGATTTTAAGTTAGATGTACCTATTGCTGTTGATGGATTCATTGTCAACTGGGTTGAAAGTAAAGCACTCTTTGGAGATGAAGAAAATCACTCAGGATATCTAAAAGAACAACTTCTATGCTATTGGAACAGATTTGGACCTGGGCTAGTCATATACTGGTTTGGTTACTTAGAAACCTTGGATTCCACTCCCGAAGTAAATAGCATGTTTATATTACGCACTAGTTTTCCAGAGAAAACAAGCATTACCCAGTATAAAATGGATATTTAATAAAGAACTTTGAAATGAAAACGTATTTAATTAATTTCAGACTTTGTTGAAAAGAAAATTAGTGTTCTGAGAATAATGCACTCATCTGCAAACTGAATTACCTACTAAATAGTGAGTGATTCTCTAAGGGTTCCGTTTTTCGGATTCCGTACCCAAAGGGTAAAAAAATCAAGTAATAAAAAGAATTAAAGTAATAAAAACTAAAACCCAACTACGACTTAAAAGGTATGAACAAGTGGTGTCTTGTTCATACCTAGACAGACAAATTAAAAATCCGGAGTCACATGTGCTAGGGCATAAATCGAACAGATTACGTGTGACTCCGGATTTTTAATTTGTCTGTCTGTGGTGTCTTGTTCATACCTTTTAAGTCGTAGTTGGGTTTTAGTTTTTATTACTTTAATTATTTTTTAAATTCTTTTGGGGTTATAATATATATTTTTTTGAAATGGGCTCATTAAGCCCTTTCATTTGATACCCAACATGGTACGATTAAACCATTTTTTTTTTTGAGTTCCTCACTTTATGTCCTCTAGAGGGCGCCATTTTTAATTTAATGTGACTTCACAGTGTCCGTTACGATTGCTCGGCCAAGTTACCCAAACAAAAAAAAACTTCGGCCAAAAAATTGTCGAAATTTGTCAAAATCGAAGGGAACAAACCAAACATTTGTCAAAGTAGAAATAAAAAAAATATAAGGGTTTTAAGTTGGCCGCGCGAACGTAACGTGGAGGATTGCGCGGCCATGGAGATCTCAGCAACTACTTGGGTTAGAGATGTAATTCATTTTGTCAATTGAAGACCGAATTTGTCAAAAATTGTCGAAAAAAGAATTATAAGCTCAAGATCAATATTTTACGAAATATTCACTTTGGAAGTTATGGCAGCGCAATCGTGCACTTGTTGTTTCTATAATGTTGATTCTTTCTTTAAAACTAGGACTTCACACAGTAAAACTGATACAAAAAGAAAGGTCTTAATTTGTCAAAGCTAACGAAAGCTATAAATACTACTAAAGTTTAGTTAAACAGACGAAATCAGTCCAAAACAAAAAGTACGTGGCCGCGCGGTCGAAACGTTACTTTTTACGCTGATATCTCATTATCTATAATTGCTAGGATTTCTGTGTGAACATCCATTTATTCGACAGATTAACCTCATTAGAATGGCATATCGTTTTACCCTCAGAACAGTCTTTAACGCGTGTAATCTCAAAAATAATGTTAGCTTATACAATGTTCGAGTAGGGTAACCATCATTTCGATTTGGGAATACCTCTGACAGGAGACTGTCAATTATATTGGACAACATCTAACTCAATTTGAAAAAGGAGAATGGGCGTTTCTGCGCTGGAACACGCTGGAACCAATGGAAAGATCTGATCAAGGAAAATATTATTTTCTTATTATGACGACTTCTCTTGATCGTAAGTACGAAAGGAGCTACAGAGCTTTAAATGTGGGTAATTCAATATTATTAGAATTCTGGTATTTTTTCAATTAATAAACTTCTAATGATTCGGTGCCTTGCAAACACCATCTTTCAAGCCTATAAGCGAATATTTTAAAACATTGGCCTCCAATAGATGCCGTTTTAGGAACAATGTTTTTAAGCTTCTCTCGATTGTTAGTATGAAAGAGTGTACTACGTGAGAGCGACAAACGGATGTGCGTATAACGCTTGTGCGACAAAACTGTACTGCGAATAACCCTAGTTCGAATTAACGCTAGTGCGAATAACTGGACCTCGACATCACGCTAGTGCGACTTTGATAACTGAAACTTTGTATTAATTATTATACCTAATAATGGACACACCCTCTAAACCGTTGGCACTGCCATTGGTGATTCGTAAAAAACCTTTTCAAAAGGTTTTATCTTTTTAATATAAAAAAAAACAAGAGAAAAACAAGATTTTTATCGCCTTTTATTGAGAAGCCGGAAGGTGGTTATAGGATAACCACCCTCCGGCTTCATCAACAGACCCTCAAGTGCCCTCAACACCACCTAGTGTCAGAGCATTTGTCAAGACAAATCTAATGAAACCAAACACATGAGCATCCGATTGAGCTGAAACTCGGCATACTTACATAACTACCGAGACATTTTGAAAAAATGATACCATGGAGCTGGTCTGATGATGGATCCAGAATTTGACCATAGGAACTCCTCAATAAAAAAAGATAGCACGATCGTGTTTAGACTCACGGTTACGTATTAACAAGTGCTTTGACACTAGATGGTACTCAGGGTCTCATGGTGGAGCCGGAAGGTGACCATGGGTAAATCTCAATAAAACAAGATAGCATCATCGTTGTTGGACTCATTCGTTATGTATCGACAAGTGCTATTACAGTAGGTGGTGTCCAGAGTCTGATGATGGATTCGGAAGTTGGCTATAGGAAGTCCTCAATCAAACAAGATAGCGCCATCGTGTTTGGACTCATTGGTTATGTATTGAATAGTACTTAGCCACTAGATGGTGTTCAGGGTCTGTTGATGGAGCCGGAAGGTGATCACATATAATTCTCAAATAATCCAGGTAGCCCCGTCGTGTTTTATTTCATTAGATTTGTCTTGACATTGCTCTTACACTAGGTGGTGTTGAGGGTCTCTTGATGAAGCCGGAAAGTGGTTATAAGAACTTCTCAACAAAACAAGATAGTACCATCGTGTTTGGACTCGCTGGTGTTTTCTTGACAAGGACTATTAGCCCTTGCACTGTTGCACTTGGGTAGTTTCAAACTACTGTAATACTTACTGCATCAACGTAATGTCGAGTTAAAATACGTTCTGTCATACAATCGTTTGTCGCACTACCGTGATGTCGCACTATTATCGCACAATCGTTTGTCGCAATAGCGTGATGTCGAGGTTCAGTTATTCGCCCAAGCGTACATTCGAACTATGGTTATTCGCAGTACAGTTTTGTCGCACAAGCGTTATACGCACATCCGTTGAAATTTCATTGTTGCACTGCAAAACAGTTTTTAGGGTTCCATACCAAAAGGGTAAATCGGGACCCTGTTAGGCTCGTGTCTCCGGCTCTGTCTGAGTTGACCTGAATTGACCTGACTTGACCTGGCTGGTTAATACAAATGGATGGCTTTTAAAGATCTTAAAATTAAATCAACAGAAGATCTACGGGGAATGTCTGTAAAAGTCTGTAGATCTATCATCGAAACCATTGCGCCCTATTTAGCTTTCATATTTAACACCAGTGTAGACCAAGGAGTCTTTCCGGATCTCATGAAACACAGTAAAGTAGTTCCTTTGTTCAAATCCGGTGATAATAAGGAACCCAACAATTAAAGGCCTGTGTCAATTCTGCCAGTTCTCAGTAAGGTGTTTGAAAAGTTGATGCTCAATCAAATGTTACGTCACTTTAATAAAAATTCCATCTTTCATGAACATCAGTACGGTTTCACCAAAGGGCGTTGTACCACTGACGCCGGTGTCACCCTAATAAAGAACATTTTTAACGCCTGGGAGGAAGCACAGGATGCCATTGGAATCTTTTGCGACCTCTCGAAGGCGTTCGATTGCGTCGACCATGATACACTTCTGTTGAAACTAGAGCACTATGGGGTTAGGAATACAGCTCTTGATTTACTAAGATCATATCTGAAAGAAAGAAAAGTTAAAGTTCAAGTAAACGGCGTAAACTCATTGGGGTCTGAAATGGCAATGGGCGTTCCTCAAGGCTCGATATTAGGTCCATTCCTCTTTTTAGTTTATATTAATGATTTACCCCAATTACTTCTAAATCAACCGAAGATGGTGTTATTTGCAGATGACACATCATTGATTTTTAAAATAAATCGACGGTCACAAAATCTTGACGACGTGAATAGCTCTATTCTTCAGGTACAAGATTGGTTTACGGTAAATAATTTGGTACTAAATGAAAAAAAAAACCAAAGCATTCGATTTAAATTACCTAATGTTAGAAGTAGCGAATGTGACATCATATTGAATGGAGAAAAACTGGAGTTTATTAATCAAACAGTTTTCTTGGAAATCACGCTAGACGAGAAATTACAGTGGGGACCTCATATAAAATCTCTTGCGGGGCGGTTAAGCTCGGCCGCTTATGCTGATAGAAAGATAAGACAGTTAACAGATGTAGAAACCGCGCGTTTGGTCTATTTCAGTTACTTCCACAGCATTATGTCGTATGGCATTTTACTGTGGGGTCGGGCTGCTGACATTGAATCCATTTTTATTTTGCAAAAAAGAGCTGTCAGAGCCATTTATAATCTATGTCACCGCGAATCTCTCAGGGAACTATTTAAAAAGATTAATATCATGACGGTACCTTGCCAATTCATTTATGAGAATATTATGTATGTTTAAAAAATACTCTGGCAAAATAAATAAAATTGGACTACGTACTATATTTATGGATTTACTGGACTTAGTTACTGACATTATGCAAAACGTTGACATACATCACAATGTGAATAACATTGATAAAACGGAAGACCAGGTTTTTCTTGACTAAACATCTATACATTATGCACCAAAACATTGCAGGCCTGCTAGCTAAATGTGATACTCTTGCAGTCTGTCTCAATGAATTAATTGATAGTAACATAGGCGTGGATGTCTTATGCATTACGGAGCACTTTATGATGGAAACTTATGAAAAACACCTGAATTTAAAAAATTACTGCCTAGCAGCCTATTTCAGTCGGAAAGAAACCAAAAGAGGTGGGGCATGCATTTTAGTAAAGTCCGGTCATCAGTGGAGACAGCTGCCAAAAATAGCAAAATTATCTACAAGTGGTGTCTTTGAATGTTGCGCCATTGAACTAATGACCCACAAAATCGTATGTGTTTGCATTTATAGAGTACCAAACCAAATGCAAATAATTTCAATGAATGTATTAGTAAATTAGAACGGATATTACATATTTTGCTGAAAAATGATTGTAAAAATATTGTTTTGGCGGGAGATTTTAATATAGATGTACTTAAAAGAAATAATCAATCAATAGAATTCGAGAATATGTTATTAAGCTTTAACTTGAAACTAGCGATTTATCAACCGACTCGTCTTCAGAGCAAAACATGCATTGACAATTTTGCGCATAACTTCAACAGAATCTGTAAGGCTTCAGTATTGGAGTTAGCGTTGTCGGATCACACAGCTCAGTTACTGAAATGCCCAATTAGCACACTATGTACTTTTAAGCGGTGGAGTAGGAGCAGACCTGACTATCATAACGATAACATTAATAAATTTAAGGCTTATTTGCGGACCCTGACGTTTTTCAGAAGTGTATGCAACACATGACCCCAAATCGTTGAGAGAACGAGAAAAGAAAGCGACAGGCCTGCCACATTGAGATAGGGTGCCAGCGATAGCGTATTCAGAAGCGTCAGTTTCTACGGTAAGTAAATCAGAATCATTTATGGCTACTAACGCGGCTTTGGCGATTTTAGATTTCAATTGTTGAAAGCATTCAGTTGATTCTTTGTTTAGCGGAATGTTTGCACGAATTAGCGATTGTATTTTTCAGGAGAAGTTCGGTATCCACTTCGAGTAGTGTGCAAACATACCTAGAGTTCGTTTAAGACTGCCGCTGTCGTTTGGCAATGGTAGATCTAAAAGAGGTTTAAGTCGATTCACATCAGGTTTTATAATATTATTGTGAATGGTATACCCGAGTAAGTTTATTTCTTCAGAACTAAATATAATTTTTGTTCATTTAAAGTCAAATTGTATTTAGTAACTGCATCCATAAACCGTTTCAGATTTATATCATGAACTTCTTTTGTTTTGCCACAGACGGTGACGTCATCAAGGTAAGAGAATGTGCCATGTAGCTTTTCAGTTTCTATGATAAAAGACAAAGTTCTCTGAAAGGCAGCTACGCCATTGGTTACACCGAACGGTATTCGAGTAAATTGATATAAATTTCCGCATGCTTCAAAAGCCGTCATAGGTTTTTCTATCGTTAAGATTGGCACTTGATGATATGCGGATTTTAAGTCTATTTGACTGAAAAAGTTGTACTTTGAGACTTTGGATATAATGGATTCTATTTTCGGCAAAGGAAAGGCATCCAATTCAGTGTACCGGTTTATAGTACGAGAGTAATCTATTACCATTCGTCTACGGTGACTTATACCTCCCGTTACTAAAACCTGGGCCCTCCATGGTGACATGCTCGGTTCGATTATGCCGTTCGCTAATAACTTAGATACTTCCTCTTTAATAAATCGTTCATCTTCTTCTGAGTATGACCTGGACTTAATAGCAATCGGCCTTATATCAAGTGAGAGGTTAGAAAAGACAGAGACCGGAGGCACATATGCTTGCATAACGTTGCATATATGTAAAGGTTCTCTTTCACCTCCGAATTGGAATTCTAGCTACTGATGATGTTTCAGGAGATCATGGCCAATGATTACATCAGCACACAGGTTCTGCACGATGAGGAGAGGATGTTGTTTGTAAGTATGATTGTTAAGTTTAATAGTCGCTTGACATAATCCATTGACGAATGATACATGATTAAGTGAAGCCAAAGAAACGGTTTGATTAATGTTCTTCCTTTTGAGTTTCATTATTCTCGATAAAGTCTCGTCGATAAAACTTACAGAACTTCCCGTGTCAATCAGTGCTTCAGCACGAGTTTTATTCAATAATATAGGTGTAGTTGCTTTCCGTAGACTGGACGGAGATGCAGCCGAATATGAAATACAAGCGTAGCTTTCATCATTGTTGACCGCTGCGTTCGCGACTGGTTTCGAAGATCGACATACAAATGCCAAGTGCCCTTTTTTTGAACAAAGTTGACATATAGAGTTAAATGCAGGGCATTTGATGCGTTTATGTAGAGTTTGTAGAGTATTAGATCCACAAAAGAAGCAGCGTCTTCTCCCTTGTGTCGTGGCCGCTAAGTTTGAGCTTTGGCTTGGTTCAGAAGGTTGGATATGATTATTGGATGTTATAGCATTAAGTTGTGATGGATCATGCGTGTTTACAAATGCGAGACTATGTTTCTCAGCCGAATCAATTGCAATAGCTTGTCGAAAAGCGTCATCTAGGCTTAGTACCGTATTTTCTAGCAGTCTTTGGCGTATCTTTTGCGAAGAAATTCCTGATATGAACGCTTCACGTATGTACTCTTGCTTATACTCATTAGCAGTTACGCTTTTAAACGTACAATCTTGCGCGAGTAGTTTCAAAGCTTGGATATATTTGGATATCGATTCATCTGATTGCTGTTTGCGAGATGACAAAACATGGCATGAATGTGTGAATATGGCCGTGTAATAGCATTGTCAAATGTATCGCATTCGTTAATAAATAGGAAAATCGTAGGAGAAAGATGATTCGTCAATAGTTTCAGTTTCATAGAATCAGAAATACTAGAATTCTCTTCAATTATAAAATTAGAGAAAGTTGTATACCAATGCCTCCATTTTGAATCAGCCGCCACCGTTCCGGGTTCGATATCGAAGGGCTATTGCGTATCTCTGTTGACAGTTCATAGTGATGATCACTTGGCAAAGTGTCTATCGATTAGCTGTAAAACAGTTAGTTTCGTATTGGCTATCTTCAGTGACTAACTAGGATGACGTCATAAGCACTCACTATCGCTGATAGTCACCGTAACACATTTTGACAGATGTTAATGTTTCGATACTTACAAAATTGCGATTGCCTAAGCTTAGTGGACATCAAATTGATAATCATTTAGGTAGTCGTGACTTTCGTGAAAGACACTACTCAAAGGTAGTGTTTTAGAGATTCTAGTGATTATCACCGAAGCCGGTATTAATCGAAGCGTGTAAACATTACGTCTTTTGTTGTTATATTGTGATTCTTGATCGTGGCAGAAGTATGGCACGTCTATTATTGCTGCGATTTACTAAAGAAGAGCGAAAACAAAGTATAGTCTGCGAATTGAGAGACGCCACCTTGCGGGACGTTAGGAACTCATTGCAGTTGCCAAAGAGAGTGCTATTGATAGTTGCTCACAATAATCTAAAACTCTTATTTTCTTGTATGTTACCTATTTTTTATTATTTTATTTATTTAACCATTTATGCACACATATAAATACAGACAAGAAGAAAGGAACAGAAAAATTCGTACAAAGGATTGCCTTTGCTTATTTCTAAAGAAATCTCTTCCAGCTTACCTGCATACCTGTGTTATGTGAATAAAGTACAAAAATATGGGATGCTAGAGAAAAATAATTACCTATGTAATTTATAAACAGCAGGTACTCGTGTGTGTAGGTAATATTGGTCATAATTATGTAAAATGATTTTTCTTGTAAGTACCTTGGTACCTTAAAGTATTTTTTTGCGTATCCGGTTTTGTATCATTTTTAGACATTAGAGTAGCAGAATAAATTGAACGAAAAGACCATTAGGAATCTTGGCTTTATTCTGCTCAGTAACAGACAGAGAAATAATGACAAGACGTCAAGTGACCATAAATAATTACATAGACACACTACAAGTTCCGTATCCAAAGGGTGCCAACCAAACCCTCAGAGATGTCCGCTTTTTGTAGGGACGTTGGTTTTTATTCCGAGAAAAATCTAACCAACATCAAACTACACCTATATAAAAGCGACAGAAATATGGAACAAGGAATCACTGAAATAATATTTTAATTTACCTCAGTTTAAGAGAAAAATTATAAACTAAGTTAGTACACACGGCTACACATCAAGCTATACATTTCCATTTTTTAGTTTATACTGATCTCGCATTGTATAGGATTTCCGTACAATGCGAGGTCAGCTTATACTGGAAATGTATAGCTTGATGTGTAGCCGTGTGTACATATATTTTATTTGTTGCTGGAAACCCTTAGTGGAAACCCAAATAAAACCTCCCACACACTTTGACAATGCCTATTTGATTACTCATTAAGTTGACAGCAGTGTTGTTATTGATACGGCAATTACCGTAGGTAGTATACGGTAATCCACGTTTATTTCACAGAAAATACGGTATACGGCAGGGCTTTCAATGCCGTATAAAAAAATACGGCAATTTATTGTAAGTGAAACGAAACTTACCACTCCCGGGAAATCCGGACTCGCGACTAAAAACAGAGTTCTTATCGCCGCCGTATCGCGCCATCTCTTTCGCCTCAGTTAAAAATGAATGAGACAACATACTGAACTAAAGTAGATTATTAGTAGTAATTATTTAATTAGAGTCTGGCTAACGAAAGTTGATCATGAAAATATGAGCGAAATTTAAAAAAAAACAAGACTGTTTGTCCCTAAACATAGTGCGATAACACGTTGATAATTGAAGTTTAATTTCATTTACTTAAAATAAAATTTCAAGTAATAACACGTGTTATCGCACTATGTACAGGTATAAACAGTCTTGACTTTTTTAATTTTCGCGCGTTTTCATGATCAACTTTCGTTGGCCAGACTATACGAGTCGAATTACGAATAGCTATTTAAACACACTAGTTATATAATATATGAATCTGAAGTGATAGAAACGATAAGAAACCTTTATGGGGAAGAAACAAATGACGAATAAATATTTTAAAATTTTATACGGCATTTTAGTATTTTATCTCTTATAATACGGCAAATCAGAATGTGACATACGGCAGCCTAGATCTTTACGATAACAACACTGGTTGACAGACAGTGAGACAGGCGTCATCTGTCTGATCCGTCAACGCAACGGTAACAGGATTCTAAAAATCTTTTGAAATAAATACTTCCATAAATGGTTTGATATCTTAAGGATGATTTTAAAATTGCAGGAGCCATTTGAAACCATTTCCATCCCGTTTTGACTAACCGTCCTAAATTCCTGATGCCAAAACTATACTGGAAAGAGCTAATCAGAGAATGAACATGCCAAATTATTTAGTGGACCATGTGATTGGGCATCAGCTTACTAGACGCCGAGCCAGTTCCGTCAATGCTCTTATTTGAGCATTTATCTGGACGGAACATATCTTAAAAGACGTTTCGACAGTCGGAAGGTTAGGCATTTATCAAACTAAACAGGCTCGCTCTTATTATGGGGAACATTTCCGGCCGAATGGTACTTTTACTGTACCTAGAAGTTAGTGAAGATACCAGGCATTTCGTCATCACATGAGACAGCTTTGATCACAGGACTCACGTCACTATACTAATAGAGTGTATTACATTATTGTCTGGTATCTTGGATGGGCCGGCATCAAAATGATAGATTTCCACCTGCTCAGTTACTGGACAGTATTTTAAAAAGAGAAAACATTGAAAATGAAGAAAATCAATAAATCATTATTAAAACTAAAAAAAAAGTTTTATTTCATTAAAAAACTGCACTTGCGTTCAAAGCATGTTAGGTATTCAGTTTTTGAATAACATAATTGTCGAAAGGCTTTTCATCCACTTCCGATCTCGATTCTAAGTCATAAAACAGGAATTCTCCTTCGTAATTAAAAAAATGTTCTTGATCAGATTATCATTTTACTCCTGCTAAGCCTGTGGATTCTGCTGAAACATGCACTTCTTGCACAAAGATTCCTAGTAGCTATAATCAAAAGAATTCTGCATTTTTGACTGAAAATATCCCATTTCATCTTATTTCATAATATGGTACATACATATAGTAAATAACCTGATTAGAATTTTTGTTTGCATTGTCGTATTCTAGCCGGCGCGCGCCAGACATAGTCACATATTTGATCAAACATATTTGATAGACTTTGCACACACATATGAACACCTGTTTGCAGAGACCGGCCAGACATAGTCATATATTTGATCAAACACTGATAGACTTTGCTCACACATTTCACCACAGGCTAGGGGTGAGGCGTATATATATCGTAAGACGTATGTACCAGATAAAAATAACAGATATTAAAAAATAACAACTATCAATTTGTTCCTAACAATATAAAATACCCGTTACTAATTAATTAATAACAGACTCTCAAGACTGTTACCGCGGCTGTTACTGTTAAACATTATAACAATCCCCACACAAACTGTTACCACGGCTGTTACATACACACTGACGCAAAGGAAGGAATATAGCAAGGTTTCTCTCTCTTTCTCATTAAAGAATGGAAGATATTCAACTGAGATTTAAATACGTATTTATCGTCCGTACAAAAATAACAGATATTTGGAACTATTTTTTTTTTTAACAGTAACAGTGATACTGATAACAGATATCGTGTTTAACCTGTTACAAAGAGTATTAAACCACTTGAGAACTGATAGACCGATTTCGTCTAGGCACACGACTCACCACTGCGGGCCGGGGGACGAAGACATTACAGTATTACAGCGGTTGTGATTGGCCGATGCAACAATGTCAGGACGAAAGTCCCAAACATAGTGAAGCACAAGTCAGTTTTGCAACAATAATATCGATATCGATAAAATAAACGTCGATTCGACGATTTCCTAATTGAACAATAATTAAATTGAATTTCACTTATAAGAATTTATTGTTCTATCCGAAAGGAAATGACATTGCTCTTACTTATTTTTAATCTGCTGTGAAATGCCTTGAACAAACAACGCTATATTTATTTGGAATAAAATTTTCTCTGTGAACTGCATTAATCCACTTTTCCTAAGGTTACGGAATATTTTGAAATCTAAAATGTAAACATTAAGTAATGTTACTCTATTACCTTAACATCGTAATTTTTATCGTCAATAATATAGTTGCTTTATTATGAAGTTATCACAACACAACAGTATAAGTGCAAATAGAAAGGGACAGACGTATCGCAATACCCTAGTGAGAGAAAGGGACTTTTCAAAAAGACATCAACGCGGTGTACTTTTTTTGTGCCCCTTTACCCCTTTATCTTGAGCCCTGCAATAAATTCAAAATATTATTAAATTACAAATATGTTTTACTTACCGATGAAAATTAATGCTATCTTTTTTATAGTTGGATGTTCTAGACGATTTTCCACACCAATTAACGGAACAATAACTCATACTTGTTTAGTATTATGTTTTTTAAGATCAAAATAACTGCGTGTGCAGAGTTCAAAGCACTGCACACTGGTCAAAACTAAAACGGTGGTAAACGTGCGTAATTAAAGTATACCGCGGTCTTTAAGGGGGATGCGTCAAGGTAGCCCGCGAAATACAAATTTTCTTACGTTTTTTGCAATTTGTAGGTCAGTGTCAGGTTGTATATTGATCTATATATTATTTGCGGCCGTAACAAATATGGGTTTACAGAATTATAAACATTAGAATCAGCAGTACAACTCTTTAAGTTCATGGAAGTGCCAAATGTCACGATTTCATGAAATAGTCATTAAATGCACTTACATGAACGTAGATAGTTGTATTTGATGGCACTGAGATATTAGTTTAGTGAAAATGCTATTCTGAATTTGACGTTTTAACCTAAAATTTGGTTCTATATCTAAAATCTTCTTACTTAATCTGACTATTTTTAATCCCGATTAAAAATGTGTGGAATAAAATTAGATGTCATGAACTAAAATTCAAACCAGCACATCGACTTCAGTTGCAAATGAGTACTGTATCTTATTTTATTTTCTTTTGCTCTAAAATAGTGTGTCCTATCGCAAAAATAATGAAAATTTGGACCCACTTTGCAACCCATAAACCCCTAATGCTCTACATGTTAGTAATTTTTTTTTTTTTTTTTTTCGTCCTAAAAATTAAAAATTCCATACAAAATACGTCAGGATGGCCAGATTGCGCGCATCTCCGGCTCAAAATCACAGGGTAGGGCAAACAAGTAGGTACCAAGTGGAGTCGCGATTGTCACACATTTGAACTTTAAACGCTTTGATGTGCGCTCGAAAAACCGACTCCGAATGGAAAAGTTGAAATATGTGATCAAACTTTCATGAAATACCCAAACACCCCTGCCACACATGTGTTCATACATGTGATCAAACATGTGATCAAATATTGTTGCTATGTCTGGCGCCGGCATTCAACAAAATACTGATTGACTGTAATGACAGTACCATGTGTCAATTTTGAAAAGTTTGTTATAATTTCTGGGGTGTGTTCACTTTATTATCCTTTACTAGAAAAGTTTGTTCGTTTTATGAGTAAATTAACACTAAATTAAAAACGATTTTTCTCAAAATTCGTAATCCTTAAAAATGCATGATACAGTTAGAGCTACTGCTTTTTGGGATGTCTTTCCAAATATATTTAACTTATCCTGGTTAGAATTATTGAATAATAAAAAACCATTTTTGGTTCTGTAAAACAAAACTGTATTTTCTTACTACTACTACTACGCCAAATATGGTTGGCAATACTACTATTACAATTACAACAAAGTTGGCAGTATTTTGATATTTTGTTAGGGTTCCGGAGTCAATATAGTTTCGCCATGTCCGTCTGTCTGTCTGTTTACTCGAGTCTAAGATTTGGCAGAATCGGTAATTTTATGATGGTTACACTGTTGTCATTATCAATTTGTCACTACTAATGTCACTTGTCGACGTCAGACTTGATGACTGACCTTGTGCATTGCATATATTATAATCTAAAATTTTGCGTTACCTGATCTGACTGCTGTATTTAAATCAAATACACGAAATTTTACCAACTTACAATGGTTGTAGGAGCATTTCCAATTGCAAAACTAGGCGCTTTGTTGGTAAAGCAGATAAGTAAACCCATCGCAAATGCTTGCAAAGAACGAGCTAAACATCATCCGTTTTTCAGGACCTATGTCTGTATGCCTCCTGCCCAATGTAAGTGTTAATATTGTTTACCTACGCCAAAGTAATTCTATCATTTAATGACTGGAATGCAGCTGTGCCTGACTAAAATAGGATTCTCTATCTCTTCCTGGCGATGTCGTAACAGATGAAAAAGTTTAAATGAAAAATCATCATCGTTACACTCTACCACAAAACTTGTTTATTCAATAGTTAATCAGACGAAAATTTAAAACTAAGGTATATTTTTTCAGTCTATAATTGGTGTGAAGTGAAAGCTAAAATGTGGATTTTAAATTTGGGTAGACCAGTAAACATACCCGTTCTCAGTCAAGAAATGGCGATAGAGCTAGGAGCAAATCTTCTTGGCGAGTCATTGATATTCACCATAGGAGCGGCCATATTATTGTTTGAATATAACAGGTAAGCCTAGCTAGTTTTAAAATTTTAGCTTACAAAATATTAAATATGTTTAAGTATATTTGAACAAGAAACTGATGGTCTGAGATAAAATTTTAACTAGTTTGAATCCATATTATTTGGCTATAATTGGTAGTTATAAATTTGGATGTTATAAATGTTTATTAATTGCTGTCTGTAAGGTGTTGAAGTTCTTGTTATATGTATCTTTTATATATTAGTTAATAAATATATGTGAACAATGGGTCGGAATTATTAATCTTCATTATTTCAGGCTTGCACGACTCCAACATAGTTGGGAAAATACTAGGCAGATGACGATAGTTCTGGCTTGCACTATTTCTTTTATGTTCTCGGTCCACTGCAACCATATCAAGGTGTTTTTTTTTTTTTTTTCAGACAAAGTAAAAAGGAAAATGCCAAGGAAGCTAAGAAGGAAGAGGAAATGAAGCACATTTCTGATACCATAACTGATCTGTACTTCACTGTTCAGGCACAACAAACCCAGCTGAGAGAAATGGAGAGGATTATTTATTCAATAAGTACGTATTTTGTTTGCAGTTGTTGGTATTATAATTACCTTATAATAATGCTCTACTGGTAAAAAAGTTATCCATTTACATAAATTAATTACTTTCAGGTGGAGAGAAACCAACAATTCCACCGCCTGTGTTGAAGGAGCCCCCTGTGCTGATAACTCCTCAAACACCACAACCTCCAACTCCAGAAGCACCAAAGCCTCAAAAACTCAGTCATCAGGACACTTATCATGATAGTGTTATTGTGACTGCTACCCCTTATCCTAACAAAGGATTGATTTTGCAGTCTCTTAACTATATCCAGATGGATGCCTTCAGTTCCCTGTTTCCCAACAACAATAATAATAATGATGTACTTCAGGAAACAAATATATCTACAGAAGAAAAAAAAGCATTTAATCCCAAAAGGGAACCCGCCATACTCTCGTCAGCTTTGTATAATATAGAAAATAATTTTAGAAGTTTGTTTTGAAGCCTGTGATAAATGTATAATATAATGTTGCTGCTTTGCAGCATAAAAAAGTGGATTTAATTAGTAATGTTGTTACCAGTTTTTGATGAGTTTTTATTTGTATTATTTATTTGCTGAATCATACAGTAAAGTAACTAGAAAAAGATGACAATATTGTAAATGATACTCCTAGTATTGTGTTAAAAAATAATTCAGCTTGTACTTGAGACATGTAATAGATTGCACCACAAAAATACTGTGATGGTACTGTTTATTATACGAGTTAATATAAGAACTCGAATCTGTATAGTTTTTTTTACAACCTTGTCTGTATATTTATGTAGAATATGCTTTACATAGGTGTTTCCGAAATTGTATTTGTTCAATGTTCATCTTTCTTTTTATTGTTTAGGATTAAGTAAAGTCCAGAGCCTGGATTTGTGCCCAGTTATTGACAATAGGCTCGCCCCCTATTACATGGGACTTCAACATAATTGGCGTAATGTGGGTGTACTGTAGGTACACCTCTGCCCAACCCTTTCAGGAATACAGGCGTAATGTTATGTTATGATTATGTAAGTAGGCATCAAGGAATAAATAAGCACAGCTTAATGTTATATATTTTATTATTCTAACCACTCTTTCATATAAGTACAATCTTGTGGTGTAATAAGTCCAGTAGAAGCACATTTATGGATGAGTGGACAGACTCCACATGGCACTTGTACTAGCCCTGGTGCAGGTATAAGAGGATCTATAGCACGATACACTTTACTCCCATCAGGGTACACACTGCTCTCTGCCTTACCATCATAGACCAAAGTATTCAGTATTGTGATTACATCTTCTACATCAAGTTCAACCTGAAACAAACACATTGTTAAAGCTTTATTTAATTCAAGCTGTGTAATATACAAGTCACACAGTCAGCAAAGTAATATACATTTTATAATGTTAAAAAAAACCGCCCAAGTGCGAGTCAGACTCGCGCACGAAGGGTTCCGTACCATTATCTATAAAAACGGCAAAAAAACACGTTTGTTGTATGGGAGCCCACTTAAATATTTGTTTTATTTTAATTTAATTATTTATTTTTAAAGTGACTATGTAACTATTCCCCTAGAACGGCTCGTCACCGCAGGAGTAGTAGACGACATTCAATGTCAGATCATTAGCAAATGAAGCAAGAGTAGTCGAATTGGAATACGCGATATCGCAAATTAATTGGGACATTATCGGTATAGCTGAAGGGAGAAGACAAGGTTATAAAATTGAAGACAGAGGGAGATATCTTATTTATTACTATGGGGAAACAAAAGGAGAGAAAGGTGTTGGATTCCTAGTAAAAAAACAATACAATACAGAAGTACAAGATTTCATCGCGATATCCGAGAGAGCTGCTGTGTTACAAGTAAATATACATGGAAAGAAGTTCTCCATAATCCAAGCATATGCACCTACTAAAAGAGCCACTAAAGAAGATATAGAAAACAAAGCAATGAATATATGCACAAGGAATATAATATTCTTGGGAGACATGAACGCAAAAATAGGATACCCCAAAGAAAATGAAGAATTAGTAATGGGAAGGTATGGCTACGGGATAACGAACGATAGAGAAGAAATGTTCATAACATTCTGTCTTCCATACAACTTAAAAATTTCAAATACAATTTTCAAAAAATCAAATAAGCTTCGGTGGACCTGGAGAACACCTGATGGAAAATCAAAGAATGAAATCGACTTTATAGCTGCAAATGTCACAAAAAATATACAAAACGTAAATGTGATCAGTAAATTGCAACACCCTAGCGACCATATATAGGAACCACAGTCACACACACAAGAAAGACCTAATGTCAATAGCTACACAGTTTTATAAGAACCTCTACACATGTGCAAATAAAAATCATGAGACACCAATATCTGAAAATTATAAACCAGCCCAAGAAGCAGTACCACCTTTTTTAGAAAGCGAGATAGAGATGTTTATCATTAAACTAAAAACAAGAAAGAGCCCAGGACCTGACGGAGTGACAAACGAAATGATAAAAGCTGCGAAAGAGAAACTAATAACACCACTCACTAAGCTCTTTAACGGTATTTTAATAACAAAAGAGCTACCAGAAACATGGACATGCTCGGAAATAGTTCTACTGTATAAAAAGGGAGACCCCAAACTGATATCTAATTACAGGCCCATCAGTCTTATATCCTGTCTCTATCTACTAATACGTGTAACAAAGAAGATTGACGAGAACCAGCCTGTAGAGCAAGCGGGATTTATGAAAAACTTCTCTACCAATGACCACATACACACACTGAAAATATTAATCGAACGGTTCACGGAATATAACCTCCCCTTATACGTTGCTTTTATAGATTACTCGAAAGCTATCGAATCAATTTCACATTACTCTATATGGCGAGCTTTAAACCAGCAAGGACTAGACCATGATTACATAGAACTTATCAAAGCAATTTACTCGAAAAGCATAACAAGAGTACGCCTAGACTCAAGAGGACCAACATTTCAAGTCGACAGGGGGGTAAAGCAAGGCGAAAACTCTTCATCGCAGTCCTAGAATCCATATTCCGAAACCTTGATTGGAGTGATATGGGAATAAAAATCAATGGCAAGTACCTCTCACACCTTAGGTTTGCGGATGACATAGTACTACTGTGGGAAGACCCATGCAAACTGAATCACATGATAGAGTCCCTTAGTCATCACAGCCAGACTGTAGGGCTACAAATCAAGTGGGAAAAAACAAAAACAACGACTAACCGTGAAGAAATCCTATATCCGTACAGTCTCAAGTTATAGAATATGTCGCAGACTATACTTACCTTGGACATCTAATTTCAATGAAATCTTGTACAGAAAAGGAAATCAATCGCAGAGTGAAGAATACGTGGAACAAATACTGGGCTATGAAGGAAATTTTCAAAAGTCCTATACCTACAAAATTAAAAACAAAAGCGATGAACATCTGCCTAACACCGGTTCTTACCTACGCATGCCAGACCTGGTCCCTCAAAAAAACACACTTAAACAAAATAAGAACCTGTCAAAGAGGAATAGAACGGAGTTACATGAACATCAAACTGAAAGATAGAGTCGAAAGTTCACTGATAAGAGATGCGGTCAAACAGGTCCTGACACTGAAATGGAAATGGTCAGGTCATATTCAGAGAGCTACGGATGAAAGATGGTCACAAATAATAACAAATTGGTATCCAGTATACAAAAAGAGAAGGAAGGGCAGACCAGTTAAAAGATGGAGTGACGACATCGTACAAGTAGCCGGAAACTTATGGCCAAGACGGGCAAAGGATAGAGCCATCTGGAACGGTCTGGAGGAGGCTTTTACCGCAAGCCCTTACAACCAGAGGCGTATTTTAAGATTCGGGGCCCTGGGCCTGAAAGGTTTGCCGCCCCATAAATTAAAGGAAAAAAGAGCAACGAAACTAGTCCCGAGTCGCGATGGAGTCGGACCGACCGACACGCCGCCGGTTAGTAAGGGCCGAGTCACACCGGAATGGCAGCGGCCGGCAGCGGCCCCCGGCGTCGTCGCTGGCGGCCTCGCGCGACCTCCACACCCCACGCGCCTAGTCTCCTCTTGACTAGTTTAGTTTCTACATTCGGCACGCGGCCACCCGCGGTGCCGCGAGCGGCCTCGCGTCTCCGCTGGCAGCTGCGGGCAGAACCACTGACAAGAGGCGCGTGGCTGCTCGCGTCACCGCGGGTGAACTCGCGACTTTTTCAAGCTTTTCAAGCGATACTGGTCTTTTCAGTATGTAGATAAAGTTTAAAATTATTTCACACTGAAAGTGCTTGCCTCGTCGCTGCCAGCCGCTACCATTCCGGTGTGAGTCGACCTATATACGATAGTCCCGCGTCTTGATGTTTTTCAAATTTACAATCAAATGAGTTTTAATTTTTAGGGTAAATACACCCCTGCTTACGAGCCATACCTTTTAAGTTCTGTCGTTTCCATATTTCCCGGCAATTTTAAATTTGGAACTGTTCTATATTCGAATGTGTTTAAATTTGGAATCTCAAAACAGTTGAAAGTATTAGGATTAATGCTATTGTTTAGTCACAGCATCGATTGGAATCTGTGAGGTTACGTACGAAAATGGTTCTTTCTAAGGAAAATGTTCGTGCAATAATTTTCTACAACTTTAGAAGAGGCCTGACACGGCTTCAGTGTTTTGAAGAGCTAACATCTGTGTTCAGTGATGAAGCCCCATGTCTGTGAACTGTCGAACGCTGGTATTTAGAATTCCAGCGTGGACATACTAGTGTTAGTGACAAATCTCGCGAAGGACGCCCAAAATCCGCCTTCATTGAAGATAACATCATTGCTGTGAGACAACTAATTCTCGAAGATCGTCATGTGACGTATCGAGAGATAGAGGCTCTATTAGGCATCTCAGGGACAACCATTCAGAAGATCTTGCATGAAGCGCTTGGTGTGAGAAAGCTAGTTTACCGTTGGATACCGCATCTGCTTTCGGACGATCACAAGGCGGCCCGCGTCAGATGGTGTAAGAAAACTCTGCAAAGGTTCAACCGAGGACAGTCAAATCCCGTCTACGATATCATCAGTGGTGACGAATCTTGGATCTATGCCGACGATCCTGATTCCAAACAACAATCTACAATCTGGGTCTTTCAAGACGAGCCAAAGCCGACTAAAGTTGTCCGTTCTCGACGCACTTCAAAGAAGATGGTGGCCACGTTCGTTGGAAAAACCGGTCATGTTGCGACTATTGCACTTGAAGATCGTAGAACGGTTAACGCAGAGTGGTATACCACAGTTTGTTTACCACAAGTCATTGCCGAACTTCGAAATTCTAACTCAAAGCAACGCATCATCCTGCACCACGACAACGCAAGCTCACACAGCGCTCGTCAAACGATTGAGTATTTGAAGCAGGAAAAAGTAGAAATTCTTGACCATCCTCCATACAGTCCTGACCCTAACGATTTCTTTACATTTCCTAAAATTAAGAAAAGTCTTCGTGGTCAAAGGTTCCAGTCCGTTGAAGAAGCAGTCGACGCTTTCAAGTCAGCCATTTTAAACACCCCACTTTAGAGTGGAATAAATTTTATAATAACTGGTTTGAGCGAATGGAAAAGTGTATGTCTACGTGGTGAATACTTTGAAAAACAATAAAAAGTACTATAAGGTTCTAGTTGTTTTTTTCTTCAAACGACAAAACTTAAAAGGCATGCCTCGTACAACTAACAATACTAACCTTATTTAAGTACAAAACTAACATTACTAACAAATAAATGAATAAGTACACAACAAAAAAACAGTAGATAACCTGATAAGCACCACATGTAAGGTATAAAATAAAGCTAATAAATAAATGTAACTAAATATTCTGTGAATATTTCAAGCGTCTACCTGTTGTCGTTTTCAATATCGAGCAAAAAGGAGTAAAAAGCCTGGTGACAGACGGACAGACAGACAGCGGAGCCTTAGTAATGGTATCCCGTTTAACCATTTGGGTATGGAACCCTAAAAAATATTGGCGAGTGACAGTGAACAGTAGAAACACACAATTTTTAATAGAATGCAAGGCATGCTATTACAGCTTTTGTTACCACAGACATGTATAGTGGCCTACTGTATAGGGATGGTATTAATAGGTTGGGCAATTTTCAAACACATTTCATTCTGCAAATTCTCATTGCGCAACATGTTACCTTTTAAAACTGTTCAACAAAAACTATGAATGCAAGAAAAATTTATATTTATATCTATTCTAACAAGTTGCCAACCAACAACAGTTGTTTTGTGGTGCAATCGTAGTCACTGGCTTTTTATGTAAGTATTGTTCCTTGGTATGCCTTCTTTGACTATTTCGTTTCAAGGTAGTGGTAGTACAATGTACGTAATGCAGCAAACATATCAAACAAATCTTTGCTGCACAGATGTTAAACGGTCTGCTTACAGAATCCTTACTAATATTATAAATTCGAAAGTAACTCCGTCTTTCTGTCTGTTGGTCTGTCTGTCCGTATGTTACCTTTTCACGCCTGAACCACTGAAAGGATTACTATAAAATTTGGCAAGGGGATAGATGACATCCCCGGGAAGGACATAGGCTACTTTTTATCGACATACCACGCGGGCGGAAGCTAGTTAATAATAAATTCAGTAAGAAGCTATAATAACTAATATTATAAATGCGATAGTGAGTTTGTTTGTTTGTTACGCCATGACCATGTTTTGACCATGACCTGGAATAGGACATAGGATTTTTATCCCGATATTCCCACGGGATCGAGACTTACACTGATGACACCGCGGGGCGCAACTAGTATCCTAACTAATATTATAATTGCGAAAGTGGGTGTTTGTTACGCTTTCACACTAAAACAGCAGAACGGATTTGGATGAAATTTGGCACATAGGTAGACCTTGACCAGGAGAAGGACATAGGCTACTTTTCATCCTGGAGCGCAGACAAACTCGCGGGCAACAACTAGTATATTTACAAAATATTGTATGGTCTGCTGCAAAATTATCTGATATAAACAAATGGATCAGAAGACATACTTTCCGGTTCACTGGTTAGTGTCACTAACCACCTCTATCCGATTTTTTTTTTTTATCCATTCATTAATAGATGGCGCGGATTTTAATTTAAAAAATCTGAAAAAGGTGGTTAGTGCTAAACCGGAATGAGTTAAGAAATGTTTTTCATTTGACAATTGATCTAAGTAAATCTTATAAGCATAATTTTTGTTGATGGTTTTTTAATTATAATTCATTATTGTTATTGAATCAATAATTGTTGGAAAAACAGTGAGTAATAAAGTTAAAACTCTCATGTTGATTACAATAATGTTATATGAATTTGTAAATAATTATCTTTAGCAAGTGATTGCAGAATTTAACCTGAAGCACCCTAAATAACTGATAATTATGCATTTTTTTGTCTTATATCAAGGGCAGATCCAAATAGTTTAAGTAAAATAAAATCGAATGGCCTGAATGGACTGGTCTGAATGCACATCTATCAAGACATAGCTTCAATGATGAACAATGAAGAAGTAGGTTACAAAATCTTCATTGAAAAATAATTAATCCCAAGATCAGCATAGTGCAATACACAGTGGGAGACACTTCTTATCTGACAGGCCCATATGCCCCTCCCAGAAATAAATCCTGGATCTGCCCTGGTCCGATATGAATTATGGTATTTGGAATGTGCACGAGTATTTTGTTGCTTTAAGTCTAATATTAGTTTAGTGATAATATACTTACTCCTTATGTATAATTTATTTGTAGCAATAAGATTATTAATAAAAATAAGCTGATATGTATGGAGTGACTTACTTTACTTATTCCTAGATCAGTGATATACTTTTGTACTTCAGCAGCTGTGGCATAAGACTGAGTCCTGCCTACAATTGGCCCACGTGGATTGTTTTTCATTTTATCAGATCTTTGACTCAGGAATCTATGACATTGGACATTGAGGATGTCCACAAATTCTGATTCAAAATCTTGATCTTGATACCATGCTCCTCCTGATATAGATCTGTCTGGTTCCAAATTGTAAAGCATATACACTTTTTTCTTAGAAGCCTAAAATATAATTATTCTTGTTAGCATGCGTAATGAAAACATACATTAACAATATGAAGTTGTTATTAACTCACATTAACACATTTTACAGCCTTGATAAGTTTCTTGCTTTCAAGATTTTTCAATACTTTAGTTAGTTGTGTGTTAGCCAGGTTAGACCGGACTCTGATATCTCTTATCCATATACCTTTGTTTCCGGCTTCTTCTATTAAATTAAAAACAACTTTTTCTTCATTGTCAGCTCCTTTTACTGCTTGCTTACTTGTTTGAGCTTTTAACCTGAATTACAATATTCTATTAATGATCCTGCACAACAAGTTAAGTAATTTATCTTAGATAAAAACAGTTATTGAGGTCTAGTAATAATAGCCTTACCTGTAGACTAAGACACCATTTTGATTAAATAAATCGAAATATTCTTGCTGTAATAGTTCATTGATAGCAGGTACAAGTTCAGCAGAAGATACTTCAGGAATTGCCGCTGTTATATCTTTATGTGAAATGCCCTTTGGATTTTTCTTTGCTACGTTTAAGATTTTCTCTTTTAAGAGGTCTTCCGATTTCGCACTCATTTTATGAGAGGTATGTAAATTAATAACAAGAATGGGGTGAAGGATACAGTGCCTATATCCCTTTAAATTGTGGTCTGTGCTCTTATACACCATACACTTACAGGATTCATTTATTAGCTAATAACGTTAGTTCTTTAAGTAATCTGTGCATAAAATAATTTATCAAGCTTCAAGAAGTCTTCAGGTCTTCGGTGACAAAATGTGATTGAAGAAATGGAGCACTGACAGAAATGGAGTTAGAACGAAATGAAATCAGAAATGTGACAATGACAAGACAGACAATTGCTGTTTCAGGCATTGACTTGTTTTACTTGTTTCAAGTGTGAAATGATCATTGACTTATAAATCATTAGTCATTGGAAATGATCAAATGAGTGAAATGAAATCTGACGATTTATTAGTCACTAGCTTTTGCCCGCGACTTCGTTCGCGTGGAATAGTGACTTCCGGCAGATTTTTGGTTTTACCCACATAGTTCCCGATCTCGCGGTATCTCTTCAAAAACGAAATGTGGAAGATATTCTAGGGAACTCTTCAAAAATCAACATAATGAGCTCTGCGTTTGAATTGAAGATATGTATACTCACTTAGGGCATTAAAGCCGTTATTGCCGATCGAAAAAGGCGAAACTGTTATTTTTCCCTTATTTTCAAAATATTATTTTGATTTAACGGAACCTATTTTGAAAACAACCACCAGACAACCCAATAAATAAACCTTTTATTTACCAATTTTAAATTTACGAAACGATCATCAATCCATTATTCCACGACAGTACCGAAGCGCTCGGCCGATACCCAACCAAATGCGTGTAACGAAACCATAGCGCGATCTATTTCGATCCCAACGCCATCTATCGAGCATAGTGACAACTCGGATTATTTATCTATACTCCGTTCGGGCATTTTCTTTGTACTAAAAGTTTTATTATATTGATATTATTTTTTTCATACCTTTTTACTATTTATTTACTTTTTTCAGTGAATTAAAACAATAACATGAACCGAACTCGTGTAACGATCGACACCATTGCGCGATCACCAACTCGACATATAGTACTAATAGAATTATCTATACTCCGTTAGAGCATTTTCTATGTTCTAAAAGTTGTATTATATTATATTTTTCATACCTTTTTACTATTTATTTACATTTTTCCGATGAATTTTCAGTACTGAATTGATGCCGACTCTTGACCAATAGATGGCGCTGTATGTCCGGAATAAATTTTATTTTTTATTTTATTTTTTGTAATAAAAACTATCCTATGTCCTTTCTCAAGTTCCAAACTATGTCTGTACCAAATTTCACACAAATCGGTTCAGTAGTTTAGGCGTGAAGCAAAGACAGACAGACAGACAGACAGAAAGACAGACAGACAGACAGAGTTACTTTCGCATTTATAATATTAGTTTGGATTGTAATAAAAACTATCCTATGTCCTTTCTCAAGTTCCAAACTATGTCTGTACCAAATTTCACACAAATCGGTTCAGTAGTTTAGGCGTGAAGCAAAGACAGACAGACAGACAGACAGAAAGACAGACAGACAGACAGAGTTACTTTCGCATTTATAATATTAGTTTGGATTGGTACAGACAAATGAAATGTGACAATGCAATGACATTATAACTCCAAGAGTGCCAACTGCTAACATTTATGTTTCTGTTTGTCTATGATTATTTTGACATTTCAAGCCGCACTCTCCGCAGTCAAAGACTGTATTGATAACCGTATTATAATAAGTTAGATTCAAAAATATTGTTTTCGAAACACTTCTAATCTATACATATAATAAAATCGTAAACGGTCCGTGTCTGTACATTAAAGATTTTTGCAAACAAAGTACTGGAAGCCGCGAGAAATAAGTAATAGAAAGTAAAAAAATATTTTTTGAAATTTTTGTCCGTTTGTTTGTTCGTTTGTGAGCACATCACGTAAAAGCCACTCATTTGATTCCAAATTGAATTACTTACTGAATAATAAGAAACAACTTTATTGTGAGTGACATTTAGTCTTTATTTCATCAAAATCGACCTGCAGAATCAAAAGATATATGGATTTAACACTTATGATTTTTTTTTTAATCCATGTTTTATGTGCATGCTTGACGGTATTCTGTTCACAAGAAATTGTGCAGTTTCCGAGCTGTAACCTAACAAAAAGTACTAGGCTTGCATGAATTCACGATAGTATTAACTAATAGGATTTCAAATAGTTGTAACTAACAAGAAGTACTAGGCTTGCATGAATTCACGTTTAGATTATTTTAAGTATGTACATCACTGTTATCTATAAATAAAAAAAACAATTGTCGCCTGTATGAAAGAAAGTTCATCACTAGAGAATGGCTCGGCCGATTTTGCTGACTTTTTTTTGTTGTATTCGTATCTGGACAAGTTTTGTATGAAAAATTTCACCGGAAAAGTCGGAATTACACCCGGGCGACGCCGGGCACGAACAGCTAGTTATAAATAAAAGTCATCCGCTACGTCTGCCTGTTCGCGATAAACTCAAAAACGACTGCACCAATTTTCATGCTGTTTTCACCAATGAGTAGAGTGGTTCTCGAGGAAGGTTTAATTACCGACATCCATTAATAATAACCGACATCCACGCGGGCATCAGCTAGTAAGTATTAAAATTTAAGAAACAAATTTTTTTTTTCATCTGTACACAATGGATTTTTATAGCTGTCAAACGGACTTCTTAGGTTGTCGCGAGTCTTCTTACATGGCATCATATATCGACATCGGTGGGAAAGATGCAAGAAAGATGTCAGTTTTCTTTGCAAGAAAAAAAAAGTATTTTGACAGGTTTAACAAATCTACCAACTTTAGAATAAATAGGTACCACAGAGTACATTGATAGGTACTTTTCGGAGTTGTTGTTTGTTGTAGTGTCATTATCGCGTTCATAAAATGATTATCAGTTTTTTTGTGAGTAAATAACAGCTAAAATATGAAAAAGTTATCACTTAAAGTAATAATTTTGTTAATATTGAGTTGCTTTACTGTTTTATACTTATATTCTAAAGTAAGTAGTAATAAAATAAAACATTCTTCCGTCAACAGGCCTCCGTCCACCGCGTAAGCATAAACATATGATACTCGTGTAATGTGTAGTTATTGTAATACTGTGGCCTTTACTCAACAAATATTTATGAATTAATTTACAGGTTATATAACATTAAGGAGACTAAAGAGATAGAAAGGGTAGTGTTGTCTTTTGTAGTTTGCGACTCAAGATTCAACGAGTCTTTGAATGTGGTTAAGTCTGTGTTGCTGTTTACAAGAGTTCGTGTGCACTTTGTAATATTCGCCGACGATAGCCTGAGACCAAGATTTAATAAAACTTTGACAAGATGGAGGAAGTTAACAAAGAACCAATTGGAATTTGAAATACATGAAGTTAGCTTTCCTGAAGAACATGAACAGGACTGGATGAACCTATTTAGTAAATGTGCAGCTCAGAGATTGTTTATTCCTGTAAGAAACTTCATGACATGTTTCAAAATGACTTCTGTTAAGATTTTTTTATGTAAACATTACATAGTAAACAACTTAACTCTTAACTTGGCGAAAGTGTACAGGGTAGAAAGCAGTGGTGGCCCTGTAGGGTAAGTACTCTAAATATGGAAGTCACAGAGTTTTAGTCAAAGGGAACATTTTTTTTTTCAAAAGTAAGTAGCATTCAAATTTTTTTGATAAGTATTTGCTTGAACTGGGAGTCGAACCAGCTGAAATGCTCAAAAATCCTGTATATTATGGCACTAATTGATAGGGTCAAGCATAAGGATAAGATCTGTTGCATATTAAGTTAAAGAAAGATCATCAAATTAAATAAATACTGAAAAACAAACTTTTGTACAAAAGAAAACAAACAACAGGTTGGGTTAGGTTAGGTTAGGTTATTTTGCATAAGAATAACAGGGAGGTTTGTGGAAAGGACAGCAACCGATCCTAAACCGATGAGATAAAAAAATATTCTTTAAATTTTTTACCTTGTGGGATTGAGCCCGAAATGCCCTGGGCCGGTTTTCCGCATTATTGTCAGTTCAACTTCAAAGAAAGATACTTTTAAAAATAATGGTTATGTTGCAATTTTTTTTATAATGTTTCCTTTGAGTAATTAGGTATCTTCAATATTTATTGGTACCCCTCCTCCAGGGCCCGCCAACTTTCCACCCTTTATAATGGAGCTGACAGCAAATGAATAGCACTTGGAAGAATTTTTATTAATACTTAAAAAATTACTACATTTCAGAAACTAATACCTCACATTGATGCTATGATTTATGTGGACGCAGACACTTTGTTCTTGGGTCCTGTAGAAGAGCTCTGGCAACTTTTCACACAGTTTAATACATCGCAAATATCTGCTATGTCCCTAGAAGATGATAACCCAAATGTTTCTTGGTATCCAAGATTTGCAAAACATCCCTTTTATGGCAAATATGGTAAGAGTACATATATTATCTATGCATGCATGACTTAAAGTGGGTGGTAGATGTGCGTACTTAAAGTACGCGGTTTTTAAATTCGCAACCTTACTCGGCTCGCCGTCGGTTACACACGTGAAGCTTGGCGGCTTGCGGCGATGACAGACGTATAAAACGAGGCGGGCTACGAGCAAAACAAACCTATTGGATCGTCGACGAACTTACTCAGCGGTTTTAAAGTCCGCGTACTTACCATGACACACGGGCAAGTAAGCTCGCTGAGCCATAAGTACACGTACTTGCTCGCACGTCTATCACTCTTTTAAGAACCACAAAAGTTCTTAAGGGGGTACTCTAAACTAGTCCGCAAAATTCAAATTTTCTTACTTTTATGCAATTTGGAAAGTCAGTGTCAAGTTGTATGTTGATTAAAAATTATGATTCGCGACCGTAAATAATATGGCTTTACAGAATTATAATAATTAGATTCAGCAAAACTTAATATCAACTTATTAAGTTATTGTACACACAAACTTTATTTATTTATTTATTGACACACCAACGACTTATTCACTAAATTATTACATTATAAATATTTTGTATTTCGACAGTTTTGCGGTGAATTCGTCACTTATAGGCGTGCACAGCACTTTATAATTAATAATAAAAAACTAAAATGGAATTATAAATATGATAATACTAACACAAAATTAAAAATTGCAAAATTTACATTGAATTCAGAATGTCACATGTCAGTTAAATTAAAATACAAAAAACATTAATATTACTTAAATTGGAATAGGAAAACAAATATAAATTAAAACTATAAAAACAACAAATAAATTAGAACACATTAATTAATTACAATTAAAATTAAAAGAATAGAAGATATTAAAACTTTGTTTGTATAATAAGTTGATATTACCACAGGGTGACCCGTTAGTGTGACCGACGACCTAGAAGGAATACATCGAATTACAAGTGACCCTGTATTCCTGTACATTGATCCCGACTACGGAACCCTTTATTGTGCGTGTGCCAACTCGCACTTGGCCGGTTTTCTTCTTACATCCCTGTCTAACTTCATCTCTTGGTTCTACCTACTAAATGCTTTTCCAAAATAAGTAACAACAAAGTACATACAGAATGATGGTTTGTGTGGCGGAAAAATCATAGGCCTTATAATAACATAATAATTGGTTTGCAGTGACAATCAATTTAGGGCCGAGTCACACCGGAATGGCAGCGGCCCCCGGCGTCGCCACTGGCATTTAAATTTCGATTTGGATTGCAAATAGAACTGTTTAAAGTAAAGAAGAATCAAATTAACATATTGGCGCATGAAATGGGGCGGGGGTGCGCGCGGCCGTCCGCGGTGCTGCGAGCGGCCTCGCGTCGCCGCTGGCAGCCGCGAGCAGAACCACCGACAAGATGGTGCCGCGCGGCCGCTCGCGACTCGTGACCTTTTCAAGCGATACTGGTATTTTAAGTATGTAGATAAAGTTTAAAATTATTTAACACTGAAAGTGCTCGCCGCGTCGCTGCCGGCCGCTGCCATTCCGGTGTGCCTCGGCCCTTAGACTAGTTCTCTGTCTATTGCAGGTCTCAACTCAGGTGTGATGTTAATGAACTTGACAAGGATGCGGTCATTTGGCTGGGTGGATTATGTCACTCCGATTATGCTGAAATGGAAGCACTACATACCATGGGGTGATCAGGTATGCTGTCTAGCTAAGCCCAAGGTGCATCTTCAGCCCCACATTACTAATGCTATTAAGGGAACTAGCTATAGCTTTTAGAAAAAGCTGGGAGGGGGTTATTACCATCACTGTACTTTGCAAAGATAAACTACTCGTGACTTCGTTTCTGACATTAAAAGAGCTTAAGGCAGAGCTTTAACCAGAGTACAATCAATTAATTGGAATCAAAAAACCAGAGAAATACTGACATCTCATCTCTCATATTTAAGTGCAGGCCACACTGGGGACGAAACGAACTTACATAGCTTCGTTCCCAGTGTGGCCTGCACTTTACTTTATTCGCCGAAACTGGTTGGTATGTAGTAGTAGACAAGACACTAGTAGATGATGTAGTGTGATAAGAGTGAGCGAAGTGCGTTTTACAATTATTGAACACCGGCTCGGCTCTGATAGTATAGATTTTCTTTTGATCAAACTGAAAAGTTTTAGTTCGTCGAATTATGCAGAAAAGCTCAAGAACTATGAGAATGTAGAATGTAAGAGTGAGTGAAGCGAGCTTCAATATTTTAGCACCCCCCCCTACTGTACTACCCCCTACGGTACTTAGGTTATATTTTCTTTTGATCATTCAAACAATAATCTAATAGAAGTTCCTTTTCGGACTAAGCAAGAAAAGCTTAGGCTCGTTTGGGGATTTCGAATCTATGCTTAACCTTAGCCCTTCGAATCGAACATACGAGTGGGGTACCCGAGATCCCGAGTTTGCCAGTAATACCAATTTTATCAGCTTTTTTATTTGTTCATGTTTTTGTATACGTCTATCGTGGGTCACCGTGGCTCCAGCTAATAGGTAATAGGTAAAACGGGCTGGTATCCGCAACTCCACGTCAAAGCGCGTATTTTGCGTACGGGTGGGAAATCGTGGCTCCAGCTAGTACATACAGTTTTAAAGTCTGTTACTAAGAAAAATATGAAAATCATACAAGCTCTCGACACTTGTCGACAGGTTCAATGATATTGGGGGGCACGATTCCCTTAGCCCCCCCTGGGACCGCGCCTGTCTTCATAAGTGTCTTCCTTCGTACATATAAAATTAAGTAACAAAAAAATAACTAAAATTTTGATTTGGGTGCAGGACATTATAAACGTAATATTTCACTACCACGAGCGGGCAGTACACGTGCTGTCGTGCCGCTACAACTACCGCTCGGACCAGTGCATGTACGGCGACGCGTGCGCAGATGCCACGGCGCGAGGCATCTACCTGCTACACGGCAGCCGCAAAGCCTTCCACAATGATAAGCAGCCAGCCTTTCAGGTAAACACTCTGCTTTATTCTCTTCGTCAATAATTAAAAACGTTAGTTCTCGATCATAAAACGCATTCATTTTTGATACTGGCAGTCAAACAAATTGCTGCCCGCGGATAATTACATGTTGACTGACACAAAATTAATAATAATAGTCCACACATGGCTGATGGATTGGTTATCTCAATTAGAAGCTGTTGATAGGTCGCTGTTGCCTTCCTCTTAAGGCTCTAATCTACTTCAAATTTTATCTCACTCGCACCATACTACTTGCGGCCTGAGTGAGAGCGAGACGGAGTGGGGTGCGGGGCCCGGCACTCAAGCCTCTTATAGTTTAGGTAATTGCTTTTTACTGTGAAAATAATGGTAACTTAATGCCTGCTTTATAGTTAGTTCAGTTATTATGCAAAGTTTCATGATCTAATTTGAAGTATTTTTTTAATTAATACCAGTGACTTATAGTTCGGTTAAGAGGTAACTTTGGATTTTTTTCTATACTAGAGAAAATTTTATGTGATCGTGTTTTCGCCAAGCCTAAGACCTAGCATCAATCCTCAACTTTAACATATATTTATTTCAAAACTAATGCGTAGTGTTTCGCCATACCGGAGGATCATGCTAAGCAATTTGAGGTAGGGTAGTAGGGCGGCATATCCGAGACACGCCGCGCACTTCAGTTTTAAAACACAATTTCAGTAATTGTGTTTTAAAACGAACGAATATTTGCTAGAAATGTGTGTGCGCGGCAGGGACAGAAGCGTTCGCGCGGCAGTCGTCCAAACACAGTGCGGCTGGCCGCGCACGATTGCCTCTCAATGTTTGGCACCTTTAGGTGATGTAAGACGCTGACAAGAGCGGAACCGTGGTCACTGTCAGATTAAATAGAAAAGAAAGAGAACCGTGATAACACGAAGCTTGTAATCTATTGCAAAATATGAAGCAATTATTATATCATTTATTCAAAAATTAGATGGATGATTGGAACTCAAGGTAATATGTTACTTACCGACGAGTTAAAATGTGTATTACGCGAAAAAAAATCAGCTGTTCCCTACATTTATGTTCGCATAGCTCGTCAAAATATAGGGAACAGCAGATTTTTTTTTCCCGATTTCAGTGTTGGTCCCATAGTGAAAGTTGTTCATAATGATGAGTACCTACAATGACCCATTAAGAGGATGCCCATGTATGTAATTTTACCCTGTATACAGTGTCCGGACATGGACTAGCGATATTCAAAATACTTATATATAAACCATTTTAAAGTACAATTACACTCTAAGCTTGGGTCTAATATACTTCCCCGCTATGTGGCAGCCATTTTGTTTTTTGCTGAAATATTTTCTATGCGAGTACAAACAAATTGTATCTCTCAAAGTTTTAGTCATACTGAGATAAAAATAGGCTTATTCGAAGGGCAACAATATTGTCTACCGTCTGCATTACAAAACAGAGTGTTCACAAATCCATAACTGTTGAAAAAAAAAAATTGAAGACGTAAACAATTATGCGATTCAACCAATCATTGTTAATTACTACAAAAACACCTCCGACAACTTTTTATTTTTTCCTAGATCGACAGATTTTGAGCTAAGCTACAATACAACATAAAATTCTCACCTGTATGTCTAATACTTTTAGAGTTATTGTTGTTTGAACATAGCGAATGCGCAAACTTTGTGCTTTTTGCAAGGCAATTGTCGGAACCCTAAACAACTATTTATATTTAGGTGATGTTCAACTTTGAGAGATACAATTTGTTTGTACTCGCATAGAAAATATTTCAGCAAAAAACAAAATGGCTGCCACATAGCGGGGAAGTGTATTAGACCCAAGCTTATAGTGTAATTGTACTTTAAAATAGTTTATATAAAAGTATTTAGAATATCGCTAGTCCATGTCCGGACACTGTATAGATATGGAATTATACACCCCTTTGCAAAAAAAAAAAACGGGCGGTTTTGATTTTTGTACATCATTGGTAATCATTTAGTTGTAAAGAGGTTTTAATAGCCAAACTATGTTACTGGCACTTAATTAAGAGTCTGGGTAAGAAAAAAAGCTAATTCCAAATTCGAAACTTTTGTTCAAAAACAATAATAATCCCGTTTTCCGTTTGTGACTTTTACTAACATTTTGAAGGTTTGCGGTTAGAAGGTTATCCTGGCAACTAAAATTAACATCTCGTTAGTTTAGTAGAACAATTTATGTTTGTCGCATAATCCAGCCTTATTGTGACTTAAAAATGATATCTTTGTGTCTATTGTAATGGCAGAAAAAGCAATAAGAGCTAGTAAACTTGTAGCGCTGCTGGAAGAGGGATGTAGCCAAAAAACTATATTCTTATTGATTATAACAAATTATTAGTCATTTATGCTAATGACATGGTAAAAATATTAATATTATCCATACAAAAGCCAATGACTGTTAGGGTGCCCGTTTTTTTTGCAAAGGAGTGTATTTTGTTTAAGACAAGCCTCCTTAGAAAATTTGCCTCTGGGCAACAAGGACTTATGACACAGCTTATGACGTGCTCGACACCAATGAGGTAGTAGAGGAGGGGGTGGTCTATTCGCCGCCGCCTCGGGATTCAAATGGACATTAATTGATGTGGTTATTTTTTCTCTTTGTTCCTCTCAATTAGAGCACCTGCCATCTAATCTCTTCACCACCCTTGGTTGACTGGTAGAGAATGCCTCAGGCATTAAGTCCGCCTTTGTACCTTTTTTAGTGCGAAAAGTTTAAATAAATAAATGTATTGTTTCAGGCAATCTATCGCGCGATAGATGAATATGTGGTCGGGACTGACCCTCCGAAGTATGTACTTGCAAGTATGAATCAATATTTCTCCCAAGCTCCCACGTCTAACTGCGGCAGTTTGAAGGACGCTTTCCTTAAAGTACCGACCAGAACGTTAAGTCATTTATATCCAGCGCCAGACAGATAGGATCACATCCTGTAGGATGAGTGTGGTGATGAGATATATGTATATCTAAGTATCAGGGTTTTATATTGTACGAGCTTTAGCATGGATGTCGGAGAACGACAAAAATACCACCATACTATAGCTTTCACCTTTTACGTGTAACGTAACTCCAAACCATATCGAATTATTTTCTCTTTCGCATTATGTGTTTTTGAGAACTGAACATCGACAAAGTATTGGAACTCGTCTAGCGGTTCCCACGATACGCCGTAACAAACGGACAGGGACAGACAGTCCGACATAAATTCAAACTGTTACTGAATCGTGATGTTTTGGCTTTTTCCTAGTTTTTTGTATCATTTTTTTTTAACCTTCAATGTACAGACCTAAGTTAATAGTTAATTAAAAATACACGTTTTCGCTGTTCTTAATATTATGATACTCAATTAAGCTCGCTTCGTCGCTTATGACTATAGTAAAAACTCAATTTACCATGAGATTGTCGAATGTAGTAGGTACCTTTTACATGTTTAGTGATATTGTTTCTCACAACCAGTTTTTGAACCTTTTGACCGACACTTTATGAGTAATTTTTTGCCACTCAGAGCTGCAATTATTTTAATTCAAATCCTACTAATCTATAGCAAAAACAAATGAATATGACTAAGCATTAAAAATAAAAGATCTTTTTCGAATTAATTTGCTACAAGATGATGAAATAAACCAATTAATATTTATAATATCCGGCTTGCATACAAATTTACTAGATGGATATCAAGGTTAATTTTAGAATTCTTGGCCTAAGGTCGTTGTTTGTATTGTTGTCTTGTATAAGATAAGGTATGCACAGTACCCACGGGTACAAGGTATTAAAGGAAAAAAGTTAGGAGTACCTAAGACCTCCTTCTTTCCTTCCTTTTTAAGTCTACAAAAAAACAGAAATACATAGAATGCTATGTTTTTCTGTTTTTTTTGTAGATTTAAAATAGTAGGAAACAAAATTTAAAGAATCTATTTATAAACCCAGTTTAAAAATAACACGTTTGCCAAAATATACACTATAAGACTGGCTGATTCAAGGTAAACAGGTTATTTTAATAGTCACCCGTTACCGTACCACTACCTAGTTTGTTGAGGTTCAACCAATAATTCACAAAGCCATTTAAAATATAATTAGGTACAGATGCAGATGGTAGGAAGCTCGTGCTTTAACTGCCTGGAAGTGGTGTGATGAGTACCTACTGTTATACAGCTTATTGTTAAATGTTAATTTACTAGTAAGTATCCGTTTGTAACTTAGTATATGTATAGTTAAAAAAAAAATACAAAAGTATTAAATCTGCCTCATAACATTAAGTAGCATACTTTTATAATTTTATTAAGTATTGACAATTATAAATTTTGTAATATTTATATGATTTTATTGTTTTCTTTATTTCCATAATTTTAGAATATTGTGTGTGTGTGTGTGTGTTTGTGTGACAAAGGAACCAATTATGACGAAAGAATTATGTCGGCCATGTGATCTTTCGGTTCAGTAATTATTTCGTAACATTATACAATATCGCTAAGGTTTAAAGATTAAACGCATAAATAAAAGAGTCTGCTACAGTTTGGAGCTGTTCGGTACGCAGATACTGCACAGTCTCGTAGAGACGACTGTCCAGTGTCCGGTACAAATAGCTACTCTTACAGAGAAAGAATTTGACCTTAAATCTCGTTCCCTCGAGCTCTCAATTTGCTGAGCCACCGCAAAATACCTACTCGCTTGTTGCACTTGTCTTTGTGGACCGCAGAGTAAAAGATTCATAGGCGACGAGGCGCTGGTGGCCAAGTTTCACAGCCTGGGTTATCGGCGACAGATTTCCACGACTTGATTCCACCTGATCCATTTCACTACCGGCCTACCAGATGAACCTACCTACTGCGGGGAACTCCGACCGGACTTCCGGGCGGACGGACAGACCGACATGAAGATATTAAACACCCATGACAATTAAAACTGGAAACGAGGTGTAATCTGTGTACCGCTACAATGGTGTACCGTAACCGGTACACCATTGTAGCGTACCGTAACCGGTGTGTAATGTAACCGAGGGATGACGAAAAAAAACAGCCCATAGGTACACGTGTGTCGTATTGTTGGATTCCATAATTAAACACCTTATGTTGTGTCTAAGAGATTTGAGATATGGGATATTTTCGCAGAATTAACTTGTTTTCCATAGTTTTTTCGAGAAATGCTATGTAAAATTGTTATTATGGTCTATATAATGAATACTGCGCATGCGTAAATATTCATTTCAACTACCGGTAGGACCATTCACTGTGCTGGAGACACGCAGTTGGGTTTTTTATTTTCCACTGCGATACAAAAAATAGCAACAGACAAAAAATGCAGAAAAATCATATTTAAAGAATTTATAAGAAAATAACAATAATCTTGAGCTATCCTTTAAAACCTAATTTTTATTTTATGAAAATACAATATCTTCAAGTGTTGATAAAGTTTTGGCTCTCGTGATACTGGAACTTCTAGTACCTACAGCCTACAAAAGCCAGGGCTACACAGATTTTTGTCTCTTGAAGTGAAAATAAATAAATATTCTATGGCAAAATGAAATATATTTGCGAGAGCACAAAAGTGATGCAACTTTTAACGGGTGCTGTGACTGACACGAATAATTTTGTGCCATGAAAATTGTACTTACTTTCATAGTCACACTTAGGTACTTACGTATATTTCAATCATTTTTAGCTTTCTTATAATTAGATTCGAAATTGACAAAAGGAAGTATTTTTCGTTCACGGTTATTTTAATACGGGTGTAGCATGGACTAGACGCCTCAGGGCGCGTGTCCAATAGCATAAGCATAACACTTTTTTGTTGGTCTGAGGCATAACATTAAAAGATCATTAATATTTCTTAATTTTTTGTTTGTGTTGTTTTTTTGTAATTTAAATTACAAAAAAAATAGCTAAGTCATAATTTTTCATTTCATCTCAAGCATTGTGATCAATGTGGTAATTCATCACTTGAAACAACCCTATGTAATAAGTTGCAATAGCCTACCTACTTATGTAGTGGTGTTGGAGCTGAAATGAAACTATCCGGCCACTTGTCGCCAACATAACTACTATAGGTATATAATAATAGTCGCTAACGCGCCATCAGCAAGACGACCGCTTGCTGCTGGAACGCTACCAGTGAGGCTACAGCTTGTTGGTCATGCGCCGCTTACTAGTTGGTAGCTCACCGTCCACGCGCCAACGGCTAATTGTCAGCTTACAGAAGGAATGGTGCGCAGGCGACGTCGGGGAGACAGCCGTGTGAGCGGCGCGAGAACCGCGCGCGGACGGCGGCGGCGAGGCGTCACCGAGCGAACGGCGAGGCGCCCGACACCTGCAGGCGTTTCTTTGCCGGGGAGCGGGCTAATCGCTTGAAGCGCGCTGTCGATGTCGGCGCGACTTGTGACGGCTGTCCACTATTCTGTATAGTGTATAGCCATCGTAAACTAGACTTTAATGAATTATATTTAAAATCCTAACTTGAATGACAAGTTATTTGCCGTGTCGGAGCGGTGCTGTTATAATGACTGATGACCTTAAGTGTGCAGTTTCGAAGTATATAAACAGATCGTCTCTACCCTACAACACATTCAGACCTGCCTCACGTCCTTGTTCGAAACTTGTCTAAATTTCGGCTATTTTTACCTCAATATTTTAGTAGCGCTTTTTGTGGTAACTTCAAACAATTTAAAAATGAAGATCTTTTTATTAAAAATGTGGTTCGTTGCAGCAATACTTACAATCGTCTCGACAACACTATGTAACGGAAGTGTAACACCTTCGGAGCAGTGCCCAGGTATGACACACAGACATACATAATATAAGCCTATTTATTGCTTCTTGTCGTTACGTGTTGCCAGTCCCATTATTTGGATATCATCATCTTCCTGCCCTTTTTGCCAACACGTTTTGTTCTTCCATTCTCCCCTGTCAACCGTCACACTATCCATTCATCTTTTCTTTGGCCTTCCTCTCCCTCTTCATCCGTCAACATTTATATTCATCACTCTAAAAGAGTTTATGGAGAGGGCAAGTATGGAGAGTCTATAACTAGCGGACGATCAAGACGCTTCCAACTATACCTCATTTGTCAAATTATCATGATTAGTTTAGAAGTTATGAGGGAACAAATGAACAAACATACATACAGTACAACTTTTTTCTTAATGTCTCTCGGCAAACTTCGTGTTTCGTCAGTCGTCGAATGTCTATCAGTTGCCCTTTGCCCTTGGTGCAGACCGGACGCTCTCAATCGACTTGGAAGTATATACAACGTGCCGCTACAATGGTGACATTAATTTAACACACGTATACGATTTCGCGTATTCGTTTTATGAAAATATTTAAATTTCATTAAACGTTATTATTTATTGATTTATTTATAATTTTCTAAATTACCATCCTGGAACAATCTGTACTTAAAGAACTGTAGCGTAGAGGTCATTTGCCGGGGTCACGGATCATATGTAGGCGAATAAAAGGAAAGCCGCGCAATTTCTTAGAAATTATGCCGACAAAGGATCTTCACCGATAGAACGTAAGCCAGCTGGTAGGTAGCTTCATGAATGAATCTTTTACACAGAGTGATCTCAATTGTGGTTATGTTTTTATTATTTAGTTTGTTTGAAAATTTACGAATCATTTTATGTTATTATATTTTTTATGTTTACTGGCCACTAGCCCTACCCGTGTGTTAAATTAATGTCGCCATTGTAGCGGCACGTTCTAGAGTCGTTAATACTCTTTTATCACAACGTAATTTATTAAAAAAATGGGAGGAAAATTGTTTAAGGAAATTAGTTTTACAGCTCATATAGTTCACACGGAAATCAAAACAAAACACCAATTAAGTACCTACTTAGTTCTGAATTCAGAGTATTATACACGATAAAATAAATCTAATTTGATGGACATGGAAATTAGCATTCGTTTGCGTGGAAATGCGATGATTCCCGAGAGACATTAAGAAAATAGTTGAACTGTACATACCGGTCAAAATCATAACCATCCTTTTTGCTTCGCAGTAGTCGGGTAAAAACTAAAACCCAACTACGACAAAAAGTCAAGTAAAAAGATATAATAAACAAGACATCACAAATAGACAAATGACCTTTTTAACCGACTTCTAAAGAGAGGAAGTTATCAATTCGGATGTTTTTTGTTTACAGGATGTAAGGGTAAACACCGTTGTCACTCAAATCATGGGTAGTTGACTTAACTAAATAAATAAATGACCGAGTAAAACAAAATTACAAGGCGCCCTCTAGAGGACATAAAGAAATAAATATGATGCTATGTTGGGTATCAAATTAACACATAGCAAATATTTATTAACCCACCTACGACAAAAAAAGACAACTAAATAGCTATATAAGACATCAGACAGACAAATTAAAAATCCGAGTCACACGTATCTGTTTGAACACGTGTGACTCCGGACTTTTATTCTGAACTAGCTGCGCCCCGCGGTTTCACACGCGTAAGTCTCGATCCCGTGGGAATATCGGGATGAAAAGTATCCTATGTCCTATTTCAGGTCATGGTCTACCCCTGAGCCAAATTTCGGGATGAAAAGTATCCTATGTCCTATTCCAGGCCATGGTCTACCCCTGAGCCAAATTTCGGGATGAAAAGTATCCTATGTCCTATTCCAGGCCATGGTCTACCCCTGTGCCAAATTTCATCCAAATCCATTCGGCAGTTTTTGCGTGAAAGCGTAACAAACAAACTCACTTTCGCATTTATAATATTATTATTACTAGCTTCCGCCCGCGTGGTATGTCCATAAAAAGTATATGTCCTTCCCCGGGATGCCATCTATCTCCCTGCCAAATTTTATCGAAATCCGTTCAGTGGTTTAGGTATGAAAAGGTAACATACAGACAGACAGACAGACTGACAGACAGACAGAGTTACTTTCGAATTTATAATATTAGTAGGTATGGATTGGTTAGGATGTCTGTGATGTCTTATTTATAGCTTTTTAATTGATTTTGTCGTAGTTGGGTTTTTATACCTATATTTGTATAGGTACTTTTCTCAATAAGGTTTATACTAACTTGTAAGTGAACTGTAATGTTCTTTTTTTGATAAATTGATGTCTTTAAAACGAAGCACCTACCACAAACTAATGAAGACTTCTGCATTTGTTTCAGGGGAATCTTTCGAGGGTCTACAGGATAGGATTCAAGTGAAACCGTGCAGTAAATCTCGCTGCAAACTGCCCAGGAACACCAATGTCACCGTCACAATGCAATTCAAGGCGGGTGAGTATACTTCCTTCCTACCAGTGCCCGCGTAATCAGATTTGTTTTTTTCATACCTGCCTCGGTTTTCGTAATTTCACTACACCATTGTTTAGAATACACCTTCCTTCCGGTTTGCATTGATAAGTATGGCTCTTTAATTCAAGAACAGATTTGAAAACAAAAACAGTCAGGTGTCGTGGGACACCCGGGAAAGTAGTTCCTTATTATACTTTTACCTTTTGTTCCTTACTCTGTACATTTGTTGAATGAGAGCTAGACCGAAAAAGTGTAACATTTTCACCGACACGACACTTTTTTTACGTTAAAATAGTGTTGTTGTCACTTTTTACCGACTTCAAAAAAGGAGGAGGTACTACTACGTTCGGATGATTGTTTTTTTTTTTTTTTTTTTTATGTATGTTCACCGATTACTCCGCCATTTGTGAACCGATTTTAAAAATTATTTTTTTTTTCGAAAGGGTTTACTCCCGAGATGGTCCCATATAAATTTTATTAAGTTTGCTTGCATAGTTTTTGAGCTAGCTTCAATATTACGTATTTTTCCCACAGTCTATTTAGACGACATAATTATTAGACTCCTTCACTGTTATTTACATAGCAGGTAGTAACTTGTGTGGGATAGGTACCACCACTAAAAAGTGAAAAATAAAAACTTTTTACAAAAAAAAACAACCGACTTAAAAAAAAACACTAAAAAAGTGAAAAATAACTTTAATTTCGGAAGTCGGTGGCAAAAAACGAAAATTAAAAAGCAAAGACACCGACTTCCGAAATTAAAGTTATTTTTCACTTTTTTAGTGTTTTTTTTGAAGTCGGTTGTTTTTTTTTGTAAAAAGTTTTTTACGTCAAATTGGCAGAGTATAACGTCCGATAAGGAACTTCGTTCCAAAATCCCGATTGCAACTCTTCATTATCTGGCTAGCCTTTCCCCAACTATGTTGGGGTTGGCTTCGAGTCTAACTGGATGCAGCTGAATACCATTATTTGCAATGCAACCTGAGTGCAACTACTAAAGTTAAAAACAAACTCACTATTCAAGCAGTCTGATACCTACAGTTGTGGTTGTGGCATCAAATCTGAGATTCAACTAAAATAATTGCCAGTTTGCCACGTACTGCATCAGCTTGTTTTGAAGTTTTTAGTTGGGAGTCAGGATTTTTGATAGGTACTAATCAATAGTAAAGGCTCTTACATACTGGCGCGATTCGCCGCGCGACGCGAATTTTAACAAAACAATTTCTGAGAAAACTTCACGGCGAATAATGCGGCGGCGTTGCGTTGCGCGACGAATCGCCCCAGTATATAAGAGCCTTTACTCTTATCTGCCATTTTCCTTTTCACGTCACATAGTTTGTACTAGGATTTGTTATCCGAATAACTTAAACCTGGCACCAATAGGTACTTAAGAAAGGAAACAATAATGATTGTCATTATAAGTTTTTCAAAATGACCCCCAAACAGGTAAAAAAAGTTTAACTTCACAAACTCGCCAATACATGGCGTTGATCTCAAAGGATTCGTTACTCACTTACAGATGCATGCATAAGGTTGTAACAGTATTCTATAGAGGGCAGGATCATAGAGTTTATGGTGAAATAACAATTTTATTTATCCCTATGATCATGATAATCTTTGCACGTAGACGCTTTCGCGGCGACAAATACGTTTTGATCCTTCGCCTTGACACGTCGCCGCGAAAGCGTCTTTAAAAATGTACAATTTAATCATTGTTCGCATTTGAGTTGATTCGATTCCCGGTTTAGGGAAGCGACTTTTCTAAAATGTCTAAATGTAGTTTTACTTAATTTAAAAAAAATCGAATGCTTTCTTTGAATAAAAATTGGAGCCAACCATATTTTAGAGCTCTCCCTGAGTTTCCCTCCAGGGCATCAAACCGCGCTGTACCTACTTACCTATTGGGTACAGACAGAATAAATAATAGTAAGTAGTGCTATTGGGTCTGATTGTTTTTGCATTCATGTAAGATTGGTGTCATACTCACATTATAAGCCTTAGAACTTACATGCACCCAAAATAATGCTTTGAATATAAAATATCTACATTTAACTGTATTTTTATGGTGTAAGTACATAATAAAGAGTACGAGTAAGAGATTCTATTCTATAATATTTTGTGTGCATGTGAGCCACTCCTCCACACCTAGAGGGGTTTATTTATAAACATTGCTCAAAGTTAAGTAATGATTAGCGACTGTTTAACCATACATTTTTGACGTTTGAACGTCACTTAACTTTAAGGAACGTTTATAAATAAACCCCATAGTGATTAGTGAAGGTGCTCTCCCACTAGGAGTCTTGAATTATTATAACGGTTCTTGGTTTTTGTTTTCAGATAAAGAAGTCAAATCGTTGAAGAATACAGTATTTGCGAACATCGGAGAGCTTCAAGTTCCGTTCCCCGGCGTGGACGGCACGGACGCGTGCCAGCACGTGAAGCGCGCGGACGTGGACGAGTACGTGTCGTGCCCGCTGCCCGCCGGCCACGAATACATCTACACCAACGTGTTCCCGGTGCTGGCCGTGTACCCCACGCTCAGCACACGAGTACACTGGAGCCTCAATGACGGTAAAAAAAGCCTAATATGCTTCGAGGTGCCTGCGGTCATTACTTCTGGCGCAAAGAAAAATTAGTTCGAGCTCGTTGATTAAGAAAGGATTATAATAAGTATGTATAGCTTCGAGGTCTATGGATGATGATTACATTTAAAATTAAAACACATTTGTAAAATATTATTACATTTAATTAATTAATTGTAATGGCAATTATAACAAAGTAAAAAAAAAAAAGTCTCCTTCGTAATTCCTCCTTACATAGAAACATACACCTACTAGTACAACATAGGACATACAACGGTACAAGCATCTTTTGGTGCGTGGCCAAAATCGTTTTTTTTTTTTTTAATATGGTTTATTCCATGCAGTTTCTGTGACAATTTCTCAATTTTTTTTACTAACCAGGCCCATTATTCAGGCGCCAAAAGATCTTTGGTGCACTCTGCCTGTGTATAAATGATCAATAGTTGGGTCCACATCGGAAGATCCAGTGCGCTCCGATCGGGCGCAGCCGCAGCAGGAGAGCGCGATCTAAATGCGCGCACACGGAGCGCACGCAGTGCAGCGCGTGCTTCGTGGAACGGGTGATCCGAGCGCTGTCGGGTTTTTTTACACAATGCTCAAAGGCGCCTCAGTCGTTTGGCGCGGATCGTGGAGCGCCGATCCAAATTTGGATCATCCGGTGGGGACCCATCTAATAGTTTTCTAGATCGTTATCGAACTGTAACGAAACACAACGCAAGATCAATTATTTTAGTAAAATTTTAGGCACTAAATATTAATATAAATAAATACCTCATCCTTCCCTTGAGCATGACTGAAATAATAATAATATGTCAAAAAAAGTGAGCACTGCATTGGTTTTCTGGTGGTTGTTTGATATGAAAGGTTACCTATGTAAAAATATACAAAATTATTATACAATTCGCACGGGCACTTTAAAGCAGATTAGGTCTACAGGACTTGCTTCATTAGTTTTATCCTGCAACTCCCAATGTACCGTCACTGGGATCGAAGGGTAGATTGAGAGCACAGGGAAGGTATCGTTATAGGTATATTTAGTGCCTGCTTTGACCGGGCATGAGGCTTTGTCGCCGGTCTCCAAGTAGAGCTTCTCACAGATGGACGTCCCATCCACTCCCACGAACGGCAAATCGATGCCGTAGACATTAGCAGTTACGTGGTTCTTGATATCGTCAATATCGTGATCTGTAAAAGTAAACAAAGCTCTCATCGATTTGAATTTTAGAAAAAGAGTAGTTAAACGATGGACGCTGCATTTTCCCATCTTAATAATATATTTCCCGTCATAAATTCTCTCATAAGTCACTCATGACCTGAATGATGACCTGGACATAGAAAGGGAACGCAGGGCGATGGCTGTCAGGAAATATGCTGATCCGCAGATTTGCACGTTGTACGACACAAGTCAAATTATACCCTTTGCAGAGCATACTGTCAGTCTTTTTACACGTGCAGTCTGTGGGTCAAGTATACGCTGAGGGTAGGCGCGGTCGCAGCCCAAGATTTATGGTCACCATAGGTGCCGAGGAATATTTTTTAGGGAAATGATGAATTGATAAGTACGTAAATCATTCAGTCTCTCGACAGCTTCAATGCAATTATTTTGGGAGGGGTCAGGAACCCCAGGACCCCCCCCCCCCCTCGGACTGCGCCTGGCTGAGGGCATACAACGCCCTGCGTGTCCAGTCTATCAATGTATTCAGGATGCTGTTGGGTCTACCACGCGTTTGTAGCGCCTCCGGGATGTTCGCCGAGGCCAGGGTTGATGGTTTTCATGCCATTATACGGAAACGGTGCGCTTCTATTCTCGGTAGAATGCGTGCTAGCCTAGCTCCCACAGCATCCTGAGTGTATTTTGTGATAGGTGGGACAGCCCCATGCTGGCTCACTGGATGCGGCTGCACACGTAAGTGTCAGTAGTCACAATTTTGTATATAGTGTGGTTTTTTACTAACATTAGGTTAAGACCTTTACTAACAACTTATGAATCATGCGATCTGAAATAAATAAATATATATGTATAAATGAGTTACCTATGTTATAGATAGTCCGAATCTAAGAATGACAATAGCCGAACAACATCTTGCACTTTTATTTTAGAACTTATTCAAAATGATTATGGCTCTACTGTATTTGGATGACAACAATTGTCACTAAACTTAAATGTGTTTAAACAAAACTTTAGGCAAAAACCCTGTATATTTTTTTGTGTGTTTTTTTTTTGCCTATATAGACGCTATACTATTGCAGGTTAACGGGAACGCCCTTCGTTAGATATAAGATAACATACTGTATACAGGGTTATTGGTAAAACACCAACAACCTCTTAAGGAGTCATTGTACTCATCATTATGAACAACTTTTACTATGGGAACAAATATGAAATCGCTAAAAAAAAAACAGCTTTTCCGTACATTTTGACGAGTTATTCGAACATAAATGTACGGAACTGCTGTTTTTTTATGCCCCACAAGGTGGACCGATGACCTGGTGAAGGCCGTGGGAATGCGCTGGATGCGAGAAGCACAGAACCGGTCGAAGTGCCGGTGCTTGGGGGAGGCCTATGTCCAGCAGTGGACGTCTTTCGGCTGAAATGATGAAACGCAGAATCACCAAATCGTCAAACGATTTTGGCTGCGAACTAAAGAAAATCGTGCATGCATTCGGCCTAGTGCTAAGTAGGTAAATTAAAAACAATGTGCAAAAAAGTGCAAGACTCTGTTTAGTCTTGCATCAAAAAGGCTCAGAACGGGTTGTGGCATTTCGTCATTGCCGTTCCGGTTGTTGAGCGTTTACGGCCTTTGAGCCTAACAACCGGAAGAATAATAAACATCTCTTAAGAAGTTTACTGTACCTAAAAGTTCATAATAAATAAACATCTGCGCGTTACGGTAAGCCAGGACACCGAACGACAGGCGGTTTGGCCGCTCCCTTGAAAAAGTTTGCTTTGTATGGCGTCCTCTGTTAGTCATACTTATATGTGTCTATGTCTAAACTCTATTGTGCCATTTATTGACCAACAGACGCGTAGGTATGTTCTGTTGACAGTAGGTATAACTTGATATTTTGCCATGGCGGAAGTGGTCGTAGTCGTAGCATAGCCATCGTAGTCGCGACCACACGGCAATCTCAATTAGGTTTATGTCCTACCGCAGAATATTAAATGCACATTTTCCTCTTGTCTAGAACAATCTTTTGATGTTTCATACTTTTATTGCGGTCGGTAGGTACCTACTCTTGGTAGTCACTGTAGGTATTTGAATAATTATATATCCTGTTTGGTCTACGTAATATTGTAGGTAGGTAATAACCAAGGCCTTTTTTTATTTCCTCTATTAATAATCACAGTAGGTACTTACTTAACTTACTTGTTTTCCGAGATCATACCTACTAACAGAGTGCCTAGCGACAGAACGAAAAAGAGATTAGCGACCAGTGTGACCACTGTGACGAGATATTCTATTTTACGGGTCAAAATAATTTTTAAATTTGGTTTTTTTTTGTCAGTACAGCGTTAAGATTCTCATAGCCAAAAGTAAGGAATTGTATGGATACTTTAGTTCGGTGTACAAGAGAATCGGCACTATTATTAATTAATTTCTTTTTTTGTCACTCTGACGCTTTTTTCCGTCACTCCATCGCGGTAATGTTTAAAAGCTCTTACATACTGGGGCGATTGGTCGCGCGACGCGACGCCGCTGCATTGTTCGCCGTGAAGTTTTCTCAGAAATTGTTTTGTTAAAATTCGCGTCGCGCGGCGATTCGCGCCAGTATGTAAGAGCCTTAAAGTTGACGCACAAAAATTGTGTACCTACCTACCAATGCAAAATGCGTGTGAGTGCAACGACTGATTTTTTTGTCATAAATCAACAAGACATTTCAACGCGATGTATGACAAATTTAATTTGGGGGGTTTTTTGGGACCTTTCTGAGGCGGGCTTGCTATAGATTTCAAATATTCTTCGGGAATTATTAAGAAGCTAAGGTACCTGGTGTGAAGGTAATCAAGACGCCTGGATTGGTTCCTTTCTTGAGACGGCAGGTATTCTTCTTGCATGGTGACAAATGCACGTTATCACTCAGGTTTTCGAAGGATTTGCCTGTAAATAATAACAGAAAACATTATAACATTTGCATCAAGTTTGTTAGTGTGTGTTGGTTATATCTATGAGTTTGAACGTAGGCACGTCTATTATCCTTAAGGCTCTTACACACTGGCGCGAACCGCCGCGCGACGCGAATTTTAACAAAACAATTTCTGAGAAATTTCACGGCGAACAATGCAGCGGCGTCGCGTCGCGCGTCGAATCGCCCCAGTATGTAAGAGCCTTTATATTTCTATGGTAGGTGGGAACCGATCACATTACCGATTTTTTTTTTGTTCGAATTTCATTTTACCGGAAACTAGTAACCGATGTCTTTTTTAACCCCCGACGGAAAAAGAGGGGTGGAGTGAGAGGGGAGAGTTTAATGTGTGTATCTGTGTGTCTGTGTATCTGTGTGTCTGTCTGCGCCATCGTAGCTACCAAACGGCTGAACCGATTTTGATTTTTTTGGTTTTGTTTGAAAGGTGACTTGATCGAGAGTGTTCTTAGCTATGATTCAAGAAAATCGGTTCAACCGTTTGAAGATTATCAGCTCTTTTCTAGTTGATGAATGGATGTGAGCATCTTCCACAGGTCTAATCGATTGGAAATTTAGAATTCTTTTATTTCAATGATATGAAAAGAATATAGTACCTAACCTTGAGCTGCTGATGCTGCAGCATCACCTGGAATTTGCAGGATACCCAACTCCTACACCAACTTACAGTAGGTAGAGGTATCGTGTTTGGACTCATTGGAAAGGTCTCAACAAATAAATGGTGATCAGAGTCTGATGATGGAGTAGGAAAGATAAATGAGGGTTAATTAGTAACAAGCTTCACTGTAGCAAAAATACGTACAGCTACGCAGATTTCGGCGAGGTGCGTGTTGATCGTAGCGTTTCTACTAATAATATAATATAAAATTTAAAAAGCTGGAAATAAAAATTAAATTAAAAATTTAAAAAAACCCCGACAAAAACAAAGCTTTTTACAACAGCATACATTCATTATTCCTGTGTTGGCGTTTGTATTAGCCGTCCCCCGACACGACAACGCTAGGATCAAAATAATTACCTACAACTTTTATGTTAAACTTAAAGGGCCATTAAATATTATTTTTTTACTTTTTAGATGCTTTGTTTTTGTCGGGGGTTTTTTAAATTTTTATATACTTATCTTATTTTTTTTATCATGAATCAGATAAAAGTACTTAAGTACCTACCTACATAATACTTACTTTTAGGTTTCTGATTCATGACAAATAAAATTGTTTAAAAAAAATTCCATACTTACAAATATTTTTGCTGTCGAAGTTGTTTTTTTTTTAACAGTCCTTGGCAGTCCGCAAAACTAAAATTTTCTTACATTTTTGTCTCGGTATCAGGTTAAAGGTAGACGCGCCCATAACAAATAAATTTCCAAAGTTTATTCATCAAATCGTCAATACAACACTCTAAATTAGAATAGGCAACCCAGATAGTACGTAACTAATCAGAAATAAAAACAAGGCTTATCTTCAAGTTTAGTGTAAAAAGGACATTTACGCCTCAAGCTTTTAAGAAAATATTAAAGTTCTATTGTTTATTGCTATAATTATGCATTATTTGACATATTTTTAGATCATCGAAGTATCCTGTGTCTAACTTCAAATGTATTATTTTACCGAACTATGTTTGAACTTTTTTCATTTTTATATTTTACTACACCGAAAAAACATTTTACCGAATATTACTTGGTCACAACTCACAAATATACTGCCGGTTACTTGGTAGCATTTTCAATATTGAATTTAGTGACAGAACCGAGTCGCTGCAAAACCGATTTCATGTAGTCTTGTCTGCCCTATCCCTAGAGTGTAATTTAAGCCCGCTTAGGCGCGGAAGGGTGGAGCGGGCCGTGAGCTGAGGAGCAGGTGGTTGGAAGGCCCGCCGCCGCGGCTGAGCCGGCCAGCAAGCCGAAGCTGCGGTGGTGAGCGTGAAAACCATCTGCGACGATAAGCTCGCGTGGGGCCGCCCAAACCCCGCAGCGCCGGAGCCGTGACAGAAACGAATCGCTGCAAAACCGACTTCACGTAATCTTGTCTACCCTACCCCTAGAGTGTAATTTAAGCCCGCGCAGCGTAAAGCTTGCTAAAGCCGAAGCTGCGGTGGTGAATGTTATTTCGGCTAAGTGTAACTTTGGTAAAAAGTTTTTCGACCAAATGAAAAATCGGAGTAACGAAAAAAATCGAATTGATAATAGGTCAACTGATACAGTGGCAGACGTGACGATGAAGTAAAGAAAAACGAAACAATAATAGTTGAAACCATAGAAACGTTTAAGGTGAAATGAAATTCGGTCAAATGTTTTTCGATCTGTTAAATTTTTAAAACGGATCTATTAGGTAGCGCTTTGCTGGCGTAGCGTATTCGTATTGGACCTACAACAGTAGAGCCAACATTATACTGCATAGGAATCTGCATTTGATGAAACGCACTCTAACTGTGGAAGTGGATGCCAATAGGCTAGTTGACAGTAAGATTTGACAAAATGGAAATAACTGTATTGATTCACACAGTTAATTTAGTCCAGGTCCCCTGCCTGAGTTCTACCGTAAAGGCATAAATGACCATCCCATGAGATAGCAGAAATGAGTAGACAATAAGACTGATTAAATAAATATATTTTACCTTAGAAAAAAAACGGTTACAATCTTCAGGACAAAAACGGCAATTTCATATTTAAACCCCTAATATGTTCTCGCTGCCGAGGTGTGACTAAAGTTATTTGCATTTCGTGTTTTTGAATCCCTGGTTGTGCTCAGGATTCTACCATAGAATCACTCGCAAGACTCGTGATTCAATAATAGAATCCTTCGCTTGCTCGGGATTCAAAATCAACACTCGCAGCAAAAAACAACTTTGCTCTCTTGTTGCACAAATAACTATTTAAGATAAGCTAAGTATATCTTCGGTGATAAAATCACTACTGTGCATGCGTAAATGAAATATTCATCCCGACTACGGAACCCTTCATTGTGGGAGGTCAGACACGTACTTGGTCGGTTTTTTACACAATTAGGTAGATACCTACTTAAATATTTTTTAATGTAACCTTAGTGTTTAAAATATAGGTACCTACCCATTCATGGTAACCATATACCACCAATTTAAGATGACTGTGGCGGTATCTATACCGCCACATGCGAACTACGCATCAAAGACCTGACGTCACATAAATCCTGCACCGCGCAATTAAAGTTTACCGTGCAATGGACATAATTATATACAAGAACCCGTCCATAATTGTTGGGCAGTTTCCCGCTAGATACAACACCCGTCTGGTCGGAGGATCCTCCCTTTTCTATGGTGGATGAGTGAACTTTGCACCCTGATCCTCATATCCCTAAATGATTTTTAGTTGAATTAAATTATTTATTGCTGAGGCTTCGCAGATGGACGCGTTTAGTTCAGTGTACCAATATAATATAGTCAACGCGTTTATTGTTGCCATGACATTACTTACACACACATAACATTGTGATTTGTGGCTGTACGTGCCCATCTCATTATTGGGCAATCAATGTCAATTATAGTGGGGAGCTGTGTCATCTTTTTACAATGCTACTTTGGACGTAGGTATTTTATTTACGATCATCGCAGCACACACTGAGCAGCAAATTGCGCGAGATTTTTTTTATATTATGTACTTAACCATTTCCCAACTGCATAAACTCAAACTCAAACCATTTATCCTAATCTTATTATACTAACTTCATAACTACTTAAAAAAAAAAATTAATCCATACTCCATAAATAGATACCTACTATACGTTTAATACTATAAGTACTAGAGTCTGGCAAACGAAAGTTGATCATGAAAACAGGCGCGAATTTATAAAAAAAACAAGACTTTTGATCCCATAGTGCGATAACACGTGTTGATAATTGAAATTTAATTTAATTTAAATAAAATAAGATTTCAAGTATCAAAACGTGATAGCGCACTATGTACACTTGTACAGGGATAAACAGTCTTGTTTTTTTTTTAATTTCGCGCGTGTTTTCATGATCAATTTGGCAAGGAGATACATAGCACCCTAGGGAAGTACATAGGCTAGGTACTTTTTATCAACATGCCGTGCGGGCGAAGCCGCGGGCGGAAGCTAGTTATATATAAATGCGAAAGTGAGTTTATTACGCTTTCCCGCTAAAACGGCTTAACGGCTTTGGATGAAATTGGGCACATGGGTAGACCATGACCTGGAATAGGACATAGGATACTTTTTATCCCGGTAGTACCTACGTTCCCATGGGATAATTTCCTCCATGCAGGCGAAGCCGCAGGCAAAAGCTAGCTTCAAATAGGTAGACTAATTACAGACACTTTTAAATGCGTTGTTGGTCAGTCAGAAAGATGAAGCTAAAAACGTAGGTACCTATGGAGAAGAACAAACAGTGGTTACAAAATATTGGTTACATCATTCATGTTGAAATTATACATGTGAGAACGATGCAAACGTTAAAAGCGTCCTTAATAAAAAGTTAAATAATAAATATTAAAGAATTAACACATTGTGCAAAGCACCACGACGACTTCAATGCAAAGTTCTTGTGCGTAACCTTCGTCTTACTTTAACATTGAACATAAAATAATTATCGTGTTATGTTTGCTATATGCACTTATAGACCACTGAAATAATCGGAATTATTGTAATGTAAGTATCTGAATATAAAATTTATTTGTGCGGTTGAGGTGCATCCACACCGGAGTTACCCTACCTATTTACTGGGGAGCAACATTTGCAAATGTTAGTGGGTTAGTACACCTATACTAAAAGTTTAAGTTTGTAGAAGTTAAGTAGGTAACAATGTTATCAATTCATGTTGCAAAATGTTCCTCTACACAACCGACTTCCAAAAAAGACACTACCTACAAAGTGAAAATTAACTTCAATTTCGGAAGTCAGTGTTTTTGGTTTTGAATTTTCGTTTTTTGCCACCGACTTCTTAATTTTCACTATGTAGTGTGTTTTTTGAAAGTCGGTTGTTTTTTTTTTTGTAAACATTTTTAGTTTACACTTTCTAGTTGTAGTACGTACTAGGTACTTGTAGTACCTACCTACCTACCCCACACAAATTCAAATCTTACTAGGTAGAGGTACTTACCTCATAGAGTCTGGCGAACGAAAATTGAGACTGAAAAATCGCGCATTTATTATAGGTAGCTAGGTGGGTAGTTGGGTACCAAGATCGACTTACCGCGATCGTCACCACAAATCCACAACAACAGCATTTTAAAAACAGCAAGTTATTTAAAATTCAATAAATAAGTATGCATTGTATATAAATTGCTGTTTATATCAAAAAGGATTTTCCCATCTGTTAATTTTATTTCTCAGATGAAGCCCATAAAATAAAGTTTTTTCTATAACAAAGCGTCAAATCGGCAAATAATACATTTGTGTATGCGCAGCGAGTCGCACACTTCGTGATCAGAATGTTAGTCGGTGTAAATTATAATAATGAATTTAAAATATGACCAAATATTCGACGGACAGGCTAGCTAGATCATCGATAGCTGAAGCGCCTTTGTTAACTTAGGTAGGTAAGTATCAATAATACTTACTACAATTGTAATCGACAAGGAACAAGGAAGTTTAAAAATATAATCACGTAGGTATGTACATACACGTGTCTCCATTTTAATAAATCTTACTTGATTCTATCAGTGCACCATTGTCTCGTAATATTCCCTTTGGGGGTCAAAGATCTAAGTACTTAACCACAGATATTATAATACTACGACTTAACTATTTATTTCGTAACATGGAGTCTCACAAGTCACAATCACAACACAATGCGCACGCTGCTGGCTCCATGCATCTGCCGATTATACCCACCTACTATGGCCGTAGTGCCGTGACTGCATCTGCTGTCCACTAATGTTCGTCAAGTTGTAGTAGATAGGTACCGGTACCTAGTTAATTGCCCGTGAGACGCAAGCACGTGATGATGTGATTACATAGGTACCTAAGTAAGTATTAGGTACCTACATAGTTAGATAGTATCTTACAGCAAAGCATTTGATAGTCTCAGCTGCTTTATGTGACAATAGTGTTATTTTCTTACTAGGTTCATCTTTTTACCCGACTATGGCGGAGGGTTATGATTTTGACCGATATGTATGTGGTATGTATGTTCATCTGTTCCCTCATAACTTCTAAACTGGGTACTTACTCATCATAATTTGACAAATGAGGTAAGTATCGTTGGAAACGTCTTGATCGTCCGCTGGGTATAGGCTTAATTAAATATAGCGTCCTCTAGAGGACAATAGTCACGAACAAAGAACATTAAAAAAAATATGACACCCAAAAAAAACCGGAGTCACACGTAATCCACGACAGACATGTGACTCCGGATTTTTATAATTTGTCTGGCTCTTGTTTATAACTGAAACCCAACTACGGCAAAAAAGTCAACTTAAAACCCAACTACTTACGACAAAAAAGTCAACTACTTTTTAGTTGACTTTTTTGTCGTAAGTAGTTGGGTTTGGCGCTAGACACAGTAACAATATTTGAACACTTTTTTGAACACTTGTTTGAAGTAGTTTGTACACATGTGAGGCACGGGTGTTATTTGATCAAAGTTTGATCTCACATTTATTACCGTACCTCACAAGTGTTCAAATATGTGACCAAACATATTCAAAGACCACTCATATCACAAAGTAGCAGTTAGATAGTTGTATCACTGTATCTGTATCACATACCTATGCTGCGTCGCAGTGTCTGCCGTTTTATTTTATGAAAATTTTTTAAACCACTTCTTTAACAAGGAGGAGTTTCTCAATTCGTCTGTATTTTTTTTTTGTGTGTATGTTACGCATTTATTCCGCCAATTATGAATCGATTTTGATGATTCTTTTTGTTTGGTAGGTCATGCTTCAGAGGTGGTCCCATATAAATTTTATTAACTTAGCTTGCGTAGTTTTTGAGTTAGCTAAAATAATTCGTATTTTTTCCACTTAGTCTATGTAGACGATATATTATTTGACTCCGTCACTGTTATTTACATAGCAGGTAGTGGTATTTGATTTTGGGTGGGGTAGGTAGTAGGTACCACATCTAAAAAGTGAAAAATAAAAACTTTTTACAAAAAATACATAACACAAAAAAAGTGAAAAATTACTTTAATTTTGGAAGTCGGTGGCCAAAAAAATACTTTTATGAATAATTTGTAACAATTATGTAAAAAATGTACATGTAACTATTGTATGCCCTAAGGGCGGGACATAGATGATCACAATTTAATTATTTTAGACCTGTATTATGTACCTACCTATGATCCACAATAAAGATATTGATTGATTGCTTGAAAAACGAAAATTGAAAATCAAAGACACCGAATTCCAAAATTAAAGTTATTTTTCACTTTTTAACCGACTTCTTAAAAAAGTAGGAGGTTCTCAATTCGTCTGTATGTTTTTTTTGTGTACCTATATTTTACCCGATTACTCCGCCAATTATGCGTAGTTTCGATTCTTTGAGTTAGCTTCAATAATGATATCTTAGTTGGCTCCGTCACTGTTATTTACATAGCAGGGTAGTGGTATACGAATTTGTGTGGGGTAGGTACCACAACTAAAAAGTGAAAAATATAAACTTTTTACAAAAAAAAAAGTTGTTTTATTGTTTTTTTTGGAAGTCAGTTGTTTATTTTTACAAGCTTTATTAGATTGCTCTGTTCGAATGTCTTTCCGGTTACTAATATTGTCCCCCATTTTTCAAGCACTTCCTGGAATCCGATTGAGCTGAAACTTGGCATACTAATACAACTACCGAGACATTTTGATAAATTGATATCATTAAGCTGGTCTGATGATGGAGTCAGAAGTTAGGCATAGTAACTCCTCAATCAAACAAGATAGCACCATCGTGTTTGGACTCATTGGTTACGTATTAACAAGTGCTTTGACACTGGGTGGTGTTCAAGGTCTGATGATGGAGCCGGAAGGTGGCCATGTGTTTCTAGTTACACCAATTGTTATCCATTTTTCAAGCACTTTCTGGCATCTGATTGTGCTGTAACTTGGCATACTTATACAACTACCGAGACATTTTCGCCCGCTCGCCCCGCAGCCCGGCGCCCGTCACCGCAGCTCCTCCACGCAATGCCGCCCGAACTCCTCGCCCCGTTCCGCTGCCAGTGTCTGCAGCCCTGGCAAAACCCCTGCAAAGGGACTTCGCTAGCGTCACCGCGAGTGCCCGAAACGCTCCAAGTATCAAGTCCATGCCGGAAAAGGCAACGAATAGGGCTGATAATGATGACGGTTTCGTGATGGTGCAAAGGAGGAAGCGCCCATCGCAAACTAACAAGAACCGCTGCGGTAAAGCGCCTACGGAGCCCACAGTGCACCTGCGTGCCGCAAAGCCGAACACACCGGTGTACATATCCCGCCTGCACTACACCACTAAGGCGGAGGACATCGTGGTGTACGTGAGCCAGAAGATCAAGTACACGCCGAGGGTGCAGTTGCTGGAATCGCACCGGAACGTCAACTTCAAGGCGTTCGTGGTGCGTGTACCAAACTGTTATCTGCCCCTCGTCATGGAAGAAGACTTTTGGCCGCAGGACGTGGTGTTCCGTCGCTTCCGCGGACAAGTGCCACAGGACAGCACAAAGTTAATCTAGTGCAAAGTGAAGTGCTACTAACATAGTCTTAAGCCTTATTTATTAACACAAGTTTTTTCATAAAAAGTATGTATGTCTAGGTTAAGGTATTTTTCTATGGGCCTGTGTCGCCTGAAATAAATGGTATTATTATTATTATTATTTTATTTATGTTTACACATCTCGGGACCATGGGGTCCCGGTCTTCTAGAAGGCGTACGAGGGGCCGAAGCCAACTCGCAGAGGCCCGTTAGACGTTTTTAATGGAATGAGGCACCAACCGACGATTATCCCTGTTCGCACTATACAAGTGCAGCCAAGGTTAATCCCCGGTTGGAGTAAGACTATTGCAAGATAAGGAAACAAACATATTGGATTATGAGTTTTAGTGGCTAAAGTGGACTGGTAACCTGGAACTATGGAAGGACTATGGCCCCTGCCTGATCAATGTTTTATATATACACGAATAAAATGGCAAGGGGTGACTTGCACACTCAATAATGGGCCCCCGAAAACAGTCGCTAGCACATAGTGACGTAGCGACAAGGAGGCAACATGTCCTGAGGTGCTTAAGAGGAGTGGAGAGGTATTCCACGGCTATCAGGACAATCCCGGAAGTACGGTCAAGATCCCTACCAGCATCTTACTGAAATACTTCCTTCCTCCGAGCACGTTTGCTCTTGCGAATCTCCACTCAAGCCAGCCAATCAAGGAAAGAATGAGGTGGGAGCTCTGTTCCTCGTCAGTGTTCACTCCAGCCGGCCAATAAAGGCAAGCCAGAGATGAGGAACAAGACTTCTCCCAGGAGGTAGGGTCCGTGGGGTCGCTACTGCCCAACAGCTCGCCACATGCTGCCCTGCGGGTTTCTGTATCTCTCTTGGTCTGGCTCCTCATCCTAGACCCTTCCCGGCAAAGTAAACTCTGCCGGCACAGACCTAAAGTTCGGAGCGCACAAGCCCCACCACGACGTCAACGTAGAGATACGGCGGTGGGGTTATTATTATTATTTTGAAAAAATTATACCATGTTGCTTGTCTAATGATGGAGCCGGAAGTTGGCCATAGGAACTCCTCAATCAAACAAGATAGCACCATCGTGTTTGGACTCATTGGTCATGTATTAACAAGTGCTTTGACACTAGGTGGTGTTCGGGGTCTGATGATGGAGCCAGAAGGTGGCCATGGGAACTCCTCAATCAAACAAGATAGCACCATCGTGTTTGGACTCATTGGTCATGTATTAACAAGTGCTTTGACACTGACACTACGTGGTGTTCAGGGCCTGATGATGGAGCCGGAAGGTGGCCATGGGAAAACCTAATTCATTGAATTTGTGAGGGTGATAGAACAGATATTTAAACAAATCCGGTAAGGTAAGGTAAATTATACCATGTTTCTTGTCTGATGATGGAGCCGGAAGTTGGCCATAGGAACTCCTCAATCAAACAAGATAGCACCATCGTGTTTGAACTCGTTGGTTTTGTATTGACAAGTGCTTTGACACTGGATGGTGCTCAGGGTCTGATGAAGGAGCCGGCAGGTGGCCATGGGAACTCCTCAATCAATCAAGACAGCACCATCGTGTTTGGACTCATTGGTCATGTATTAACAAGTGCTTTGACACTAGGTGGTGTTCAGGGCCTGATGATGGAGCCGGAAGGTGGCCATGGGAAAATGTAATTCATTGAATTTGTGAGGGTGATTGAACAGATATTTAAACAAATCCTAACGCTAAAAGTAGAAAATAAAATTTAAAAACAAGCTTTTAATGAACTAAAAAGTACTAAATAAAACTTACGTAAACAATAGAACTTTAATATTTTCTTAAAAGCTTGAGGCGTAAATGTCCTTTTTACACTAAACTTGAAGATAAGCCTTGTTTTTATTTCTGATTAGTTACGTACTATCTGGGTTGCCTATTCTAATTTAGAGTGTTGTATTGATGATTTGATGAATAAACTTTGGTAATTTATTTGTTATGGGCGCGTCTACCTTTAACCTGATACCGAGACAAAAATGTAAGAAAATTTTAGTTTTGCGGACTGCCAAGGACTGTTAAAAAAAAACAACTTCGACAGCAAAAATATTTGGAAACATTTTTAAAGAATTTTAATTGTCATGAATCAGAAACCTAAAAGTAAGTATTATGTAGGTAGGTACTTAAGTACTTTTATCTGATTCATGATAAAAAAAATAAGATAAGTACTTAGGTACTTATATAAAAATTAAATTAAAAATTTAAAAAACCCCCGACAAAAACAAAGCATCTAAAAAGTAAAAAAATAATATTTAATGGCCCTTTAAGTTTAACATAAAAGTTGTAGGTAATATTTTGATCCTAGCGTTGTCGTGTCGGGGGACGGCTAATACAAACGCCAACACATACTAGGAATAATGAATGTATGCTGTTGTAAAAAGCTTTGTTTTTGTCGGAGGTTTTTTAAATTTTTAATTTAATTTTATTTCCAGCTTTTTAAATTTTATATTATATTATAAGTAGAAACGCTACGATCAACACGCACCTCGCCGAAATCTGCGTAGCTGTACGTATTTTTGCTACAGTGAAGCTTGTTACTAATTTACCCTCATTTATCTTTCCTACTCCATCATCAGACTCTGATCACCATTTATTTGTTGAGACCTTTCCAATGAGTCCAAACACGATACCTCTACCTACTGTATGTTGGTGTAGGAGTTGGGTATCCTGCAAATTTCAGGTGATGCTGCAGCATCAGCAGCTCAAGGTTAGGTACTATATTCTTTTCATATCATTGAAATAAGAGAATTCTAAATTTCCAATCGATTAGACCTGTGGAAGATGCTCACATCCATTCATCAACTAGAAAAGAGCTGATAATCTTCAAACGGTTGAACCGATTTTCTTGAATCATAGCTAAGAACACTCTCGATCAAGTCACCTTTCAAACAAAACCAAAAAAATCAAAATCGGTTCAGCCGTTTGGTAGCTACGATGGCGCAGACAGACACACAGATACACAGACACACAGATACACACATTAAACTTATAACACCCCTCTTTTTCCGTCGGGGGTTAATAAAAAATCAATTTTTAACCCCCGACAAATCAATTTTTGTTCTAGGACGACTGTTACCTACTGTTGTTTTAGAAGATGTTACAGGTAACGTCTGTCTTTATCCGTGTAGAGCGGAAATAAACGGATAATCAATGAAACCTAATAGGTTTAATTGATTTTCCGTTTATTTTTTAGTAGGTATGACGGACGCGTTGGCACCGTGGCATAGGGTGGCGGCTTCGCTCTACACGGTTATAGACATTTCCTGTAATGTAACGTCTTCTAAAACAACAGTAGGTAACAGTCACGTTTGGTACCTAGAACAAAAATTGATTTAGGTGTGAGTGACCTTTACCGGTGTCTTTGTAATTGCTTTTCTGAGTAGTCAAGTACCTAAGTCACGAGTTACGGATGATTCCCGAACCGGTTGGTTAATGAAACAGGTATCTACTTATGTGGCTGCACTGGATAGCCTTCAGTGGACAATTGGTATCAGATATGCAGAAATGCAATTTAAGGCGCCCGTAGACAACCGCGACGCGACTCTGGTAGAACAGTTTCCATGAAGTGTTCATAGAAATTGTGCTACGTGAGAGTCGTGTCGCACCTGTCTGCGGGGGCCTTAAATTCAATTCGATCCCAAACTAAGTTTTGCTACTTTTACTCCAATATGTTACCGAGTAGGTATTTTACTTAGTACTAGGCTATTTAATTCTGCATTCACTTTAAACTTGACCTCACGGTTGGTCATCATTATACAAGGTGAAGGTCGTTGTATTATAATCTTTAGAATTATCAGGCGTTGGACACAAACATTTTTTTATGTAAGTTTTATGTCCTTAAGTATATGTCGGCTGCCCAACGAGTAGGTAATGTTGAAGATAATGCTGCTTGACTAGGTGCTGAACTGCTGACAATAGGTAACAAAAAAACTAAGTAGGTAGCTAGGTTAGGTATCTACATGTTCGTGTTTGTTCAATGCTGCAAGGCTTTATGAATATCTATTAAAATGCGATGCCATGCTATTTGTAGTACCTACAAATGGTACCTACAATAAAATCTGATCGCCAATTTTATCTATAAAGTTTATTTTTAACCCCCGACAGAAAAAGAGGGGTGTTATAAGTTTAATCTGTGTATCTGTGTGTCTGTGTATCTGTGTATATGTGTGTCTGTGTATCTGTGTATCTGTGTGTCTGTCTGCGCCATCGTAGCTACCAAACGGCTGAACCGATTTTGATTTTTTTGGTTTTGTTTGAAAGGTGACTTGATCGAGAGTGTTCTTAGCTATGATTCAAGAAAATCGGTTCAACCGTTTGAAGATTATCAGCTCTTTTCTAGTTGATGAATGGATGTGAGCATCTTCCACAGGTCTAATCGATTGGAAATATAGAATTCTCTTATTTCAATGATATGAAAAGAATATAGTACCTAACCTTGAGCTGCTGATGCTGCAGCATCACCTGGAATTTGCAGGATACCCAACTCCTACACCAACTTACAGTAGGTAGAGGTATCGTGTTTGGACTCATTGGAAAGGTCTCAACAAATAAATGGTGATCAGAGTCTGATGATGGAGTAGGAAAGATAAATGAGGGTTAATTAGTAACAAGCTTCACTGTAGCAAAAATACGTACAGCTACGCAGATTTCGGCGAGGTGCGTGTTGATCGTAGCGTTTCTACTAATAATATAATATAAAATTTAAAAAGCTGGAAATAAAAATTAAATTTAAAATTTAAAAAACCCCCGACAAAAACAAAGCTTTTTACAACAGCATACATTCATTATTCCTAGTATGTGTTGCCTGTGTTGGCGTTTGTATTAGCCGTCCCCCGACACGACAACGCTAGGATCAAAATAATTACCTACAACTTTTATGTTAAACTTAAAGACTAGGACTAGGAGCTAGGACCTCAGTCAACGTTTAGAGCGGCGGATGTAAGTGTGCCTTTTTATATCTATAATGTGAACAGGGATACAAGCATGGACGATATAGTGTCATACATAAAATCGAAAACGGATGTAGATGTGTCCCTGCACAAGATAGATATGAAGAGGAACAAGGGATACGCTGCATACAAGTTTTCAATACCAAAACAAAAGTTGAATGTTTTTATGAATGAGGACCTGTGGCCGGCTGGAGTGTCTTTCCGTAGGTTTGTGTATTTCAACAGTACGACCGAACCACGGCATAGTGAAGTGAAATCGAGTGACAGAACTGATAAAAATAATTCAAACTAATGGATAAGGCGATAGTAGATGATAACGTTAATTTATTTACTAAGATGATAAGTTTTAATTGTAAATCTTTTAAGAGGTCGGTCGGTATAAAAAACTTGTGTAAATATATAGATATTATTGCGCTGCAAGAGACCTGGCCCACATGAAATATCAATTCTAGGTCACCTAGACGTAGATTTCAGTTATGTTGGTAAATCAGCTGTGGATACGTCGCTAGGACCATACGGTGGTGTGGCTCTTTTGTGGAGGAAGTCGTTGTTTACATGCGTAACTATTTTACCGTGTGCTAGCGATCGTATAGCGACGACGTGCGACGGCCGTGACATGTTATTGTTTAGTGTTTACATGCCGACTAACTCTGTAGATAATTTAAGTGAGTTTTGTGAATGTCTTAGTGAAATAGCTGCTATCGTTGAGAGTGAGAATGTTGAGTCTGTTTATATACTAGGGGATTTTAATGCGCACCCTGGTGAATTGTTTAGCCAGGAAATGTTATCTTTTTGTGATGAGCAGAGTTGGTGTTGTGCTGACTATAAGAACCTAGGTATAGACTCGGACACTTTTACCTTTGTGAGTGATGCCTGTGGCAGTAGACGTTGGCTTGACCATTGCCTGGTTTCTGAAGCACCGTGGAAATCAGTGGAGAAGGTGGAAGTGTACCATAACGCCTACTGGTCAGACCACTTCCCACTCTGCATTCAGGTCAACCTGGGGATGGTGAGGCGAACGGGTGCCTCAGCAAATCTTGAGGGCAAGGTAGTAGATAAAGTGAGGTGGGGGGAAAGATGTACTGACCAAATAAATTGCTATTACCAACTATGTTTGCAAAAGCTTAGACTGGTCGATTTCCCAGCAGAGTTAAGCAACTGCTGCGATAACCTATGCTTGAATAAAGAGCATACTGTAATAATTGATAACACTGATACAAGAATATTGTTACGTCACTGCGAGAGGCAGCTGAGGGCAGTACTGGTTTTGTGAGAAAAGTAGTAATAAACGTACTGTGATAGGGTGGAATAGACACGTTAGGGACGCTCATGGGTGCGCTAGAGTGGCTTTTAAAAACTGGGTTTGGCATGGGAAACCTCAATTTGGTCAGTTGTTTATAGATATGCGAGAAACGAGGAAAGTCTTTAAACAAAAACTAAAATATTGCCAGGACAACGAAGAACAAATCAAGTTGGACATTATAGCTTCAGAACATAAGAAAAAGCAGTTCTATAAATTCTGGAAATCAACTCAGAAGTTAAACCTCAGACCTGCTGTACCTTTGAGCGTTAATGGCGTGTCTGAACCGGGGGAGATAGCGGACATGTTTAAAATGCATTTCTCTGTGACGCCACGGTTGCAAGTTAATAAGCAGGAGGGGTGCGGTGGGGAGAGACTTGGGTCGTCTAGCCCGATTTACATCTCGTCAAAGGAGATAGGGAAGGTTATAAAAACCATGACTAGGGGTAAGTCTCCTGGTCATGATAACCTTAGTATAGAACATTTCCAACATGCCGGTCCGCATCTTCCTAGGGTCTTATCTATGTTGTATAACTTTTGTATTAGGCACTCATACCTGCCTGCTGAGTTGATGAGGACGATTGTTGTACCTATAGTGAAAAATAAGACAGGCGACGTCTCAGACAAGGAGAACTATCGACCAATCTCATTGGCTACTATAACTGCAAAAGTGCTTGACAGTGTGCTCGAGCGTAGGATGGCTAGACAGCTCAGTTTACATGACGCACAGTTCGGTTTTAGAGCTGGGCTGTCTACAGAAACAGCTATTTTGGCGCTCAAGCACACGGTCAGATACTACACCAGCAGGAATACACCTGTGTACGCTGTATTTTTAGACCTTTCGAAGGCATTTGACCTGGTTAATTATAACGTCCTATGGACTAAGTTGCGTGACCGGGAACAACCTGAGGAGATAGTTGAGCTTCTCAGGTACTGGTATAATCACCAGATTAACCAGGTCAGATGGTCGGGTGCTTTGTCGGAGACGTATGGTCTGGAATGTGGTGTAAGGCAGGGTGGTCTGACCTCCCCAGCGCTGTTCAGCTTGTATGTCGATCAGCTGATCGGGGAACTCAGCAGCACGGGGGTTGGATGCTCGGTAGATGGTAAAATTATAAATAGCATATCTTACGCGGACGACATGGCGATTGAGGCACTCAGGCGATTGCTTGAGGTTTGTGAGAGATACGCCTTGACTCACGGCCTCCTGTACAACGTGAAGAAGAGTGTGTTCATGGTGTTTGGGGTTACTGCAAAGGGTCACAGGGCAGTGCCGCCGGTGTACCTATATGGTGTTGCTCTAAACAAAGTGCCTTGTTTTAAATACCTTGGACGCATAGTATAAATAAACGTATGAAATAAACGTTTTTATTATTATTATTATTAAAGGGCCATTAAATATTATTTTTTTACTTTTTAGATGCTTTGTTTTTGTCGGGGGTTTTTTAAATTTTTAATTTAATTTTTTTTAAGTAAGTTTGTTTCGTTTGTTTGTTTTGTTGTCTCTACTAGATACCTAGTGGAATTTGACAAAAAAATTGGTTGATCGCTATAGTGGCACCAAACAAAAAAAGCGATTCATAATTGGCAGAGTAATTGCGTAAACTACACACAATTCCGTCCGTCCGTCCGTCTGTCACAGGGCCGTATTTTTTTAGGCGTAGGTAATAGGTACACACGTGTTTTCAGAATCTGTACTACCTATGGCCGCTATAACTAAAAAATAAACGACTGAAGTTAAAAATTAAAGGGGATCAAACTTAAAAATACAAGAAACCGTGTTTTTTTCGGCGTAGGTATTGTTCCGGTACAATATACGGGACACTTCGTGTCCCGACTCGCACTTGTTCATTTTGGTTTTGGGCATTGTTTGTGTAAGATATCGAAAAACTTATCACAAGACTTGCGCAAGATTCATTGAAGGAAACAAAAACACAATAGTAAACGGATCCCCATTCGTGGAATACAAAGCAAGAGCATAGGTCACATTGATATAATATCAACTCAAACAAATTGTCAGTCTTCACACTTGTATGCGGAGTTAGCTAATCTTATTATACTTATGTACCTATGTAAGTAGATACTTTGGTCTGATATTGTTTATAATTTATTGTAGGTATGTACCTAACAATGAGATAATTACTTAGCTGGAAGACATTGCACTGACCACCTACTCAAGTGGAGGCATTAAATAAGTAGTAAGTTAAGTAGGTACTATGTTTCGCAAGGGCCATGGCCGCACAAACGCGACATCTTGCACTGCCCTACATCTTACTAACTAAGTAGGTATTTGTTCTTGATGACACAATCTCACACATCCTATGTTTTGAAAGAATACTTACGTGCCGAGAAAATTACGGTCTAAGTATACTGTTATCATCATTCAGTTGTTATTTTATTTATTTGCTAGGTACGTACTAGATTGTGAGCAATAATTATTACTAGCTGCGCCCCGCGGTTTCACCCGCGTAAGTTTCGATTCCGTCCCAAGTAGCACAAAAGTGCTTTATAACAGCATTTTCACAGTGCACCGCGAATGCATTAGCTGCTTAAACCTGCTGTATAACAGCGTAGGCAGCGCATCCTCTGCTGATATAACTCTAATTTGGGCACAAATTATTCAGCACATAGCTGTATAAGAATTCCAATTATCAAATAATTGAATTATATCAACATCATACTAGCATTTATGTGTGTAACAGTCCACCCCAAGAGCTGACAATTGTCTGAATAACAAGACACGTGTTACCTATAATACAGCATAAATGACGAATTTGTACATATTAATAAGCTTTTACACACTCGAAAGTACACTCTGAGCGAAATTGTGGAATGCATTATCTTTATTATTTATTTATCTTTAATATGAACTGTCAATTTGTTAAACATGAAGTACTGAAAATAAATAATTTAAGTAATTTACGGTAAGTAAAACTTCGATTTCTTCCTATTATGTCTAAAATCTTATTGGGGAGGTAACTTTACTGTGAAATACCATATATGTTTAGTTCAAAATTTTCACGCGCTCTCAAAATACCACTAAATACTAAAAAAAAAACTAACTTAAATGGACAGTAAACAACATAAATATTATTGCTTTTTACAAGGAAGTGCTAAAAAGCTGGTTACGTGTAAATTATTTGTAAACCAAATAAATTCCAATCGATATCTTCTAAAATAAACCAAAATAAAAAGATAAAATTTTACAATAATTCACAGTCAAGCTACAAAATTGGCGGATAGCAAGTGAACTGTTTTAATATTAATTTAATGCTAAGGTCTGTACGGTTCTCATGTGGCCTATAATTCAGCAAATAGTATAGTAATAGTAGTAATAGAATAAATGAGTTATGCACTTGTGAGAAATAAATCAGCCGTGGAGCGATGTGAAGAGTATTAGTGTAGTTCTTTCTTTGGCTTTCCACATTTCGTAAAACAACTAAAGACGTGAAGACGCTGTCAAAATAGCCTGGTGTATAAATATTCGTTTCATGTCACATTATAATTCAATCAGCAGATTAATGCCTACGCAAGTTCAATTATTTAGCCCAAGATAGAATGACTGCCCAGTTTGCTGCTATGTAACTGCATAAAAGTCCACATTACGTTCTGATTCAGCCTAGATAAATTCGAGTGTATAGTAACACCTGACTAATAGGGTAAAAGTGTATCTGTATGCAGCATAAAGCATTAATTCTTTGTTATATAACTTAACAAAGTAACTGCTGACTTTATAGTAGTTCATATGTTCTCTCTTTAAATGCAACAGTTTTATAGTACCTACACGCTTGGGTTTTTATTCAGAAAACTGCATTAATTGTGTTCACAAACATGCGCTCTTGCAGCTGATAGGGAACTGCACTACTAAACGCTGAATAACAGCGATATCTGTGGTGTTTAATAGATTTACAGTACAGAAGGAAGCGTTAAAGTGAGGCTCGTTTTTTCCTATACACCTGTTGCAGCCCGGATGAACTCTGATAAGTCGATATAAATGCTTAGATTAAAGCTGTGGGCCTTAGGTGAATATCTATAATGCAGTTTTGTGCTACTTGGGGTGGGAATAATGGGATAAAAGTAGGTACACACGGCTACACATCAAGCTATACATTTCCAGTTTATACTGAACTCGCATTGTATAGGTTTTCCGTACAATGCGAGGTCAGCTTAAACTGGAAATGTATAGCTTGATGTGTAGCCGTGTGTACCAGCTGTAGGTATGTGTATGTAGGTACCTATCAAGTTTCATCGCGTGAAGAAGTAAAATAAGTACATAATATGGACAATGGACATACTTACGAACACAAACTTTCGGAATTAGTGTAGGATTTTATAATCGAGACACAGTACGTAATAAAATCTTTCATAGCTAATATTTCATCCATACTAATATTATAAATTCGAAAGTAACTCTGTCTGTCTGTCTGTATATTACCTTTTCACGCCTAAATCACTGAACGGATTTTGATAAAATTTGGCAAGAAGATAGATGGCATCCTGGGGAAGGAGATAGGGTGCTTTTCATCGATATACCACGCGGGCGAAGCCGCGGGTGGAAGCTAGTCACCTATATAGGAAACAAAAGGGACGTCGCGGCAGCGCCGGCGTCGAAAGGTTCGCGTATTGCATGTTTATTACTCGTGATAACTTCAAAATTAAATGTCCCATTCGAATGAATTAAAAAGTATTTTACTGCTACCTAATAAATACTTACCCTTGATGATAAAATTATTTATTTGCTGCTAATATTCCCTCGCGGACTTTTTTGTAGGTAATGATGAGTAAGTGTCATCACGTAAGTACTATAAATATTTTTTATGTATTATCAATAGTTTTCTCAGCGCACGCCAAATAATTAATTTTATAGTGGGTAGGTGGGTAGTATAACTTTGGGTTACTTAGCAATTTTATTAAGGATCTCTATTGTTTTTTTTTATAATTATTATTAAAATGCCTATGCTACTTCCTGATAATTTAGCTTTCTATTGGTGAAAAAATGGTTAAAATCGGTCTATTAGTTTCTGAGCTTATTCGGTACAAACAAACAAAAAAATCTTTTCTCTCTATAATTTATTATAATTATTATAGATTTTTAATAATTATTGCCTATGTTACTTCCTGATAATTTAGCTTTCCATTGGTGAAAAAAAGGTTAAAATTGGTCCATTCGTTTCGGAGCTTATTCGGTACACACAAACAAAAAAATCTTTCCTCTTTATCATTTATTATAATTATATTAGGTATAGATATTTGTTATCACGTTCTCGAAAACGGCTCTAACGATTTCGATGAAAGTTGCATTAAAAGGGGGTTTACGGGGGACGGGGGCGAAAAATCGACCTACCTAGCCAGGTCTCACATCAGGTATTTGAAAAAAAAAAACCCTGGCAGCTTCCTAGCAGGGCTTGAACCACCAGGTAGGTAAGTACTTACTGAATTAATGAATTCCTTAAGTACTTATTGATAAATTAATTGACCTAACTGTAGGTAATGATCTTAACTCATCAAGTCATCGCCGAATGTTTTAACTCGTACATACAATAGGTAATTATGATCGTAAATAACAGGTTTTTTTAACACTTAGTTACTTAAACATTTTTATTGAGTTTTACTGACCTCAACTCTCTAAACATCGGCATCGCATTGCAATACGCTATGGCAATACATAATTATTAGCAAATACAATGTTTACTGCGAACGCCAAACGAAACGAAAGCGGGTCGTGTTCTAACATAACGGGCTTATGTAAAAGGGAGTATTACCTGGACATTGCTCCACGTTGGTGGTGACAGCGGAGGCCGCAAGCACGGCGAAGCACACGACTAAACGGAGAGCGACCATTGTTTCGTCTGGCGACTTGGCGAGTGACCCAGTCTTGCGTCTAGTGAGATGTCACGCTCGGAGAGCAGATAGTTATAATACGGAGCACACTACACAGCCTGCAACGCTTGCCGCCGACCGACTGCTCGTGTATGACACAGACTGTAAAACAAGTTCGCTATGATCGCGCTTGCCAATATATAGAGTGGTGGTCGCGCTATACATATAGCTGCAGTGCAGCTGCGTTACAGAATTAATGAGTTATGCAGCTGATGTCGGGATAACATAACGTTTATTGTTAAAAATAAATAAATCATGTGAGTTATGAGGCTTTGTTTAGTGTCGATTCGCAGAAAATATCCCTTATATGAATAACTTCAAGTTTTCTTCCGATAAGAACCTTGCGTTGGAATTAGAAATGTTAGTAGGTAGGTAAGAGTATAAAATAACAATAGAGCTTATTTATATCATAGTTATTTAGGTAAGTACCTACCTACAATACCTAGGGCTAACAATGTTTTTTAGGGTTCTAGTTCCATTCCCCAAAAAAGGAACTCTTATAGGTCAACTTTGTTGTCCGTCGTCAAGTACCTAAGTCCCATTTGCTCAGGAATAGTTTTAGGTTAAAGGGTACCTATCAAATTGAAATAATTGTCAAATGGTCAAGAAGTCTTATCGACTACCTAATATTGACAAAGTCTGGGGTTCATTGGACACGTGAAAAACTCTCAAGCTTCTAAATCTGTTCTTCAAAGTCAACGCAATCAACTTCAATCAAGAGAATCAATTAATTCCATTGTTTAGGTGACTGTCACATAATTGTTAGATCTACATAATATGTGACATAGAATCTTTTCATACACGAAATCTCTTAAGGGGTCATTGACCTCATAATTATGAACAACTTTCAGAATGGGACCAACCAACCCTGAAATCACGAAAAAAAATCGGCTGTTCCCTGCATTGAATGAAAAGATTCACCTTATACCTATCGACGGTGAAGTATCAATAACGAACATTTTTGCGGTTTTCACTTCATTGCATATTCGTAGTTAAAATATGAAAGAGCTTGTATTGCTTGTGCAAAGACATAAGGTCTTAAATTGTTCAAATTTATAATTACTTGTAGAAATACCGTCATACCGTCAAATACCGTCAAATAAATAATAGTCATTTTTCGTGATTTTTGTTGACAATACCGAATATCTACAGGTATTGCCAGCAACGTGCAGCAAATGTTGACTGAGTGAATTCAAACCTGTTTTTATTTATAAATACATACCTTTCATCTGCGCGATTAATAGCTGGTTCTCCGTTCTCCGAAACAATAACTTCTATCTACAGTTTATATCCCTAACCTGCATTGCTATTCTGTAACCATCTCACCGTGAAAACTTAGATGAAGTGAGAGTGGACTAGTGGAGTGAGCTGTCATTGTCATCATTACCTATGCTAAGGCAGTGACAGTTCACTCCACGCTCACTTTACCTAAGTTTTCACGTTGAGATTTTTACAGAATAGCACAACTGCATTGCTATTCTGTAAAAATCTCACCGTGAAAACTTAGGTGAAGTGAGCTCGAAGTGAAATGTCACTGCCTTAGCATCAGTAGGTATCGATGCCAATGACAGCTCACTCCACTCTCACTTCACCTAAGTTTTCACGGTGAGATGGTTACAGAATAGCAATGCTGATATATTTTATTGAAATCATTATCACCATCTTCAAGCGTTTCCTACTATTTTTTAAATAAAAGTTACTTTTTGATTCAAATGTTAAAAACTATAAAAAATTAAACGTTTTTTTCGCCTCCTGTAAAATCATGGTTTTGTAGTAATTATTAGATACTAGCTTCCGTCGGCGGATCCGCCCGCGTGGTACTTATGTCGATAAAAAGTAGCCTATGTCCTTCCCCGGGATGCTATCTATCTCCTTGCCAAATTTTATCGAAATCCGTTAAATGGTTTAAGCGTGAAAAGGTAACATACAGACAGACAGACAGACAGAGTTACTTTCGAATTTATAATATTAGTATGGATTGATACTACACCGTCCTTATATTTATGAAATCTATAGGGTAGGTAGGTCTCGTTGACCCAGCATCGTGAAAGGCAAGAAGCAAGGTCTCACAGTACAAGTAAAGGGAAATATCCGTAAATATTTTAAATTAACTAATAGTTTTCTGGAGGACCTAAGCAAATCGTATTTATGATTATGTACTGTCATCATTCTCTTGCCCATAACCCAATTTATAGGGGGTCGGCGGAACCATTCTGATTACCCATGTAATCAGAACATATAGTAATGTATATGGGCGCCAATCAGTTATTTTAATTATTTTGTACTTAATCTGACTTCCATGTTATTTATTGAATTAATACTTGTATTTCCGGTTGTAGGTATTTATAAAAAGTTTATATTATGATACCTTCCTTTCGATTTATTTAAAATATTGTGGTTTCCGGTTGTATTTATGAAAAGTTAATATTGTAATACCTTCCTTTTGATTTATTTAAAATAAAGTGGTTTCCGGTTAGATTTATTTTTATAAGTTTCTATTATGATAACTTCCTTTTGATTTGTTTAAAATATTGTTTCCGGTTGATTTTATTTTAAGTTCTATACTGGTATTAAGGATTTATCTTGACATCCGCTTGAATTACTTAAAATGTTATTTCCTTTAGAATTATAAGGATTTATGTTGACATCCGCTTGAATTATTTAAAATGTAATTTACTTTAGAGTTGAGGACTTATTTTGACTTGCATATCCGCTTGATTTATATAAATTCTTTTTGGCGGTAAAGTTTCGCGCTAATTTTGTGTATATAAACTGTTGCAATGCTAATGGAAACACATTCTTTGTGCGCTGCTCATGGAATAAACACCCTGAGTTGAAGTAAGTTATTTTATTTGTGCTCTCTTATCTCCATTTTCCTATTGCTGTGTATTTGTGTGATAAATTGGTGGAAATATGTGTGACTCCGGCAACGACGGCGATGATGCGCCGACAGCAGCGGTGGGATCCACCTCGCCCCTACTGAGGTCTGGATTCCGGATACGCAAACCAGTGCCGACCGCACAGCCAGACCCAACTTTCTCTATGGAGCAAGTGATGAGTCTGGTGACATCAATCACAAAGCAAGCCACATCGAGCGCCGTGACCGCAGCGCTTTCCGCTACTCCAGTGCCTTCACGGGATCGTGGCAATTTCTACCTACCGCCATTCGATCCCGATGTGCGCTCACACGACATCAGGGACTGGTGTGCCAATGTTGACCAAACCATTGCAACTATTGGCATATCACCGCATGAAGCTCGCATGAAGGCAATACTGCAGCTGAAAGGAAGAGCGAAGACGTGGGCTGATACGTGGTCCCTACAATCCACCACGTGGGAGCAAGTTAAGCAAGACCTGATCCAGACGTTCGGCGAAGAGTTCCGGTATGCTGACGACGTCCAGCGGTGGCGCGACTACACGTCGGAGCAAGCGAGCAGCTACGCGGACTACGCAACCACGGGATGGACGCTGTTCAAGAGAGTGCGGCCCGAAGCCGCGGACACCGAGGTAATTGACGCCCTTATTACTGGTATCTACCCTGATTTTGTGAAATGTGAATTGTTACGTAATACGCCTGACTCTTTGCCCAAACTAGTCTCCGTTTTGAAAACTTTTCGCAAACGTGACCGACCGAAAACAGACAGTACAGACAAAAATCATCTCAACAAAAAACCCCGGCTTTCAGATACATCTGATTCATTATTAGGTCAGTCGCCAATTTGTTTCAAATGTAAAAAACCTGGTCACCGAGCTCGTGACTGTAAGGAAAAACCGACACAAAATACAGTCTCTAATATTTCTGGAAAGCCAGCCTCTCGAGATACGCCAGAGAACCGTAAGTTAATTGAATGCAACTATTGCCATAAAAAGGGGCATTTAGAAAAAACTTGTTTCCGTAAACAAAATGACGAGAAATCGAAGTCGACTGATCAAAAATCCGTTAATTTTTGTGGTCCAATAAATCGTTGCACGACTACCGTCAAAATTGGAGCTCATTCATACCCTTGCCTATTTGATTCCGGCGCAGATTGCTCGTTAGTACGTAAAAGCATTTCTGGTTCGATTCCGGGCAAAAGGAAGACTGTCAATACAGTTTTCAAGGGAATAGGCGGTGTGAATGTCTCGTGTTCTCAGAGTATCTCTGCTATTGTCGAGATCGATCAAGTTAGTGTAGAATTAGAACTATTTGTTGTAGAAGATCACCAAACCCAGTTTAATATTTTAATTGGCTATGATTTAGTGCAAATCCCGGGTCTTACTATCACATTAATTGATAAAAAAATGACTGTCTCGAGAAATATGATTATTAATGAATGTTCTTTAGCAGAGTCGGAAATAAAACTAAATACTGACCTTGCTGAACCTACCATGTTAGAAAAATTAAATTCAATTTTAAACAAGTTTAAAGATAATTTCACTTCTGGTAATAAAGTTTCTGAGGTAATAACTGGTCAATTGACTATTAGATTAAAGAATAAAGATAAAATTGTTCAACGTAGACCCTACAGATTGTCGCCAATGGAACGCGAGAAAGTCAAAGATATTTTAAACGATCTTAAACAAAACGGTATAATTCGAGACAGCTCATCCCCTTTTAGCAGTCCTATTTTATTAGTTAAAAAAAAAGATGGAACTGACCGATTATGCGTCGACTTTCGGGAGTTAAATGCAAACACAGTAAGGGATAATTTTCCATTACCATTGATTGCCGATCAGATTGATAGGTTAGGTACAGCTCGTTATTTCACTTGTTTAGATATGACAGCAGGGTTCTATCAAATACCGATTTCTGTAGATTCTATAGAAAAAACTGCGTTCGTTACACCTGACGGTCAATTTGAATTTTTACGCATGCCTTTTGGGCTGTGCAATGCGCCGTCTGTTTATCAGCGTGCCATTAATAAAGCTTTGGGTGACTATAAGGATAAGATTGCTCTAGTTTATATTGACGACGTCCTTGTAATTTCTGCTACTATAGAAGAAGGGTTAAGTAACTTGGAGTTAGTTTTGGAGAGATTAACTAATGCAGGTTTTTCACTAAACATAAAAAAGTGCTCATTTCTAAAAAAATCGGTTGAATATTTAGGGAATATTATAGAAAACGGAACCGTTAAGCCTAGTCCCAGAAAATTAGATGCCCTCTCTAAGTCTGCTGTACCGAAAAATATTAAAGGATTACGGCAATTTAACGGCCTAGCTGGTTATTTTAGGAAATTTGTACCAAATTTTTCGAAAATCATGGCCCCTTTATATGAATTAACAAAATCTGGCGTACCTTGGAGATGGACTGAGAAACAGGAAAATGCCCGAAAGGAAATAATTAGTCGATTAACATCATCCCCACTCTTGACAATTTTCAACCCTGATTTACCATGTGAACTCCATACAGACGCTAGTTCTATAGGTTATGGTGCAGTTTTGATTCAGCGACATGATAAGAATCCTCATGTCGTTGGTTATTTTAGTATGCGAACGACCAATACTGAGAGCAAATACCATTCATATGAGCTCGAAACATTGGCTGTCGTCAAAGCTATTAAACATTTCCGCCACTTCTTGTATGGTAGATGCTTTAAAGTAGTAACAGATTGCAATTCACTGAAAGCATCCAGAACCAAAAAAGAACTAACGCCAAGAGTACACCGCTGGTGGGCATTTTTACAAACTTTTCAATTTGATATCGAGTATAGGAAAGGTGACAGACTTTCTCATGCCGATTTTTTCAGTCGAAATCCCGTAGCGAGCCCCTGTAAAATTCCTACAGATAATATCTCGTTGCAATTTTCAGTAAACTCTTCTACACTTGATCATAACTGGCTCCTAATAGAACAAAAACGTGATCCAACGCTTAAAAACATAGTTGAACAACTTAATTCTGATACAATCCCAAAAGATATTGCTGACACCTATGTCATATCACAAGATAAACTACTTAGACGTAAAGTTCAAATAAATAATAAAACTCGTAAACTTATTATTGTGCCACGTAATTATAGATGGAATCTGATATCCCACTATCATGATAATCTTCAACACTTCAGTTGGGAAAAGGTTCTAGCTAAAATAAGAGAACAATATTGGTTTCCCAATATTTCAAAAATAGTTCGAAGGTTTACTGAAAATTGTGTTAGTTGTAGAATTCGCAAAGGTATGTCGGGTGCTAAACAAGTTACCCTTCATCCTATAGATAAAATTGCAATTCCCTTTCACACTATACATGCTGACATAACTGGACGTATGAACGGTAAACGTAATAACGCTGAATATGCGTTTGTATTTATTGATGCCTTTACCAAATATACTCATTTAATTTATACCAATGATCGAACATCTGATACAGCCATATCTTGTTTGCAAGAAGTAATCTCTATTTTCGGCACCCCAAATAGACTCATAACAGATCAGGACAAAAGTATGACATCATCTGATTTCAAGAATTTTAGTCATCGTTTCGGTATTGAACATCACGTCGTAGCTAAAGGCGCTAGTCGGGCAAATGGTCAGGTAGAACGTATTATGAAAATCATCAAAGATAATATGTCTGTTGTAGAGCTTAATAAACAGTGGCACACTGCTATTCGAGATTTACAATTGGCTATTAATTCTACCGTTTCTAAAAGTACGGGAAAATCTCCCATGGAGTTGTTGTTTGGGAAAAAATGTTCACCGCCGGGTATTAAGCTCTTACAAATGATGAATGATGATGAACCAATTGAAGATCTTAATACTGTTAGATCTTTATGTAAATTAAGGATGGACGAGCGATCATTTCGGGACAAATTACGATTTGACAAGGGCAAAGCTCAAATCAAGCCTTTTGAAAAGGGGGATTTTGTCTTAATGCATAAGCATGAAAGACATACGACTAAACTTGGGCCTAAATATGAAGGTCCTATGAAAGTTCTAGAAGTATTACCTAATAATCGCTACAAAGTAAAGCATGTCAATTTAAAGGGATGTTCCGAAAAGATCGCTAGTCATGATTTTTTGAGACCAGCACCTCTGGCTCAAAATGATCCATTTATGGATGAAAATGATAATGATAATGAACCGACCGTATGGGCGGATGATTCTTTGTAAATTATATTAGCTACTCCACCTTCCCCCCTATTACGCTGGCTGGCCACCATGTGTATCCTTTTTCCTGGTCTTAGGGCTATATCCCAGGCGGGTGATGCCATCAAATATGGCTAGATCCAAGGCGGGTGATGCCGTGTTAGGGGCTATATCCCAGGCGGGTGATGCCATGTGGTATGGCTAGATCCAAGGCGGGTGATGCCGTGTTAGGGGGCTATATCCCAGGCGGGTGATGCCATATGGTATGGCTAGATCCAAGGCGGGTGATGCCGTGTGTTTTTGGCTAAGCCCGAGGTGGGTGATGCCGTTTTGATGTAAAATGACAGCGCAGAGAGCGCGCTGGATCAGAATGGCCGTATGGGCGCCAATCAGTTATTTTAATTATTTTGTACTTAATCTGACTTCCATGTTATTTATTGAATTAATACTTGTATTTCCGGTTGTAGGTATTTATAAAAAGTTTATATTATGATACCTTCCTTTCGATTTATTTAAAATATTGTGGTTTCCGGTTGTATTTATGAAAAGTTAATATTGTAATACCTTCCTTTTGATTTATTTAAAATAAAGTGGTTTCCTTTGGTGGTCTGTCTGTCTGAATGTTACCTTTTCACGTCTAAACCACTGAACGGATTTCGATAAAATTTGGCATGGAGATAGATGGCATCCCGGGGAAGGACATAGGCTACTTTTTACCCGACTACGGCGAAGAAAAAAGGAGGGTTATGATTTTGATCGGTATGTATGTATGTGTGTATGTATGTATGTATGAATGTATGTATGTATGTATGTATGTTCATCTGTTACCTCCTATCTTCCAAACCACTTATCACAATTTGACAAATGAAGTATCGTTAGAAGCGTCGTGATTGTCCGCTGGTTATAGGCTATGTGAAGTCACATTAAATTAAAAATGGCGCCCTCTAGAGGACATAAAGTGAGGAACTTAAAAAAAAATATGGTTTAATCGTACTATGTTGGGTATCAAATGAAAGGGCTTAATGAGCACATTTCAAAAATATATATATTATAACTCCAAAAGAATTTAAAAAAAATCAAGTAATAAAAACTAAAACCCAACTACGACTTGAAAGGTATAAACAAGACACCACAGACAGACACATTAAAAATCCGGAGTCACACGTAATCTGTTCGATTTATGCCCTAACACGTGTGACTCTGGATTTTTTATTTGTCTGTCTGTGGTGTCTTGTTTATACCTTTTAAGTCGAAGTTGGGTTTTAGTTTTTATTACTTGATTTTTTTTTTATTGACATAAGTACCACGCGGTGGAAGCCGCGGACGGAAGCTAGTATTATAAATGCAAAAGTAAGTTTGTTAGTTACGCTATTACGCTAAAATAGCTGAATGGATTGAGATTAAATTTGGCACATGGCTAGACCATGTCCTGGAATAGGACATAGGATACTTTTTATCCCGTTATTCCCACGGGATCGAGAATTCGAGACTTAACGCGGGTGAAACCGCGGGGCGCAGCTAGTAATAAAATAAAATTATGACTGTTCTGGATGTCATTGACATTTAATTAAAATCTGTTTTTTATTTATCTTAGTTGACGTTGGCTCGCTATCGGAAGGGTCGGGTGGTGTCATGGCTGATCGTCTCGTGATGTAGAAAGTGTCTTCATATACTCTCGCATAAGCTTCTGGAGACGACTCTGCGTCTGCACTGTCACCCGGTAACACAAAACCTGCTTTCCCTGTTCATTTTCTATCCGCCAATACAGGTAGCCACGCTGGTTCTGTAAATAAAGTGAGGTGTAGGTACACGTACAGCATAACGTTACAGCTATTTCAAGTAAGTACTTTCGTACTTTTGTGGATTTCTTTTAGCTACGAGGAAGGCACCTATACAAAGGCGGATCCAGGATTTATTTCTGGGAGGGGCACATGGGCCTGTCAGATAAGAAGTGTCTCCCATACCTATCTTGTATTGCACAGTGCACTATGCTGTTTTTGGGATTCATTCTTTTTCAATGAAGAAATAGTAGCCACTTCTTCAGCGTTCATCATTGAAGCAATGTCTTACTAGGTCCATTCAGTCAGACGATTCGATTTTATTTTACTTAAACCGTTGGGGGGGACGTGCCTCACTACTTACCTGCTAGGTGGTAATTATAGTCTAAGCATTTCTAGTTTTAATTTTTGATTTACAAATTAAAACGAGGAAAGAAAGTAATGGAGATTTCTCGGTAAATCGCGACTTTTGTACATCATCGCATCGTAAAGGCTTATTGCACTTGGCCATGGGGTCTCAACTCGAACAAATTATAATTAGTCTTGAAAAAAAAAAAATTGATGGCAGCTTAAGTAACAATTTAAAAAATAAGAAAAAACGTAAAAAAGGAAGAAGAACATCTAGGAGTCTTGCGTAGGCACATCTAGGCAAGACTCCTAGATGGCGTTAAAAAAACTACAATCTCTGGCAATTAGAGAGTAGCTGATGCTGCCATCTGTTAAAAAAATGGAGGACGAAAAATAGCCAGCTCGATTATTAAATTATATAATTATGTTGGTTCTGAATCCGTCTCCAGATTAAAGTGTGACAAACACGTGTCGATTTCTTACAGGGTTTTTATGACTCTTGAAGAATAGTCAAGCGGAATAGGTTACTAAATATATCAGCGTCTATTGTATTTTATAATGGATTTCCGCCAAGTCACGCCTGAATCTATTAACTACAATGAATGTTGTTAAACTGTCAAAATGAAACAGATTGTGATTGATCGAGTGTTAACGCAATTAGTTAGTGTGCTGTGCTGGTGATCAAACCCTCGGCTCTATTACAATTACCTAGGTACAAGGCAGACAAAACTCGTTCTAGGTAAAGTATGATAAATAAATATTTACCAATGCGATACTGTTGGGCACCGACATCACGCTGGTGAGGGATGTCATAGTGTCCGTGGTCATCACTGGACAGTCGTAGATCCCGCAGCGTTCTAATAACATATTAAAAACAAAACATTGTTTTCTAGTTCGATCAAAGTAAGTATAACACAGAGCTACAGGGACATCGACGCGCATAACCGGTGTAAGTTACGCAAATATCATGTATGATGGAATTGTTCCTCTTTAAAAGTTCTAAAAAAAAGTCCGCAACAGCATATGTCTATCTTTTAAGATTGACTAACTATAAGCATTTTTTATGGTAATCAAAGGAGGACCGGAAAAAATGGTCCCCACGACCAATAGCAACCAGACCTATGTCATTAGATAGGCATTTTAATATAGAGCAACAACTACTATGGCGGCACTTTTGAAATCGCTGTGTGAAAAAAGTTGTGGCGATGTTTCGCAGAACGGACCTAGACATTATGTTATCGGAATACTTGAATATTAATAATTTCTAGTTGTCTACTTTGAATATTTTCAAATGTATGCAATGATAATACAATAATTTGATGATGGACCTGGACGCTAGATAATGGAACTCTTGAACAGCTTCTAGTATACCCACCGAGTGTGAGCTCATTAGATATGTCTCAACGAGTCCTGTTCATTTTACCTGATGACGAGGACCTGATGGCTGACCTAGACCTTAGATAACAGAACTCTTGATTAGCTTCTAGTATACCCATTGAGTGGGGGCTCATTAGATGTGTCTCAACGAATCCTGTTCATTTTAGCTGATGACTGACCTGGAACCTTTAAATGGCTACTAGTAAAGCCACCAAGTGTTGGCTCATAAGACGTGTCATAACGAGTCCTGTTCATTGTATCTGATGTGGAGCACCTGATGGTTGGCCTGGAAGGTGGACCTACCAGCTACCAGTTTAGCTACCAGCTATTCAAGAGTTCCGTTATCTAGCGTCAAGGTTCATAATCAGACCAACTCAATGGGACCATGTAGGTGTCTAGGTCAGTCATAAGGTAAAATGAACAGGATTCGTTGATACACATCTAACGAGCCCTAATTCGATGGGTTTACTAGTAGCTATTCAAGAGTTCCGTTATCTAGCGTCCAGGTCAGCCATCAGGTCCTCGTTATCATGTAAAATGGCATCTAATAAGCCCAAACTCGATGTGTTTACTAGTGGCTATTCAAGAGTTCCGTTATCGAAGCGTCCAGATCCATAATCAGATCAGCTCAGTGGTTCCATATTATCATCGAAATGCATATACATTTGCAAACATTCAAACTATGATCACCAGAAGTGATTAACGCGTCCAGGTCAGTCCTGCGAAACATGGCCACGGATTTTTAATTTGTCTGTCTGTGGTGTCTTGTTTATACCTTTTAAGTCGTAGTTGGGTTTTAGTTTTTATTACTTTTTTTTTTTCAATGAAGATAATTATAGAATTCAGCGTTCTCATTGAAGTAATTTCTTGATACATAATATGCATTCAAGCCAGTCCATTCAGACGATTGGATTTTATTTTTAACCTACTTTAAAAAAAAAGAGGAGGTTATCAATTCGGGTGTTTATAAGTACCTAATTCTATTTTTTCTTATGTAAGTATATTCGTTGTTTGGGCATAACTCCGTCATATAAAGACGAATTTGCAAAATTCTTTTTTTGTTTGAAAGGGTAGGTATGCTCTCGAGGTGGCCCCTTAAAAATAGGCTATGGAAAAGCTTAGGTATGTCAATCCTGTTGAAATTCGGTGTAGAAATACGAAACGCTTTGGAAGTGGATGTCACTTCAAGTACTAGGCCCTCAGTACCTGTTAGGTATAGTCTGGATAGTGAAAGTTAACTTACCGGGACTGACTTGCGTTCTCAAGTTAAGATGATTTATATGGATAACAGCATTTTGGTCGAGGTTTTGAGACACGAAATCTGCAATATAATTATTGATTAGGTATGTCTGTAGGTAAATGAAAATAAGTAGGTACTTAGCACAAAGGGAGGCGGGTGCACTGGTACACACGGCTACACATCGAGCTATACATTTCCAGTTTATGCTGATCTCGCATTGTGTAGGATTTCCGTACAATGCGAGATCGGCTTATACTGGAAATGTATAGCTTGATGTGTAGCCGTGTGTACAGTAGACCGTTTGTCGGTGGTCGTACGTATGTACGTAACACTTTGATGTTGGCCATTTTTTTTTTTTTTTTGTTGTGTTGGAAATCATCAAATGACTGCTCCCGCTCTGGGCGGAGCGGAAGGGCGTGTCAGACTCTTACTGACTAAAACCCACCCGTGTTCCTTCAGTTGCCTATTGCCAAGGTCCCGGTATCCCTTTCGGACTATTCCGCAACCCTGGCAGGCATCGGTCCTAACGGACCCCGTCAGGTGTGCTGACATCTCTTTGAGGCGCGCGTGGAACACGACGCGCCATCGACCCGGGCCTGGTCCTTATCGGACGGCGAGCTACCCATTGCTCGCCGTCCGCAAGCCCGCGCCTATGGTGGCCGGGAATCCGCCTGGGATTCCCGACGCCCAGGGTGTCTCCAGCGGCGGCGATTAGGGGCGTGAGGGCGCAGTCCTTGCCTCTCCCTCACGCGTTCTGCCTCCTCCTTCGCGAGCATCACTGCTTCGCAGAAGGAGGTGACCGCCTCCCATGCCCTCTCGCTCCGTACCATGGCCTGGACCAGGGCCGGACGCGAGAGGTCAGTGCCGCCAATCGCCTCCACGAGGACACGGCGGTGCTCCGCCCAAGCAGGGCACATCTCCACCGTATGCTCCACCGTGTCCTCCGGACGATCCGCACAGTGGTGACACCCGGGCGTTTCCTCCCGCCTAATCCTACACAGGTACCTCCCGAAGCTGCCATGTCCGGTGAGGACCTGCGTCAGGCGGAAGGTGAGGACGCCGTGGCGCCTCTCCAGCCACTCCTCAAAAAGGGGACTTATCGCCGCAATTGTGGCGTGCCCAGCACTGGGTTGCGACAATCGCACTCTCCATGCCGCCATGAGATCCCGCCGGAGCTCTGTCCGCTGTCCCGCGATTTCTCGCGGCAGCGAAGTTACGCCCCGGCGCTTCATCTCCTCGCGCCACTCCCAGATGTGCGCGAGGACCTTCGCCTCCAGATCCCATGGCGGTAATCCGGCAAGGAGGCTTGCCGCCTCACGAGAGACCGAGCGGAATCCCCGGGCCAGCCGAATGGCCATGACCCTTTGGGACGCGTTCAACCGGCGGGCTGGCCGCAGCCTAATGGAACGCGCCCACACCGGTGCCCCGTAAAGGGCCATGGACCTTACGACCCCCGCGTAGAGCCTCCGGTAGGAGGCGTTTGGCCCCCCAAGATTGGGCAGGAGCCGCCCCAAGGCGGCCCCGGCCCGGACCAGCCTGGGAGCAAAACGACGGAAGTGCTTCACGAAGTTCCACTGGCTGTCGAGGACGAGTCCTAGATACTTCATCGTCGACTCGACGCCGATGTGACCCCCTCCTACCGTGATTTGGGAACCCGACAGTGGCGCGTTCCGAGGGCCATGAAAACACATGACCTTGGACTTGTGCAAGGCCACCTCGAGTCCCAATTGCCGGATTCTCTCGACGATTGTCGCAACCCCGCGTGTCGCGAGTTCGGCCGCCGCCTGGTGCGATCTCCCTTGCGCCAGGACCAGCGTGTCGTCAGCGTAGCAAACCACGCTGACGCCGCTAGGGAGGTCGGCGCGCAGCACCCAGTCGTATCCGATGTCCCACAGATGCGGCCCTAGGACCAATCCCTGCGGGACACCGCACGACATCTCTCGCCGGTTCCACGCTCCCTGGTGACGGGGATAGATGACGGCCCTTTTTTTTTTTTTTTTGGTTGGGAAATCATCAAATGACTTCTCCCGCTCTGGGCGGATCGGAAGGGCGTATCAGACTCTTAGACTGTTACTGACTAAAACCCACCCGTGTTCCTTCAGTTGCCTGTTGCCAGGGTCCCGGTATCCCTTTCGGACTATTCCGCAACCCTGGCAGGCATCGGTCCTAACGGACCCCGTCAGGTGTGCTGACATCTCTTTGAGGCGCGCGTGGAACACGACGCGCCTAGATGACGGCCCTGTCCGTCAAATAGGCCTCGACCACACGACAGAGGTAGGTCGGCATCCGGTGATACCGGAGTGCCTCCCTTATGCAACTCCAGGGCAGGGTGTTGAAGGCATTGGCGATGTCTAGAGACACCGCCAAGACGACGCCACCCCGGGCCACAGCTTTGATGTTGGCCTGGCGCTGACCTAGCGTAGTACGGAGTTTCAATAGAATCCGAAGCCAGCTTACCCTGGTTTTGTCACCACAGACGTGCAGCGTCCTGTTCCTACGCTAAATAAATATTTCAGTCGGTTCCAAAGCCTCTATAATTAGTTAGTAGGCAGTAGGTAGTTCGGGTCTTTCTATGGGAACTTTATGATGTTTTTGTTGGGAAATTCGTTGAGATTCGGTTGTGAAAGAAAGATAATAAGCAGAATACATAGGTAATATCAGTAGGTATCTTAGGTCCATTGTCAATCGTGAAAATTGCGTGTCATGAAAAGTGCGGTCATGCTTTTTATTTGCACTGCTAACTTCGGTAAACTTACCGGCATAAAAGTCCAAGCTGACTAGCATGTCTTCTCCAACCGTGACGAAACACGGAATATCATCGTCACACCCTTGAATGTTCACTGCCGTCAACTCGTAAGCCGAGCCTGTTGAAAAATTATTTAAGTAGGTAAGTACCTACCTATACTTAATAAATAGGTGTTCTTATAAATTACGTCCCATTTCTGGGAAACACAATGATGATGTGTCATTTGATAAAGGTGATAAAGTAAAGCGCTATTTACACGACGCAAGTTTCTTGGCATACATGTTGACAAAATCCCTGGTTTCCTCATTTCCCTGCGACATACCCACATACATCATCTAACCCCGTAGCCACGAACTACACGCTCAAGCGACATGCGTCTTGTGATAGCGACTGCAGAAAAAGCAAATGAAGGAAGTGGTGTAGAGCCTACGAATGTACCGCGGCCCGACTTGCAGAGCGACAAACAAACAGGGTCTAGAGCCTAGACAAAGTGGTATTCTATCCCCGCAGAATAATCACGAAGGCGGAAGCTCTACATCTCTATACAATTCAAGAATCTTGTTTACTGTGTAAGTAGTTGCATACTTACTTACACAATTAATTTTATGTCATATTTTTTGTTTATAAACTTCCGCGCGCTCGCCTCTTGGTAACCTCGTGCCCCCTAGACACGTGCCTAGTTTGCCTTACGCAATAGGGATAATCTGCCTCTGTCTGTGTACCACATTCTAAGTCAGTGTACCATGCTGCAGTATTGAACAATCATGTAAGTTTAGTAAGTAGGCAGGCAGGTAGGTATAGGTACCTAACTACAGATTAATTTCTAAAATTCTTATTCTCGAAGCATCACCGTTGCGCAGTCGATATTAAATTATATCAGCTGATATGAACCAATTTACCAAAAACTATTAGCACACAGTGTTATCTACACAATGTGTACCTACCAGCTTTCACAATCACAACTTATTGACTCATTTCCGAAGACCCGGTAGGTAATTGGAATCAGGCTAAAAATCAGTTTTAGTTTATTGGTAGGTACTTCAAATAGACGTTGTATAGGCACTTAGATAAGATTAAAATAATAATTAAATAAGTACACATCTTAGATTGAACAAGATAAGATTGTACACGTTTCTATTTTCGTTAGGATTTCCTACTCACCTACTCTACTTTACATATTTTTTGTAAGTAAGTATTGTATGTAAACAAATCGGAATGAAAGCATTTTTTTTGAGGACGTTCTTGGTCTTCACGTTTTAGGGTCTTGGCATGGCGAGTCTGTCGCCTGAACTGAACGAACATGGCAGACACAGGCCCGGGAGGCAGCGCAGCCGCCCGCCGCCGTGTTGCGCACGCCTCTCAAGAGGAACTGCGGCCGTAGGATGACATGATGGCTGTAGAAGTTGAGGGGGGGTCCACTAGCACATCAGCCGGCTGGCGGGTCAATACCTACCTGTCGAGGAGCGATAGGAAATGCGCAAATGTTCCAACGCCCTGGCCGGGATTAGGGGAAGAACACCGTGAAGTTGATTTTAGAGCGGAGATGAGGATTTCCAAACGAATAAAAACTGTATACAAAAAAAAAACAACCGACTTCAAAAAAAAAAACATTAAAAAAGTAAAAAATAACTATAATTTCGGAAGTCGGTGTCTTTGCTTTTCAATTTTCGTTTTTTGCCACCTTTTAGTTGTACCCCACACACATTCGAATACCACTACCTGCTATGTAAATAACAGTGACTGAGTCAAAGTCAAAGTCAAATAATTTATTTCAACTAGGCACATTAAAGGCACTTTTGAACGTAAAATACATAGAAATATGTAGAACTAATTCTAGTTGCCCCTTCCAAAAGGTAGTTTTCGTATGGAGAAGAATGGGCAAGAAACTCAACCGTAACTCTTTAAAAAAAAAAAAAAATGTTATACAATAAAAAAAAATAAAAAAAATATTCAAGTTAAAAAAAAGTAAAATTATGATTTACGTTAATTATAAACGAGGTAGCTTTAATTCTAGCTATAATATACTGCCTGATCTAGGTTTGTTAAAACCTGTGTTTCAGGCCATCAAGTTACATCAAAAAACTTAAAAAGAAGACAACAATTTTATTAGAAGCTAAATTAAAAAGAAGACATAATATTTTCAATGAATTACATAGTTACTATTTTGGTATATTATTTTAATTAAAACTAGATTAAGTAAGATATATTATGTTTAAATAAATTAACAAATAATATTAAAGTAGATAATAAATTAACAAATAATATTAAAGTAGATAAAGAGGAGACTATTATTAGTTGGGTAAAGGACTTATATAAGAGTAGATAGATGGAAATTTTATTTTAATATTTCTAGTAGTTTTTCCGTGTCTGCATAACTGAGTTTTTCCAAATATTCCTGTACTAGTAAGTTACACCTATTATAGCTTAAACTATAAATCTTTAGCACTTTGTTAAACTGATTATACAAGTAGGGTCCCAAAAATAAATAAAATCGACGAGCAAAAGCATGTTTAGTCTGAGTGTTAGCACAAACCAAATCTTTTCTTCTCCTATCTGAAGGTACCGGGTTAAAATAAAGTTCAGTGTGTTGGAATAGAACTACATTCAAAACAAATAACTGACGTACTGTTAGCACCTTACATGCCATATAAAGCTGGTGTGTTGGAAATCTAAATGGACGAAAAGTAGAAACCTTCAAAACTGCTCTTTGGGCGCGTTCTAGGTGCAGTAAAATTGATTTAGCGGCACCACCCCAAGACGTTATGCAGTAGGTAATAATAGATTGACACAAAGCTAAATAAATCCGTCTAATTAATTTAAAGTCGGCAATGTTACGTAAATTTTTGAAAATGTACATTAGTTTACGCACTCTGTTGCATAATAGATCGATGTGTTTGCGGAAATTCAGGTTTGTGTCAATCGTGACGCCTAGATATTTGATATGGTCGGTTTTAGCTAAAGTGGGACATGTACATGCAATGTCAGCATAATGAAAATCACAATTGCTATGCGCTTGAATGTTAGGATTAGTAAGCGTTGGATTAGTATTTCTCATTGTAAATAATAGGTACTTGGTTTTATCGGTATTTAATGTTAAGAGATTTTTATGAAGCCAGTTAGACACGGTATTAAAACCATTCTGTGCTACTTCATGGACCTCGGCCTTTGATTTAGCAGCAAACAGTAGAGCTGTGTCATCCGCATAATATGACATAATTACACCTTTTTGGAGTGTCAAATTGCACAAGTCATTTATATAAATTAAAAACAAAGTAGGACCCAAAATACTGCCTTGTGGGATTCCGTAAAGGCCGTCTGAGGCAAATAAGATATCGTCCGTATAGACTAAGTGGGAAAAATACGTAATTATTGAAGCTAATTCAAAAACTACGCAAGCAAAGTTAATAAAAAAATTATGGAACCACCTCGGGAGTTTAAACCCTTTCGAAATAAAAAATATTTTTTTAAGTAAATCGGTTTACAATTGGCGAAAATATCGATGAACATAAACAAAAAAAAAAATACATACAGACGAACATAGAACCTCCTCCTTTTTGAAGAAGTCGGTTAAAAAGGAGAGAGTTGACACATCGCGTGGTCAACCACACACACAATAATTATTCGCCAATGCCTAAAAAATACTTACCTTAATCTATTCAAATCCTATACCTAATTATAAATTTGTGGATTGAGGTAAAAGTTGTTTTTTCCAAAAATAAATATTTGTTTAGTCTAAACACTTTTTTTTTTGTTTGGAATATATATCGCGAACGCAGTTTATTAATGCTGCGTTTGCGATAAAAGTTCAAGAAAAATAAAGTATTAGATAAACGGTATACCTACATTAGATGACGAAGCTTAACAAAACCGATTGCGTTTGAAATCACAGCAACGTCATAAAAGTGAGATTGTCATATTTAATGAATCAGTGATATTTTAATCATTTTTTTATCGTTTAAGTACTACGTAGATAATAAATAGGTACTTTATTACTGCTAATTTCCACTGTACGGTGAAATAATATAAATACTGATAGATAATGTTGTTTTAATTATTTTTACTCTATGATTTGAAGGATGTCTAAGAACGGATTAGTAAGTAGATTAGTAGAAGCCTTCCACCAAGTATTCAAATCACAGAGGATGTTGATAGAAAAGAAATTGTGCAAGTAGGTAAGTACAATTTCTTTCAAAGATATAAATATTATGTTTATAATATATTTTTTGTTGGCCGCTAAATGCATCCATACCGTGAATTTAGTATCTATGTAGATATGTCTACTAATTGCCTACCTATGTTGCTATAGAGTAAATATACCTACCCAAGTCAAGCTGGGATATCCGAATAAAAACAAATGTGTTGTTGTTTTTTTTTTCAAAATTATAATAATTACTTACCTACTTCCGTGGATCGAGTTACCTACCTACACTAAGTTAAGACCTATTTCAAATTCGAGAAGGGTGAACAAAAATTATACAGGGTGTTAGGGTAAACACCGTTATCCTTGCAACCAGTGGTTTGGTTTCATTTATAGAACGCAAAATCAATGGAAAATTACAACTTTTTTTTAAATATTTTTAGATCTAAATTTTACCACAAGGGACGCAAGTTCGTTGCCCTATGCGCTAGGGCAACGAACTTGCGTCTCAACACGGGCGGTGGGTACGGGATGTGACCTGACTGGCAGCGAGCGCGACCCCTCCCTTAGTCAGTCAGCTGTTTCGCTAGCAAGCACGGTGTCAGATATAAACTTTTTAAAATCTTTTAATGAAAATAACGTTTTTTTTTTGTAGTGTTCGGTCATTTATATTTATATTTAAGTCAACTACCCATGGTTTGAATGACAAGAGTGTTTACCCTTACATCCTGTATAAGTAATATTATGTACTACCTTCTTGTAGGTAGAGAAAGTTACACGTTTCCACTCAACTGTCGATAGTCCTTTAGAAGGCAGATATCATTCTATTGTTTTTTATATTTTTATGGTTGCACGTCTCTCCACTGCTAGTTGCCTAAATATTGTTGTGGAGGGGCCTACATATAACTGCGTTCGAGATTTAGGTTCCAAAGATGTAAACAAATATGGGTTTAGAAAAATTACTTTGTTGAAAGAATTAAAGAACATAAAGTTCAGATTGCGCTACACACAACTTGAAATATTTTTATGAGTTTTTCAATAGTAGGGTAGTTGCCTAGCAGTCGTTCTAAAATAGTACATTGTGATACGAGTGCGCTCTATTGGATATTACAGTCGAGGCGGTATTATTCGATATACCGCGTCGGCTACCTTATGCGATAAAATTAGCCGAGAGTGTAATAATCAATGCACACGCGTTTCATACGACGTTTTTCAACACACTTGCGAGGAGAAAAACAGACTTATTGTAAGAACTTATGCTACAATAACGTAACTATAGAGATGATAGATCTATAAAGTTTAACTGACCTTTGTTGCCAGGTAGGTACTGACTATACGGAGTTTCTTTTAAAAACTTCTATGTCGGTTGGTGACAATACTTTAAATTTTGTATTTTTGATAATAATTACGGAAATCCTATACAATGCGAGATCAGCATAAAGTGGAAATGTATAGCTTGATGTGTAGCCGTGTACATTTTTTATTATTTAAGTGTTAGATGTTTATTGAATTATTGTAGGTAATAAATAAATCCAAACTGAGTAGGTACAAAGTTGATATTCGTTTATGTGGAAATAACATCAATTAGAAACAAAGACTTGAATAAACTTTCATTAGGTATTTCATTTACTAACTATAAACAATGTACTTACCTATTGTTTCTAGCGTTCTAGACATTTCTTACATCTTCTCATTCATTACTAGGTAGATGTAGGTTTGTGTTTATAATGATGTGCATAAGTACTTACCAGATAATTCTACATACTTAATTATCTACCTACCTATAAACTTTTAGGCAAGTAGCTATAGCTAGTTTCTAGTAATGCACAAAGTGATGCACATAATGGAGGTGAGGTACAAACAGTTTGCCTCATCATCAATCTGTTTTCTACGACATCATGATATCAGCTTGCTATTCAAATATAGGTACTTACCTACTTTCCTTACAACAAGTATAATATTGAAATAAAAACAATAGAACAAGAAAAGCTTATCTTAAATGAGCATAGGCGGACGATTAGACGATTTAAAAGGGGATACAATTTGCTTACCACAGTCATGAAATGTGACAGTTCCGAGCACGCTCACGAAAGCCATTTGCAGTAAAATGTACACTTTAAACATATTTAATTCTTGAATTTCCAAATCACTGTGATATTCAAACAAGTAGAATGAAAGTTTGGCTACTGTGCTAAATGATATATCAACCACGGACAGGCCCAGTGATTATCGGCTCTGATAACACTGTAACGGGCCCGAATAGGAGTTCAGCTGCATTGGACAAAGGTGATTACGATTAGGTACCCTTAATTAATTAAATTTACTTATGTAGCTACCTACCATTCACGTCATTATGATAACATAGTAAAGATCCTAACAGCATTCGATGCACTGGCTGCAGTACTTGCAAAAACTTTCATGCAACGTAGCAGATTTTAAAGTAAGTAATGGGACTTTTTGTTTTTGTATTTTATAACGGGATACCAACACAATCGAATGATTTTGTGCTTAGTGGGGTTGCGCCGAGATAGAGTAGGTACATAGGTAAGTTTCCCAAAACAACAACCCATAATACATTATATCCAAATTGTCATCATGTAGCTACCTACAGTTAACCGCACGTCCATGAAAAATTTGACTTTGTGAAAGCATGTAAGTACATGTAAGTATGTCATTATGCAGCAGTATAAGCGGACCGTACGTATCTATTAGATATGGAGGTGAATAACACTAAACATTGGTCCACTGGAGCAGGAGTAGCAGTGGTGGCCGTGGCATAGTGGTAACGGGCACGACTTATAAGTTGTAGGCAGTAGGTGAGTGTGAATCATAGTTGCGAAGTTCATTATCGCGATGTACGTTACTGCGAAAGTTTACCATCGCGACGCACACACGGCCACACATCAAGCTATGCATTTCCAGTGGTATCCTGCCTTTTCGCCGAAAATTGTTTGGCAGATTATCACTTGCCAACCAACGTTTCGTCGATGTTTCACTTTGACAACTAACGATTAGCAAATTTTTGTATGACAACGTTTCATTTGGTAGAATTATTATTAAGCTGATTATTATAATGACACAAAACGTTTGGGACATTTATCATTTGCCAAACATTTCAATCTTAGGTTACGATAGGTTAGGTTAGGTTAGAGTATGACTGTAGATACCTGTCGCACTCTACAGTATATAGGCTTACCGGGTACCTAGGCTCTGCCCGGTGGACATTCTTTACCTATATCAACTCGTGGGATTAAGATATGAATGAAAACAAAAACAAACCAATAAATAAATTGCCGATAGGTGTGGGTGCGGTGTCAGTCTGACACCGCATCTGATAGAATGAGCGTGGCGAGCGTAAGCTCAAAGCGCTCGCAGATAGAAGAGGAGACGAGTGGGCGTGCCTCCAAATTTTTGAGGAAACGCTCACATAAAGAGAGAGAAGGTGCAGGGTTGACAGGCCTCTCTTCTAGCGAGGAGAATCTGACGGCCCTCAAAGTGCCGACAGGCAGAAGAGGGCGAGGTCGCGCAATTGGTGGAGCGCCAGCTCCTTCAACATTGCGTGTCACTCAGGGGCGCTTCCTCAAGCGCCCCGACACGCCAGCGCCCAGCGGAGGAAGCGACCCGGGGACCGAGCAAGTGGAGGGCAGTTCTATCCAAAGCCCCATCTCTTTGGTCAGCACTAAGCGGGACATCAACTCCGCTAGAAGAGAGGAGAGACGGGCAGTAGCTCTAGACGAGGTGGCGGAAATGGCCAGTCAGGCCAGAGAGCGGCGGTCTGCTCGCTCGACCGCTGCTGAGGATCTGTCGGCGGCGGCCTTAAGCCGCCAAGTAATGGACAGCGTGGACGTGGTCTTGAAGGTTGCCACAAAGTCTGGCAACTTGAAGGGCACGTTCACGCGAGCCCTAAAAGAGGCGGCAGACGAAATTAAAGAGGCGGTTGGAGTCCTCCTTAATCGCACGACATCGGAGGAGACGGCAAAGTTGTGGGAGGAGAACAGCCGCCTCCGATCCGAGCTGGAGGACCTCAAGCGGGAGTTTGCCGCTCAGAGAAGTGACTGGCAGCGACAGGCAGCTCCCGCGGCCACCGGTCCCCCTCCTGGCACGCCTTCGACGGCTCCTGCACCTGCACTTGCTCTGTCCGACCACGATATCGAAAGGGTGGCAAGGATTTGCATGCTGCAGTGTGGGGGCATGGTTAACGCCCGATTAGATGCCATGGAGTCTCGACTCCCCCCGGCCGAAATCCTCCGACCACCGCTTGCGGGGGATGCGCGGAGGAAGGAGGAGTCCGCTAGGACGAAACCCGTACCGGAGGCAAAGAAGAAACCTGCACAGGGGGTCAAAAAGCCCACCGAGGGGCCAAAGAAGACCACAGCGGGTGCGTCCGCGCCCCCTACCCACTCAATCGTGCCCCCGGCGGCCGCGCCTTCCACCCAAGAGGCCTGGACGACCGTCGTTAAAAGGGGCCGCAAGAAGAAGGCGACGGTGAAGGTGACGGTGCCGGTACCCCCCAAGGACCCAGCTCCAAAAAGCACTAGGCCACACAAGGTCAGGGCCCCACGCTCCGAGGCTGTCGTCATTACACTGCAGCCCGAAGCCTCAAAGAGGGATATGACCCATAAGTCAGTCCTGGCCCAGATCAAGGAGAAGCTGAACTTCAGCGAATTTGCCACGCCAGCTGGCTTTGTTTTTAAAACGGCAGCCACGGGTGCTAAAGTGTTTGAGGTATCGGGTGAAGGAAGACAGAAGAGGGCGGACGTTTTGGCCGCCAAACTTCGAGAAGTCCTCAAACCCGAGGACGCCCGGGTTTCCAGGCCCACTAAAACATCTGAATTGCGCATAGATGGGCTGGACGACTCTGCGACCACGGAGGAAGTAGTGGCGGCCATTGCCCGAAACGGCGGGTGTCCGCCCGAGAGCGTGCAGGCGGGCGAAATTCGCTGCAGCGTGGCCGGACTGGGCACTGTTTGGGTGCGGTGTCCAGTAGCGGCGGCGAACAAGGTCGCAGATGGCAGACGGTTGCTGGTGGGGTGGGTGTCAGCGAGTGTAAAACTCCTGCCATCCAGGGTTATGCAGTGCTACCGCTGCCTGGAAAAGGGGCATGTCCGGGCACAATGCACTGCAGAAATAGACCGCAGCGACCTCTGCTATCGATGCAGTCAACCCGGTCACAAGGCGGCCCAGTGCTCCGCGGCACCAAACTGCAGTCTTTGCGCAGCTGCAGGAAAGCCTACGGAGCACAGACTTGGTGGCAAAGCCTGCAAGGCACAACGAAAAGTTGGCAGAAGGACCGGGGCTGTCGGAGGACGTGCGCCTCTCCCACAGACCGCCTATCAAGTGGCTGACTCCCGACCCAGGGAAGGACATGCTGAGGAAATGGAATGTCAGTGATGGCACAATTCCATTTCCTCCAGGCGAATATCAACCACGCCGCCAGAGCTCAGGATCTATTGCTCCAGAGCATGGCGGAGTGGTCTATTCACGTGGCTGTGGTCGCCGAACCGTATTTTGTCCCCCCTAGGGATAACTGGGTGGGAGACTTGGACGGTTTGGTGGCCATCATTGGCGGGGCTCTTGTCAACCCGTCCCGAGGTCACGGCTGGGTGGCCGCCCTCGCGGACGGCATTGGCACGGTTGGGGCGTATTTTTCGCCCAACAAGAGTCTCGCCGACTTCGAGAGGTTCCTTGTCGAGTTGGGTGCCGTCGTGGGCCGATTCCACCCTCGCCCGGTGCTGTTGCTGGGGGATCTCAACGCCAAGTCTGCGGCGTGGGGATCCCCTGTGACCGATGCTAGGGGCGCGGTGCTGGAGGAGTGGGCGGTCACGACTGGCTTGACCGTCCTAAATCGGGGCTCGGTCCACACGTACGTGCGGCAGCGGGGCGGGTCTATAGTGGACGTCTCGTTCGCTAGCCCCGCTGTCGCGAGCCGTGTCCGCGACTGGCGTGTCGCCGTGGAGGTGGAGACGTTGTCGGATCACCGATACATCCGCTTCGACGTCTCCGCCCATACCATCGGCGGCCGCGGTGCACCGGCCCCGCGAATGGACGGTCCGCGCTGGGCGCGCAGGCACATCGACAGGGAGCTTCTCGAGGAGGCCGCTATTGTTCAAGCCTGGGGCCGGGAGTCGGCAACGAACGGACTCGTCGACGTCGAGCAGGAGGCGCTGTGGTTCCGCGGGGCGATGACGCAAATTTGCGACGCGTCCATGCCCCGGGTCCACGCACAGTCCGCAAGGCGCCAGGTGTACTGGTGGACCGCCGAGATCGCACAGCTGCGCGTCGCGTGTGTGGCGGTTAGACGCCAGTACACCCGATACAGGAGGAGACGTCGTCGGGTCCCTGACGAAGAGGCCGCGCTGTATGAGGTGTACCGCGCGGCTAAGGAGACTCTGTGGCTGGCCATTGGCGAATCGAGGACGCGAGCCAGGGAGGAGATGTTGGAGACTCTAGACGGGGATCCGTGGGGGCGCCCTTATCGCGCGGTCCGAGGGAAACTTCGAGCCGCGGCGCCCCCACTTACGGAGAGTCTCCAACCTGAGCTGCTGGAAGAGGTAGTTGCAGCCCTCTTCCCGGCAAGAGCGGAGCATACTCCGCCGCCGATGGCTTTGCCCACAGCCGCAGAGTCTACAGAGGAGAAGAACGCCATCACCGTCCCAGAGGTGACACAGGCAGAGATGAGGGCAGCCGTGATGCGGCTCCGGGCCAAGAACGTGGCTCCGGGGCCCGACGGGATCCACGGGTGCGTGTTAGCCCTCGCTCTGAAGGAACTTGAGCCCCAACTGAGAGGACTCTACACAGCGTGCCTGGAGCAGGGCCAGTTTCCCACTTTGTGGAAATCTGGTCGTCTGGTCCTGCTCAGGAAGGCGGGGCGCCCTGCGGACTCGCCATCCGCGTACCGGCCCATAGTGCTGCTAGACGAGGTGGGCAAGCTGTTTGAGCGGATAATCGCAGCCCGCCTCGTCGGCCACTTGTGCAGAGAGGGGCCGGACCTGGACGACAGCCAGTTCGGGTTTCGGCATGGGCGCTCCACAATCCACGCTGTGTCGCGGGTTAGAATCCTGGCGGAGGAAGCGGTGTCCCGGGGTGGGGTGATGTTGGCGGTGTCTTTGGACATCTCCAACGCCTTCAACACCCTGCCCTGGAGTTGTATTCGGGAGGCACTGCGGTACCATGGGGTGCCTCCCTACCTCCGCCACATCGTTGGGGCTTATTTGTCGGAGAGGTGTGTCACCTACATGGGACGTGATGGCGGAAACCAGCGCCGCATGTCGTGCGGTGTTCCACAGGGCTCGGTTGTAGGCCCGCTCCTGTGGAACATCGGGTACGACTGGGTGCTGAGGGGCGAGCTCAGTCCGGGGGTCAACCTGACGTGTTATGCGGATGACACGCTGGTCACTGCCCGGGGGAGCTCGCACAGGGAGGCAGCGTTGTTGGCGACGGCTGCGGTCTCACAGGTGGTGAGCCGCATACGTCGCCTAGGCCTGGAGGTGGCCCTCAGCAAATCGGAGGCCATGGTGTTTCATGGCCCCCGGCGGGCGCCGCCACCCGGCTCACACATCGTGGTCGGGGGGGCTCGGATCGCTGTCGAATCCACCATGAAGTATCTGGGATTGGTGCTCGACAGCCGGTGGGACTTCGGGCCCCATTTCCGACGGCTGGCGCCCAAGTTGCTGGGCGCTGCTGGGGCGCTGTCAACGCTGCTTCCCAATCTGGGGGGCCCGAGCGCCGCTTGTAGGCGGCTCTACGTGGGGATCGTGCGATCGATGGCCCTTTACGGGGCCCCGATCTGGGCGGCTGACCTGACGGCCGGTAGTATCGCAGTCCTGCGCAAGCCGCAGAGAGCGATGGCCGTCAGAGTCATCAGGGGGTATCGCACGATCTCCTACGAGGCGGCTTGTGCACTGGCCGGATCCCCGCCCTGGGACCTCGAGGCGAAAGTACTCGCGTCATCGTATCGGTGGCGCGAGGAAGCGAGGGCGCGGGGTGAGCAACCGATGCAGCGACACAAAGAGCTGCATCGGTCTCAGCTTCGCGAAGTCCTGGTGGCGGAATGGCGGGAAAGGCTTTCACGTCCTACCGCCGGCCTCGACATCATCGAGGCGGTCCGGCCGGTGCTCGAGCGCTGGGTCGGGAGGAGGCACGGCTCCCTGTCGTTTCGGGTGACGCAGGTGCTCTCGGGGCATGGTTGCTTCGGGAAATACCTGTGTCGCATAAACAGGGAGCCGGACGCTCGGTGTCACCACTGCGTCGACTGCCGGGAGGACACGGCGCGGCATACGCTGGCAGAGTGTGCCGCTTGGGAGGAGCCGCGCCGTGCCCTCATCTCAGAAGTAGGCACTGACCTCTCGCTGCCGGCCGTCGTTGAGTCGATGGTCGACAGCGAGGAGTCCTGGGACGCGGTGGTTTCCTACTGTGAGACAGTCGTCTCGCAGAAGGAGGCTGCGGAAAGGGAGAGGGAGATCTCGTCCACTCACCCGGCCCGCAGCAGGCGCACCGGGCGTCGGCGGAGGGCGGATAACGCCCTCTTCCAGCACCCATAAATGGGTCCAGGGGCGACGGACTCGGGGACGTCGTCCGCCCCCTAAACATCAGGACCCGAGGTGGCGGCGCGTAGTGTTCCACCCGCGCCCCTCTTAGACGTCACGGGGGGAGTCAAACACCTCACTCCCCCCCCTGACCCGAGGAGGCCCGCAGCGGCGGGCCGGCACCAGTCGGGGGTTGCGGAAGATTTTTACGTTCCCGCGACCCCCGGCGTAGGTGTGAGTCGGAACACCGGGGTGGTTTTTAGTCAGTAAGAGTCTGACAGACCCCTCCGCCCGCCCCAGGGCGGAGGACATCCATGAGGATTTTCCAACTCGGAAAAAAAAAAAAAAAAAAAAGGTTAGAGTATGACAAACAACGCACGAGCCGAGCGAGCGAAGCGAGCGTGCCGCGGCAGCGCCCGGGAAGTGCCAGAAGCGAATCGCTTTTGTAAAAAAACAGTTAAGTTAAGTTAGGTTAGGTCACATTAAAGATAAAGTAAAAAACACTCACTCACTGAGCACTCTTCAATACACTCACTCATTTTAATTGAACTCTACTTGAAAGTTGGCATTTTAAAAAGTGTCATTATGAAAAGCAGACCAAACGTACAGTTAGTAACTGTGAGGTTGGGAAATAAAACAAAATTATATGATAAGTTGGCAAATGATTATTCGGCCAAATAAAATTCTGCGAAACGTTAGTTGCCAAGTGAAAATCTGGCAAATAATTTACGGCGAAAAGGCAGATGACCATTTCCAGTATAAGCTGATCTCGCATTGTATAGGATTTCCTTACAATGCGAGGTCAGCTTATATTGGAAATGTATAGCTTGATGAGTAGCCGTGTGTACGTTGTCGCGAAAGTTCTTTATTGCGATGTACGTTACTGCGAATGTTTACCATTGCGACGAACGTTGTCGCGAGTTCTTTACTGCGATGATTGTTCATGATCATGTTCATTTATTAGTCACTAGCTTCCGCCCGCGGCTTCGCCCGCGTGATATGTCGATAAAAAGTAGCCTATGTCCTTCCCCGGGATGCCATCTATCTCCTTGCCAAATTTTATCGAAATCCGTTCAGTGGTTTAGGCGTGAAAAGGTAACATACAGAGTTACTTTCGGATTCATAATATTAGTATGGATGTCCATCAATATAATATTTCCACTATCACCAATATCAGCAGCAGGAGGGCCTACATGAACTACATCGCAATAGCTTGTTATCGAAACTGCAATCATCGCAGTAAAGAACTTTCGCGACAGCATACGTCGCAATGTTAAACAGTAGCAGTAACGTAGGACATCGCAGTAAAGTAGGTACTTTCGCGACAACGTACGTCGCAATGGTCAACTTTCGCAGTAACGAACATTGCTGTAAATCGATAAAAAAATTAAAGTAATAAAAACTAAAACCCAACTACGACTAAAAATGTATAAACAAGACACCATTAATACCCTCTTGCCCTCCCACCTCTTGGATATTGCGATACAGAGAACTTATTATTTAAATACGAATTCTAGGCAATACTTATGATTTCTAGTGGTACTTCCCGATCCCAAGATATTACATCGTAGGCCTAGAAATCTCCCAATAGGAGCACACTCACACACACACACACTCACAGACACACACACACACACACACACACACACACACACACATACACACACACAAATAATCTTACCAGTATCTTTATCTTTACCTTTTCATAAATTTTGTAATGTTTTTTGTAAAATTTACTTAAAATAGTTTAGTAATCTAGTTTCCTAAAAACTTTGTAAATTGATCCTAGGGAGGAGCGGAACCACCTAATACAAGCATTACTACATGCTTCCTGGGTGGTTCTAGCCACTGAATAATATTGTAAAAACGTTAAAGAAATAAACTATTTTATTTATTTTATTATTTATTTATATATAATAAAAATCCGGAGTCACACGTGTTACGGCATAAATCGAACAGATTACGTGTGACTCCGGATTTTTAATTTGTCTGTCTGTGGTGTCTTGTTTTTACTTACTGAACATATTTTGGCCTTTTTTGGGATTTGATTAAAAAGTATTTCTAAAGATTTGGGGGCCCCCAGAATCAGGGGCCCTGGTTGGACTGCACCGGATACTTTGATTGACTTCCTGGCCGTTGAAAGCAACGTAAACAAACAGAATGGGAAATCCCCAGCTCTGGCCGGCGGGGACTCCCCACGATAGCAACGCAACGCTAGCAAATGTTGCTAAACTAAATAAAAGCATGTCAATATATTTATCGTTTTATGAAAAGTACAATATTTTCGTCGCGTCCACGGTTTTTAAGTAATGCATAAACCGTCGTGGTGCGAGGCCCCTCGGACCGCGACGCCGTAGGCGGTCGCCCACACCGCCCACGCCTTCCGCCGCCTCTGTCCAGACCCCACGCGCCTAGTCTCCTCTTGACTAGTTTAGTTTCTACCTTTTCAAGCGATACTGGTCTTTTAAGTTTGTAGATAAAGTTTAAAATTATTTCACACTGAAAGTGCTCGCCGCGTCGCTGCCGGCAGCGGCCAGCAGCGGCCCCCGCTCTCCGCTGCCGGACTCGCGCGACCTCCAGACCCCACGCGCCTAGTCTCCTCTTGACTAGTTTAGTTTCTACCTTTTCAAGCTTTTCAAGCGATACTGGTCTTTTAAGTATGTAGATAAAGTTTAAAATTATTTCACACTGAAAGTGCTCGCTGCGTCGCTGCCGGCCGCTACCATTCCGGTGTGACTCGGCCTATATACGATAGTCCCGCGTCTTGATGTCTATCAAAGTTACAACCAAATGAGTTTTAATTTTTGATAAGAAGGCTTATTTTAAATTTCTTCAAAAACAAAGGCTAACAAAGCTGAGCGCGAGGTGTGGAATACGCCGCCCCTCGCAGCCTACAGCCCCGGGCCATGGCCCTTTTGGCCCTAGGGTAAATACACCCCTGCATACATACCGGTCAAAATCATAACCCTCCTTATTTTTTCGCCGTAGTCGGGTAAAAAAGGTTAACAATGTACTGTACTTACAAAACTTAGATCCATACACGGTATATTAATGATGCTAAATGTACCTACATGATCATTAGGTGAAAATCCTGATACCCAAGCTAGGACCAAGGAACATAATTATACTCACCTGCGGCACAGATTCGTCTAGATACTCAAAAGTGTAGCAGTAGATATTGAAAACTTTGTATGGAGTGATTTATTTGGTAATCTGTGCGTAGTAAGATACGTCTCAGGTGTCAACGTTTCTCCCTGGCAGGCCAGTACATGTTTCATGACTCAGTGATGATGAGCTTACAAATAAAAATAATCTAAGTTAAGTTTTTTAAAGAAAAACCAATAGTAGTAGAAATAAATTACCTATTTATATATCTATGTGTGTCTGTGTGTGTGTCTATTTATGTGTGTGTGAGTGTAGTGTAAAAGTGAGTGTGGTACGAGTTAGTGTTTGTGTGTAAGTTGTTATGTTGCGAATGTGTGCTTTCAGTTGCGTGTGGTGTGTGGTGTGAATGCGATGTAAAGCCAGTCAAGCTAGCCAGCAAATCCGCATTTTCTTGATAAGACAGAAAAGTGAGCTGAAGAATTAACTGTAAAATAAAGGTAAAGGAATTCACCTTTATTTTACAGTTAATTCTATAAAGGTACCCACCTATTTATTTATGTGAAATATTAAATCACAGTTTGTTTGTCTTATTATACCATCGTATTCTACAAAGTAGTGTATATCCGCAAAAGTTGTTCTTGTCTTTTCCGATCAGGCTTAAAGATTGTATAGGTACTTATTTATGTTTAGGGGGACGCGATTTGTGTTTACGGGCTATGGTCTGGGGGACGTAGAACTTTACATTCAGCGTAAAGTTGAGCCGTAGGGTACTTTTGGGGCCATAGGTCGAAGGTATTCTACCTGTCTCCTTATACAACGTGCCGCTACAATGGCGACATTAATTTAAGAGCCATAGTTCTCTCAGACACCTTCCGCATGTGGGCGGAGCTAAACTCCCTACTCCCCGAATACGTAAAACGCGCGCGGTGGCGCGCTGAACTAAAACGACGATCAAAGAAAATGCACGGGCGCAGACTTGCGCGAATAGGACGTCAATTTTGCCTACGACTCCAGAAAGGAATGGCGGAGATGGAAGACTGATATTTGTATAGATAGATACATAAGTTACGTATAGCTATTTTAAGTTTTTACTGGACATTATTTTTTTGCATGTGTTTGGAAGAAAATATAAGGTGTATCTTTTCATACACGAAATATTTTAAGGGGTCATTGTACTCATCATTATGAACAACTTTCACTATGGTACCAACCCTGAAATCACGAAAAAAAAATCAGCTATTCCCTAGGTACTTTATGTTCGCATAGCTCGTCAAAATGTAGGGAACAGCTGATTTTTCTTTCGCGATTTCAGGGTTGGTCCCTATATTATGGAGTGAGAGTTGTTCATAATGATGAATAAACACGACTACACATCAAGATCTCGCATTGTATAGAATTTCCGTACCTACAACGCGGGGTCAGCTTATACTGGAAATGTGTAGCTTGATGTGTAGCCGTATGTAGGTACAATGACCCCTTTTTAATATTTTCTACCGACATACCTAACTACATACCTACCTATATACCTACCTACACACCTAACTAAATACCTAACTACATACCTACCTACATACCTACCTATATACCTACCTACATACCTAGCTACATACTTACCTACCTACATGTTCTTAGAGTAAACGCTCAAAACTCCAGTACTTACCTACATATCATTTATTTCTGGTGCATTTAGAAATCGAGTTTGACCACCTGTTTTTTCCATTGCATTTTTAAAATTTGCGCATTTCTCACATGTACTAGTAGCTGTATGGGCTTAGTAATGGATTCACGATCATTGAGGTCTGAGTTCGAATCTTAGTCTTTTGTTGTATTTATGTTTATTTATAATCTATTCATTCTTATTATCTATTTTTTATTTTTTTATGAAGTTAAATATTAGTTATTGTATTATTATTTAACTATTTATAGGTATTGGTATTCAGCAGACTTTATTGTAACTAATAATATGATTATTTTAGACTTTATTGCATGTTTTTTTTTTTAATATAACGTAACGTATAAACTCGAGCACGATACAGCCAGTGCGTGTGCGTGTATGAATGATGTCTCAACATTCCACGGAGAACACACAAATATGAACTGTCTTTGTACCTACCTACTACCCAAAAAAATATAACATTGTTGCATTTAGAATACGCGTCATAGTGGCGAACTGTTCCTACCATTCCATTGCTAAAATTCGCGTATAACTAACATGTGCTCGTAGCTGTATGGACTAAACAATGGATTCGTAATCTATGAGGTCTGGGTTCGAATCCTACATTACTACGCTGTTTTTGTTTCTTTGAAAGCAAACACTTGTTAATAAATAGGGTATTTATATTCAATTCATGCTTATTATTTATTTTTTTATGAAATTAATTGTATTCATTACTTCCAAACAAGTAAAAACTTACAAAAAGTTTTAGTACTGTGTGAGATTTGAAATTTTGAACTCACGGCTCACTGATACACGCACACAGTCATGTAGCTGCTCGCCAATCATCTTGACTTGACTCAGTCACAATATTACGTTGAAATTATGAACTAGAAGAACCACACAATGATGATTCAAGTGTCTCTTGAAAATAGAAGGTCATAAGCATAGAAATAATAGGGGCAGCTCAGACCGCGACGTGAAGCAACGCGCACTTTTGAACAATTATCGAACTTATTTTGTTCACCAAAAGGTATAATTTCAGTGCGAGGGTTGAGTGGGTTGGTTTTAGGGTCAATGCCCCACTTCTTCCGTGTCTGTGTCCGCGCGCCATGATCAAGATGCTAATGTCGTAGGCAAATGGCCGTCTCCGCGAACTTACGCTTTCGTCCGCATCATTCATGACATGACAACCTAAGATGCAGTTCAGTGGTTTCTTCTAGAAATTTAAGCCAAACTAAAAAGTTTATAAATTATGAAACCACTTACTACATAATTATCAGCACACGTAGGTATTTTATTACCTATATTTGTCTGGAATATCATTATTCATGATAAACAACAAATCGGAAAATATTTCTTGCCTTTACTACGTTATTTTTGCTTTCATATTATCACAGCGACTGTATTATGTTTGCAGGAAATACATTGCTTCTTCACCACTACCTAAGTGTGTCGCTAAGTGACTGGACAAGCAATGTAAAAATCACAAAACGATACTTTATAGCGGTTGCATCGCGCGCGTAATACAGAGCTTGCGACAAGCCAGTGATTTCGTGTGAGTACCTGATGAGATAAGGTTTATAATTGATTGTACAGTACGTTCTGATTTATGAATGTGTGTTCGCGACTTCGTATCTATTGGTTTTACTTTTACTGAATTGCATGTGTATGTAGTGACGTGGATGGTTGTACATAATTATTATAGATTTAGACAATATTTTATGTCACGACTGCCCCGTTGGTCTAGCGGTCGCAAGCGCTACTGCTGAGCATGAGGTCCCGGGTTCGATTCCTGGGTCGGGCAAAGTGTTATTGCGTTTTTAGGGTTCCGTGTGTCGTTGGAAAGGTCGTTCAAAAATATTGCGAGTGTATGAACACTATTTTTGGATTCATGGATCTGTTTGCGAAATATTAAACTTTGAAGTGCTAATTTTTATTAGAGTCAAATGTTGAGGCCCCCCTGCCAGGTAAATGGTTGGTTTTGGATATGTGAAAAAATTCACGGCAGTAGTAGGTATATATTATAACGAAATTAAAAGGAAAACTATCACAGCTAAATAGGCTCTACAAGTTAACGAGTAATAATCTACCAACTTAAATTTGCAGTTGCAAAAACAATGTTGTTCATCTACAATGTTGAGTTTGTTCTTGCAATAAATTCATCTCAACTACGGAACCCTTCATTTTGTGTGGTCCGACACGCACTTGGCCGGTTTTTACATCTGGAATTGCTCAGTAGCAGCCCGGAGTCTGGATTTGTGCCTGGTTGATAGCAATAGGCTCGCCCCTATTACATGGGACTTATCTGGCGAAATGTGAGTGTACTAACTAAAGATACATCTCTGCTTAACCCTTCGGGGAATACAGGCGTGACGTTATGTTAGATTTTATATTTACATTTTTTTTGGTTTACTTACATTGTAAATTGTTAATTTGTATGTAAATTTTGTCAATGTAAATAAAAAAACTATTTTATAAGTAATTCCACATTTAAAAAAAAATTCAACGATATAGCGCCTACGCGCACAATTGAATTGGGCTCTCTGCAGCGAGCTATTCTATAAACGCACATTGATACAATTCGTACGTAAATATTTGCACTAATACACGCAAACGCGCGTAGTCGGTCCATAGCCGGGGCGGAGCAGCGAGCGACACAGCCATCCCGTCTCAATGCTCACGCGCGAATGCCGCCCGCGCCCGCGCAGAGCACCTCTCAACCTCTATCTCTAAGTGGGGTCATTATCTTTGCAAATATTGATTGATTTAAAAACGCTCTTTCAATTTTGTAGTCCTTCAAACCATCAATTTTTCAGTGTAAAAATATTTCCAAACATCAAAGCCGTTTAGAAGTAGTAGGGAATATTAGCCAAAAATAGCGTTTTGGTAAATATTTTTTTAAGGCAAAAGTATTAGTCATACGCAAAAACCCCTTTTCAAAAATGTTGTACGTGAATCTATGACAAACATATATTTTTTTCAGATCTTTTAACCCAGCCGTTAATGAGGAGTAGGCTTTTTAATGTGACCGTTTTACGGTACTAAACCGGACTTAGCGCCTTAACATACGGGTAGGACTAGTGGCCAGTAACCATAAACATTATAATAAAATAAAATAATTCGTAAATTGAAAAAAAAAAAATTTCAAACAAACTAAATTAGTAAAAACATAACCAAAATTGAGATCACTCTTTGTAAAAGATCATTCATGTAGGTACCTACCAGCTGGCTTACGTTCCATCGGTCATCCTTTGTCATAATTTCTAGGAAATTGCGCGGCTTCCCTTTTATTTGCCTACATATGATCCGTGACCCTGGCAAATGACCTCTTCGCTACAGTTCTTTAAGTACAGGTTGCTCCAGGATGGTAATTTAGAAAATTGTAAATAAATCAATAAATAATAACATTTAATGCAATTAAAATATTGTCCTAAAACGAATACGCGAAATCGGATACGTGTGTTAAATTAATGTCGTCATGGTAGCGGCACGTTGTATACGTATTGGAGGTTAATAGTCCCGTTCCGTTGGTCTCGTGGTCGCAAGCGCGACTGCAGAGCGTGGGGTCCTGGGTTCGATTCCCGGGTCGGGCAAAGTGTTATTGAATTTTTCCATTAGGAATTTCGTAGTAACAGCCCGGAATTTGGAAGTTGGCGGTGTGATACCCCCGTGCCTCGGAAAGCACGTTAAGCCGTTGGTCCTACGCCTGATCTCTCTCCGGTCGTGTCGGATTACCGTCCCTTCGGACTATGAGAGTGAGGGAAGAGAGAGTGCACTTGTGTCTGCGCAAACACTTGTGCACTATAATATATCCCGCGCCGAAGGCTAGTCTCCGTTGAGATTGGCCGCCGTGGCCGAAAATACGGTCTGGAGGACTATTATTATGAGGAGGTGAAGTCGTGAACGAGAGTGAGACTCCAAATTACCATTGATATTATTATAATTCTTATACACGTATCATAGGTAGGGTTAGGTACACTGTTAACACTTACCGCCTTACTAATAAACGTTGTATAGCGCCTGTATAGTTAGTTACACAATGTTTTGTCTTCTTCTTTCAAAAGTAAACTTAAATAGGAAGATAAATAATTATACTACTAGGGACAAAGTAAACTCAATACTGAAATCTAGTCTGTGTCCCGCGACGACGGTTGGTAAGGTAACCGTGCGTTTGCACTGGTGAAACAAACGCACGGTAAGAGAGCGTAAGAGACGCACAGACTACTTAGAGATAACGTAAAAGGAAGCTATGGGTAACGCCACGGATCGTGGCTTAAGTGTTGCCACTTGACAAAGGTGGGTTCCTGACTAACCGAAAAATACTTTAAACATAATACAGGTGACGCCATCGCCACGTATACTAATGTGTGTTCACAAATCACAATACGTGACGCCACGTATCTGTACCTGTAGGTCTTTTTGTCATAATAACTTTTAGTACACACGGCTACACATCAAGCTATACATTTCAAACTCTTACTCAGCTATACTCAGCTACTTACTCAGCTATACGCAAGATTGCGCATGTCATGACGTCACCTATGACGATTCACGGGACATCGTTATCGTGCCTAGGCTAATACGGAACGGGTTTTAGCACGCCCAAATCGATTACAGCCTAACTCGGAACGCACCCTTTGTTTGTCATTGTCAATTAAATGTCAGTACGACGTTGCGCTTGCGGGCAGTTGCGTTGCGGTTGCTGTCGTGGACAAGGAACATATACTCACGGCGAGGTTGACCAAAGACCAATAACAATTGCTCACAATGTTAAAAAAACCATTAAGCTGTGTAACCTTGATTACCGAGAGGAGTAGCCTGAAACTATATTTGAGGTTATCTCATAAAACCAGCAGACAACCAAAAGAGAAACCACCTCCAAAACTGTCTGCAGATGTTGTCAATTACATAAGCAGCACACCTGACTATAGTGACATTAAAGACAAAGTGCCCAACGCACTTCTTAAAAAGTATAAAACCCCAGAGAGTATGTATCTGATAAACAAGAAAACCGCTAAAGCAATAGTAAACACAATCAAGGATCGAATAAACAACAACTCTCCCTTAATAGAAGTCAATCCAGGATTTGGCTTCCTGAGTAAGGAATTATTGCTATGTCAAAATAATCCTATTTATATGTATGAAATGTCAAGTCAGTTCTCAACTCATTTGAGTGTAAGTTTACCTATGTACTTATGTCCTATACTAGATTATTATTCTAGCACCCTCACATTCACCAAATAACACAAATAATATTTTATGCCATCTATTCTCAGAAATTGCAAGATCAATATCCAGGTAGAGTTACATTCAAATTAGCAGATTTCTTTGGCATGTGGAAATTGGCTTTTAAAGACAAAATAGACCAAGGAAACAGAATTGAAGAACTACTTGGAGGTCTTAGCACAGATGATAAAGGTTTGAATATAATTTTAAATAATGAACAAAACCAGCCATTTACCAAACATATTCCTCAAATCTGGAGACATACATTCATAGACACTGCAATACAATAAAAATGCCTAAAAAATGACAAAGTAAGGTGCAGCGCATACAACACACTTTTTATGCAATCGAGTCTGTGGTGCACAAAATGTCTGAATGGCATGCAAAAAGTCCATCGCGGATTTTACGCAGACTCAACGCACACGACGCACATTTTCGATCATGCTGTCAGTAGAACTGTAGGGACGTAGACACTATGGAAATGCAGATTGCATGCTAAAAGTGTGCGTCTGCGTTAGCGCGCGTTCAAGCAAATTATTTTTCGAGCACCGTTTGTGCGGCGCGGCACGGCGCGATCTGCCAGAATAACACAGATTTCATGTGCGCCGGGTTTTTCGCGCGTCGTATGCGTTCCTGTATAAAATTGCTTAGGTTCCATTTTCACAGACTAAAAAGTGCATCACAGTTAGTCTGCTGTCTGACCTGCAAATAAAAAGGCAATTAAAAAAAAATGTCTGACTTACAAGCCCTGGCTGCTGGAAATAAAATGACTAGTATTCCTTTCCTTAAAAGTTAAACTTCCTTTTTTCAGATAGAGTTGTTAAAATAATTGGATCAATGCCTGGATTGTCTTTTGTTAAACATTTAATCAACAACATCATATTTCACAATTCAACTAATCAACTTGGGAAACCAGATCTATTCATCACTATGCCAGGCCACCACTATGAAGTATACCTTTTAATTTATTAAATATTATAGTTAAAAAAAAATATATATAACATACATTTATTTTTTAAGAATGTTATTTTATTCAATCCTCTAGTTTCTTACAGATAATGAGGTGCAATTGAAAAAACACAGATCAATACCAGCCTTATTTCAGATGCTTTTTGATCATAAAGTACTGACAACTGTGCCAAAAGTTCACTTTTTGCCATGGACACATAAACCAGACAGCAAAAAAACTATAATGGTTAGTATTGTTATTTATGCTGAAATTATGAAACACCAGTTTAATGATGCCAAACTAAAGATTCAAAATCTTAGATAGTGATCTATACTTACTCCATTTGAAATAAGATTAGACATTTAAATAAGCCTTTTTACAGTCCATTCAAGCGATTTTGACTTCTATTGCGTTGGTGGCATGACAATTGGCATCTACAGTAGACAGTTGGTATTGTGTAACATTTTTTGCTTTTAATGCCATCCTTATGCCTACGGTATAACGGACTGTAAAAATGTTTAAATTTCTTTTCTTATTTCAAATGGAGTATAGTTTTGATAATCCAAATTAATCATTATTAGTCATACATCACAAAGTTTGAATTCCATTGCAGCCACTTTAGGACCTTTTTAATGCAAATGTTTCCTCAAAAATGTTTTAAGTGGAAAATGTAAAAAAGCTAAGATTCTGAATTCATGATACTTCTACATTTATATTATTTGTATGTGCAGAGCTAAGTACCTAATGACATGTATTTGGGATATATATATATGCTTTGTTTAGCAGTTCATAAAATGTTTGTTTCAGATGGATGAACACAGGCTTCTTCTAGTAAACATCACACAAAAAGACAAGTTGCCTTGTCCATCAGAATATTTACCTCTGCTATGGTATTTCTTCAAACCACACATGTTTTCCAAAACAACAAGGGTTATACCAATGTTAGAGTAAGCAATCAATGCAAAATTTTATTGTAAAAAAGTAATAATAGATAAATGTATAACTAGGCAAGAGTCTTGTTTTATGTGTGGCTATTTATTTCAGACAATGGATACCTGGTTGCGGGGTATGGCTAATAACAGGTCAAGATCCTCCTGATACAAACAAAGGATTAGCCCCCAATAAAGACGACGCCCAATTACCTCATATGACCATATTCACCGAATTCGGAGATTTAAATCTACAACAAAAAATATCCGTGTTTAAGAAGTGAGTTATACTAGATGCATCAGCTGGCTGGTTTATTTTGTTATTATTTCAATCTTTTGTTGAGACTTGAGAGCTAATCATTTAAAAGGCGTTGATACTTATTAAATTAAAATCATTTTTCGTTTGTCAGTGTGACCGCGTTGTTCATCTAAACTACACAACGGATTTTGATGCGGGTTCATCATCATTTAGAGAATGTCTTCCGGAAGGTTTACTTATGTGTATTATAAATTAATATTAAAAGAAAACTCATGTTTTGTGGAGTGGTAAAAACCGTGGGAAGTAGGGCGGGTCGCTAGTTTATAAGTACCTAGTTTATTCTCGGTGATGGGCGCATTACACTAATAACGTGAAGAACACGTCTTATGGGCGTTCCTCAATGGGACGACTCGGGCAGGACAGTCTCCTAAGACCATTTTCCTGTAGGTACAACAGTTAACATACTTACCCTTACTGCCCCATCTCAAAAATCCATCCTAACGTATAGATGCCATCGACTCGCTAAGAAGACGTATTTTCTGTTTGCCGTCGCCTTCGGAATGTACCTTTATATTAATTGAAACAAAGACACCGATTTGTTTCCAATTTACACTATTTTCACTTAAACAAAAATCAACTTTATTGTTCCTGTGAATTAGGTTGATTTCATAATAGCAAGTAGGTATTGAAAATGTCATAACAATATAAGTTTAGCCTATAAATCCTGTAATAATTACTAAACAATTATTCAAAATTGAATTGTTTATTTGTTTCAGGTTCATTTCTTGGCCAGAGTTCGAGCAATGTCAGTTTAGAGGTACAATGGAAAATAATTTACCGAAACTCTTTACACATATCGATGACGACGACAAAGAAGGTATAGGTACTCATATAGAAGATATAGAGCACTCAGATGTGGAAAATTAAAGATAACATGTTTTAATAACAATAAAACCACAGTTTAGAAGGATATAAGTCTCATTATTTACACTTTATTAAACAATCAGCTCCATGACTGCTGCAACCAATCGTTTACAGTATAAACAAGAAACATTTATAAGTTTACATTGGTCTTTAAAAGTAATTAAATAATTCATAGAAATATTATCTGAAAAATTAAATATTCTAAATAAAATATCTACTTACGTTTTTCTTGACATTTAAATACTGACAAAAATATACTACCAGGAACTGATAGTTCACTTGCTGTATTTAAAATGCTTAATTTTAACATATTTTCTGATATCCAGTAGGTAAGGTAATCGTCTATTTTACATACAATCTTATTTAGTGCCTCACGCAAAATACAACCTAAATATTTACCAGTTTTGGTATATTATTATGATATATCAGTGCTTTAACAAACAAAATAATAACTTCCTCATGTAATCATATACATTTCTAAATAAATTTACTATTTATACATAAGTAATTCACATTATATACAAATACAATAAATCAATTAGCACTTTTACAATAACATATTGCTTTTACTGGCTTACATTTTTGTATTAACACATAACTTATTTCAATCGCACAAACGAAAACTTAATGTTAAACTAATTCAAAACAATTAAGGACGGGACTTGATACAACTTGCACATTATGACAATTTAAATAAAACCTTATATTATTAGGATACGTCCTGTACATCGACATGGTATCATTTATTTGAAATGCTCCTTTCTCTAGTCATATTGTGCAAGTGCTAATGTAACAGCTAATAATGGGTACGAATACCTAGTATACTACAAATCTAGTGCAAAATCAATTACAATGAATTTTGACTTTTTATTTATATAAATACTTTAAAAATATTACAAATTATTATACATACACCACCACCAACCACTATTTACATAATTATAATTTTATGTAATACTTATTACATTAAGTACAGTTCTAATAAATTATGAGAACAATCATTGTGTTTGTGTTGTTATAAGTTTTGGAAATGTTTATCGTTATATGTCTTGTGAGGGTGGGACTTGGGAGTTATGTAATTTAATGTCGGAATATCAACAGGCGTCTGGTTATTTTTCATCGATAATTTGTTCTGCACAGTTTTATGGATATTTGAGTTAGTGTGAACATTTAAACTTATTGTATTTAAACCATTTTGGGGCTTCACACTTGGGCTCGATATAAAGTCTGTCCATTCGTCGTCTTCCGCAAATACTGGTGGTTTCTTGAGCTGAGAAACCTGTTGTTTTGGTTTGCTCGATACAAATTCGCCCCATACATCATCATCCGCTGATTGGTTAGCTACCGAGTTTTTTTGTGTGTGAACTGGTGATGCACCCTTACTGAGACCACTGACACTTAAATCACTTTTCAATGACTGTAGAGTTTCAACAGGATTAAATCTCGAGAGATCCTGCAAGTCGATACCAGGACTTGGCCAGTTTATTTGCGAATAACTCTCTAAAGACAAAGGTTGCAATATTTGACCCGTTGTTCGTTGATTTTGAGCGTTAATTGCGCTGAAACTAGCGGATGTAGGCTGCAGAAGATTGGTTTGTATCTGTGTGCTTGAAGATAACGAACTGCTAGTTGTCAGCGCTGCTGTATTCGAATTGTAACTTACATTGTGTGTTAAAGCTTCGTTTAGCCTTGGCATAGTCGTAAATGATATGGGATCAGACTTTATATTGTTACTTTTCGGAGATGCATAATCAAAGTCTGTCGGTTGGCCCAATGAATTTCCAAAAGTGTTTGTCTTAAAGTTGTTCTGTAAACCTTTTGACGGCATTGCTGATTGGAATGTAGCAAATTCGTCATCAAAGCCTTCATTTTCAGGCTTTGCCAAATCTTTAAAAGCTTTAGTTTTCTCTTGGAAATCATTCAAATATTCAGACTTAATGACGTTGTTTGTCTGTACTTCAGATTCTGGGTTCTGTATTATAGCACTGTCTTGTTTTTCAATTGACTGTGATGATGATACAAAGTCTGTGAAATCATCATAAGCAGCTTTAACTTCACCAGGATCAGGCCAATTTAGTGTAGGCATTGAGGGCTCTACCTTAATGGGTTGCAATAGCTGCGTTTGGTACGCAATGCTAGGTTTAGGTAATGCATTAACAGTCGTAGCCGTCTCCAGATTTTTTTCCTCTAGTGTTTGGTTAGGTTGGCTTACTAAACCTGGCAAGGACCTCGAGTCGGATGTGCTCTTAAAATCTTGGAATTCCCAGTATTCATTATCATCTGTGTTAGCTTCAACTGCACTATTTGTATTCAGCCTAAGAGGGTCATCTGTTGTATCCTTACAATCCGTTAAGACCGGCTGTGGCAAGAGAACTGAAGGACCAGGATCATAATGGATTGTTTTAGACCTAGGTATTTCAGAGTCAGTCGGCGTAAAAATATGGGTGTCGGGTAAGTTTATTTGTCGTATTGGCTGTACACTTAGTGTACTTGAGTATATCTTCTCAGACTTAGTGGGCATTGCAGCTTCAAAGACATCTAAATCTGTTGGTCTTGGCGGTATGGTGGTACTTTCGTGTTCTGTGTTACAAGCTGAAACAGGTAATGACAGAATGAAATGAACTTTCAGTGTTATGTAGCTACACAAGATGACAAGACAATTAAAATGATTAAAATATTAGTTTTAATGAGTTAATGTGCATTATTACAGTATGTATATAGAGTTTCATGTTAAAAAAGACTGTTCGCCGAGATGAGTGGTCCAATCACTTATGTGATTTCAGACCTCACCATATCCTCACACCTGTATAGACCTCGTATCTATATTGTTTCCAGCCCAAATTATAACTTGTACCTTGCGCATCCCTAAGAGTGAAAGCACGCAGTGCCATCACAATAAGACCCGCTACGAATGTGATGCAGTCATTGCTGCTTTGCACACGATAAATTCTTGCTCATGTTTTATCGCACAAATACGTCGTTGCATCAATACGCGCTGTCATCTGTGCGGTTTTTGTCATGTGCCACTTCAAACTCCAAGGTTAGTTTAACTGCATAAGTGTTTGTATAGACTGTACTAGACTATGAACCAGCAATGGTCTGATTGGGTAAAAATTAAATACTAAGTCTTACCAACAGTTCTGGAGTCCTGTGTAAAAGATCAGTAAACTTACCATGAGATAGTAACTCAGATATCTTGAGGGTAGAATGGTTATGAGCCATTTGGTCTAGGGTGGCCATAAGGTGTTCTAGGTCAAGGAGAAGGGCTTCGGCATAGGTGACTATTGGAATAGGATGAAGCAGATAATTTACAGGTGGATGTTATTGATCCAAGTGCAAGACATGCAAAAGAATTACCATGGTGAGTATATTATGACAAGCTCTGTTAATTTGTTCAAGTATTCACAATATTTTGGTTCAATAACAATATACATACAAACATTATTAGTATTTTTCTGGCATTTCAACTGGACTGTGCATAACTTGCGTGTTGTTATACTGAGTTGCATAATGTGCCAATTACATAATGTTAATTGAGGCTGATTCACTGACATTTTGTTAGTAATTAATGAAATCACAGATTACAGTAACTTACATTCTTGTCCATCCGAAGTGAAAGGATCAGACCATGTGGTAGGCTTGCTTGCTACTTTGTCAACAACTGGTTCACTTTGACTGACATTGGATGGAGTAGAAGCTTGTTTCTGTGGTTGAAGCGGCGCAACACTTAAGTTTGCTGCATACTTAGGCATGTGGCTACTCCATTTTGGTCCAAAAAGCTGAAAGATATATACCACAATACATATTAAAAACTATAATTAATACTCTATCATATTATAAACACCTAAATTGCCCAACTTTTCCTCATTTCATGAGATGTTATGATGTTCTCCCACTTTAATACAACCCAAAACTTATGGACTGAATTTGGTGTGGATTGCTTGTCTTTAATCTAACCTATGTTATTATTTTAAAGACATTTTAGAAACTTTTTATGAATGGCTGGAAAGGATCAGATACTCAGGTACAATATGTTCAAAAATAAGATGTTTAGTTGGAAAATGTCCAACTAATATCTGTAAACATGTATCTAAGTGGTAAGGTGTATTTAATGCAGAAACTTGTCCTTCTTAGACAGTGTCAGCTTCAGAAACAAGTTTTTGGAGTATGGAGCCTACTGAGCCTAGTTTTACTGCAGGACAAAAGCCTCACTCCGAGGATTCGTTCTTGTTGGGAGGCCACAACTTCGCATTCCAGGATGGGCGGGAATCAACGTGGATAGTGGTGCGAAAGCAACTCTCGTCTGTCTGTCGTCGGTCTGACTGGCTGTTACCTTTTCACCCCGTAACGGCTAAACGGATTTTGATGAAATCTGGCACAAGTAGATCATGACCTAGGTTAGTATAAGGACACAGGATACGGTTTAACTCAGTAATACGGCCCGGCCCCATGGGATAATTTTGGACATCCACACGGGCAAGAGCTAGTCTTATATACATATATTTTTGATTAAGTACAATATAAAAGGAGAAATAAGAAGAATACCTATATAAAAGGAGAAACTGACTGACATATCTGTGCAGAGCAACTACTGGGATTAGGAATGAGAAATTTTGCACAAGTTTGTCTTTTATAATGTAAGTGAGCACTAAGGCGTTTTTGAAAATTCGGCCTTTTAATAATTTAAATTGATCATTATTAGGTTTTCAAAACGACCCTCAAAAGGATTTTAGGAGCGGGTGTTATATGTTTGTATGGACGAATCCTAATGGGCGCTCCAAATAACTCGAAACTCGTTATTAATCAAAAATTTGTATAAATAATCTTTAAGTCAAATAATGATCACATCCCAAACGATTTTGATGCAGCTTTGAAAAACATTATTCCCAAAGATTTTCATATTAAGATTGTAATCATAAATTTTCGAAAACTACCGTTTTAAAGAGTTTGAAGGGGTGTTATGTGTAGGGGAAAATCCGAAATCCACATGAACGAAGTTGCGGACGGTGCTAGTTGATTATTAATTATAATTGAAAATAACTTACAATGTTTCTGGAGTCTATGCATAAAGCTTTTAGTAGTGTTTTTTGTCCTAAAGAATTATTCCAGTTCACAATATATGGTTGTCTTTCATCTGTTTCCATCAAATGACCCCATGTTTCACTTAGCAATGATTCTAGCTTCCCCTCAAACTCTACATCAGGTTCTGATATTTCTTCAATAAATACTGAAGTTAACACTTTAGTAATGCTTTCCATGATATGATGTTCATTATCTGTTGATTGTAAATTAAGAACTGATAATTCTTGACATTCGTCTTCTTCCTGGACTTCACTTGATTCTGTTTTCACAGCCGATGATTTGAAGTCATCAAAGTCCCCAAAATCATCATCTTCTAAATTATAATCTTCTTTTATTTGATTCTCAAGTTGATAGTTATCAGTCATAGGTCGAGTTTCTAAATGTGGTGAATCTTGCGAATGCAATTTGTTTTCTTCAAAATCGGCTCTGAAGTTACCAAAATCAATTTCATTGGTGTCATTATTTTCCCATGGATTGGAACTGTCAACAACACTGGTAACATTACTTTTAGTGTCGGCAAATTTAAAATCATCAAAATCTCCAAAATCATCTTCTACCACATTTTCATTTGTTTGAATGTTAAACTGACTCAAGGATTGTTGGACGTTTTCTGGATAGTCATTTGAATTCTGTGAAGAATATTCTCTTCCTGTGGGCTCATTTATATCAATAGAGGATTCAGCATCTTTCTCTTTTAAATGGCTGAGGTCAAGATCTTCTGCAATTGTTTCCTGTTTAGCTATTGCAATTGTATCAATAGATTGGTCAATAATTACCTCTTCTGAATCTATGTGCAATTCCTTTATAGCAACAGTTGGGTCAATCACATTTTCATAAGGTGAAGCATTATTACTATCATCTTGACTACTATTATTAGAATTACATGGAATGTTTATGTCTTTTAAACTATCAGTGTTCTGGTCACTACTTTCATTTTCATCACTATTTTCAACAATATTAGTAACAATATCTTCATCTAGTTTTAAATTTAAATCTTCAATATTTATATCTTCTTCACATTTTAATTTGTTTTCATTAATATCATTTGTTTCAAACTCATCATGGCTAACACTACTTTGTTCTATTTCTTTACTATGTTCATACTCCTTAAATAAAACTTTGTGTGCCCCAGTGTCCATACCTTTTATTATCTCGGGATCTTTAATTTCAAGTGGCTTGTTATCAGATTGATAATGATTATAAGAAGAAAAGTTACCATAGTTGTAATCATTGTTTTCATCATCATCATCTTCTTGTGATACTGAAACAATTAAATAATAACAAATAACAATAAGTCAGGTATTGGTAATAAGCTAATAGACTAATCTTGGGCAGCAACAATTGCACACAACAGTAAGAACCAAACTAAACTTTCAAGAAGTTCCTCTATTTTTTATAAGTTAATTCTACAATAGATGTGTTCCAAATAATGTAGGATTGATCAAATATTTATAGTATGACCACCAACTTATTACAGGCCATTGTTATTGTATGATTGAACCCCATTACTCACACAAGAAGTAAGCTATTGTACAGGTAACTTCAACATCATGATTTTATGTTTTAAGTATAACACCAGTAAATACAAGAAAAATACTAACAACTGTATGATAAATCGAAATCCCCAGGATCCTTATCGTCTTCACACTGGTCGGGTGGTGGAGGAGTACTGCAAACGAGTGGAGGAATCGACATTCTTGGACAAAAAGATTTATTATATCAAGGATTTATTGTGACACTTTTAATTACATTAGATTAGTATACTTGGTAAAACAGACACACTGCTTTACACTTTTTACATAATATCGAAGACTGTTGTAGGTAGAATATGGAATTAGGACAGCTGTTTAGTAATTGACAAAAATTTGCTACGATGAAATGCAACTGATTAATACAGAAAGCTGACATCTGTCTGTCATTGGGAACAACCATTTTAATTTTCGTTCATGAACGCTGACTGGGAGTTTTTGAAACCCGATGATATTCTCGTACTGAACTCAGACCAACAAAATTAAATAAAAAATATGTCTCGTTGTCTGAACAGACAAATGATTTGTATTCAATCATTCAGATTAGCAGCAGATTGATGGACTGATCGTCAAGTATCAGCTATCAAGTGTTCCAATTTTGGCCACGCGCCAAAAGGAACTTGTAGCGTTGTAGATGTGATAAACAGCTCGGAAAGATCTTCAAGGATGTGGTAAAGGCTTATGGTACAGTACAAACCATCAAACTGAACAACTTTCTCCATGGGACCAACATCGTAATTGCGAAAAATCATAGCGGTTCCATACAAACTTCAATACTTACTCGACCCAAATGTATGGCTAATTATGTTTTCGCAATTACGATGTTGGTTCCAAGAAGGAACTTCAGTTTGATGGTCTGTCTGTACAGTCAGCCCTAAAAAGATATATACATGGACAAGGAATCATTTTATTGTCTACAAACTACAACCATTGTATCCACCGTACAGGTACAAAACATAGTCTGCCTTATTCATAAAATCATAAACGCTGCTAATAGTTAACCTTTCAGCCTTTAGCGAAACCTGCTAGCAACATTCGTTAAGAACAGTAATGATTTACCTATTTGTATTTCAAATAAAAACCATGATACAATCAGTGACGTCATGGAAGAAATTACGTGAGCAAAAATAAAATTATTGTTCTTCTAAACGAACAAAGACATGTCATTCGATGTAAGTCATATTGTCAGTCTTGTTTACATAAACCTTGTTCTGGAACTATCACTGTGAACATTGTTTTGGACATAGGGTTTATATAAAGTTTTGATAAAATCAATTGTATACTATGTTTTGTACGGTGGATATAGATACAATGTTGTGGAACAAAGGATGTTGACAAAATGTTTATTTACATCTTTTTGGGGCTGACTGTACCACACCCTTATGACCACAGATACACGCTGTAGATGGTTGTAGTCCACTGAATGTGACTGACTAGCTCTGTGGTGGACTATGGGTGGACTAACTAACTGATTTATAGTCTGTGCAGTCCTGTGGTGAAGTGTGGCGCAGTCTGTGGTCGGTGCCCGGTGTGTTCGTGTCCTGGTGTCTCCGGTCTCGTCATCGGAAAAAAGAAAAGTTGAAATCAAATAAGATTTTAAGTTTTATCCATTTGTTTCGTTTAGTGACGTTAGGTGTAAATTGGTGACAAAATAATTACAATATTTGAGTATTTGCTTGCTAAAAAAGCGGACTTTATTACTACAGGTAAATAAACTTTATCTTATCGTTGAACCCTAAATGAGCGTGATAAATGGTAGCTATTGGTTTTTGTATTTCAATTACTGGTTGTAAATCTATATATCTTGTTAATAGATATGATGTAAATATTAGATATGCGTCCCTATAAGTACTGGATGTCCCAATTTGGATTGCTACTTTTACATTAACATCAGCTTTATTGCTTTTGAGCGAAAGGACTGTCAATAACCTTTGACATGTGTCATTGCTTACGTGTCAGCTCATACCTTCATTTTGTTTGTGTGAATATATATTTCCAAGTAAATCAGTGAAAAACTACCGTTAGCTCTTTGCTATTGCTAGCGCTACTTTACAAATATTTTCGCTGGAAAGCGGTTCGTATATATTTGCAAATGTTTCATAAATATTACTATTCACCGTTATAGAAGTGCCGCTAGAATCGTAGATGATGAATGAAATACATCAATAAAAATATTGAAATATAAATTATTACGTTAGCAGATTACTGTTGTGTTGATCTAGGGAAAGAATCTGATAAGATTTTTACTCACAATAATTAGATCGTTCGTTATTTTGATCAAGGGTAGGCAAGTGCGGCAGATCCAATGGAGCTGCAAGCATTGCTCGTGCTGTGTGGGGTGGGGGTGGCCGGACTCGCTATGCTGTTGCTCATGGGGCTGTTCTCAACCTCGGGCACAAGCTATGAGGAGGCTATTGCTCAACAACGCCGAGCCACCACTGAACTACTTGCTCTTGCTGAAAGCAAAAACAAACCTAAAAAGAAGGAGAAGAAAGCTAACAAAAAGGTATATATTATATTTAAATTTTGTTTTATGAATGAGCCTCCCAAGATTGGTATAAATTAAAGGTTTAGAGAGAGGTCTATGTGCAGCAGTGGGGACACTACAGACTGATATTATAATAACGTACATGAACCTAAAAGGATTTAATGGAATGGATAGTGAGACAGTACATTCAAGCAGTCAACTGGTCCTTAGAAAATACCCTCAAGCTTTTGCCTTAATTATAATTTTAAAGAGCAATACAGTGTAATTTTTTAAAACAACAACAACAACATATTAGGTGCCTGCCATGAACCCAACCTGAACTATGTGAAATGGTAATAATACTTCATTACATTATAACAACTGAGTTACCTATAACAGCAAGGTGACTTAAGAACTCAGCCTTTGTGTCAATTGGTGCATGTATATATTTAGTAGCAGCTACTCGTGGTTTCGTCTGCGTGGACCCTAATTCATTTTCTAAAATAAAAGTAGCCTTAGTTACTCCTTATAACATTACATCAACAACAAACAATTTGCCAGTGAAACCAACCACACTTTTAATTTTAGACCTAGTGTCTGCGAAATTGTAACCCTTTCCAATTTGAATTTTTTGTAATACACAATTATAGATTATTCTTGAAACAGATAAATTCTGGTTAGTCAGGCAGAGTTAGCATATAATCAAAGAAAATCTGTAAAGCCCAATAGATTATTCTGTATAAGCCAAAAAAATCTTGTAAATCCTAACACTGGTATATTATCAAAAAACTTGTAAATCCTGACACTGCTATATTATCATAACAGTAATGACAGTTAAAATAATGAACATGGTATTTTAGTTAGCAAAAAAGGAAAAGAATAAGGAGAGTGCAGTGGTGACAGGCAGTGAGCAAGACAGTGAGGCACCAGCTGAGAGCGGAGTGGACGATGATGTGATGCCGGCTCCTAAGGGACATGTTGAGTTTAATCCATCAGTAGTTGTTGATGCACCCAGGGATACACCAAATGTAAAGGTAAGCTCTTTTGTTTGACATTTAAATTGAGAACACAAAAAATATGATTAGATGCTACTATAGGCCTACTGTTTAACTGAGATGGTCCCTGATGTAGCTGCTTGGTTCAGGAGGGGTGTTGACGCCCGTCAGCGACTGATTGACTGAGCTCTCGCGACGCGTCACCACAGCCCTCCTGCAACGCGCAGCTACCTCATCATGATAATTTTTGTTTATCAGCTGAGGGAGAGGGAATGGTTGATCTTCCTTACTAATATGGCTTGTGGAATGTACTGACTGTATTTTTTAAATACATACCATACCATATATCTTTTCTTTTTATCATTACCACTGATTCATTGAAATTCTTTGTGGAACAATATCAAAATCAGTATTACCTATCACTTGCTCAATTAGCAACATTACATCATGGGATGCATTACAATTACACCAAAGTTTTTATCATGTTATTTAAAAATAATATGTTATCTTAAAAAATTATGTTTTTCAAAAGATAAAGTTCTAAGTTATCAAAATCATATGAAGAATACATTGGTTTTGAATTACTTTAAACATTTTTATATGAAGGACCTTAACAATGTAGCATTTTGTTTCACTTGACTCCCAACTAATGAAGTTTAGGTATGCTTTGAAGGGCTCTATTAAGAGGGTTTAATTTTATTCATAAAAATCTTGCATGTTAGGAAATTATTTTAAGTGACTTCAAACTTAGAAAACCAACAAAGCCTAAAGATCCCCAATACAATTAATTGAATTTCTTCACTTCTTGTAAATATAAAGCTATTTTGCAAAGCCTTGCTTGGGATTAAGTATAAACTCTAGTATGCTGCATCTTCTCTGTGGGCTATAGTATTTAAAATTGGTTAAAACTGGAATGCAATAGGATGGTTGAATAATGGTAACTATAAGTAGATTACACAAATGGTAGATTGGATGAGTCGGGTACACTACAGTACGACACTGTCTGTGCAGATCCGCAAACGCGGCAAGGACCCTAAAGTAAAGCCGATACTGATAAACAAAGAGGATCCGAGTTGCGTTAGCGATCCGAGCGCGGTGCCAGACTCCACCACCACCACTGTCGCCAACCACTTTGAGGAAATGCATCCCAAAGATGAGTTTGAATTGATGCATTCTTCACTGTTAGCGGAAAAAGTGAGTCTACACCTACGAACGTTATATGTGCCGGCGATGTTGTGTCTATGTGTGTTAACTTGTGACTTGTTGTAGTTGAGTAGAGAGCATAATAAAGCATTCATTAATTCATCAGTTTTGGTTTAAAATTTATTTAGGTACACTATACAGTAGTACAATATTCAATAGTATATTCAGTTGCATCCAGTTTGACTGGAAGCTGACCCCGATATAGTTGGAAAAGGCTAAGCCGGTTGATTGACTGTACTACAATATGATAAGTTTCGATATTTGCAAAATATGTTAAAGTACCAGTAAATTTAAATTAATTATTTTGAAATTGCCACCTAGTTCGCATGTGCTTTAGTACTAGTTATCACTGAACTGAATTCTTAGTTGCAGTAATGTGTTCGACTCGTTTTCAATATTTACATCATTAAACACGTGTCAGAGTCGTATTCTCGGCTCCGTCTGTCTTTGTATCACTGTTTTATGTCGTGTCGTGGCTTCATTGAAAGTTTTTCATATCACTATATATGTATGCACGCGCGTTCATAAGCATGATTAAATACAAAGTAACAATCGTTTGTGTGTATGTTCTGATAATAGCATGTTATTTATTATGCCGGCGCCAGACATAGCAACAATATTTATCACATTTTTGAGCACATGTGTGGCAGGGGTGTTTGGGTATTTCATCAAAGTTTGATCACATATTTCAAGTTTGTCATTTGGTGTGCACACATAAATGCCGGGCGCCAGACATAGCAACAATATTTGATCACATGTTTGACACATGTGTGGCAAGGATGTTTGGGTATTTCATCAAAGTTTGATCACTTATATCAACTTTTCCATTCGGAGTCGGTTTTTCGAGCGCACATCAAAGCGTTTAAAGTTCAAATGTGTGCGTAGCGCGTTCGAATTTCAAATGTGTGCGTAGCCTGCAAGCCCAGTGCCTCGTAAAGAACTGACCGGAACGGTCGCTTTGCTCAATCGCAAGATGGAATGGAGCAACGAGTGCGCTAGAATTTATTGAGTTGCTTGAAGGAGAACCATGTATTTATGGAACCCTAAAAGTAAAAAACAACATAAAAAATAGGAATTTGGTAAATGACGCCTGGATCAGGATAAATGATAAATTCTCAGTACATTGCACTATCGAGGAATTAAAAAAGAAGATAAACATTTTATTGACCCATTAATTAAAGGGAATAAAATAAAATATTAAAAAAAATAAAGCAGTCTACAAGGACAGGATCTGGTGCTGAAGAAATGTACAGACCTTCGATGCCATGCACAACTACATGGGTACTGTTACTGTTTATGATTAGTGATTACCGTCCGACATTGGTGCCGATTCTCTTGTACACCGAACTAAAATTCCTTTCTTTTTACTATGAGAATCATAGATCTATTCTGCCAAAAAAAATCTCTAAATTTAAAAATTATTTTGACTCAACTAAAATCGAATTTGACAATCGCGACTCCACTTGGTACCTACTTGTTTGCCCTACCCTGTGATTTTTATTGCGCCGGAGATGCGCGCAATCTGGCCATCTCGACGTATTTTGTATGGAATTTTTAATTTTTTGGACGAAAAAAAAAAAAAAAATTACCAACATGTTGCATATTACGGGTTTGCGGGTTGTAAAGGGGGTCAAAATTTTCATTATTTTTGCGATAGGACACACCATTTTCGAGATATAAGCAAAAGAAAATAAAAAAAAGATACAGTACCGTTTTGCAACTGAATTCGAGGTGCTGGTTTGAATTTTAGTTCATGACATCTAATTTTATTCCACACATTTTTAATCGTGATTAAAAATAGTCAGATTAAGTTAGATTTTAGATATAGAACAAAATTTTAGGTTAAAACGTCAAATTCAGAACAGCATTTTCACTAAACTAATATCTCAGTGCCATCTTAGTGCTGTCAAACTAAATTATAGTTAAGTTGTGTCACTTTAGTCTATTTTCAGAATGGGAAATCGTCGTTTGACAGGAGTAAACTAAATTTTTGTGATTTTTAGTTTAGTTTAGAGAATTTGTGACAAGAGAATCGGCACCAATGGGTCATTTATTTTTATATTTAAGTCAACTACCCATGGTTTGAGTGACAACGATGTTTACCCTTGCATACTGTATAAGCAAAAGAAAATAAAATAAGATACAGTACTCATTTGAAACTGAAGTCGAGGTGCTGGTTTGAATTTTAGTTCATGACATCTAATTTTATTCCACACATTTTTAATCGTGATTAAAAATAGTCAGATTAAGTTAGATTTTAGATATAGAACAAAATTTTAGGTTAAAACGTCAAATTCAGAACAGCATTTTCACTAAACTAATATCTCAGTGCCATCATATACAACTATCTACGTTCATGTAAGTGCATTGAATGACTATTTCATGAAATCATGACATTTGGCACTTTCATGAACTTAGAGAGTTGTATTGCTGATTCTAATGTTTATAATTCTGTAAACCCATATTTGTTACGGCCGTAAATAATATATAGATCAATATACAACCTGACACTGACCTGCAAATTGCAAAAAACGTAAGAAAATTTGTATTTCGCGGGCTACCTTGGCGCATCCCCCTTAAAGACCGCGGTATACTTTAAGTACGCACGTTTACCACCCACTTTAGGTAAACGACGAAAAAGTGAGCTATACAGGAACTCTGCAATTTTTTTTCTGCTTATAAAATTATAAATTGGCAACACTGCGTGCTGCAAAGCATGTCACCAGTGGTAAAAATGGGTTGTAATAGGTTAAACACGATATCTGTTATCAGTATCACTGTTACTGTTACAAAAAAATAATAGTTCCAAATATCTGTTATTAAATAACAGCCTGTTATTTTTGTACGGACGATAAATACGTATTTAAATCTCAATTGAATATCTTCCATTCTTTAATGAGAAAGAGAGAGACATTGATAAACTTGCTATATTCCTTCCTTTGTGTCAGTGTGTATGTAACAGCCGTGGTAACAGTTTGTGTGGGGATTGTTATAATGTATTAACAGTAACAGCCGCGGTAACAGTCTTGAGAGTCTGTTATTAATTAATTAGTAACGAGTATTTTATATTGTTACGAACAAATTGACATTTGTTATTTTTTAATATCTGTTATTTTTATCTGGTACGTCTTACGATATATATACGCCTCACCCCTAGCGTGTGGTGAAATGTGTGAGCAAAGTCTATCAAAGTGTTTGATCAAATATGTGACTATGTCTGGCCGGTAAATGCAAACAAGTGTTCAAATGTGCGATGAAAGTCTATCAAAGGTGTTTGATCAAATATGTGACTATGTCTGGCGCCGGCTTTATAGACATAACGATGCGATAACTTAATACAAAATATTTTTAGGCTCCAGAGAAAGTGGAAGAAGTTGTGGAGAAGAAGGATAACAAACCAGCGAAGGCAGCCAAAAGTGCCAAGGTAGTTGCCAAGCCCCCGGCGCCTGTTGAAGTCGTTAAGGAAGATGTTACTCGTGAGCGACACAACAGTGGCGAAGCACCGAAGGATCAGCGCAAGGGTGCATATCCATTTAATAATCTATACTAATATTATAAAGCTGAAGAGTTTGTTTGTTTGTTTGAACTCGCTAATCTCAGGAACTACTGGTTGGAATTGAAAAATTCTTTTTGTGTTGGATAATCCATTTATCGAGGAAGGCTATAGGCTATATAACATCACGCTACGACCAATAGGAGCGGAGCATAAATGAAAAATGTTGCAAAAACTGGAAAAATTATTCCTTTATGAGAGCTTCCGTTGCGTGCGCTGCGTAACCAGTTTAAGTTACGCAAATATCATGTATGATGGAATTGTTCCTCTTTAAAAGTTCTAAAAAAAAAGTCCGCGACAGCATATATGTCTATCTTTTAAGATTGACTCACTACAACCATTTTTATGGTAATCAAATTTGTTCGAAACGAATGCATTATTTGCGAAGGAGTTTTATCAACATAATATTAATTCTTATTCAAATAAATAGTTTTAATATCAAGGGTATTTATGTAGCAGCAAAATACTTTTTAATTCATTCGAATCGGACATTTAATTTCGAAGTAATCATTAATATAAAAATGCAATACGCGAACCGTTCGACGCCGGCGCGACGTTCCCTAGTATTCCCTACTCTAGAGAGGAGAGGATGGGCACACGGGTAGACCATGAACTGGAATAGGACATAGGATCAGTTTTATCCCTATATTCCCTACTCTAGAGAGGAGAGGATGGGCACACGGGTAGACCATGAACTGGAATAGGACATAGGATCAGTTTTATCCCTATATTCCCTACTCTAGAGAGGAGAGGATGGGCACACGGGTAGACCATGAACTGGAATAGGACATAGGATCAGTTTTATCCCTATATTCCCACGGGATCGAGACCTACGCGGGTGAAACCGCGGGGCACAGCTAGTTATAATATAAAAATCGTAAAATACCCCTTTTAACAAAAAATTACAAAGCCAAGTATACATCCAGGACTTCCATTACGAATTCTACTTTGTACTCAATGAAGTATGAATAAAATGATGAAGACAAATAAATAATCGCAAGTAGCATCTAGAGTCCTAGGATGTAATGTCAGTAAACTTTAGGCAAGAAGACGGAGAAGAAGCCTGTCGAGGAAGTGCCGGAGATTGTCCGCGAGGAGGTGGTGCCGCCGCTGAACGCGCCGCAGCCCAGCGAGCTGACCACAGACAAGCTGCTGAGGCAAGCGCTGGCTAACGCGCCGCCACCCGCCTCCTCCCCGCCCCCCAAGAACAAGAAGAAGAAACCAGAACCCAATGTACTCTCGCTTATGGGTGAGTGTTGTTCTTCTATTATTATTTCAGTGCAAAATTTTGTAAAATGCTGAGCTAGCACCACCGGTGGGGCAAGCAATGACTTGCATCTACAATTCACCAGTAGCCAAGGGAATTTAGACTTTTTGTGCGAGTATTTATGGTACACCAATATACAGGAGGGATTGATAAATAAGACCACTATTTGCTTTCTATAAGTATTAGCCACCATATTACGCCAAGAAGTGAAGTTTCGGTCCAGTCAGCCGCACGTCGTAAATATTTTATTTCGTAGCAGTAAGGGTGTGTTTAGTTGAAGTGTACAGCAGTATATTGATGAAACGTTGTGGTCAGTAGCGGGTGACAGCGGCGGGGTGAACGTGGGCGAGCTGGTGCGCGTGGTGCGCGACGCGGCTCTGTCACGCACGGAGATACAGATCCTGACCGACGCGCTGCTGAACAAGCATCACGACCCGCTGCCCGAGCACTCGGAGTGGACTGAGGTATGTACTTGTTACAAAATCAAAATATTTTATTCATAGGCCTACCTACATGTGCATTTACGAAACGTTAGAAGCTAGGGGCACGGTTCCAACTTGGTCATTTCCTATGGAGATGATTTCCTGGCAAGAAAGAAAGATAGTTACGTATTGCCTTCTAAAGCTTGCAGTCCTAGGAACTATCCACAAATAGTTGGACAACACAAAAAAAAAACAGCATCACCTAATTTCCGCAAAGCAGCAGATGCACATTGCATGCAGAGATGTACATTAGGAACACCCCCATTTCGCCAGTTATGTATAAGTGTTATAGGGGGCGAAACAAGATGTCGGTATAAAAAAAAAAGGTTGTTGTTAGTGTGTAAGTTGATTTATAAGGTAGTCAGCAATCAAGTGGAATTTGGGCGTAAAATTTTAGAAAAACTGGCGCATTTAAAGAAAAAATATTAAGGTTCATCACGACTGTAATGCCTGAAGGGTACCAATATTACACCCACAATTTGTTATATTTAACTTGTGTATTCAACGTCATAAATTATGACGTAAAGTCGTGTTTTGATGACTTTCTATCTTCTAACATATTGTAATCATAAGTCAAAGATTATCATTGTGTATTGCTTAAGACAATAAAGGTCAAACAATTATGTTACATAATATTTCAAAGAAATTATGACTAAGATTTTATCTCATACCGTGGTTCGAAGCGTAAGTAGTGAATGTTTATAGTTAACTAGCTGTTGCCCGCGACTTCGTCTGTGATCCAGGATGAAAAGTATAAAGCCTATGCTCTTCCTCAGGTCATGGTCTACTCATGTACCAAATTTCATCCTAATCCGTTCAGCTGTTATAGCGTGAAAGCGTAACAAACTAACAATGAAACCCACTTTCGCGATTAAAGAACGATTTTACTATTCCGAATCGATGCAATGTAGGTATAGCAGTATGAGTGTCAGGTGACCGCGAGACGAGCACTTACTTAAATTGCCTCGACGACGCTCAGCCATTATGTGAATGTATGCAGGACTTGTGCCCGGAACTATCGTATTGCCGCTCGCGCGCATCATGACAAAGAGGCTTGCGTCTTGTAAATTTGCATGATCTTGAATGTTGAATGTAAAGTTTTATTTTAATACTAGCTGACCCAAAAGCCGTTGTCCTGTCCAATTTTCAATAATTCATTCAAAAATCCTTTACTTTGTAGTGTTTTTGTTTGGAAGTCGGTTATTTTTTTCGTAAAAAGTTTATACAGGGTGTTAGGGTAATCCTTGCAACCAGTGATTTGGTTTCATTTATAGAACGTAAAATCAATGGAAAATTACAACTTTTTTTTTCTTTTTTTTTAATTTACTTTTTACCACAAGAGACGCAAGTTCGTTTCTCTATGCGCTAGGGAATCGAACTTGCGTCTCAACACGGGCGGGGGGTGCGGGATGTGACCTGACCGGCCGCGAGCGCGACCCCTCCCTCAGTCAGTCAGCTGTTTCGCTAGAGAGCACGGTGTCGCATAGAAACTTTAAAATCTTTTAATGAAAATGACGTTTTTTTTTTGTTGTGTTCGATCATTTATTTTTATAATTAAGTCAACTACCCGTGGTTTGAATGACAAGACTGTTTACCCTTACAGCCTGTATTTTTATAAGTTGTGTGTACGTGTTTTTTTTTAAATCAGTCCAATAACTCTAGGGTATTAATGATACCTTGTCAAGGAATCAACTGGCATGTTTTTTTTTTTTGTTTATCATCCCAAAATAATTCGACTAAGTCACAATTTTATACGTAAAATACTCGTCGCATTTTCTTAGCATTAAATAATTATGAATGAAAATGATTTACTCGTACCTACCCACCAATGAAACTTAGATACGCACATCAAGAGTATAATGTTACGATATAAAAATAAAAAAAACGAATTGAAATATAATTTATATGCCAGTTGATTCTTTGACATGGTCTCACTAATACCCTAGAGTTATGGGATATATAAAAAAACACTATTGTATAAGATGTGACATCCCCATTAAATTATCGATAATAAAGCCGAGCCAACAAACAGAAATACTACTTACTAGTTGCTGCATTTTAACATAACGCGTTGCCATCGTGACTTGTGATAAACGTATGTTTGAATGAGATTAACAACTAAACCTTTGTTTACCTTTACAGGTATTAACTATGTGTATTGAAATACTTATTTATATCTTATTTGTTTTTCTCTTAGGGTCCCAACGACCCCATACAGAAGCTAAAGAAGCAGCTGGCCGACAAGGAGAAGGCTCTCGCCGACGAGATCGAGGCCTCTCAGGCACTGCACGCCAAACTTAAGGAACTCAGGTAAAATGTAGACAGTCGTAGGACACAATGAATAATACTGCTACAATTATCACCAGTAATCACCAATATCTTCAAGTATGTTGTCAGGTTGACTCAGACTTATAGGCTAGTAATATGAGTATTTGAAACTTTCGCGCATTAACTGAAAAACCTGTCTGGGTGGGTCCCCACCTATGTAATTGGCGTTTTTTTTTTTCACAAACAGAGAACCTCGTCACTTCTATGATTTAAAATATTCATCAATTGCTTGGTATTATATCGAATAATGACCATAATAGAATAGACAACTACCAATAGTAAAAAAACCTTATTACTTATAGTTTTCTAAACATAAAAATACCTTAAAAATTCTCCTCATTTTGTTAGCAGAAATGACCACAATTTTTTTTTTAACTTGGCCATAAATTATTTGGTATCGCTTAATGTAAGTGGCATACGTTATATTAGTTTATACCATGCCCCCTCTAAAAAGCTTATTTTATTCACTGAAAACAGTGAATAAAAAGCACTTTTAATCACTGTTTTGGTGTTTGAATTTAGAACACCAATTTGTTCGAACTCCATCTCAATGATATACAAACTCCTATTTGATTTGATTTTCGAACAGGAGTTTAGCATTACAATAAAAGCTATTTTGTGTTCTTTGCTGACATTAGTAAATTGGCGCTATTTTAAATATTGTAAGTTGTACGAACAAAAAGTTTAGTGTTACTTAATAATAAATCGATTGAAAATGTATTCAAGTATGAAGATATGTTAACACCTGAGTTTATGAAAGAGAGGGCGGCCGATATAGTAGAAAGCTTGCTACCCAACAAATCACGGCTGGTTTACATCAAAGCCTACGATGAGTTTTGCAAATGGAAAAATGAAAATCAAGCTGAGCACATTTTCAGAGTCTGTTTTCCTAACTTATTTTAATGAGTTTTCGAAGAAAAAGAAGTCATCAACTGATCGACATTATGGAGTATGTATTCTATGCTTCGGTGTAGTTACTATAAAAACAAGGCATAACATTGGCATAATAAAATACTCGAATTTGCAAGTTCTTTTTCTCGTAGTCATGGTATAAAGTATAGTATGCAACTCTTGAATAAAACGGATTTATATCGAGGGCCATGAATCGCTCGCGTCGTTCAGGATTCTAACACTTGAATCACTCCATCACTCCCTACGGTCGTGATTCAGTCGTTAGAATCCTTCACTTGCTCGTGATTCACCTATGGCCCTCGCTTTAAATCCGTCCTTTATTCACTAATTGCATAATATACTATTTTAAACATTAGTGCATAAAAGTTTTAAAACATTAGTGTTCATGGTTGTTATATAAATGTAGAAAATGTTAGTATGAAAAATGCAACTTCTTTGAAATTCCCCATACAAAACGCTGATTTCATAGGTGGCCTAATGTTTGTGTATTTCAGAAGCGCACATTTCAACTTCCTAAAACTTCATACTTTTAAATTTGTTAGAGCGGCGAGGACAATCCCTAAAACTATGGGAAAATTCACTGAAGAAAAAGACTTTCAAGCAATTCTTGCCTAACCGAGTTGTCACAGCATGGAATAGACTCCCAGAAAATGTGATGGCTCCCACACTGAACTGCTTTAAGAACCAACTTGACCCTGGACCGATTAAATTTCTCTAAGCCTTTTGAAACACGCATCGGCCGATTAGCTGCTAGTGTGTCCTACTAAATAATAATAATAACTAGTTATGTTTTTCCGTCATTAAAACGTTATTTTGGGATTGAATATTTTTTTTTGGGGAATTTGTATTTTGTATCCTCTCTCGATGGACTCGATCAGTGAGTTGTGTGCGGCAGGACCACGCTGAACGCGGAGCGCATGCGCGCGGCGGCGGCGGCGCGCGGCGCCGAGCAGGCGGCGGCGGCGGCGCGCGCCGAGCTGCACGCGCAGGCGGCGCGCGCGCAGCGCCTGCTGGACGACAACCAGCAGCTGGCGCAGGACAAGCTCGTGGTGAGCTTCAGACGCTCGACGTCTTGACTCTCTCCAAGAACGGAGTCTTGGCTTGTTCTGTATGTGACGTGTCTGTATTTGTGTAGCTGCAGGCCAAGCTGGGCGTGGAGGGCGAGGCGCAGGCCGCGCGCGTTCAGATGGAGCTGCACATCCAGAGACTGTCCGAGGTGAGTCGCACACTTTGTTTTGAGCTTTAATAAGGGTCGTATCGGCGCAAATAGTTAGTATGTTTGCGTGCAGGCGGAGGCGGCGCTGGTCGCGCAGCTGACGGCGCTGCAGGCGGAGCTGACGGCGCACGCGCTGGAGGCGGGCCAGCTGCGCATGGAGGCGGGCGCGGCGCGCGACGCCTGCGCCATGGCACAGCAGCACGCCGCCGACCTGGCGCAGCAGCTGCAGGTACCTGTACAACTGACTAACAATTAGCTGCACTCGCCGCATTCACGGTTATATTTTAACAAAGAAAATTAGTACAACGAAGGGTGACTCCTGACTCTCTCTTGTCACCCCGAAGGCCTAAATCTTCTCACTTTCCCTCTTTATCTGTGTTAACGACAGTGTAGGTTCCTAGTAGTGCGGCATGATTCACGTGTAGATTGTTGTGCAGGACGCCAACCGCGCGTGCAGCGAGCTAGAGCAGCAGCGGCAGTGCGCCGCGCTCGGCGAGCAGCGTGCCGGGCAGGAGCTGCGCCAGGCGCAGGAACGACTCGCAGGTAAATTTAGGCGAAAGCGCCCGGGTGTCTCCTATAAAATAAATGACTCTTGGAAGCGATCAGCACATCTAAACCGCGTTCAAAAGCTGTCAGTGTCAATATACCGCAAAAATTATGAATTGGCGAAAATGTCCAAACCCAAAAAAATACTACAAATAACGATATCAATACATTAGTATGCATTATCGTTGTTGTGAAAATAAATGATAAGAGTTCGGAGCAAGTAAATGAGTTTATAAAATTGTAAAGTCTGTTTACAAGAGATGGAAAGATTGATGTAGATGTCGAAAGGAGAGCTTATGCAGGAAATGGAGTGTATTAACCTGGCTCAAGTAAATTAACCTAACGGAATATTTTCAGCCATGGCAGAGCTTCAAAATGAAGTGCAGAGATTGGCGAGCCGCGCCCAGACTGCAGAGAGCAATGTTGAGATAATAAAGGAGGAGGCCGAAAAACAAAAACAACAGGTAAATAACAACTGAGCTAACAGCACAGTATTATGTCTTCACAGAAAACGGCTGAAACGACGCGCTTCGAAATCTCAGTGTATATACGCAACAGTATCGATTGCGCGGCAGTTAGGCACGGACGCGGAAGGTTTATGTACCGAGCGGCAGTAGGTTAATATTTCAAGGTCACTGCCAAGACATAATAACTGTTACTTTATTGTACTGTGCTATCAGTGTTACAATCAAAACTTTTCCGAAAACGGGCTTTTGGTAAAATTTTTGATAAATGAATTGTAATTCAGTTTTTGATAATGATACAACAGACATTTCTTATTTTCTTACTTATTAAAAGTGGCTGTTCCAACGTTTATCTAATGTCTTATGTTTTCTCAGTTGTCGAATGAAATCGCCTCGCTGCATGAGCAGCTGGCCGCGCGAGAGACTGAATTAGCTGAAATTAAACAGTTGAAAGCAGCGCCTGCGCAAAACGGACTGCCTTCCAACGATCAACTTAAGGTTAGTTTCAAATTATTGTGAATTGTTACTATATTGTAAAGAGTAATGACTTATTTCATGACCATCTTAGCTATTGTCATAGATTGGTCCCATTTAAATAAGGCCCATTTTTTCTTAAATACTGACCCTGCTCTAGTGGATTTTCGTCCGCACCTCCACATATTAACATTTATAAGACAACAGAAGTGACAAATTGAATGTCGTATTATATTTGTCTATTGTCCGTTGCGTTGCAAGTATAAAGTGTGTTTTGTCAGGCGGCGGAGCTGGCGAAGGTGGAGAGCATAGTGGAGTCGCTGCGAGACGAGCTGGCGGCGGCGCAGCGAGCCGCGCGCGAGCAGCGCGATCAGGGCGCGCGCCTGCACGACCAGCTGCGCGCCTACCAGGACAAGAACAATGTGAGCCCGCGCCACACATACTCCATACATTCTATAATAATTATGACTTACTCGACAGCTCATTATTACAATAACTTTGTGCCAGTAGCCGTGACCGTAGCAGTGATAAATCGTATATTTTTTTAAATAAAATTGTAAAAAAAAATGTTAACTATTCGATTTATTATAATGTAACATGATCATTTTAATCTTGATCGTTCTTCAATTCTTTAACTTAGGATTGGCCTAAACACTTTGGTCACCATACACGAATTTTAAATGTCGTGTTTCCATCCTTCTTACTTATAAATTCTTTCTTATAGTCTTACAGTAACATTGCATGGTTTTATAGTAAAACATAATTTTGAATCTATTTTTATCTTTTAACCGAATTAATGAAGCTACTTGACTCGTCCCGCATAGGAATTGCGAACTAAAAACTGGAAAGTAATGGAGGCGTTACAATCTGCCGAAAAGTCTCTTCAGACGAAAGCGGCAAGTGCGATGCCGGCCCAAGACTCACTGCGCGTAAGTGCCCGCTTTATCTACTGTACACCAGGCGACCTATGTGCAATGTACCGTGTACACTCACATGTACCATCTTCGGCCGGCTTCGCTTTGTTGTTTATATTTGTTGCTAACATATATATGCAGTTCCTATACTTTGAAAATATTAGATAATCGATTAATGTTATTTTCAATTATACAAATTCTTAACATGTACAATGAAAAACTATAGGTATTATAGTGAACACCAAATGTCGTGGAGTTTTGGTTTTTATGAGATGAATTTCAAATTTATCTATTATTGAATCTTTATTTTCTTCTAACTGAACTGTTTCAATAGTTGTGTGTGTCGTAGAACTTAAATGTTGAATGCCCTTAGTTAGCACATTTTCGAACAGTTATGCTTGTTGTAACAGGAGGCCATCGCGAAAGCACAAGAGGCACAGTACAACGAAGTGGCAAGCGTGTTGCGTGAGGCGTGTCCGGAAGTCGCGCCGAGCTCCGGCGCCGGGCGCGCGTGGCTGCAGAGCTTCGCGCGCGACGTGGCCGCGAAGCTCGCGCGACCCGCGCCGCCCGCGCCCGGCACTGACGAGCGGCTCAAGGACTTGATCCAGCAGAATGACCAGTCACAAAGTCTCGTCGAGAAGTACAAAAGGATCATTGACGATACTGTAAGTTTTGTTATTAATGTGAAACATCTAGTGGTGCGTCGTAGTAAGACCGACTAGTAATAGTACGCCTGCCGTGACGGCAAACGGCATGCTCTCTTATTCATGCCCCTTCTCCACCACCGCTGTTTTCGATGTTTCACATCTGGGCGGCTCATGACGGCCCCATATTTTTAAGTACTACACCTATCTCAGCAAGCTTCCAATATGTCTCATAAGTTCACAACCCTGGAAAATTGTGCTTAAATGTCTTGCTTGAAACAGGAAGGAGTATTAAGCCGCCTGCAGCAGAATGTAACGTTAGAGGAGCAGCGTTGGGCGCAACAGTTGGCTGAAAAGCAACGCGAACTAGATGATCTCAGGCAGCGCACTGTTTTGCAGGTATTTTGTGAACTATATTTTATGAACAATCATCATAATTATGTAATGAACACACCACCCTTATACTCCATGATTAAAAAAATCGTTTTTCATAATATGCTACTATTTGCCATCGAATTGCGGGCGTACAACCTTCTGCGGGCGTGCAACCATGAAATTGTAGCATCTTGTTTTCTGTGTTCCAATCTCTACCGTTCTAAAGCATCAACATCAGTGTCCATAATTTTCAGACAAATATTATAAATACGAAACTCTGTTTGTTAACGGGTCAACGGATTGGATGAAAGTTGGTACACAGATAGATCATCACTTGGGTTACGAAATATTTTTTATCCGGGTAGTACGTTCTCGTGGGATAATTTCAGACCTACACCCGGCCGAAGTCGCGGGCAAAAGCTTTAAACTTTATACTTAACTAGCTGCGCCCCGCGGTTTCACACGCGTAAGTCTCGATCCCGTGGGAATATCGGGATAAAAAGTATCCTATGTGTTAATCCAGGTTATAAACTATCTGTTTGCCAAATTACATCCAAATCCATTCAGCCGTTTTTGCGTGATTGAGTAACAAACATCCAAACACACAAACTTTCACATTTATAATATTAGTAGGATTTCTGCTAGAGTACTGATGGCGAAACATAATTTTATTGCAACTTACTATTTTACGTAGGAACCTCTGGCGTTCGCATACTCCTGCATAGAAAAGTCATTGCCTGCTATCGTAGAGGAGGTACTTACAGATAACAGTGATTGTTGTGTTTGCACTCTGTGTGCTTTTGTGTTCCTATGTCGAGGTCACAGAGACCTTAGCGTGATATCTATTGTTTTTATGACTAGCTAATGATCCAATGAATATATTATATCCTATTAAGTACTATTTTTTTTTAAATGTAATTTAAAAAAAAAAGTAATGTAATATAATAACCGCGTGAAACAGCAGAACCGCGGATGTTGATAAAAAATATGGAATTATAAGCCATGGTGAAATAAGTTTTCAGGGTTTCAATACATCCATGATCTTATTAAAATAATAAAATTATAGAAAAAAATTAAAAGTTATTTCAATATTCATGATCTCCTTTACCGCCTACAACTGCTCTGACATTTAATAAACCTGAAATCTAGGGCAGAAGGAAAGATGTAACATGTAAAGAGAAATATTCAGTTTGACTTAAAAGTTTCGTCTATCGGCAGTGGGTCCTATCCTTTTCATTACTTGTCCAGATGAACATTTTGTTTTTCTCCTATTATGATTGTCGAACCATGTTACTGCGCATACGCTGGTGATGGGGCGAATGTATTATTTAAAACATATTCATTCACTATTTACTGCATTTTCCACAGATGCAAAATAAAATCGACTCATTACAAGAGGAGCTGCATCAAGCAAAAACATCCATTCACAATCACACATTTGCTGATGCAGAACGGAGTGCCGAGGTATGTTGGGCTAATGTTATTGCCATGAAGTGTAAGTTATGAAGAGAGCAACGTTTCTAGATTTTATTACGTTCGATGTACAGATACAGGGTGTAAGGGCTAACTCTGGTGGGTCTAGATTTTTAGAAGCATGTGCTGAATTTATGGTAACAGTTTGCGCATCGATGTCCCAGGGACCCTTTTATAAAATATTTAACGTTTTTATTTACTTCTGTTTACAGGAAAGACTTATGGCCGGTTTATCTGACAAACACAATGTAGACGTTAGCAACGGACCATTACAGGTAAATATTACTTTTTTTTTGACAATTACAATCGTAAAAATCATTGTGATAGACTGTTTACGAGTTATTACAAAGTGCTTATCTTATAGATAACAGTATTAAAGAACAACCTATGTTGTAACTTACTCAGGTGGGGCTCGAAGAAAAATAACAAGAGGCAAGCGTTCGTGACGTAGTATCGAGGTGTCATTCCTGTCCAGTGCGTGTGCTCGCGCACAGGTAACATAGATGCGCAGACGCCAGCGTCGCGCTGCCGCTCAGATCGATGTTACTATTAATCTATATCGGTAATTATATTATAAGGGAATCGCAAACTAATGTTCGGAAAGTAAAGTTACTGCGTTAATCATACTCGACAACATACAATCGCAATATCGTCCATTCAAGTAAATACGCAACTTGATATAAATTGCACCGGAGTAACGTTGACGTTTGTGTTTTAGTAGTGTGTACTTTACAATACATAACAAATAAGTATACTCCTCATGCACTTCCTAATTTTATAAAATGCAATTATTAGTTTAATTTTGCATTTATTATTTAACATTTCACTTGATTAGTAGAGTAGTGTTGACCAGGCAGCATGTTTTGGCAGCAATGAAGGTCCTAAAATGATAAATTGCATCCATTCCACAGATTCATTTATATTGGTGCGGACTAGACTAATAGCTCATTAGGAGTGGCAGCGTAGAATTTAATAATAGATTCGCTAACCGACACATTGGAAACGAAGGTGAAGTTAAATATTTAAATGAATTTTGAAATGGCTGCCAGCTACTGAGATGTTAAGGGTGTCTTCAATCTTACGTTTTTTCCCATTCGACCACAGGATGCTGCGTCGCGTTGACACTTTTGTTATAAAACACTGTGCTACGTGAATGTTTAGAAATGTTGTGCAACAATAATTATTATTATTATTGATTGGGAGGATAAATGACTCATACAAATACATTATAATGAGTAAATTATTTTAAAACTATTCCATTTCATATTATTTTGCGAGACCTAGATTCCTAACAAATTGTATCAGTGATTTTTGGGACTGTTTAGGCAATACGATAATTTTATAACTAGTACTATTTGAACTACTTTGTATCGAATCCAATCATCGATACAATCAATATTATATAACTGTCTGATTAAAAGATATTATTTAAATATTTATCAGTAAATATTTAATTGTGATGTGAAATAAAATCAATTCTTTGTGGCAATGAAGCAATGTTGATGATCTTGAAAATTACTATTTTATTTATAAAACTACCTAGTTAGCTTATAAATTATTTAAAAATAAAGTGTAAATTATGGCGAAAAATATAATTATTGTGACATGCGATTGTATAACGGATAAAATTCCCATTTACCTAATTCTGATATACCCCTATTTCTAATTTGCCGAATTAACAATTTTCTATTCTTAATAATTTTAAGGAATGTTATTTACTCTTTAGAATTATATTATTATTTATATTTTTTTTTTATCTAGCGCATAATCATTTTGTCAGTGCCTTAGGGTAAGATTTGAATTTAAAATGCTGACTGTTTTATTTCTAGTAATAAATAAATCAAATGCTTGTTAAAAATAAGATATAGTTTGAAGTTATTTTTATGTTATTTTTTATTATTTCAATAGAGTACGACGCGTGTAGTGGATCACTGTGTCAAACGTTTTGAATATACAGTAGAACACCGGCATCCACGAATGGTTTGGTTCTGCGTTTTCGTTTTTACTGTGAACTTCGTTTTGGCAATATTCATTGTGATGCCGGCTTAATGATTATTATAATAATGGACATGGACAAAATAGTATTGATGTCTATGTAAAAAATGGATGTTATTATAATCTATATCGGTAATTATATTTAAAGAAATCGCAGCTACCGAATCCGTGGATGCGAAGGGTCACCTGTTATAGAAATAGTAATAATATTATGAAATCTAATATTGTATAATACGTAAGCCACTTTGTATGATAAATAGAAAGACATCAAATAAACTATTTCCTAATTTCTTGATTTTATTATTTTCCGCAATAAAAAAATACTAACTCTGAAAATTAAATTTTGAGAATTCTTTTCTGTTGTTCTTTTGACGACGAGGTCTATCTGCATCCTGTAGTAGAGCTGTTTGTAAAGAAATTCGTTCGGAGAAAGTACTTTCATGGGGGAAGTGAGAATAACCTATTCTTGCTGCCAAACAAGACATATGAGATTTGACTCATATGATCATCATGTTCCTGCCCATATGCCATCATGAGTATATGTTCCTTGTATCCCATGTTACTTGGGGTCGGCGCAATACGTTTTATTTTTCCACTCTCCCCTGTCAACCGTCACGCCATCATTTACTCCCTTCTCTTTCATATCATTCCTCACACAATCCATCCATCTTTTCTTTGACCTTCTCTCCCGCTCCACCATCCATCAACTCCTTTTTTATTTTTCATCACTTTTTTAGTCACATACCAGGCCAAACGATTACCTTTCAACTTTTCTGTCACTGGCGCCACTTATAAACTTCCCCTTTTAGACTCATTTCTCACTTTATCCATTTCGTCACTCCACACATCCATCTCAACATTCTCTCAGATTTGACTAAGATCAGATATGAAGATAATTGGACCCAGTTGTGCCAAAATGTTCAAACCCAAAGTTTTTCAAAATCGAGTTATCTGTACCAACCAACCTAAAATGAGCCATATTTTCATGTAGCAAAATCTGTTCCCTGGGAAAAGATATACTCAATGTATACCAACCCACATCTATGGGACTTTTGGAAAATAAAGTGCAGAAAGGAATCATGCCATTTGGAACAAAAAAAAAATCTGGTTTATTAATACAAATCGGTTTTGCCAGAATGATTCAAGTACACATGAATCATTGTTGCAAATTAGAAATTGAACAATTTGCGATCCACGTAGTGAGAATGAAGTCAGATTTTTAAAGCTGCAATGATAGACAAGAAGACAAAGTATATCCCTTATAAAAACATAACATGTAAAAAAAATCAAGTCTCGCAATGCAGTTCTTCTACCGCAAAAAAATGTGAGATTTAATGTAAAACCAAGTCTGTTAATTTATTCAGTATACCTACCTATTTGTCATCTTTATTTCTTTAATAAATAAAATTACTTGGCAATCGCACATGGCAATAGAATCTACATATAACAAAATCTACCAAATATTAGCGCTGTGCGCGTTTCATTTAATTAGGACTATTTAAAATAGTAGATTCATAAGTGATTATGTTAAAAAAAGTTAACGGACTGGCGACGAAAGAAATTCTTTTGAAAAAGGACGACTACTAACAGGAAAAGGACATAAAAATCGTCAAACTATGGCCGCATGGCAAAGAGATAGCTCAGGCAAAGCTTGACATAAAGTCTATGATGCATTTAATTCTAAATGATTGTAAAAAGTTTTACGAAAATTTGAAAGGTAACAAAAGGGTGACCGATAATGTTGACGGATTTGGAACACTTGATTTGGACGTCAAAGAGGATTAGTTTGTATTACTATTACTTAATCGTTTATTTCAGAATTAATTTACATTCCATAAATTGTTAGTAAAATGGTACTTATAACTATGTTAGTACATTATTATTCATTATTATTATTTACAATTGCTCTATTTAATATTATATAGGGCACCTCCAGAACCTCGGTGAAGTTAGCCGCAAGATTTCATTATTATGAACTTTTGTTAGTGCTAATCGTTAGAGAATCGTTAGAGAGGGTTAGAGAGAAAAGAAAAATCGTTAGAGAGTAATTAGTTTTTATGTAAAAACAATTTTTATTTTTCGTGTGAAGTTGGCCCCCCTTCCCGCAAAAATGGACTTAGACGTAATTTTATTTTTTTAATCGTTTGCGAATCGTTAGAGAGAGATTGAGAGTTACACAAAATTGTTAGTGAGTTAATATTTTATTTGATATTAAATAATTTCTAAGAGCGTGACGTTAGCCCACCTCTGTGAATTTTGCCCCCGATATAATTATTCTCAACTTTTGTTAATGCTAATCGTTAGAGAGAGTTAGAGAGAAAATAAAAATTGTTAGAGAGTAATTAGTTTTATTTATCAACGATTTTAATTACTTTTGTGACATTGGCCCCCATTCCCGCAAAAATGGACGTAGACGTAATTTTTTTTTTTTTAATAGTTTTAGAATCGTTAAAGAGAGATAGAGAGTTAAAAAAAATCATTAGAGAGTTAATATTTTAATTGATATTAAATTATTGCTGAGAACGCGTTTTACCCTAGGACCTGAGCAGGTTAAAATTTAGAAACGTGCCGCCTCGATATAGGGGGGGGAGGAGAGGGGGAATGGTTAGTAGATCCCCCCACTCCCCCCTGCCGGAGATACAAAGTTTTTTTTAAATATGACAAATCTCTTATATGCTGGGGCCACACCAACGGATTATCGCGATAGACGTTAACCGTTGGTGTACAACACTACGACTTACCTCGAGAATTTGTCAACGGCATTTACATTGGCATTTGACGTTGGGTGATTGATAAGAGGTCAAAGAGATTTACCGCGAGAATTATTGCATTGAATGAAGCGGCCACACTTACGTTTCTCTTTGTTCACCGTGAGCGCGACGCGAGTAGTACCGTGATTAGTAGGTACTACTGATACATGACATGATGCAGAGGGACGTTATAGTTATGAGTGGTAAAGTCGTGTATTTGATTAACGATCATTTAACAGTGATACCTGATAAGAATACGAAATATTGTTGGTAGTTTCAATTTGATTCGGTACTTATAGTGCATCATTTATGCTCAAAACACACAAAAGGTGGGTGCTTGTCGGGAGCTGGTCGGGTCTTTTTTAACCCACCGACGGAAAAAGAGGAGTGTTATAAGTTTAACGTGTGTGTCTGTATGTTACATCGTAGCTGCCAAATGGCTGAACCGATTCTGATATTTTTTATTTTGTTTGAAAGGTGACTTGATAGAGTGTTCTTAGCTATGATTCAAGAAAATCGGTTCAGCCGTTTGAAGATTATCAGCTCTTTTTCAGGTTGATGAATGGATGTGAGCATCTTCCACAGGTCACATCGATTCGAAAGGACATGTCCAAAAATGGTTTTTTATTATTCAATAATTCTAACCAGGATAAGTTAAATATATTTGGATAGACATCCTAAAAAGTAGTAGCTCTAACTGTATCATACATTTTTAAGGATTACCAATTTTGAGAAAAATCGCTTTTTAATTTATTTATTTATTTTATTCTTATGTACACACAGTAAAATACAAAATAGATACGATATAGTTAAAATATGAGTACAAAGGTACTGCTTATTTCTTAGGAAATAATTAATTTAGTGTTAGTTTACTCCTAAAACGAACAAACTTTTCTAATTATCTAGGCTAATAAAGTGAACACACCCCAGAAAATAACAAACTTTTCAAAATTGACACATGGTACTGTTAGGTTGTTTAAGAATTATAGTATTTCATTTGATTTTAAAAGTTGTTTATGGCAACATTTGAATCCGTGCTAATCCGGAAGTCATGTTAAATATCGTTTCGTTTTAAAATATTAGTGGTGGGGACATGATTGGCGGGGACATGATTGGGGGCGACTGGGAATGGCGGTCTGACTTGAGCACTGGTCCAGTTCGGACATAGGAAGCCTTTGAGTGTGTCTTACGTGTGCGGAACTATAGTATTGATCTGTGTTTAAAGTGAGTAAATAAACAAGTGTGTGATCTTTTAAAAATGTGAGTATTATTATTTCTTTAATAACCTCCTCGCAATGTTGGGCAGGCTGTCTATGAATTTGTTTGCCCACTTGTATTTTATGCTCTAGCCCTAGATGATTCTGGTGGATTCCTACATTTCAGAAGTGGCAACCCATTTGCTTGCCCGATTTGATTTTTATTTTTTGTTAAAGACTGGTAAAATCTATATTTATCTCTGCCAATATAACCTGCCCTTTGTGCCGTGGGTAGAAGCCGGTACGATGAAAATATTCTTTATTTTTGGCCTAGAATGCAGTTCTTTAAATATTAGGTAACTTATAGATACATCGTTTTCCTTATTTCGTATTTATTTGAATAAATACATAGGTGCCTTTGTGTCTGAGTTGCAGAATAATGCCGCGCGATGGTAGCTCATTGCGGCGTTGGCTATCGACGCCTGAACGACACCGTTCGAGCCTGAACAGAAACACGCCCCGGCGTAGTCGTACTCGGCATGAGACCCGCGACGACCGCAGCCGAAGTCGGATGCGGAGCGCTGGTCGAGAGCGGGAGCGTAGTCGCAGTCGCCGAGATTTGGAGCGCAAACTGGAGCGAGAGAGGGCTCGCATTTACATGTTGGAGCAAGAAGTGCAAATGCGGCGTAGCCAGTCACAACGTGCAAATCCTGTAAGGGTGAGCACGAGTGCTGATCGGCGGCCGTATCAGAATGAAGCCAGCAATCTTCGGGCCGGCAATCCAACGGTGCATAGCGCGCATCGTGATCAACACGATACTGGCAGCCGTGACCAACACGAGACCCGAGGAAACAACAGGTCAGATAGTTCCACTTATTCGTCTAAAGACGTGATAGAATTATTAAGATCCTTAGGACAAGGCAAGCCTCGGCCGTCTACACTAGTTACTTCGTTACCTCATGGCAGTGGTATCAATCACAAAAATATTGTACCTGATTTTGATCCGTCCTCTAAATGCCAGCGAATTGATATGTGGTTGAAAAAGGTTAACGAGTGTGCTACTGTGTACGGCTGGGATGAAGGAACTACAGTCCATTTTGCAATGCAGAAGCTCCAGGGATTGGCCAAAACATGGTACGAGAGCTTAAATTCAATATTGTTTACATGGACGGAGTGGCAACAAAAGCTCCTGAATGCGTTTCCTTTTGAACATAATTATGGCCAGTCCCTGGAGGACATGTTAAGAAGACGCAGTAAATTCGGTGAACCTTTAGAAATATACTTCTATGAAAAATTGGCTTTATTAAATCAATGTGATATTCAAGGCAAGCGAGCGGTCGACTGTTTAATTCACGGTCTTAATGATAGAACAATGCGATCAAGTGCTAATGCTCTGCGTTGTACTGAACCTGAGCAACTATTACAGTTTTTAATGACAAATAGGGAGTATCCGTCGCAGGATAGACGTAACTTCAAGGGAAAACCTGCCACTGAAGCTAGTTCAGCTATCAGACCCGTAAATAAAACTTTTGGTAGTCAAATGCAATGCTTCAATTGCAAGGAAATGGGGCATCCACATTTTAAATGTCCCAAACCTATAATACAATGCACAAGATGTCATAGGTTTGGTCATAAGGTAGAAGGGTGTTCGGTCCGGATTGAAAACAACGCAAACAAGGTCGAAAGCGTTCCGAAAACAATGCGTATCACAACGTCAGTTAGCAACGCCAAGTTTATTAAAGAATGCATGGTTAACGATATTCTGATGAAAACATTTGTTGACTTTGGTAGTGAGATTTCTTTAATATCTAAATCTGCTTTATCCCGGTTAGGCTTGATTAGTGACAACCATCCCGTTGCCATGAAAGGTTTCGGTAACGAGTTCGTTCATTCTTCAGGAGGTGTCAATGTGAACTTGAGCATTGACGGGGTGTGTGCAAAAGTACCTTGCCAGGTGGTTGAAGATAAATATCTTGACGTGTCCATATTGCTGGGGCAGACTTTTACGGAACAGCCACATATCGTAGTCTATAAAAATTCAGATGAATTAAAATTCCTTGATATAGGTCATGAACTCCCCTCAATACATGATGATGACATTGTTTGTGCACCAACAATCATATCTACAGTTGCTGATGTCGTGGTTTTTGGTCCTGCGTCGGTTAGAGCTCATACTGAGTTTATTGAGGACTGTAATATTTTTGTGAAGGATAATGTAGTCGGTAAGCCAAATCAGCAATTCGTTGTTAACGGGGGTGTCTATCGAGTCAAAAGTGGAATCGCTAATGGTCTAATAACGCCATTGTATGGTAGTAGTAAACTATTAGGAGGGATGAACTTTGGTAGGGGGATTAAGGTACAGGAGGTAAATCGTATTTTATCAGTCACAGATAACCCATTGCCTAATTGCGATATAGATGAGTCAAAGGTTAATATAGGCGAGTCTATTGATACAGCACAGAGACAAGAGTTGATGGCATTACTTAATAAATTCAAACATTGTTTTGCGTCGTCGTTGAAGGAGCTTGGTTGTACTAATGTCACCAGTATGAATATTGAGTTAATGAACAAAAGACCTGTGGTTTATCGTCCCTATAGGTTGTCGCACAAGGAACGCGAGGAGGTGCGAGAGATGGTTGGCGAAATGCTGGAAGCTGGTATAGTTAGGGATTAAATCTCTGAGTACGCTAGTCCGATCATTCTTGTCCGAAAAAAGGATGGCAAAATGAGGTTGTGCGTAGATTATAGACTTCTTAACTCAGTCACAGTCAAAGAGAGGTACCCAATGCCTGTCATTGAGGATGAGATTTCCAGACTTTCTGGGCAATCATTCTTCGTCACATTAGACATGGCATCTGGGTATTACCAAGTTCCAATTTCAGAGACTTCCAAGTCGTTCACATCTTTTGTTACCCCGGACGGCCAATACGAGTTTAATCGCATGCCGTTCGGATTAGCAAATGCACCTGCCGTCTTTCAGCGCATGATAAACAAGGTTTTAGGGTCGGCTAGGTTCTCAGAAGCAACTGCGTATATCGATGATGTTTTAATATACGGAAAAAGCGTAGACCAGTGTCTAGAGCGATTGAATAATGTATTGCAACGTATTGAGATGGCCAAATTGACATTAAATCTGTCCAAATGCACGTTTTTGCAAGACAACATAAATTATTTGGGTTACGAAATTAGCGCAAACGGTGTTCGTCCAGGAGATAAAAAGGTCCAGGCAGTCCAGGATTTTCCTCGCCCAACTAATGTCCACACCGTGCGTCAATTTCTAGGATTGGTAGGATATTTCCGAAAGTTTGTTAGGAATTTCGCTGCGTTGGCACATCCCTTAAATAAATTACTCAAAAAGGATGTGGTATGGATCTGGGAAAAGGATCAGGAAGAATCCTTCATGTTGCTTAAATCTAAGCTGATCGATAGACCCATACTGGCTATTTATAATCCAAATGCTGAAACTGAACTTCACACGGACGCTAGTAAAGTTGGCATTGGAGGGATCATGTTACAGCGTCCTCAGGGGAGTAATGAATCTTTTAGGCCTGTCGCATATTACAGCCGACAGACGTCTCCGGAAGAGAAAAACTTCCACGCTTTCGAGCTAGAAACCTTGGCCGTGGTTTGTTCTCTTAAGAAGTTTAGGATTTATCTGTTAGGACAAAACTTTAAGGTCATTACGGACTGCAGTGCACTCCGTTCGACCTTTTCCAAACGGGATGTTATTCCACGCATTGCTCGTTGGTGGTTGTTGTTGCAGGAATTTCAGTGCGGCATAGAGTATCGTGCTGGGACAAAAATGTCACATGTAGATGTTTTATCACGAAACCCTATTAAGAATTCAGATACCTTATCCGAAACCGAGGAATATCGGTGTGTAATGATTTTGAATAACGAGGATTGGCTTCATACTCTGCAATTGGGGGATAGTGAGCTATGTCGCATACGAGATATTATAACTACAGATATTGACGCAGATGGTTTGAAATATATAAAGAGTAATTATGTTATCAGGGACAATAGACTTTACAGATGTTTGGACGGGGATGAGACTAAATTACGGTGGGTCGTGCCTAAAGGGGCAAGGTGGCAACTTTTCCGCATGAACCACGATGAAATAGGTCATTTTGGGGTAGAAAAAACTCTGGACCGGATCAGGAAGACTTATTGGTTCCCCAAAATGGCGAGATTTGTGAAAAAATACGTGGAGGCCTGTATCGAATGTGCTTATTCGAAGAAAACCACTTCTAGGGATGGGCACTTGCATCCGATTGTCAAGGTTGAGATTCCTTTTCAAACTCTACATATTGACCATCTTGGGCCTTTTGTACGATCTAAGAGAGGGAACTCGTATCTTCTGGTGATCGTTGATGCATTCACCAAGTTTGTTTTTATTCGGCCCGTGCGCAACACTAAGTCTCAGACGGCAATGCGAGCTCTAGAAGATATATTTTTCACTTTCAGAAATCCTGACCGAATTATCAGTGATCGCGGTACTTGTTTTACGTCACACGCATTTAAACGATTCTGTCTAGACAAAGGTATCAAACATGTACTAAATGCTGTGTCTAGCCCAAGATCCAATGGACAAGTGGAACGTTTTAACCGCACTATCCTTAGTTCTTTGACCGCTCAAAACTTAAACTGTGATGAAAAGGATTGGGAAGATAAAGTAGGTAGGATACAATGGGGCATTAACAACACCCGTCACAAGACCACTAACAGAACGCCGGCTGAAGTCATGTTTGGGTCAAATATGAAATCGGAAATAGATCCTAGAATGAACGAGGTAGTAGATAAAACTCGTGAAAACTTAGATTTAGAGTGTATACGCGATGAAGTAAAAGATAAAATCGATGAAGAACAGATTAAACAGAAACAATACTACGACAAAAACCGGCGTCCTGCTCGTGTGTACAAGGAGGGTGAACTAGTCAAACTTACCAAGATTATTTTTAATAACGATGGGAAGAGTAAGAAACTCCTTCCTTCGTATGTTGGCCCATACCGTGTAGTAGAGGTGTTGGGTAATGACCGCTATAGACTAGCTGCCGTACCGGGTTTGACATGCACGAAAAATAAGCGAAAGACGACCGTAGCGGCTGATCGCATCTTGCCTTGGGTACATATAGCCGCTTTGAACGTAAACGATGTAGATGATGATAGTGAGAGTGAGATAAAAACGGATGATGGAAAAGATTGAATTACAACGTTACTATTACCGATAGTTTATTAACGCACTGTAAACTTATGTACATTGAATTTATAAACCTACGATTATGAAATAATGACTAACGATAATTATGATTTAAGTCTAAATTCATTTTTCTTGTAAATTTATAGAATTGAGATATGAAATATTGATTTAACCAAGATATTCAGATTAAATCTTTGATTTGTGGTTCGTGAGAAGAAAGGGTTCACGATACCTAGTTAACTTAAAATGTGCTAATAAGTGAGAAGGAAGGGTTCACGATAGCACATGATAGAATACTCGTGTGTTGTCTGCGAGAAGGAAGGGTTCGAGACAATGCATACGATGTTTAATGTTGGATAGTGAGAAGGAAGGGCTCACAAAATAAATGGATAGCAATAAGATTTTCCTTAAGTTATTACAATTCTTCATGAAATAATGTAAAATCCTTTTTTTTTTTTTTCTTTGTGATTTTTGTTTCAATGCATCTAACTTAATGAAATTGTATAAAATGTAAAGCTGGAGTCAGAGTGTCGTGCTAGCCGAATGTTAGGTTACACTTCATAGCCAGGGGGGGGGACATCGTGACTGCGTGCATGAGGACATGCACGGGGTCAGGATGGTCGAATGTTAGGTTGTTTAAGAATTATAGTATTTCATTTGATTTTAAAAGTTGTTTATGGCAACATTTGAATCCGTGCTAATCCGGAAGTCATGTTAAATATCGTTTCGTTTTAAAATATTAGTGGTGGGGACATGATTGGCGGGGACATGATTGGGGGCGACTGGGAATGGCAGTCTGACTTGAGCACTGGTCCAGTTCGGACATAGGAAGCCTTTGAGTGTGTCTTACGTGTGCGGAACTATAGTATTGATCTGTGTTTAAAGTGAGTAAATAAACAAGTGTGTGATCTTTTAAAAATGTGAGTATTATTATTTCTTTAATAACCTCCTCGCAATGTTGGGCAGGCTGTCTATGAATTTGTTTGCCCACTTGTATTTTATGCTCTAGCCCTAGATGATTCTGGTGGATTCCTACAGTACTGTCATTACAGTCAATTAGTCTGTGCAGTCAATCAATATTTTGTTGTAAAGATTATGACAATGTTAGTTCTCTAAGTAGTCTGTGATTATGACAATGCAAACAAAAATTCTAATCAAGTTATTTACTTTATTTACACATCCAAATGTTTCTTTTTTACCTCTTTCTTGAGAAATATGTGAAATTATACCAAATCCTGGTAAAATTAAAATATAAACTTCTGGGTGGCCAAAAAATCAAAATAAATGTTGATACATATTCTGAAATAAGATGAAATGGGATATTTTCAGTCAAAAATGTGTAGCATAATTCTTGTAGACCTCTCTTTAGATTATAGCTACTAGGAATCTATAAGTGCAAGAAGTGCATGTTTCAGCATAGTCCACAGGCTTAGCAGCAGGCGTAGCATGAGCACATTTTGTCGACGGAAGAGTAGACAAAAATGACGTTTCCTGTAGACAGTAGACAGTACGAGACGGCAGCATAGTAGAAAGAGTCAACTGCACTTTTTACGAAATTCACTCTTTTACATAATTCGACTCAGAATTCTTTGTTTTATCATAGGATTTATCGGTTGTCAGTGTGATTTTGACAGTAAGGATAGAAAACTTTCTTCCGAAATAGTCTACCTACAAAAAGACGTAGACAAAGATCGTTAGAAATGAAAGACAAAATTTTATTTTATTTTATATATTTGGTTCACCAACGAATGTTTACACTAATAATATACATAAAAACTATTTTATAAACAAGTAACAATGTAACACTCACTTAAAGGTAAACACCACAAGCGCAATATTAAGCTAAGTTAGTAATCTAAATTTACAATATAACTATAATGATACATTACACATTAATGATACATATTGTACATAACATTGTAACTATAATGAAACATCAAGTTAACACATATCGGACAGAGATTTCACAAACAGATATTTTAGCTTTGCTAGATTATCATGGTGTACATCAATTAAGTCGCTACAACTGTTTATGATTTGACAAAATCTGGTATACGGAGAGTTGGAGCCCAAAACTGTTCGGCGAAAGGGAGGACTGAGTGGAGTGATGGAGCTGCGTGGGATTCTTGAAGGCGCACGGAACTTACAAAGGGCTAGCAGCCTAGGGCACTGAATTTTATTTTTTTAAATTTTGCTCATAAATAAAGCGTCGTTAAATCTCCTCCGTATATCCAAACTGCACATGGTAAAATATTTTAATCTTTCTCTGTAAGACGGCTTTCTTCTGGCTCGCCACTCGAGTACGCTAAGTGCCAAAGGAAGCGCTTTTGAACACGCTCAATACGCAAATTATGTACAGCATAGTGTGGTCGCCAAACCACACTACAGTACTCCAATCTACTCCTAACTAAACTGCTATATAAAATTATTTTAGTTTTAAAACGGAATGTCCTACAGTTTCTTATTACATAGCCTAACATTTTGGAAGATGTCTTTGTAATGTTGTCTAAATGGGGGAGGAAAGTTAGTTTTTTATCAAACAGAACTCCAAGATCTCGTATATTATCTACTTCTTTTATTACTTCTGAATTAATTTGATACTTAGAATGTATTATGCTTTGACAGATTGTAGAAAGATTTCTACGGTGGATGTCAAAAATGAAGAAACGAACTGTCACTTTGTATAGAAAAAGCTATGTCTATTCTTCGTAGAGATAGCAAGCGCCATGCTACGCCTGCAGGAGTAAAATGATAATAGTACCTACCTACTGATCAAGAACATTTTTTTAATTACGATGGAGAATTCCTGTTTTATGACTTAGAATCGAGATCGGAAGTGGATGAAAAGCCTTTCGACAATATTATGATATTTAAAACTGAATAATATGCTTTGAATGCAAGTGTTACAGATTTTTTATGAAATAAAACTTGTTTTTTTAGTTTTAAATAATGATTTTCTTCATTTTCAATGAGAAACTGAGCAGGTGGAGATATATAATTTTGATGCCGGCCCATCCAAGATACCAGATAATAATGTAATACACTCTATAACTATAGTGGTGTGAGTCCTCTGATCAAAGCTGTCTCATGTGATGACGAAATGCCTGGTATCTTCACTAACTTCTAGGTACAGTAAAAGTACCGTTCGGCTGAATATGTTGCCCATAATAAGAGCGAGCCTGTTTAATCTAAAACGCGTTCTCAGAAATAATTTAATATCAATTAAAATATTAACTCTCTAATGATATAACGATTCTCAAATTATAAAAAAAAAAAAAAATACATCTACGTCTATTTTTGCGGGTATGGGGGCCAATTTCACAAAAGTAATTAAAATCGTTGATAAATAAAACTAATTACTCTCTAACGATTTTTCTTTTCTCTCTAACTCTCTCTAACGATTCTCTAACCATTAGCATTAACAAAAGTTGAGAATAATTATATCGGGGGCAAAATTCACAGAAGTGGGCTAATGTCACGCTCTCAGAAATTATTTAATATCAAATAAAATATTAACTCTCTAACGATTTTGTGTAACTCTCAATCTCTCTCTAACGATTCGCAAACGATTAAAAAAATAAAATTACGTCCAAGTCCATTTTTGCGGGAAGGGGGGCCAACTTCACACGAAAAATAAAAATTGTTTTTACATAAAAACTAATTACTCTCTACCGATTTTTCTTTTCTCTCTAACCCTCTCTAACGATTAGCACTAACAAAAGTTCATAATAATGAAACGCGCGGCTAACTTCACCGAGGTGTGTAAATGATTAAAATAATAAATGACTGACAACCTGACAACGAGATGTCAAATGAATTGTCAATTGCACTGAATTGCACATTGTTGTGAAACTTTGACTGTTTGTGTCATTTAGCTTGTGATTATTTCAGTAATTAATAATATAGTAATAAAACAATGTCCGAGGCGGCCGTCAAGAACATTGACAATGCTTGCGAAACTGCTGAAGAATTTACCAAGATATTTTATAAGCAGGTAGATAATAACCGGCATTTATCATCGAAACTATACTTGGACACTGGGCTACTGGTTTGGAACGGCAATGGAATTAACGGTAATGACAAGATCCAGAAGTTCCTAATGGATCTGCCAGCTAGTAATCATGTGCTCAAGACATTAGATGCACAACCCATATCAGAGAATCTGGTGTCAAACAAGTTGACATACCTCATTCAAGCTTGTGGAGATGTAACCTATCAAAATGACGATAGCAAGAAACCCTTTCAACAAACATTTGTCATAGTTGCTGTAGACGGGAAATGGAAAATTGCATCAGATTGTTTCAGATTGCAAGTTCCATATAACAGTTAATCATTTTAAATGGTAAACAGGTATGTTCCAGGTATTTTTGTTCTGTATTTCACTTAATATACTTATTTCTGTAAGGCAGATCTGCAGTATCTCTATATTTTGTCAAAACAATCATCAACAGACTGTATGTGTACTTTTATGCTTAATGCATGGGAATGGAGTGTGGGTCTATTGTGATTATTTGAGGTATTACTCTATATCACAATAGGACTAAAACGAAAATACAAATTAAAATCTTTATTGTATGTCATGTGTATGCAAGATACTAGACTACACTTATACTTCTTGGTTTCCTAAGCAGTAGGTTGGGAACCAGGGAATTATAGCTATCCATAGTGCCAATTTAATTGTCTGACATTAAATAACATGTAAGGTATAACATAATATCTCCAGGCAATATTCAAAGTGTGTTTATTTTGCTACATAGCACAGTAGTGGCAAAAGTTGAAAAAATTGAACAGTCATGTAACACACTTTGTTATCTTAATGTCAAAAATATTTATTTTCCTCCCTTATATCAGTAAAGGGTAACCTAATGCAATAGTGTACTTATTAACCTCATAAGCTAACTTATTATTATATTAAGATTCTGTGTAACTTATTACTTAAACAATGCATGCTTTGTGAACTCAATCAGAGAATAATAGAATAGGACTGTGTCACTAGCGATGAGGTTGAGAGAATAATAATATATTGTCCTATAAGTCAAACCTACATAATCCATTTGTACTGTTAACCAATGACAAATATCACTACAGCATCCCTTTTGATGATGATGAACGGCACAAGGATGACAAACATGATATGGGATTTGTCTTACTGAAACAAATGCTTTTATTTTAAGATATTTATTAATTAATGTTCATTATTTACAATTTATTTTTACAAATGATAATAAGTATTGGATACATTAGGTTTGTTGTTGAAAGACATTAACAAATGGCATGATGTATCCAGGAATTGCCTGAAATATTTGAATATACCTAGTTACATCAACATCTTTATATTCCTAAAACATACGAAAGACATGCCATAAAATATTTTTTTTTTTATTTGGCTGTAATATTTTAATTTATAGTTTTAAAATTGGTATTATTTAATTTTCAGACACTGGATCGAGATATACAAATTCAAAAATGATAAGATAGATAAGTAACTGTAATGCACATAATTTATAAGTACTATCAAAAATAAGAATAAATGATGTGGCACTAAAAGGCAAGTTGTGCATAAATTTTAATAAGCAACTCAAAGAAGAAGCTAAGGAACCCTTGAAGTAAAAAAGAGTGTCAGAGTGTACCTACAGGATAGAAATACTGTACCACAGTTTATTGTATGTCTACATTTTTATACTGTTATTATTCTAAATTTAAATTTAGTATAAACAATACCTGAATAAATGTCATGATTAAAATAATTAATTAAACCTAAATTTAGAAGTTTTTGATTTTTGTTCCTGAAACTGAAATTAATTATACCTACTTACAATCATAAATACTTGGGTATACTTGGAAAGTCAGTTAGGTATTTGAATGCAATTCATGAGTATTACAGTTCAGAATTTAGAATATGAACCTAAAAGTGCCTTGCAGTTGGGACAGTTATGCTGAGCTTCCTTGAACACATTTGTGAGGTATGGTATTGCAGCCAAACAACAAAGACAACACCAACTGAAAAAGATAAATAATGAAAGTTTAATTTCGTTTCTTATTTTTCAATTTGTAATTTCAGTTTGTAATATTTATAGTTCTTAAAAACAAATCATTTTGCCCTATTTGTTTTTCAGGACTACAAATAAACAAGTCAATAATTGTAATCAACTTACCAAGAAATTCCACAAACGAAGCCAGCAAGCATGTGAGTTTTGTTCGTACTTGAATATGTAACACTAGTTACAATTCGTTCATCACATTTAGGACAGTTGAAGAGTGTCGGAGAATGCTTCAGCGGGAGGTGCACGATAACAGATCGAGTTGTTGGCTGATTAGTAACTGGTTGATGAGTAATTGGCGGATTACTCACTGGCGCAGGTGCCTCGGGCGGCACATAATTATATGTCGCGTCGTATGCCGGTGGCGGTTCTCTCTGGTATATACCGCCTTTTTCTTCTCTAGCTCCTTGAAACTCTGGTCTGACTATATCACTTTGAACTGGATTCACACCACTGTTCATATCCATGTTAGGAAAATGTAATGATACTAAAACATTTTACGTCCCATGAATACAGTATTGATTACGATGATACACTAAAAATTTACCCTGTTATCTCTAGTGATTGCTGCTATCTTATCTATCAGACCTGATATTGTAGTAGGTACTAAAGAATGGATTATGTATGGTTTTTGTTTTCAAATTCGTCATCCAATTCACTAGCTAATCTATTCTTTATTGTAAGGAAAATAGGGATTGCGTCTGGGACCTAGGGTAAGAATTAATTGGATCGGCTATTGAAAGTCAAACAACTAGTAGAGTCCGCGTATCACAGGTCAGGTTCCCTCACTCGTTAGTTTATTTAATTCGCCAGCCAAAGTAGTAGGTAGAAAACTGCATTGCAGCTGTCTGTTAATTTAATAATGTATTACTTACATAACATCACGCCCGTTTCCTCAAAGGGTTATGCAGAGGTGTAGGTACTTCAGAGTTCACCCATATTTCACCCGTTATGTTTAAATCCCATGTAATAAAAAGCGAGCCTATTCCCATTAACTGGACCCAAATCCAGGCTCCTGACCGCTACTGAAAAATCCTAATGAGAAAACCTAACACCATTATGTCCGACCGGACCTCATATTTAGCAGTAGCGGTTGCGACGACTAGAACAAAGCAAAGAAAAAACAAAAATGTTGGTACTAATTAGGTACTTACATTTATTATTTGTTAGGTACCTACCCTCCTTAAATGATATTAGAAGTTACGTACCTACATTTTTTTATATTTATCTAGGTAGGTATGTAGTGATTTTAAAAAATAAAATGGTGAAAAGAGAGAGTGAGGGCAGTACACGTAAGTCCCCTAAGGTTCGAACTTTGAACTCATTCAGGCGCTTTACTTTGTGTAAATTATTTCACCACCACTGCTCTCGAAACGGTGAAGGAAAACATCGTGAGCAATGATATTGTTACATCTATATTGGCCCGCTAAGATGCTGGCAACACTGTCGGCATGCTCTCACCGCTGTCAAGCCCCTCCACTCACTTCCAAGACGCCATGACGCGAAATGGTGCATAAATAAGCTTGCACGTCATTTCTCGCCCCTTTTTCCACACGGACCACTGAACAGGCCGAACCTCTGTCAATCTGATATCTGATTCTACTTTTATATTGGTGTTTGTGGCGATAAATTAAGACCTGATAAGTATACCTAACTTTTGATTTATATTGTACCTATTAAAAACTATTAAAATGACGGTAGTTCAATAATCTTGTATAAGTTGTGATTAGTGATTGTTAATTTGCTTTTCGTGTGATTAAATTATAACGGATCTTAGCTCAAATAAGTTACCTACTGTAATTCTTAATTAACTAATTATAATAATTTACTTAGGTTGTTGAATTTCATTTATTATAAACCCTGTGTTTAATCATCTGTTACAATATTATATTAAACAGATATGTTGTGAGCGCGCAATCGTGAAGACTCGAAAACAGCCCAATTGTAACATATTGACTTTAGTCAGCGACACGCATGGCGCGAGTAATACGCTTAGTTGAAGCAGCTAAAAAATTCAAAAAATGCCATCGTGTGTATTTAGAAAGTGTACCAATTATGATACCAAAGTTAATAAAACACAAGGGATCTCGTATTCTCGTATCATATGTAGGTACGCAATATACTTCGATTTATTATTAAATTTCAATTATTTTTCTAATTTTCTGATATTTGGAGGTTAGAAAAAGTAAAGAAATGGAAATACATTTGTTTATCGAGAGGACGACAAGGACGCATTCACTCCGGACATAGAATAAAAGTAGGTACCTACAGATGCGAATATCGTAGGCAGTAAAGTCATCGTTACCCCACAGTTCTGTTTTCCTTTTTTCTAACCCTGCATTATTTAATCCTTTTGTCTTATGAAATGATTGATATACTTAAATAGAAATTAAACATGTCATGTGCAGGAAAAGAAAATATAAGTAGATAGCTTACCATTACCATAATGTACCTATCACGGAGAATACTAAAGTAAAGCTATTGCTATTTTTTATCACCACATTTAGGCTGCCAGCCCACAGCTGATAATCGGTGGCCGATTTTTAGTAGGAGCCAAATGAAACAGTAGAGATCAAACGTAGGTACAAACCGCGTGCACAAATTTAGTGCCAGAATAATGTTTGTTTACATTCACGCGCAACTGACAACACTAGCTGTCTCTTTTTTTCTTGTTGTTTTTATCAAGCCATCTCTTTTCTATCATTTTTACTTGTAGTGAAATGTAAAATAAATGAAATGTGGGTATGTGTGCAGCCGCTGCTGCACGGAACACTTTTTTCTGTTGTTTTGTGAGTGTATAACATATCTGTTAATATAATATCATTGATCGTGAGGAAACCGGCATGTCCCAGAATAAAAAATTCGAAGACATGTGTGTCATTAAGGGGGAGTAGTTTGACAGCAAAAAATCATATTTCACCCGCGCAACCCTTACCTACCCCTCTCATTAAACACGACGAAAACAAAATACAATGCCTTCCCGCCAGCAGAAACTTTTCGTCTGGCGTTTATAGAATTCGAATTTCAATCTTCTGTAGTTTATTTTGCTTATACGATACGCTAAGCTTGAATTCAGAACTATAGATCATGTTCATGTTTTGGAACTAGAAACTCAATGTTGACGTGAAAAAGTTCAAATTTAAATGTTACCAAATTTTATTTAGGACCTTGTACATTTTGTACCTAATGACGTCTTTGTGGAAAACTGTGTTACAAAGTAATAAATATAATGCTATATCGTGGATTTCTCTCTTTGGAGGATCGTGCAAAGTGATACCCAAGTAAAAAATAATATTCGTATAATGAATTTTGCACTGTATTGTGCAACGAATATGGCATGTGTCATGAAAACCTTTCCTGCGCCAAACGCGAACAATCCCCTTCGAAAATATTTGAAACATGTGAAAAAGAGGCCGAGTTCTGTACAAAAGAAATAAATGTAGGATTGTCGGATTCACCACTAAAAGAATTGACATCTATTCATCTATGTAAATGGGAGCCAAAGTACCAAAGAGACTAATTATAACAAGGGCCCGAGGTACGCGCTCAGTACCTGCGCTGTGTTTTGGGCGCGCGCCCGGCGCGTTTTGGACGCTCGTCAAATGCAACAAGATTTCCACATTTTGTTGTAACTTTTGAACCGTGTTTCTTTTAAGTTTATTACTAATGCGGAGAAAATGACAAGGAAAAATAGTGAAAAAGGAACTCGCGTCCAAGCGTCAAGGGCACGGTTAGGTTTCATTTACGGAGACGCGAGGAGTCGCGCGTGGCTTTGGGCGGCGCGCTGCTCGCACTGAATTCAAACATATAGCGTTGTATGAGTGCGTTTACGGAGACGCGATTTTACACGCGTTTGTTTGAAATGGAGCGTTTTTTGCGGCGGAGCCCGCGAATGGCATAGCCGCGTCACACGCGGCGTTTCATCACGGCGGCGCACGCAGCAGCAATGCCCGCGGCATACCTTCTCCCAGTCTTATTTGTAAATCGCACAACGGAGATGCAAGTTGAGAGTGGCAAGTTGCGACATGTGCAGGCCTAACGGCGCCCGGCATGGGCGTTCGCTTAGACTGCAGCGCTTGATATAATTCGTTACATAGGAATTCATACAATTTTATTGAGCGCCCGAAACGCAGCGTACAAAATACGCGTCTCGGGCGCTTGTTATAACTAGTCCCTTAGTAGAAAGTTTAGTATGGTCCCTCTTTGTAACTGTTGAAATTGTAGCTTTGAAAACATGCCAAGTTGCTTTAGGCCTCATTTACGGAGATGCGGGGCGTGCCACGTCGCGTGCAGTGTGGCGTCACGCGGCGCGTCTGACGTTTTTTTTGTTTACGGTGCGGCGGCGCGTGTAGCGGCAGTTATCATCCCACGCGTTAACATAAACATATGGCAATATACGTCTTGATTGTCGCTGGTTATAATATATATTTTTGAAATGTGCTAATTAAAACCTTTCATTTGATACCCAACATGGTATGATTAAAAAATTTTTTTTGTTGTTCATGATGTGTCACCTAGAGGGCGCAATTTTCAATTTAATGTGTCTTCATATAGCCTTTGACCAGCGGACGATCAAGAAGCTTCCAACGATACCTCATTTGTCAAATTGTGATGAGTCTTTTAGAAGATAATATGTGGGAACAGACATAGATAAATACATAGAAACCGGTCAAAATTATAACCCTCCTTTTTGCTTCGCCGTAGTCAGGTAAAAACCAAAACCCAACTACGACAAAAAAGTCAACTAAAGAGATATAAACAAGACATCACGGACAGACAAATTAAAAATCCGGAGTCATACGGAATCTGTTCGAGTTCGTTCGTTATACCAATAACCGAAGAATAAAGGTATTATTCTAAACAAGTTTTATTTAGGGGCGGTCAGTCGCTCCAATTGTTCGTCTAAGGGTCACCTTACAAGAAGTTTGTCAAAAAAAGTGGCAGTAAACGAATTTGGATCCTGAGTAAATCGCAATAAGATTTAATCTCCAGTGCGAACTTTCAAATGAACGTAGAATGGGCTCGTTGGCTATGTTGTAAATTTTCTCCGCAAGAAAATTCACCGAAATACAGAGTAATGGCGCTAGTTTTACCTACTTCTTTCTATACTCCGTGCTACTATACCAGTCAAAAATCTGTCAAATAAAATGTATGTCATCTTGAGTTTTCAAATATCAACATTGAATTTTATATGTTTATTTAGACTCGGTATTTATTTATTTATCAATCAATAACACTTGTAATATTCGTTTTGGAAGTGGTTTTAGTGTTTTTTTCATGTTTTCTATGTCTCAGTTTCTTTTGTGGAATGTGATAAATTACGAAAATATTATTTACGAAAATAAATAATATCTCAGCGCAGCTAAAAATTTGAGCGTAGTCCTCTCGTCTCAACAGAGCAACGCCGACTGATTTGTGAAACAAAAATATGCTTGAAGTTCCCGTAATGTGCGACGGAAGATGGCTTCTTCCACGAACTAAGAACGTCGTAAGTCCTACAAGCTTTGATTCGTAATAAAACCAAAAATAAAAGGAATAAAAAAAAAAGCCTACACAATTTTTTTTGCCTTGTTTTAATACATATAATCATCTAATTTTTATCATAATAGGCATTAGCATTTTAAGTACAAATCGAAAATACGTGAAAATTAGAGGTAACTTCGTGATATTTTTTTATCGAGAAAATTTTAATATTTTGTGTTTCTGTTCCACAAAAAGTTTGGAAATATCATGTAGTTACTCATACTATTTTTATTTTACACCTAAGTCTTATCAATTTCATGAAAAATCAAATTGAAGACAGGCAATTTTGCTTACTACCCGCCCTTAACTCATTACCAACACGCACTGGGCCCGCATGGTGTATACTATGGCTCACTCCCGCTCACCAAGAGGCTCTGTCTGTGTCCCAGCAGTGGGAACATTATTATGCTTATCCTTTAAAAATACAAGTTTAAGATTGATTTAAATTGGGTTAGGTAGTAACTTTTCCTTACATTATCCACTTTTTAACCCCCGACGGAAAAAGAGGGGTGATATAAGTTTAACGTGTGTATCTGTGTGTCTGTCTGCGCCATCGTAGCTGCCAAACGGCTGAACGGATTTTGATTTTTTTGGTTTTGTTTGAAAGGTGACTTATCGAGAGTGTGCTTGGCTATAAAAAAAATCGTTTATTAGATGCTTTGTTTTTGTCGGGGTTTTTAAATTTTGTTGTGTTTAAACTTGTGTTTGTTTAAGTTTTATTTTTCACTTTTTAGTTGTAGTACCTACCCCACACAAATTCGTATACCGTTATCTGCTATGTAAATGAAGACTAAGATATCGTCTACATACGCAAAGTGGGAATTATTGAAGCTAACTCATAAACTACGCAAGCAAAATTAATAAAATTTATATGGGACCACCTCTGAAGTATGACCTACCAAACAAAAGATGTATTTATTTGGCCTATGGGATGATCTATCCATACCTAATTATATCTATGATTGATTATAATTTCAAATTTTGCTATGCAAGTTTTCTATTAGTTCTACTGCAGAGAACTAATAGAAAACTTACATAGCAATCCCAACATGGGAATCGAACCCAGTATAAAGCCGGCGCCAGACATAGTCACATATTTGATCAAACATATTCGATAGACTTTGCACACACATTTCACCACAGGCTAGGGGTGAGGCGTATATATATCGTAAGACGTACCAGATAAAAATAACGGATATTAAAAAATAACAACTATCAATTTGTTCCTTACAATATAAAATACCCGTTACTAATTAATTAATAACAGACTCTCAAGACTGTTACCGCGGCTGTTACTGTTAAACATTATAACAATCCCCACACAAACTGTTACCACGGCGGTTACATACACACTGACACAAAGGAAGGAATATAGCAAGGTTATCAATTTCTCTCTCTTTCTCATTAAAGAATGGAATATATTCAACTGAGATTTAAATACGTATTTATCGTCCGTACAAAAATAACAGGCTGTTATTTAATTACAGATATTTGGAACTATTTTTTTTTGTAACAGTGATACTGATAACAGATATCGTGTTTAACCTGTTACAAAGAGTATAAAACCACTTGAGAGCTGATAGACCGATTTCGTCTAGGCACACGACTCACCACTGCGGGCCGGGGGACGAAGACATTACAGTAGGAGTGAGGCGTATTTATTGTCACACATAGAAATCACAGATATTAAAAAATAGCAGATATCTGTTACTTAAAATCACAGATCCTCAAGACTGTTACTGTTAAAACTTCGGTTACGATTTTCGACATTAACGAAAAGAAATAAAGAAGATATTCAATTGAGTTAATACGTATTTATCATCCGTACAAAAATAACAGGCTGTTATTTTATAACAGATAGATACGATTTTCGACTTTAAATCAAAAGGAAAAAATAAAGATGATATTCGATTGAGATAGGTACGTATTTATCGTCCATACAAAAATCACAGGCTGTGATTTAATAACAGATATTTGGATCTATTATTTTTTTGTCACAGTCACAGTGATCACAGATATCGTGTTTCACCTGTTACAACCCATCTCTACATTACAGCGGTTGTGATTGGCCGATGCAACAATGTCAGGACGAAAGTCCCAAACATAGTGAGGCACAAGTCAGTTTTGCAACAATAATATCGATATCGATAAAATCGACGTCGATTCGACGATTTCCTAATTGAACAATAATTGAATTGAATTTCTCTTTTATAAGAATTTATTGTTCTATCCGAGGGAAATGACATTGCTATTAAGTACTTATTTTTAATCTGCTGGCTGTGAAATGCCTTGAACAAACAACACTATACTTATTTGGACTAAAATTTTCTCTGTGAATTGCATTATTCCACTTTTCTTAAGGTTACGGAATATTTTGAAATCTAAAATCTAAACATTAAGTACTTAATGTTACTTTTTTACCATAACATCGTAATTTTTATCGTCAATAATATAGTTGCTTTATTATGAAGTTATCACAACACTCTCCAGTATAAGTGCAGATAGAAAGGGACAGACGTATTGCAATACCCTAGTGAGAGAAAGGGACTTTTCAAAAAGACATCAACGCGGTGTACTTTTTTTGTGCCCCTTTACGTATCAACCAGTTTATCTTGAGCCCTGCAATAAATTCATAATATTATTAAATTACAAATATATTCTACTTACCGATGAAAATGAATGCTATCTTTTTTATAGTTGGATGTTCTAGACGATTTTCCACACCAATTAACCGAACAATAAGTCATACTTGTTTAGTATTATGTTTTTTAAGATCAAAATAACTGCGTGTGCAGAGCAAACCACTGCGCACTGGTCAAAACTAAAATGGTGGTAAACGTGCGTACTTAAAGTATACCGCGGCCAAGGTAGCCCGCGAAATACAAATTTTCTTACGTTTTTTGCAATTTGCAGGTCAGTGTCAGGTTGTATATTGATATATATTATTTGCGGCCGTAACAAATATGGGTTTAAAGAATTATAAACATTAGAATCAGCAATACAACTCTCTAAGTTCATGAAAGTGCCAAATGTCATGATTTCATGAAATAGTCATTCAATGCACTTACATGAACGTAGATAGTTGTATATGATGGCACTGAGATATTAGTTTAGTGAAAATGCTATTCTGAATTTGACGTTTTAACCTAAAATTTTGTTCTATATCTAAAATCTTCTAACTTAATCTGACTATTTTTAATCCCGATTAAAAATGTGTGGAATAAAATTAGATGTCATGAACTAAAATTCAAACCAGCACCTCGACTTCAGTTGCAAATGAGTACTGTATCTTATTTTATTTTCTTTTGCTTATACAGTATGCAAGGGTAAACATCGTTGTCACTCAAACCATAGGTAGTTGACTTAAATATAAAAATAAATGACCCATTGGTGCCGATTCTCTTGTCACAAATTCTCTAAACTAAACTAAAAATCACTAAAATTTAGTTTATTTCTGTCAAACGACGATTTCCCATTCTGAAAATAGACTAAAGTGACACAACTTAACTATAATTTAGTTTGACAGCACTAAGATGGCACTGAGTTTTAATTTAGTGAAAATGCTATTCTGAATTTGACGTTTAAACCAAAATTTTTGTTCTATATCTAAAATCCTCTAACTAACTCCGACTATTTTTAATCACGATTAAAAATGTGTGGAATAAAATTAGATGTCATGAACTAAAATTCAAACCAGCACCTCAACTTCAGTTGCAAATGAGTACTCTATCTTATTTTATTTTCTTTTGCTTATATCTCGAAAATGGTGTGTCCTATCGCAAAAATAATGAAAATTTGGACCCCCTTTAAAACCCATAAACCCCTAATGCTCTACAAGTTGGTAATTTTTTTTTTATTCGTCCAAAAAATTAAAAATTCCATACAAAATACGTCGAGATGGCCAGATTGCGCGCATCTCCGGCTCAAAAAAAATCACAGGGTAGGGCAAACAAGTAGGTACCAAGTGGAGTCGCGATTGTCAAATTCGATTTTAGATGAGTCAAAATAATTTTTAAATTTAGAGATTTTTTTTTGGCAGAATAGCTCTATGATTCTCATAGTAAAAAGAAAGGAATTTTTAGTTCGGTGTACAAGAGAATCGGCACCAATATCGGACGGTAATCACTAATCATAAACAGTAACAGTACCCATGTAGTTGGGCATGGCATCGAATGCAAACCATGAAGGTCTGTACATTTCTTCAGCACCAGATCCTGTCCTTGTAGACTGCTTTATTTTTTTTTACATTCCCTTTAATTAATGGGTCAATAAAATGTTTCTCTTCTTTTTTAATTCCTCGATAGTGCAATGTACTGAGAATTTATCATTTATCCTGATCCAGGCGTCATTTACCAAATTCCTATTTTTATGTTGCTTTTTACTTTTAGGTTCCATAAATACATGGTTCTCCTTCAAGCAACTCAATAAATTCTAGGGCACTCGTTGCTCCATTCCATCTTCCGATTGAGCAAAGCGACCGTTCCGGTCAGTTATTTACGAGGCACTGGGCTTGCAGGCTACGCACACATTTGAAATTCGAAACGCGCTACGCACACATTTGAACTTTAAACGCTTTGATGTGCGCTCGAAAAACCGACTCCGAATGGAAAAGTTGATATAAATGATCAAACTTTGATGAAATACCCAAACACCCCTGCCACACATGTGTCAAACATGTGATCAAATATTGTTGCTATGTCTGGCGTCGGCATTTATATGTGCACACCATATGGCAAAGTTGAAATATGTGATCAAACTGTGGTTTTAATACCCAAACACCCCACCCACACATGTGTCAAACATGTGATCAAATATTGTTGCTGTCTGGCGCCGGCATAAAAAATATACCTACTTACATACCTATACTTTTAGGGCTGTAATGGATTCATAGAATAGAATAGAATATATTTATTTGCATTTAAACATGATTACAACATTATTACCTATTAGGTACTAAGCTTCCGCTGTCTATCCGTCTGTCTGTCAGCGGATGAGCGGGTTGTATCATATGAACCTTAAAAGGTATATTGCCGGTAGGTATAACAACAAATAATAAAAATTAAACAATGTTATAATGAAACCTGGACTTTTCATTAATAACATTATTTAATTTTATAGCCATACAAGAAACGTGTTTTTTTTTCGGCAAAGTCAAGCCAAGTGCGAGTCTGACGCACTTGGCCGGTTTTTGTATATTTCATTGCCCATAACATTAATTTAACCCTTAAAATTTAAATACATGAAAAAAAAACAAAATAAGTTTACAGTATAAATACCTTATTATATTATATTTTGTAAATAGTGAATGAAGAACATATACAATAAGTTTTCATAACATTACCCCTTAAAAAAATGGATTACTTTTATTTACTAAAATTATTTTGCATTTAAAACTAAGTAGACAATGATAACATACCTACAGCCAATAACATTTACGAATTTATTAGGTTTTTGCAGTAACTACAATATTTCACGGTTTTCATAATCTTAGTAATTCAGTCTAATTTCAGTCACAATGTTAACTGTTAATAAATGTAGAATGTATTGCCGTTTATTATACCTTTCATAATAATTTATATAAATTTTCATAAAACCAAAAAATGAAAATATTTTTTCAGCATCTCTGTTTTTAAAAGTAAACTTACTAAAATAGAACATTTATTTTTAAATGGATGGAATGCGTTTTTATCTTGCAAAACAAAATCGATTTGATGTTATTACGTAGGTACTCATAATTTTGTGAGGATTTTATAAACATGTGAACAATTTTATTATGGTGTATCTTGTTCAGTAGTTATTCAAGTGCATAATTATTACCCCAGATTATCATAGCAAATGTTGGTCTTTCCAGAAATATGCAGATGAGTAAAACGATTGAACAGCCATAAACATCATGTGAAACACACATTACATTATAAAGCAGTTAGCACTGAAAAAAAAATAGAATAATAGTGATAAAAACCAATTTATGTAATAATCCTCCTGCTATACCTGCGTTAATGTTAACGTTTGGAACAAACTGCGCCTTAATCAGGTTGTTAAAAAAAAGCTTTTGGCTCTTGTGATTGTGCAAGTTAGTGCGTCAACCGCGTTCTAAATGATGGTAGAAGCATAAAAGAGAGGTCATAAATTTCATGCTTTGTAAATTATTTCATATTTATTTTATTTTGGTCGTCCACTGCGTTAGGCGGACAACGGGTGTCCGTGACGGACGGGGACGGCCCGCTTGCGGATTTCTTTCTGGTATAATCAAATGCTGATTTCTCTAATCTAAGAAGTTAACGGAAGCCGCGTCCGCGCCGCGCCGGGAGCCAGTCACGGACGTCCATTATTACAGATGACGGCCTAAGACATCTGAATATTAAAAAATATATTTATTTTTAAAAGAGCCTATTTCTGTTTAATTTTACTCAAATTCATAAGAGTGTATGGGATAATTTATTGCAAATTATGCACAACTTCACCTGCATCCTAAACCATTGTTGTGTACTGTGAGTAAATAGTTGCATTGCCAATCATAATACACTGATAACACTGCAGGTGAAGTACCTTGTGCAATATTGTGAATCAACATTTATATATTAGTCATACATTCAGTTGAAAATTCACAAGCATTAAGAATCGAAAAAGACAAATTATATAACCACTAGCAATTAGGGACACATGGCTTTTACAGTGGAATTGAAGGCACCATAATTGCTTCTTACAATTTTATATTTTTTTTTACATTTTCGTTTTCAATATTTACGTAGCTGCAATCTTCACAGCATGGTGGTAGTCATGGTAGTGCCTTCACCCAATTAACACTTGCTACTTTTACCAATGAAAGTATTGCAATTGGGGCAATAGTGCTCAGCATCCTTGAAGGTATCAAAGCAGTATGGGACAAGGCCAAGACAGCAAAGAGAGCAAACCCTGGAAACACATAAGTAGAATTGTTAGCAGATTAAAGTGGATAGCAGATTCGGCGAGCGGGCCAATTTGCCTTGAGCAAGTTTAGTGTGGTGATCAATGCTCTTGGGACAATACTAGACTGGTATTATTATTATAATTTATTTGGGTCAGAGGGTCATCTTTTGACTTAAAGATGGCCAACATATAATTATTTTTTGGAGTTGCACAGTAGCCCACATGTAAGTGATTACAAAACCAGTATAAACTGGCCTTCTATTCTGTTAAAACTCCTAGAAACTCCAAAATGTTACCACTGACATGTGGCCTACTGTTCTATATGTATATACCAGGATAGCTGCTGCTGTGGTGAAGCTTTGGGGAGCTCATGTCGGTCAGTGGGTCGTCTTAGGGGCAGAGTGGTTCTATTTTAGTTGAATTATGATAATGAAGAAGGTAGTCTACTTACATGGTAATGACACATATGGATCCAGCCACTAAATGAGTATGCCAGGCCGTTGTGTATGTAACTCTTGTTGTGACAACTTTTCCACAGTTGAAGCAATTAATTGTTGTTGGTTCAGTTCCGACTGCGGGCGGGAGAACAATCCCCACGGGCATAGGAGGCTGCGGCGGTACCATGTCACCCGCTTGAGGCTGAGTGTTCGTCACTGTGATAGTGGGGTGCGGGTACACCCCCGGCGCTGTAAATTGCTTAGGCTGCGGGTATGGGCCTGCTGCGGCCGTAAACGGTTCGCCTCCAGGTGCCACGAAGCCATATTTTGGATTACCCACTACAGCTGAATAAGGAGGCGGAAGATCTTCGGGTGCTGTAGCCACTGCACCTGGTCCTGGGATATTCGCCATTGTTTCCTTGTTTATTTTTCCAGGTGGAAGATATTTATGTGCCAGACGTAGGGGTCAAATTAGCCAATTAATTAAAACCACTCAAGTATTCGTAAACTAAAATTTGTTAAAATTACTATTACTCTACGAAATAATTAAAACATAACATGACGTCATATGTCAATGTCATCCTGTCAGGTGCTTGTCGTGCTTCAAAAACAAAGCGAACCCCGCACAGAGAATGTACTGCGAACCACAGACTACTTAGAGATACTACATAAATGTACCTCGGTGAAGTTAGCCGCACGATTTCATTATTATGAACTTTTGTTAGTGCAGTGCAGTGTAGTTTGAAAATCGTTAGAGAGTAATTAGTTTTTATGTAAAACCAATTTTAATTTTTCGTGTGAATTTGGCCCCCCTACCCGCAAAAATGGACTTAGACGTAATTTTATTTTTTTAATCGTTTGCGAATCGTTAGAGAGAGATTGAGAGTTACACAAAATCGTTAGAGAGTTAATATTTTATTTGATATTAAATAATTTCTAAAAGCGTGACGTTAGCCCACCTCTGTGAATTTTGCCCCCAATATAATTATTCTCAACTTTTGTTAATGCTAATCGTTAGAGAATCGTTAGAGAGAGAGTTAGAGAGAAAATAAAAATCGTTAGAGAGTAAATAGTTTTATTTATCAACGATTTTAATTACTTTTGTGACTTTGGCCCCATTCCCGCAAAAATGGATGTAGACTTTTTTTTTTTATAGGTTGAGAATCGTTAGAGAGAGATAGATAGTTAAAAAAATCATTAGAGTGTTAATATTAAAAAAAAAAAAAATATTTTTGAGAACGCGTTTTACCCTAAAACCTGAGCAGGTTAAAATTTAGAAACGTGCCGCCTCGATGGGGGATAGGGGAGGGAAGAGAGGGGGGAAGGGTTCGTAGATCCCCCCACTCCCCCCTGCCCGAGGTATAAAGTTTTTTTAAAATGATTTTTAAATATGACAAATCTCTTATATGCTGGGGCCACACCAACGGATTATCGGATTATCGCGGTAGACGTTAACCGTGGGTGTACTTCACCACGACGTACCTCGAGAATTTGTCAAAGGCATTTACATTGGCGTTTGACGTTGGGTGATTGATAACTCTGGTGGCAGCATTTTAGGCAGATCAAAGAGATTTACCGCGAGAATTATTGCATTGAATGAAGCGGCCACACTTACTTTTCTCACTGTGCACCGTGAGCGCGAGTAGTACCGTGAGTAGTAGGTACTACTGATACATGACATGATGCAGAGGAACGTTATAGTTATGAGTGGTAAAGTTGTGTATTTGATCAACGATCATTTAACAGTGATACCTGATAAGAATACGAAATATTGTTGGTAGTTTCAATTTAATTCGGTACTTATAGCTCAAATCATCATCATCATTTATGCTCAAAACACACAAAAGGTGGGTGCTTGTCGGGAGCTGGTCGTGTCGTTTTTAACCCACCGACGGAAAAAGAGGGGTATTATAAGTTTAACGTGTGTGTCTGTATGTTACATCGTAGCTGCCAAACGGCTGAACCGATTCTGATATTTTTTATTTTCTTTGAAAGGTGACTTGATAGGGTGTTCTTAGCTATGATTCAAGAAAATCGGTTCAGCCGTTTGAAGATTATCAGCTCTTTTCAAACCTCCGTGAATTTAGCCGAACGATTTCATTATTATGAACTTTTGTTAATGCTAATCGTTAGAGAATCGTTAGAGAGGGTTAGAGAGAAAAGAAAAATCGTTAGAGAGTAATTAGTTTTTATGTAAAAACAATTTTAATTTTTCGTGTGAAGTTGGCCCCCCTTCCCGCAAAAATGGACTTAGACGTAATTTTATTTTTTTAATCGTTTGCGAATCGTTAGAGAGAGATTGAGAGTAACACAAAATCGTTAGAGAGTTAATATTTTATTTAATATTAAATCAGTCAGCGCGCCTGCGCCGTAGCGTACGGATGTGCTTCCGTGTCCTAGAACTATGGAATCAGATATTGTAAAATGTGCCAAGTGTAACATCGTTATAAACGAAGTTTTAGCATTTGTGAGCAATAAAATAGATGTTATGGACGAAGAAAGTTTAGTGAGAATATGTGGAAGTGCTTTCTCTGCGAAAGAAATACAGGAGGCTAAGAAACTTCTCTTCAATTCATTGCCAACTTCACTGCGTATGAAAACTCGCAAACGTGAGGGGAAGACTCAGCGGGACTTGGAAGACGTGTTAACACTGCTGAAGAACACCGATCCTGAAATTATCCCTATATTCGTGGCCCGCGATCTGCACAAACTACCTCCCATTACATTTGATCATGTCGATGTAACGCGGCTTTTAAAAGACCTTCTGCTTTTGCGTAATGATCTAATGAACGTGCAAGAGGGATACGTACCAATGAAGGTTTTCAACTCGTTAAAAAGTGAAGTGGAAAACTTGAAACAGGCATCGATTGTTAATTATTTCGAAAATAATGTTAACAGGAAAAGAGGTGCGCACCTTATTAATAGTAATTCCTATGACAGTGGGCCAATGGGACTGGAATATGTATCTATCAAATCAGGAACAAGTCAATCCCCACTAGAACAAAGATATCTTAATGCAAGTGTAAATAAATCAAAGAACACAGATGTTAACATGCGTAAGGAAACCGGTTCTGCCGCGTCCAGCCCGCACTCAGTAGATTTTGTAGATAACGAGTGCGCGTCTAAAACAGCCAATGTTGATGCCCGTGCGCAAGAAGAAAGTACTATGTGCGCGTCATTATGTGCGCTCAATACCACGGATGTCGATGCGCCTACAGAAAAGACGATGTGCCCGCACGTAAACAACGTAACCGAAACGTCTGTGTTACAAGAAAGTAGTGTGATGACACAAATTAAGGATTCTTTACCGAAACCAACGACATTTGCGGGTATAGTCAACAAACCCAACCAGTGGAAGAAGGTGGAACCATCAGAAGAATGGACACTTGTTCAGAAAAATCGGTCAAAAAATAAGTTTGTGGGACAGAAAGGTACGGCGGTCGTTGAACCTGAAGGAAAATTCAAGGCGGCTGATATTAAGGTACCTTTATTTATTTATAATGTGGATAAGAGTACTACCGAAAGTGACATCTCTGATCATATATTTAGTAAGACTAAGTTGCGTGTACACCTACAGCAAATTAATATGAAGTCTCGAAGAGACTATAATGCCTTTAAGATTTCCGTGCCAAGGCACAGATTGAGCATGTTTATGGATGAGAATTTTTGGCCCGATGGCATCCTGTATCGACGTTTTGTAGAATTTAGTCGTGAGAGCGCTGGTAAGGTAACCAGTAATACATGCGTTGGAAATATCTTGAAACCACTCATATAATATAAATGGATGACAGCAACACCAGTTGTACTTTCACTACATTTAATTGTAAAAATGTTAAGCGATCGATTGAAGATGTTAGACAACTAATGCTGAAGTCAGACATAATTGCTCTTCAGGAAACATGGCTATTGCCTTATGAACTACCATGGCTCAGCAGTATCAATACTGATTTTGGCTACACCGGAACTTCAGCAGTGGACACATCCGCTGGAATACTGCGTGGCAGACCTCATGGAGGGACGGCTATATTGTGGCGTAAAAGTTCGTTCCCGTTAGTTACGGTTATTAAATGTAACAACCCTAGGATATGCGCAATCAAAATAGTGACTAGTGATCGTCCCATACTGTGTGTATCCGTATACATGCCTACAGACTGTGCGGAAAATTTGACTGAGTTAACCCAGTGCATGGGCGCTATACATGCTATAATTGAAGAATGTGGTATAGACTATGTTTATGTTCTTGGCGACTTCAATGCACATCCAAAGGAGAACTTTTATAATGAGCTGCTCAGTTTTTGTGATGATCTGAATTGGGTATGTGCCGACATTGTTAAATTTGGGGTGGATTCTAATACGCACACTTTTGTAAGTGAAGCGCATGGCTGTAAGCGTTGGCTAGACCACATAATTGTTACTAGTGCAGCGTGGCCCTCTGTCACGGATATCTGGGTTGACTATAATGTGTACTGGTCTGACCACTATCCTGTGTGCATTAAGTGTAAATTTAGTATACTTCAATCTAAAAATGTGACTCCACTAGTTCCTAAAAGTAAAGTGACCTGGGGTGACAAAAAACCTGAACAAATCGGTATGTACACAAACCTTTGCAATAATTTGTTAAGAGAAATTGACTTTCCAATAGAATTAGGAGAATGTTGTGATAAACGGTGTAATATTGTGGAGCATAGACAAATCATAGATAATTTATATACAGATATTGTCTCAGCACTTGGTGAGGCTTCAAAGTCTAGCTATAGGGTGGGTACGAGCTGCAGGAAAAAACAAGTTATAGGGTGGAATAAGTATGTTGGCGAAGCTCATAGGGCGGCCAGGCTTGATTTTCAGAACTGGTTACTTTTTGGAAAACCTACAGCAGGTTTCATTCGTGAAGCAATGTGTCATAGCAGAAAGATTTTCAAAGCTAAGCTCAAATGGTGCCAACAACATCAGGAGCAGATAAAGATGGATCGCCTAGCGACATTGCATTCGGATAATAAATTTCGGGAATTCTGGAAGCATACCAATAAGCTGAACATCAGGTCTGGCGTTCCTTTGAGTGTTGAGGGTGTCACCGACGCAAAGATGATCGCTAACATGTTTAAAGATCACTTCACCGTAGAATCCCCGCTAGGCGCTTCTAACTGGATGCTGGACGCTGGCCCCGTGTGTGAAAACATCAGATTAAGAGTGAGTGCTAAGGACATTCGAAAGATTTTGAATAGTATGAAAGGTGGGAAATCACCTGGACATGACGGGCTCAGCGTTGAGCATCTGCATAATGCAGGGCCACACATCTATAGACTTTTATCGATGTTTTTTAATCTGTGCATTGGACACTCCTACCTACCTAGTGAACTAACGAAAACAATAGTTACTCCCATAATAAAAAACAAGACGGGAGATAGTTCGGCCAAATCTAATTATAGACCAATCTCACTGGCCACTGTTATTGCTAAGGTTCTGGACAGTGTGCTTGAGGCTCAGTTAACAGAGTTTATACACCTAAGTGACGCTCAGTTTGGTTTTCGCGCTGGACTTTCCACAGAGAGTGCTATACTGAGCCTAAAGCACACTGTTGAGTATTACACGAGTAGGAACACGCCCATCTATGCTTGTTATTTAGACCTCTCTAAGGCTTTTGACCTTGTTACGTATGATAAACTCTGGGATAAGCTTAAGAAAACCAATTTACCTGGTGAGATAATAGATATCCTAAAGTTTTGGTATCAGGGTCAGGTCAATTATGTAAAGTGGGCTGGCATCTTATCGGATCCATATGGACTACAATGTGGAGTAAGACAGGGTGGATTGTCATCCCCAGTGTTGTTTAATCTGTATATAGATGCACTAATCGTTGAGCTCAGCAGCATGCATGTCGGCTGTCACATTGACACTATTTGTGTAAATAATCTGAGTTATGCAGACGACATGGTGCTGCTGAGCCCAACGATCGGTGGACTTAGGAAGTTAGTTAATGTGTGTGAGACGTACGCGGCAAGTCATGGCCTAAAATATAATGTCACAAAAAGTGAGCTCATGGTATTTAAAGCAGGTACCAAGTCACCAGATCAAGTTCCTCCCGTGACTTTGAATAGAACACCCATGAAAGTTGTTTCCTGTTTTAAATATCTTGGGCACATAGTCACCGATCGCCTACGCGACGATGAGGACATGGACAGGGAGCGCAGGGCGCTGTCGATCAGAGCTAATATGATAGCCCACAGATTTAAACGTTGTAATGCTCAAGTGAAAATAACATTGTTCAGAGCGCACTGTTCAGCATTATACACGTGCTCCCTGTGGGCTCATTATACGCAAAAATCATTCAGCGCACTGCGCGTCCAATATAACAATGCGTTCAGGGCGCTGTTGGGGCTGCCGCGCTGGTGCAGTGCGTCGGGCATGTTCGCGGACGCTCACGTTGATGGCTTCCACGCCGTGCTCCGCAAGCGATGCGCTGCGGCGCTCGGCAGGCTGCGCGCCAGCACCAACAGCATCCTGTCTGTCATTGCGGATAGGCTAGACACGCGTTACGTCCAGCACTGGGTTAATACCCATATTAGGAATTAAGTACTTAATTTTAATGTTTCTATTTTAACTACTAACACTAGTTTCATAAGTTTTAATGTACTAACTAACACTCTATGGATTTAAAAAAATCTGAAATAAAAAGTTTTTATTATTTTTTTTTTTTAAATAATTTCTAAGAGCGTGACGTTAGCCTACCTCTGTGAATTTTGCCCCCGATATAATTATTCTCAGCTTTTGTTAATGCTAATCGTTAGAGGATCGTTAGAGAGAGTTAGAGAGAAAAGAAAAATCGTTAGAGAGTAATTAGTTTTATTTATCAACGATTTTAATTACTTTTGTGAAATTGGCCCCCATTCCCGCAAAAATTGACGTAGATGTAATTTTTTTATTTTTATAATGTGAGAATCGTTAGAGAGAGATAGAGAGTTAAAAAAATCATTAGAGAGTTAATATTTTAATTGATATTAAATTATTTCTGAGAACGCGTTTTAGATTAAACAGGCTCGCTCTTATTATGGGCAACATATTCAGCCTAACGGTACTTTTACTGTACCTAGAAGTTAGTGAAGATACCAGGCATTTCGTCATCACATGAGACAGCTTTGATCAGAGGACTCACACCACTATAGTTATAGAGTGTATTACATTATTGTCTGTTGGATGGGCTGGCATCAAAATTATATATCTCCACCTGCTCAGTTTCTCGACAGTATTTTAATAAGAGAAGACATTGAAAATGAAGAAAATCAATAAATCATTACTTAAAACTAAAAAAAAAAGTTTTATTTCATAAAAAATCTGTAAGACTTGCATTCAAAGCATATTATTCAGTTTTTAAATATCATAATTTTCGAAAGGCTTTTCATCCACTTCCGATCTCGATTCTAAGTCATAAAACAGGAATTCTCCATCGTAATTAAAAAAATGTTCTTGATCAGTAGGTACTATTATCATTTTACTCCTGCTAAGCCTGTGGACTATGCTGAAACATGCACTTCTTGCACTTATAGATTCTTATTAGCTATAATCTAAAGAGAGGTCTAAAAGAATTATGCTACACATTTTTGACTGAAAATATCCCATTTCATCTTATTTCAGAATATGGTACATAAAGTAAATAACTTGATTAGAATTTTTGTTTGCATTGTCATATTCTTTACAACAATTTTTTTTTTTCTTTCTATAAGGCAATTGAAAAAGAATGATTCGATTGACTGTAATGACAGTACCATGTGTCAATTTTGAAAAGTTTGTTATTTTCTGGGGTGTGTTCACTTTATTAGCCTAAATAATTAGAAAAGTTTGTTCGTTTTAGGAGTAAATTAACACTAAATTAATTATTTCTTAAGAAATAAGCAGTACCTTTGTACTCATATTTTAACAATGTCATATCTGTTTTGTATTTTACTGTGTGTACATAAGATTAGAATAAATAAATAAATTTAAAAAACGATTTTTCTCAAAATTGGTAATCCTTAAAAATGCATGACACAGTTAGAGCTACTACTTTTTGGGATGTCTATCCAAATATATTTAACTTGTCCTGGTTAGAATTATTGAATAATAAAAAAACATTTTTGGTCATGTCCTTTCGAATCGATGTGACCTGTGGAAGATGCTCACATCCATTCATCAACTTGAAAAGAGCTGATAATCTTCAAACGGCTGAACCGATTTTCTTGAATCATAGCTAAGAACACTCTATCAAGTCACCTTTCAAACAAAATAAAAAATATCAGAATCGGTTCAGCCGTTTGGCAGCTACGATGAAACATACAGACACACACGATAAACTTATAACACCCCTCTTTTTCCGTCGGTGGGTTAAAAATGACCCGACCAGCTCCCGACAAGCACCCACCTTTTGTGTGTTTTGAGCATAAATGATGCACTATAAGTACCGAATCAAATTGAAACTACCAACAATATTTCGTATTCTTATCAGGTATCACTGTTAAATGATCGTTGATCAAATACACAACTTTACCACTCATAACTATAACGTCCCTCTGCATCGTATCATGTATCAGTAGTACCTACTACTCGCGCTCACGGTACACAATGAGAAACGTAAGTGTGGCCGCTTCATTCAATGCAATAAATCTCGCGGTAAATCTCTTTGATCTGCCTAAAATGCCGCCACCAGAGTTATCAATCACCCAACGTCAAACGCCAATGTAAATGCCGTTGACAAATTCTCGAGGTAAGTCGTGATGAAGTACACCCACGGTTAATGTCTACCGCGATAATCCGTTGATGTGGCCCCAGCATATAAGAGATTTGTCATATTTAAAAATCATTTAAAAAAAACTTTGTACCTCCGGCAGGGGGGAGTGGGGGATCTACTAACCCTTCCCCCCTCTCCTCCCTCCCCTATCCCCTATCGAGGCGGCACGTTTCATAATTTTAACCTGCTCAGGTCCTAGGGTAAAACGCGTTCTCAAAAATTTTTTTTTTTTTTTTAATATTAACACTCTAATGATTTTTTTAACTATCTATCTCTCTCTAACGATTCTCAAAATATATTAAAAAAAAAATTACGTCTTCGTCCATTTTTGCGGGAATGGGGGCCAATGTCACAAAAGTAATTAAAATCGTTGATAAATAAAACTAATTACTCTCTAACGATTTTTCTTTTCTCTCTAACTCTCTCTAACGATTAGCATTAACAAAAGTTGAGAATAATTATATCGGGGGCAAAATTCACAGAGGTGGGCTAACGTCACGCCCTTAGAAATTATTTAATATTAAATAAAATATTAACTCTCTAACGATTTTGTGTAACTCTCAATCTCTCTCTAACGATTCGCAAACGATTAAAAAAATAAAATTACGTCTAAGTCCATTTTTGCGGGAAGGGGGGCCAACTTCACACGAAAAATTAAAATTGTTTTTACATAAAAACTAATTACTCTCTAACGATTTATCTTTTCTCTCTAAGCCGCACGATTTCATTATTATGAACTTTTGTTAATGTTAATCGTTAGAGAATCGTTAGAGAGGGTTAGAGAGAAAAGAAAAATCGTTAGAGAGTAATTAGTTTTTATGTAAAAACAATTTTAATTTTTCGTGTGTAGTTGGCCCCCCTTCCCGCAAAAATGGACTTAGACGTAATTTTATTTTTTTTATCGTTTGCGAATCGTTAGAGAGAGATTGAGAGTTACACAAAATCGTTAGAGAGTTAATATTTTATTTGATATTAAATAATTTCTAAGGGCGTGACGTTAGCCCACCTCTGTGAATTTTGCCCCCTATATAATTATTCTCAACTTTTGTTAATGCTAATCGTTAGAGAGAGTTAGAGAGAAAAGAAAAATCGTTAGAGAGTAATTAGTTTTATTTATCAACGATTTTAATTACTTTTGTGACATTGGCCCCAATAGGGAATATGCATGTATTTTTTTAATCTTTTTATTCGGGCTATTTAAACGCCCTCCATTTGGCACGCTTGGTGTGGTGACGTCACCGTCCGTAAAAACAGACAAGCAACTGTCAAGTCAACGTCAAACACTCCTTTTTCTATGAGCATTTGACATTGACTTGACACTTGTTGATTGACTTGACATTGACATTTTGATTGTTATCCCGGATTGTTACGTCACATCCGCTCTTAGCCTTTTCAAGTATTTGAATTACCCACAGTGTTTTGGGACTTTTTAAAAATTAATTTCTCGCTTTAAAAGAAATTGTATTCAAAAATATTGATGGAGGCATAATTCTGAAGTAACACAGTTTATAAAAAAAAATATTTGACAAATATTTGAATCACATGCATATTCCCTATTCCCGCAAAAATGGACGAAGACGTAATTTTTTTTTAAATATAGTTTGAGAATCGTTAGAGAGAGATAGAGAGTTAAAAGAATTATTAAAGTGTTAATATTTTAATTAAAATTAAATTATTTCTGAGAACGCGTTTTACCCTAAGACCTGAGCAGGTTAAAATTTAGAAACGTGCCGCCTCGATGGGGGATAGGGGAGGGAAGAGAGGGGGGAAGGGTTCGTAGATCCCCCCACTCCCCCCTGCCGGAGGTACAAAGTTTTTTTTAAATGATTTTTAAATATGACAAATCTCTTATATGCTGGGGCCACACCAACGGATTATCGGATTATCGCGGTAGACGTTAACCGTGGGTGTACTTCACCACGACGTACCTCGAGAATTTGTCAAAGGCATTTACATTGGCGTTTGACGTTGGGTGATTGATAACTCTGGTGGCAGCATTTTAGGCAGATCAAAGAGATTTACCGCGAGAATTATTGCATTGAATGAAGCGGCCACACTTACTTTTCTCACTGTGCACCGTGAGCGCGAGTAGTACCGTGAGTAGTAGGTACTACTGATACATGACATGATGCAGAGGAACGTTATAGTTATGAGTGGTAAAGTTGTGTATTTGATCAACGATCATTTAACAGTGATACCTGATAAGAATACGAAATATTGTTGGTAGTTTCAATTTAATTCGGTACTTATAGCTCAAATCATCATCATCATTTATGCTCAAAACACACAAAAGGTGGGTGCTTGTCGGGAGCTGGTCGTGTCGTTTTTAACCCACCGACGGAAAAAGAGGGGTATTATAAGTTTAACGTGTGTGTCTGTATGTTACATCGTAGCTGCCAAACGGCTGAACCGATTCTGATATTTTTTATTTTCTTTGAAAGGTGACTTGATAGGGTGTTCTTAGCTATGATTCAAGAAAATCGGTTCAGCCGTTTGAAGATTATCAGCTCTTTTCAAGTTGATGAATGGATGTGAGCATCATCCATAGGTTACATCGATTCGAAAGGACATGTCCAAAAATGGTTTTTTATTATTCAATAATTCCAATATCAATAACCAGGATAAGTTAAATATATTTGGATAGACATCCCAAAAAGTAGTAGCTCTAACTGGTATCATGCATTTTTAAGGATTACCAATTTTGAGAAAAATCGTTTTTTTAATTTATTTATTTATTCTAATCTTATGAACACACAGTAAAATACAAAATAGACACGACATAGTTAAAATATGAGTACAAAGGTACTGCTTATTTCTTAAGAAATTATTAATTTGGTGTTAATTTACTCCTAAAACTTCCAAACTTTTCTAATTATCTAGGCTAATAAAGTGAACACACCCCAGAAAATAACAAACTTTTCATAATTGACACATGGTACTGTCATTACAGTCAATCAATCATTCTTTTTCAATTGCCATAAAGAAAGGAAAAAAAAAAAAATTGTTGTAAAGAATATGACAATGCAAACAAAAATTCTAATCAAGTTATTTACTTTATGTACCATATTCTGAAATGGGATATTTTCAGTCAAAAATGTGTAGCATAATTCTTTTAGACCTCTCTTTAGATTATAGCTAATAAGAATCTATGTGTGTGTATCTTCCCGCAAAAATGGACTTAGACGTAATTTTATTTTTTTTATCGTTTGCGAATCGTTAGAGAGAGATTGAGAGTTACACAAAATCGTTAGAGAGTTAATATTTTATTTGATATTAAATAATTTCTAAGGGCGTGACGTTAGCCCACCTCTGTGAATTTTGCCCCCTATATAATTATTCTCAACTTTTGTTAATGCTAATCGTTAGAGAGAGTTAGAGAGAAAAGAAAAATCGTTAGAGAGTAATTAGTTTTATTTATCAACGATTTTAATTACTTTTGTGACATTGGCCCCAATAGGGAATATGCATGTATTTTTTTAATCTTTTTATTCGGGCTATTTAAACGCCCTCCATTTGGCACGCTTGGTGTGGTGACGTCACCGTCCGTAAAAACAGACAAGCAACTGTCAAGTCAACGTCAAACACTCCTTTTTCTATGAGCATTTGACATTGACTTGACACTTGTTGATTGACTTGACATTGACATTTTGATTGTTATCCCGGATTGTTACGTCACATCCGCTCTTAGCCTTTTCAAGTATTTGAATTACCCACAGTGTTTTGGGACTTTTAAAAAATTAATTTCTCGCTTTAAAAGAAATTGTATTCAAAAATATTGATGGAGGCATAATTCTGAAGTAACACAGTTTATAAAAAAAAATATTTGACAAATATTTGAATCACATGCATATTCCCTATTCCCGCAAAAATGGACGAAGACGTAATTTTTTTTTAAATATAGTTTGAGAATCGTTAGAGAGAGATAGAGAGTTAAAAGAATTATTAAAGTGTTAATATTTTAATTAAAATTAAATTATTTCTGAGAACGCGTTTTACCCTAAGACCTGAGCAGGTTAAAATTTAGAAACGTGCCGCCTCGATGGGGGATAGGGGAGGGAAGAGAGGGGGGAAGGGTTCGTAGATCCCCCCACTCCCCCCTGCCGGAGGTACAAAGTTTTTTTAAAATGATTTTTAAATATGACAAATCTCTTATATGCTGGGGCCACACCAACGGATTATCGGATTATCGCGGTAGACGTTAACCGTGGGTGTACTTCACCACGACGTACCTCGAGAATTTGTCAAAGGCATTTACATTGGCGTTTGACGTTGGGTGATTGATAACTCTGGTGGCAGCATTTTAGGCAGATCAAAGAGATTTACCGCGAGAATTATTGCATTGAATGAAGCGGCCACACTTACTTTTCTCACTGTGCACCGTGAGCGCGAGTAGTACCGTGAGTAGTAGGTACTACTGATACATGACATGATGCAGAGGAACGTTATAGTTATGAGTGGTAAAGTTGTGTATTTGATCAACGATCATTTAACAGTGATACCTGATAAGAATACGAAATATTGTTGGTAGTTTCAATTTAATTCGGTACTTATAGCTCAAATCATCATCATCATTTATGCTCAAAACACACAAAAGGTGGGTGCTTGTCGGGAGCTGGTCGTGTCGTTTTTAACCCACCGACGGAAAAAGAGGGGTATTATAAGTTTAACGTGTGTGTCTGTATGTTACATCGTAGCTGCCAAACGGCTGAACCGATTCTGATATTTTTTATTTTCTTTGAAAGGTGACTTGATAGGGTGTTCTTAGCTATGATTCAAGAAAATCGGTTCAGCCGTTTGAAGATTATCAGCTCTTTTCAAGTTGATGAATGGATGTGAGCATCATCCATAGGTTACATCGATTCGAAAGGACATGTCCAAAAATGGTTTTTTATTATTCAATAATTCCAATATCAATAACCAGGATAAGTTAAATATATTTGGATAGACATCCCAAAAAGTAGTAGCTCTAACTGGTATCATGCATTTTTAAGGATTACCAATTTTGAGAAAAATCGTTTTTTTAATTTATTTATTTATTCTAATCTTATGAACACACAGTAAAATACAAAATAGACACGACATAGTTAAAATATGAGTACAAAGGTACTGCTTATTTCTTAAGAAATTATTAATTTGGTGTTAATTTACTCCTAAAACTTCCAAACTTTTCTAATTATCTAGGCTAATAAAGTGAACACACCCCAGAAAATAACAAACTTTTCATAATTGACACATGGTACTGTCATTACAGTCAATCAATCATTCTTTTTCAATTGCCATAAAGAAAGGAAAAAAAAAAAAATTGTTGTAAAGAATATGACAATGCAAACAAAAATTCTAATCAAGTTATTTACTTTATGTACCATATTCTGAAATGGGATATTTTCAGTCAAAAATGTGTAGCATAATTCTTTTAGACCTCTCTTTAGATTATAGCTAATAAGAATCTATAAGTGCAAGAAGTGCATGTTTCAGCATAGTTCACAGGCTTAGCAGGAGTAAAATGATAATAGTACCTACTGATCAAGAACATTGTTTTAATTACGATGGAGAATTCCTGTTTTATGACGTAGAATCGAGATCGGAAGTGGATGAAAAGCCTTTCGAAAATTATGATATTTAAAAACGGAATAATATGCTTTGAATGCAAGTCTTACAGATTTTTTATGAAATAAAACTTTTTTTTTTTAGTTTTAAATAATGATTTATTGATTTTCTTCATTTTCAATGTCTTCTCTTATTAAAATACTGTCGAGAAACTGAGCAGGTGGAGATATATAATTTTGATGCCGGCCCATCCAAGATACCAGAAAATAATGTAATACACTCTATAACTATAGTGGTGTGAGTCCTCAGATCAAAGCTATCTCATGTGATGACGAAATGCTTGGTATCTTCACTAACTTCTAGGTACAGTAAAAGTACCGTTCGGCTGAATATGTTGCCCATAATAAGAGCAAGCCTGTTTAATCTAAAACGCGTTCTCAGAAATAATTTAATATCAATTAAAATATTAACTCTCTAATGATTTTTTTTAACTCTCTATCTCTCTCTAACGATTCTCAAATTATAAAAATAAAAAAATTACATTTACGTCAATTTTTGCGGGAATGGGGGCCAATTTCACAAAAGTAATTAAAATCGTTGATAAATAAAACTAATTACTCTCTAACGATTTTTCTTTTCTCTCTTACTCTCTCTAACGATTTACTAACGATTAACGATCCTCTAACGATTAGCATTAACAAAAGTTGAGAATAATTATATCGGGGGCAAAATTCACAGAGGTAGGCTAACGTCACGCTCTTAGAAATTATTTAATATCAAATAAAATATTTACTCTCTTACGATTTTGTGTAACTCTCAATCTCTCTCTAACGATTCGCAAACGATTTAAAAAATAAAATTACGTCTAAGTCCATTTTTGCGGGAAGGGGGGCCAACTTCACACGAAAAATTAAAAGTGTTTTTACATAAAAACTAATTACTCTCTAACGATTTTTCTTTTCTCTCTAACCCTCTCTAACGATTCTCTAACGATTAGCATTAACAAAAGTTCATAATAATGAAATCGTTCGGCTAAATTCACGGAGGTGCGAAACTGCCCAAACTTAATAACTAATAATTATGGACCAAAAACCTAGATAACGATACGAAGAACCTTAGATTCGAATGACGTTGTTCCGACACACGCAATTTCGAAAAATATTGCGAGTGCTACACCCGTCAGTTCGAAAACGCATTGAATCGAAAACTGCTAAAGCGAATATCGTTATCGGGAACACGCTGATGCGTAAAACTTTTTGAACGGTACGCTATATCGAAATCCACTTGTATAGGAAGCGAACTCACGACCTAGTGATTATCAATGACTTACTTTAGGTTAGGTTTGCATGATATACAATTTGAGATCAGCGAGCGGGCGGTGTGGCCAAGCATTCTATTTTTGTTGAACTAGTGCCCTAATCGTCAACGGCAACGTTGTGGTCAACGCTAACGTCATTCGAATCGTCAACGTCAGTCGCAATGTCATTCGAATCTTCTTATTATCCATAATAATAATATTATAAATGTGAAAGTTTGTGTGTTTGTGTGTTTGGATGTTTGTTACTCAATCAGGCAAAAACGGCTGAATGGATTTGGATGAAATTTGGCAAACAGATAGCTTATAACCTGGATTAACACATAGGATACTTTTTATCCCGATATTCCCACGGGATCGAGACTTACGCGGGTGCAACCGCGGGGGGCAGCTAGTCCATAATAATAATGAAAAATTCATAACGGCCAATTCATTTTACTCGAAACGCGGAAAACGCAGCTCAGTGCGTTACACACTGATCACGTCACACGGCGTCTATGGAATCTCTACCTTCACACAACGCTCTGTAGTGTTGAGTTCAGGTATACAATAAAAATATCTAAGTATCTAACCCATGTTAGGGGTTTGAAAATATACCAGCCCGCAACATTTTTCTGGGGGATACTTTCATGTAGGACACCGCGTTTTGCTTTACTGTAATGTATACCCGTTTCACTGTCTCTCCACTTTTAATTAGGTACGCTAACGAATACAGAGACAGACGAGAGAAATTAAACGACCCTTTGGTCGTTTAATTTTATATGTTAGGATTGAGATAAATTATACAAGAAGAAAACGTTATGGACATTAATTTTAATATTCTGTCCTAAGTCATGCTTTCTTTTAATTGTGCGTTCTGTGTGTTCTGTGTGGCAGACGGCCGCCCAGCTTGAATCCTAGACTTTCTTTCCTATTCTCCTGTATTTACGTCTGCTCAGGGCTGTGCTTTGAACTTTAATTTTCCTTGGTACACGCCTTGTTGATGTACACACAATGTAAACAAAAAAAATGTTGCGTCAGCCAGCAGGTGAAAAGGAAATAACGAATGAAATACTAACGTGACAAAAGAATACCGAACGATTGCTTCGTTGCGGTCGGGTATATTTTAAAATATCTACGCGCGAAATCCTAAATCCGAAAGTATACCCAATGATGCCGATTCTCTTGTCACAAAATTCTCTAAACTAAACTAAAATCACTAACATTTAGTTTAGTCCTGTCAAACGAGCAAACTTATTCTGAAATTGACTCTATCTGACACAACTTAACCATAATTTAGTTTGACAGCACTAAGATAGCACTGAGTTATGTGAGCAATGATATTATATTAATCGATATCGAATCGACGATTTAACCTAAAATTTTGTCCTATATCTAAAATCCTCTAACTAAATCTGACTATTTTTAATCGCGATTAAAAATGTCAATCAATTTGCCTAGCCTTTTTCCAACTTTGTTGGGTTCGGCTTCCAGTCTAACCGGATGCAGCTGAATAGGTACCAGTATTTACTATGGTGTGTCCTATCGCAAAAATAATGAAAATTTCGACCCCCTTTAGGAGACCCGTAAACCCTAACCTAACCTAACCTAAACCGTAAATGTTGGTAATTTTTTTTTTTTGCGTATTTTCCGTACTACAGGATGTAAGGGTAAACACTCTTGTCATTCAAACCATGGGTAGTTGACTTAAATATAAAAATAAATGACCGAACACAACAAAAAAAAACGTTATTTTCATTAAAAGATTTAAAAAAGTTTCTATATAACACCGTGCTTGCTAGCGAAACAGCTGACTGACTAAGGGAGGGATCGCACTCGCTGCCGGTCAGGTCACATCCCGTACCCCCCGCCCGTGTTGAGACCCAAGTTTTATGGATTTTTTCACATATACAGGGTGTTAGGGTAAACACCGTTATCCTTGCAACCAGTGGTTTGGTTTCATTTATAGAACGTAAAATCAATGTAAAATCACAACTTTTTATTTCTTTTTTTTATATCTGCATTTTACCACAAGAGACGTAAGTTCGTTGTCCTATGCGCTAGGGCAACGAACTTGGGTCTCAACACGGGCGGGGGGTACGGGATGTGACCTGACCGGCCGCGAGCGCGACCCCTCCTTCAGTCAGTCAGCTGTTTCGCTAGAGAGCACGGTGTCGGATATAAACTTTTTTAAATCTTTTAATGAAAATGACGTTTTTTTTTGTTGTGTTCGGTCATTTATTATTATATTTAAGTCAACTACCCATGGTTTGAATGACAAGACTGTTTACCCTTACAGCCTGTATAGATTCCATACACGCCACGGCGTTCTCTGATCGATCGCTATGTGAACGCGGCCTACGCGTTGTGTACCTACTGTAGAGCTTTTCACCTGGATGGCTTTCTCATACGTAGGATAGGAGGTGAATACTGTACCTAGGTACATATTGACAATGAGAAAGCTTCTGCCAAGTTGAAGTCTTAGATTATTTTATAATCTAAGGTTGCAGTGTTGATTACCTACACAAATTCGATTTAACAAAACTTCTAAAGGAGTAACAGCTGATCCATTGCGCCAACTTCTTATTTTTGTCCAATGTCCGCAATCCTAGATTTTTAGGCATTTCTGCAAGAGAGAGAGACTACCTTCTATGGCCAGAATCTTGAATGAGTCATGCCACCGTTAGCAGCTGCTTGTAAACCGTCGCGTAACTAATCCGGAAGGCCCGGAGGGTCCGCGTCGCGACCGCGCTCTGTCATCTACTTACAAGCAGATACTACTTATTGTAGAAAGTAACTACGGTCAGCATCACAAGTTAGAAAAACATTTTTTCCATTTTTTATTGACAAAACAAGATATAACATAATTAATTATCGTACGATTCTATACTATTAATTGAGGAATGTTTGTTTATGTATATATTTGCGTTCTCGAAAACGGCTATAAAGATTTCGGTGAAAGTTGCACTACAGGGGTTGGGTTTACGGGGCCCAAAACGATCTAGCAGTAGCAGGTCTCATCATGGGCGAATCCAGGGGGGGGGGGGGGGGGGCAGGGGGGGCGGCTGCCCCCCCCCTGGAAATCTCGCAGTACATGTATGAACTCGCCTAATTACTAATCAAACTGTAAACGGGGCCTTATGCTCTAACTTTTAAATAAACCACGCAGTAGACTCTGGTACAATGCACTGATAACATGACGATGGCACACTACACTACATATTCCTGAAGTTTCATGTAGGTGTGTTTGTGTAGTGTGTATGACAAAACAGCCGCGGACGATCCGACTTTAATTTCACACACACACAACACTTTAATTTCATGTGACGAAAATATTGTTATTAAGTAAGTATTTTGTATTATCTATTCTCTGTTCCAACACTCGATGCAGCTGTTTATTTTCCCTGAATAAATAAAATAAAAGTAAAACCGTCTTACCAAGGGGTAGTATCGTGTTACCCAGTGGGTTGTAGAGGTCATATAGGCTGTCGCTGTATGTAGAATACTGGTATTCAGCGGTTTGACTGGAAGCCGACCCCAATTATCAGGAAAAAAACGTTGACAGATGATGTGTTGAAACTTTGAAAAAGCTCTGTAAATCAAACGAATATTACTAGCAACTTCACATGCAAAGTAACCTCATTAGATTACATAGCCTACTTGCAAAAACAGTGCCCAAAAATGTGTATTGGATAACATAGATCCTCGGATATGTACCGCCGGTGGTGGTGGGTGTTGGGTAACAGTTCTCAGGCCGTTACGGCGGCACAGTGGCGGCGGAGGCGCGACCAGTGAAGTGAACGTACCTGCGACCCGCGCGCGCATACAACGCTGTCGAATCTGTTGACGAAATTTTAACAATTTAAAATTAGCCTACTATTTCGTATAAACAAAGTTTTTAAAGCAATCGACCCTGTTAAAGCAGTTATTGAGAACTCCAGTTGTAACAAGTGCTGTGTCTGAGTGCGTCAGTTTGAGCAAAATTGCCGCATATAAGCATATTTGGGTAAATACCTACTATTGAGTAATCATTTTGATTCATTGATTATATCTACCTGATGTTAAAAATTAGGGATTGTTACTTGGCCGACACACACAAGTCATCTATACTTATAATATATAAAATAACATATATTAAAGTAGGTAGTATAGGTAACTGCCGTAAACATTATGTAGTTTGATACCGAATGTATAAGTATTACGTACCTTCTAGTAAGTAGGTACTTAAACCCACTGGGTAGGTACTACTGGGTGTATACTAATCATATTATTATTATTAATTTAAACAGGTGCCCGTGACTCTGCCCGCGTGAAAAGTTCTTAGTCTGTTTTTTAGACTAATTTGACATTTCAAGTGATGGTTGGTTGTTTTTTTCAATTTAGAGTTTGATATTTGCATCTGTCAAATTAGTCTACGAGATTAAAAACCGGACTGTAGGTAGTGCGGAGACACCGGTGTCTCGGTGCGTTTTACTCTAGTTGCCTAGCACTAATATAATATATTATATTATGTAGCCAGCAGGGCGTGGGCATAGCTCCTTCTTTTAGCCTATATAACCTTATAGAATCTGTTCAGAGAGTACCTATCAAATGGACAGTCAGACACAAATTTACCTATAATCAGAGAATAGGTAGGGATAAGTGACAATGATTTGAACCATATTATCATTAGACAGCAAAAAGCTAATGTAAAAATCGAAATTTTAATTTATTTTATTTTATTTTAATATGGAAAACAAAAAATTTACATTGTATGTTACATCTAAAATTACAAGTAATTGGAAATGGGTAAATGTACAATCCACGACGTTTCCACAGATTACCTAGATAGATACAGTGAAGACATAATATTATAACAATAACAACATAAAGAAGAAGACAGGAAGACAAAAAAAAGAGGATGCAATTCTCTAGAACTAAAACAAATATGTCCAGATATAATTACTACGCTATTAATGCTATATAATTATACTGAAAAATAAAGATAGGAAGCCTAAAATTGCTCAAATTCAAAATATTTTAATTTCCATAGACCTACATGCGCATATATAAGAAACTTCAGATAGGTGCACGTTTCTTATGGAGGAGAGCCGGCAAGAAATTCCTGGACTCTTAAAAAAAATAATTGGTTAACAATGTTTTCAAATTACAGTGTTAATATGTACAAATGGGAGGAGAGTGTAGGCCTAGAGTGTAGTACCAGGTAGGAACTTAACAGAAGAGAAATGGCCAAAAAAAAACTTTCGAATGTCTCGTGTTATAAGAAAAAATCCAGTTAAGGACATCATTTGATATTGATACTCAATTAATTACCCTAGGTTACGTAGTATTATAATATCTGTGCCTAGGTTGAACATAATTTCAAACGAAAAGTTCTATTTGTATATAGATGTGACAGTTAATTAGTAATGGTTAGATTGTAGGGTTAGATAGTTTGAACGTTAAAGTGCATTTAATCAAATAACAGTGGGCAACATTACGACATACGAAATATTTGATGAAACGCACTCTAAAGAGGTCGAGCTCGTATCAATAACACATCCGCCAAAACGCAGTGTTGATAACAAAATGTCAGATATTATACTATTGTTTTTTTTATAATGTTTTGTTAATCAAATCAACTTTTTGTTATCTGTGACGCACGGTTTATCTATTCCTAATCCTTATCCTTAGCCGCGCCTGTCTGTCGTCCTGTTTGCGATAAACTCAAAAACGTTGAACCGATTTTCATGCTGTTTTCACCAATGGATAGAGTGGTTCTCGAGGAAGGTTTATAAATATAATAATAACCGACATCCACGCGGACGAAGCCGCGGGCATCAGCTAGTTACGAAATGAAATAAGTAGCAGAACAAGTAGAGAAGCATCTCCCATTGATCAGCCATAACAATATAAAATGCAAGCAAACCAACTTGTTTCATTTGGTCAAATTTCGCATAAATGGTAAGAAATTCTGTTGCAGTGATGTGATAGGTAATTAGTAGATAATGTGAATCTTAACTATTTATTAATAATAGGTAAGTAATTAATAGTAATTGTTTGAGCACCATCTGGTGAATACGTCATAACGCCTGTAATCCCCGAAGGGTTAGGTTAGGTTAGAGGTGTAGGTGTATACCTAGTACCTACACCCAGGAATTCGGCATCTACTACACACGTATTCTGTTTGCGTCGCGCGATTACGTTGTGTCTCACACAATTTGCGAGTGCATCACGCGCTTACAATATCTGAAGCGTAGCGTGATTACTTATTTATTAACCAGGAACTATGTGATCATGTCAGATAGTGTGGGAGGTGCCATGATATGATCACACCAGTGTTACGCATGCTTGTCTCAGGAAAGCTTAGCGTCGACTGTGGAACGAACTAGCTGCTGACACGCACGTAGCCGCAGGCGCATTCGATTTATGATCATGATAGGTGCTAGGAGACCTTATTAACTTTACCTGGTTTTTTGTTAGCTAAAGCTAACAAGATCAGGAGGAAGAAGAAGCTACGCCTAGTAAAATTTAATTACCATTGCTTCTTCAAACATGTGTCTTTTATTGTGCAATTTCGATACATTTTCAGATGCATAAAATACATATTTCATTTTATTATCGTAAAAGCGTAAAACCATAAAATGATACTTGTTAGTTGTAGTGAAAGAACATGTTTTGTTGTTGGCGTTATAAGTTTATCAATGAAACATTATAGGATAAAAATCGATATTCTTCTTTATATATATTTATCTCTACTACTTACACCACTTCTTATATCTACTTAATTATAACATAAAATAATATGCAACACTTGAAGTGTATGTCAAATAATCATCAAAAAAGTCCTAAGTATAATTATTATTTCAGAATTCTAAGTTGCGAGTGGTACGCCAGTTCGAAAACGCATTTGAATCGAAAATCGCTATATCGTATGACGTTATCGCGATCACGCTGATGTGATGCGAAAAACTTTTTGAATGGTACTAATGATATTTTTAATATAATATCATTGACGTACCATACGCTATAGAATCGAATTCCAGTGTTAATTTATTTAGGAATCGAATCACGACCCCGATGAGAGACAGCATCAAGCCTCGTCTTAGCTACATAGTACGTTATCTCGGTTGGTTTTCACTCGTCCCAGCTCTCACTAGCAATACCGTCTACTTCCTATATTTAGGGATGTTATTCTCTGGTGATGTAAATGCAGGCTTCTGAAATAACTTTATATACTCTCAAACATTGTGTAACTGTGTTCCGGGTTCTGATCTTATTTATATGCATTACTGCCTTGTTGTGTTACGAGTTTATTAAGTGCTTGTTGTGCATTAGTAGGTAGTACACCCACATTTCGCCAGTTTTGTTTGTTTTATGATTACTTATCATTAGTAACAGTCCTAATAGTACCATTTTATTGAGCGGTATATTTGTTAATATAACGATAAACGACCTTTAAGCGTCCGCGTACTTGCCTATGTTAAGCAATAAATCTCAACTCGTGGACCGCTATTAAACTCTTGAAAACACACTTCACATCCAGCCCAAACAGTTGCTATTCAAGACAAAACAGCAAACAAGTACCTTATTTAAAATAATTGTGAAATACCGTACATATGCCCTGAAAAGGATATATAAAAAAACCTAAACGTTAGCACTACATGTCGTTGATGTCTTTTCTATGGCGAATATTTTTTGTCAGACCAGGTATAAAAGTAACACGGGATGAACGTAACAAATGGGTTTCTGAACGAATTATGTTGGCTACACTTATGGCTGTACGCATCGATGTGCGCCATTTTGAACCCCCCTTCACCTCAGGTTGCGCTCACCGCGCTGTGCTCTCAGGTTGTGGACGTAGCAAGTCGGTGCCGCAAAAATACCTCCAAAGTAAGTTTTGACCGTTTTTTTAAACGGTGTTTGATTGTAATAGGGTAGGTCTAAGCTCGCGTGTCACATGTCAGTAAAGTAGCATAACTATTCGTCTTGCTATTTTGGCGTTCGAAACGGTATCTTTCTAACGGGTTTTTAGGTTATAGCCATGTGTTTGTCATATTCGGTAAAATTTTAAGATAGATCGATTATGATCTTGATATCTCTAATCATATTTTATTGTGTTTTGTATATTTCAAAGTAATTCATATTTATTTTTTTATGCCTAATATACATAAACTAACGACCAACAGAGGTTTCGTTACTGCTCTACTGCAGAAATATTGGATTTAGCAGAAAAAGTACTTCTCAGAAAAGTACCATTTCGAGACGCTGAGAATTCATATCCATGTGCCATGTAACTTTATACATACTTAGACATGCAAAAAAAAAATCTTCCAAATGTAGGCTACGTATTGAGAAGACGAGTTTTTACCGATGAGGAAGAACAGAATGCCTTGTATTTAGTCCATTGTTCTCAAATTAAGTACGGATTAACAACCAAAGAAGTACAAAAGTTATCGTTTTCATTAGCAATTAAATATAAGTAATAAAGAAATTCCCAGCCCGTGGAGGTCCAATGAATGTGCTGATGACGATTGGCTGAGATTTTTTATGCGTCATAATCTGAGATTATAAATAAGAACCCCGCAAGCAACTAGTATTGCCCGAGCGACGAACTTGTTGAATTGTTTCACAAATGGAAAACTTAAAAGACTCATTATAAATAAATAATATGTTGATTATGAAAGTAACTTTGTTTTTATTTACAATGTTACAACCATCCCCTTACACTGTTACAACCAACCCTAGGGGTAGGGATGATTGTAACAAATTTCACTTTTGTTATTTGGTATTTTTTCTCAAAATCTGTTATATCTGTTGCATTTTAGTTGGTGTTAAAAGATAGCTGAAAGATCAATCTATCTTGTGTACTTATTAGAATTTTGATATTCAAACAGCTCTGCGAGATATTATGAGAAAAAGGCAAATTGTTACGTTCATCCCTGGTCTATTGTATTTTTTTCTGACAGTAGTTGCATTGTCGTTGTACTAGTTGTAATTGCTTGCTGTTGGATCGCTGAAGGCTCCATCTATAAACGTCAAATCGAAAATTTTGGGATTCGGCATAATGTCTTACCTACCTTATCGAATAAAACGTACATTTCGAAGTCATAAAATTAGTAATATCTTTGTTTGTTATTAATCTGTCACCTTTCTAAGGTCACCATAAAGGCGTGCATAGTTCAAACGTAGGCAGTTATGAGTGAAAGTGTAAGTTGAATAATATCGAGAGCGTCGCGCTCGGCTCGGCGCATGCAACAAACGAGCCTCGAGTCGCGAATCGGTACCGGCGCGCCGCGCCGGCTGCCATAAGCCGCGCGGTGGAGGCGTCGCCGTCGGCGCAAGCGCAAGTAGTGGAGCATGCAGCTCGAATTAGAGGTGACAAACAGACTACACCGAAACTGGACTTCTTAGATTTCTTGTAGGATGCTACACTCTTTAACTTCCTTTCTCGAAGTGCCTGGTGTAGAAGGAGGATGTAGGGTTATTTTATCAGCTATCGCCCTCACTCACAGATCTTACCATTATAATGCAAATTGTATCGTAAAGTAATTTCGGCCTCTAAGATTGTTTTGGTGTTTCTTATCAGAGTAGGGTAGAGTAAGGCTAGGTAGGAAACGTCAACCTCATTTGGGTTAAATAAAAAAATTACGTGTACAACTGTTATTATTAATTTGTTTACAAAATAAATATCATTTATCTTTATCATTCATCCTTCTGCTCATATTTTCAAAGTATCACATATTTATACAGGCAACCCTTAGTAGCTTTACCGAGCCTAGCTAGATAGAGCTTATTAAATTGGGTCATAGACGCCCTAGCGGTGCTTAATCGCATCATCAGTCAGCGGTGGCAACATTCTTGACATTGTCATTGTCGTTTCTTTCGCTCACATCTTTCTCGACAATAATGGAACTACTTAGATAATCAACTAATCAGTCGGTAATTTGCCAAAAGTTACCTCAGCACATCTATTGAAGCGGCAAATCATTATCATTTCACACTTCACTTCTTGAACTTGCGTAATAACTTTGATAACATTAATAGTCTCAAGAATAACCATTGGGTTAAAGTTTACAAACGTGCCGCCTCGATAGGGGGTAGGGGTAGGTGGGGGAGGGTGAGTTTAAACCTCAAACGAAGGTTTCAACCCCAAATGGCTCGAAAATATAATTACGGATCATCGTCTTCAGGCATTCTAAGCCTCGGCGAAGCACGGCACATCAAAACTAATCCGGTAACCTAGACATGCATCTACACAACATACTAGCAACGCGGACTAATTTTGCGAGATCTTCCGAACCATACGAATGGAAAGAGTAGCTTGAGCCCAAACAGTCGCATACTAGATAAATTAAATACCTAATACCTAATTAACCTAAGTAATTACTACCTAGTTATAATTACGTAGTGTGCCTATCAATTATTCCCATGTTCAATACTTATGCTCTGCCCATAGTAAAAATCTTCGTTCTACCAACAATCGTCTTCTACGATGTCCTTCTCACCGCTCTGGTTTCATTCACTCTTCTTTCTTCGTCCAGGCGGTCTTTCTTTGGAATGCGCTCCCCCTGGAAATCAGGACGGCAACCAGTCGCTTATCGTTTAAAGTCAAGGCACGTGAACAAATTCATAAGATGTTGGCAGAATCATCCCGGCGCTAATTCGCTGGATTCGTTTTCTCCTCTACCTGTCGTTATTTCTCCTGACTAAGTTTTTTTCTTTAGTTTATATTTATGTATGTATATGTGTATGTATTAATTATTATTCATTTTTATTCAAGTTACATGTATTGTCTTATGTTGCACCTGCCATGTCTGTCTCTGCACCACCCTAAGGTTGACTGGTAGAAAATGCCTCAGGCATTAAGTCCGCCTTTGTACAGTAGTTTTTTACTTGTGCATAAAGTTTAATAAATAAATAAATAAATAAATAATTATCAAACTTATCTTAGTAGTTTTTTTAATATATCGTAAACTTGGCTAAAGCTGCTACTGAACTACTGTGTAGTGAAGGGCCACATCGTGAGGGAATTGTCGTCAGGGCATCGTTTATTGTAGCGGTGGTAGTCAATGAGGGCTGATGTTATTGGTAATTCTTATAATATTACTTATATGAATAATATTTGAGCCTTGGTATCCGTTAGACATTGTTGGATGGTGTAACTGGAAATCTACAGAAACAGCGGATTTGTGTACTTAGTCTAGAAGACTCTAAACCCAAAATAGTTGCCATAGAAACGTGATAAAAGACAAACAATGCCTCGATAGGCAGCGGACGCAGTGACTGTCAGTATCAAGTGTTGGTGAATCGGAAGGGCAGTGACGATGCGCGTGCGGTGGTGGCGCGCCGTGGTTCTGTGCGCGTGCGCGCTCGTGGTGCGCAGCGACGCCCTACCACCCGCCACTCTGGGAGACGTCGTCGCCAACGCCGCCACCAGCCTCAACTCCATGAAGGTAAAGGGTTATAACGCTTTTGTAGTATTTGGCTAAATACGAAGTATTATGCATCTTTGCCCAATTTGGATTTTATTCCTAAGTCACTCATTTATTACACTATTACTATTTATCTAAATGATGCGTTTTGCTTTTAAAAGGAAACAGGAGCTGGACATCAAGTTTTACATAATATTTATGTAAAGATGTAAATGTGACGAATGGTCGCATTGGCCACCTATTTACAGCCTTAAATCCTTGGAAGGACCTTAATCCAAGGATTTAAGGATCTTCTAGCAAAATGATTTGATAGTTGATTTAGTAATAATTTACTTTTTTCTCTAACTTTAACTAACTATAAAATAAAATCCTCAAACAATTTGCAATGTATACTAGAATTGAATTTGTACCAAGCAATTGTTACCTTATTTCAACCGTGTGATGTAATTGATCAAAAAGTTTTGAAATAACTAGCATGTGTTACTAGCATTTCACTCAAAAACAATTGCTAGAGATTAGTCCATGAAATATCAATATTATTAATTATTAAGGGATTAGGATAAGGCCAGTAAGCCAGCAAGGGTGGTAACGAGGCTGACTTACTGGTTTTGGTACTCGTGGGCCCAGACAACAGTCATTCCGTGTTAAATTCCGCGATGAGGTTGAAAGCCAACGTTGACGGTCAAAATATTATGTAGATAGAAAAAGGCTGGCCTGTATACCAGCAGATGGCAAAGGTCAATAAGTATTTTTATTTCACCATTCAAATTTTATGTCCACTAGCTTCCGCCAGCGGCTTCGCCCGCGTGGTATATCGATAAAAAGTAGCCAATGTCCTTTCTCAGGCTCTAGACTATCTGTGTGCCAAATTTCAGTTAAATCGGTTTAATAGTTTAGGCGTGAAAGCGCGACAAACAGACAGACAGACAGTTACTTTCGAATTTATAATATTAAGTATGGATTGACGGAAGTTAGGATTAGGTACCTACGACGCTATTGCAGCCGTAAAAGATGTACAGTACCAGTAATTGCTTTCTCATTCGAAAGGAACACACAAAATGAAATCTAATAGTCTCAGTTCCCATAAGAAACCGGCCGTGCCATAGTGTTGGTTTTTGAATAGCCCTTTAAATTGCAACAGTTAACCCAGATTAAGGCACACAATATAAGTCGACAGTCGATGAAACTTGTGTTACGACACACGTCCCATCTTATTAATCTCCCACAAAGGTCTTGCGTTACTTACGTGTTCGACATTGCTCTGCAATAGAAAAGTAGCGTTTTTCAAACTGTGCACGTGAAGTTACAACAGTGCGTTGCGCTATCATCCAGGGAATGTCCTAAACAGTCAAATCAGAAGTGAAGCAACAAGGAGTGTGCCGCATTCATACGGTCCACATTATGCGCTTCACATGTCATGTGACGTAACTCGGGCATCATCGCCTTTTTACCCGACTACGGCGAAGAAAAAAGAAGGGTTATGATTTTGACCGGTATGTATATATGTATGTATGTTCATCTGTTCCCTCCTATCTTCCAAACCACTTATCACAATTTGACAAATGAGGTATCGTTAGAAGCGTCGTGATTGTCCGCTGGTTATAGGCTATGTGAAGTCACATTAAATTAAAAATGGCGCCCTCTAGAGAACATAAAGTGAGGAACTTAAAAAAAAAATGGTTTATTCGTACCATGTTGGGTATCAAATGAAAGGGCTTAATGAGCACATTTCAAAAATATATATATTATAACCCCAAAAGAATTAAAAAAAAAATCAAGTAATAAAAACTAAAACCCAACTACGACTTAAAAGGTATAAACAAGACACCACAGACAGACAAATTAAAAATCCAGAGTCACACGTAATCTATTCGATTTATGCCTTAACACGTGTGACTACGGATTTTTAATTTGTCTGTCTGTGGTGTCTTGTTTATACCTTTTAAGTCGTAGTTGGGTTTTAGTTTTTATTACTTGATTTTTTTTTATGATAACTATTTGTTTGAAAATTGAACTTGTAGGAATTGCTTAATTTAGTATAACCTACTATAGATGCAGAGCTATCTAATTTCGTAACTTATTTTCGTAACCGATTAAGTCTAATCTGTTTCATTTTGACAGTTCAACAACATTCATTGCGTTATTTTCGTTTTTGAGCAGAATTTTTTTTCGAGCTTTCAACCAATTCGTTAGGCTTTGTCAGACAATTTCAAAATAGATTAACCGCAATGCACATGTACTTATTCTTGAGTTTTCTGTATTATCTGTAATACTAATGTGCATTCCACCCAGGTGATTGCAGTTTATTTTAGGTTAATCTCTGTGCTGCTCATGCTAACTCAGTTGACGTTTTATTTCATATAATGTAGTGTAATGACTTCCTATCGATTACGTCGAACTTAGTCCAGCTATTACTGTAACAGATTGCTATAGATTTACAAAAAACGCATAATAGCGGCCTGTCGCTAAACTTAATGTTGCCTTTCTCAACAAGCAATTGGGTAAAGAGTTATAGCGCTCAATAGCTTTAGGACCTTACATCCAATCTTGTAAGTAAAGTCATACTTTTCTTTTTACAAGAAAATAATGATATCACTTAAGTGCTTACTTTTCCTTTATTACGTCAATGACCGGTGCTTAAAATACAATTGCTTCAACGTTGGTCTAGTGGTCAGGGGGCCAAGTCTACTAATTTACAAACGTGTCAGTGGTCTCACAATGATCAGTTTTTGACAGATATGCCATACAAAATCTGTCAAAAACTCATCATTGTGAGACCACTGACACGTTTGTAAATTAGTTAGTAGACTTGGCCCCAGGTCGCTAGCGCGATGAGTTTCTGGGTTCGAGTCCCAGGTCGGGCAAAGTGATACCAGGATAAAGAAAGGGGTGGGTAATAGTCAGTAAGAGTCTGACACGCCCTCCCGCTCTGCCCAGAGCGGGAGAAGTTATTTGATAATATCCCACCCAGAAAAAGAAAAGGTCGGGCAAAGTGTTATTGTGGTTTTCTATCAGGAATTTCTCAGTAGCAGCACTAAATCTGAATTTGTGCCCGGTTGATGGCAATAGAACCTCTATTATTATGGGCGAAATATGGGTACCTCTCTCTGCCTGACCCGTCGGGGAATAACAGGCGTGGTGTTATGTTACAAGCCAATATAGTGGCCTCTTGCCACACCTGCGTTGGACGACATTAACAACTCTTGGTGACTCACTCAACTCGTCCATTCCAATTATATTATACAGCGTGTCACAAAAACCCTGTCCTATCCGAGACGGGCACATACGTACTGCAATAACATTACCAGAAAATAATAATTAAAAAAAATATTATTGAAAATAAAAAAGTTATTGTATATACCTATTACCCCAATTTCATTATAAATTAGCAAATTTTCTACAGAGGTCATAAGTTATGACTTATGACTTGTGTACCCACTAAACTACGGCCGCCCGCGCCCCATGAAATTAAACTGGTAAAATTCCCCATTGAAAAAAAATGGGGCGATTTTTTTTTTCTTTTTTCCAAAACAAAACCACATAAGTATACTTCCCTAGTCCCTACTGAAGTATAGAATCTCATTCCTATGATTCATAACAACCCCTCACGGATCGGACAGGGTTTTTGTTACAGTCTATAATAAAATTATTTTTGCATTAAATTACTCGAAGGTCTTCAATCATTACCAAACAATCGCTCATGTCGTTATGAATCACTTTATGGCTGACATTTTCGCAACACTGCGCCCTGGCCAACATCCACGTTGCTTTATTGGATTATTATACGAAAGTCAATGTTCTTTGTCTTACTCAGCTCGCGAGCAACCGATTCTGAATTACATAACTCGGGTAACTCAATCTACACTTGTTATGTAAATAATGTTTTTCGGAATTTAATACCTAAACTGCATTTCATTACCAAACTATTATTATATTACTTAGTATTTAATTTTGTTGTTATTCGGTTGTTTATTGACGGCATCGTTCAGGAATGATAAATCTTTATTTTTAATTAAAATCGGAACTGAAGTACCTAGTTAAAAGATTATTATTATCTCTTAGCTATTAAATGCAATGTTGAAATATACAATCGAATACATTTAATCTTTTTTTTTAGCAGTCTTAATCGGCTTTTTGTCGATGACCATACCACGAAAATATTAAAGCACATTAAAGTAAGATGAGCACGATTACGGGCCTTGCAGATAACATAAAGGTATGCACAAGGTGCCACGTCTTTATTGTGTAATTAACATAAATCAACTGACACAAAAACCTTGTATTAAAGACCCTGTACAACTTGCAGTACATAACTGTCGAAAAAAATGAATGCCTGAATTTATTTATAACCGGGTAAATTATATAAATTGGTTCCCGTCAGAAGGTATATTATTTTTATAGTACAGACGAACAAGCTATTTGGTATACAGACAGATAACTTGCAACTACTTTAAACAATTTTGTGAGTGTTTTCAGTACTCACCAATTCTTTTCGTCACTCTCCTAAGCCATAAGCTCAAATAATAACACACACAATCAAAACGAATTTTGGCAGTGTAGCGGCAAATGAATAAATATTTTGCCTGTATACCAAACAGCTTGTTCGACTGTACATACACCTTGACATTTTCACAATTTACGTACCGTTACCTACTTGATTGTCTGTTGTAGACAGATATATGAAACGCGCGTTTTTTGCCCAATTTATTATTATTATTTGTTTAAAGGTCATCCTTCGATTATGAATATTGCGTAAGTCTTCCAGATCTTCAATGAAGCGTCCATTCAATTTTAACATTCGCAAATTGAGCAACAGTGAGCTTCTGTTTATGCTTGTATATGTTACAAAACATCAATAAGCAACGTCTCGGGTATCTTTGTCCGAATCGGGGGGGCGTGTTGCCAGATTTCATGTTTTCTCTTTATTTATTTTTGTCTATTATATGGATAGTAAATGCAGTTTTAAGTCCCTAGTGCCCTAATGCAGTTTTAAGGCAGTTTTAAGTCCCTAGTCCCTACTGAAGTATTTAGATAAGCATTCATCCATGAAAATTAATGAAATCATCCTTCTTTGCAATACAACATTAATTACCGGACTGAAAAATGTAGAAATATGGTCATATATATCTCATGTTGATTCCATTACCTATGAAATACCTACATACTTACATAGTTTATGTAGTATTTGGAGCGTGATTAGAGGCCGCTGCGGTCCGTGGGTCGCCATGTCAATCCTGTCATCTGTTGTTATAACATGTCTTGTGGCAAAATATTACATTCAAATAGGTCATTTACACTAGCAATGTTTATTAATTTGCAATTTTAAGTGAAGTGTTTAATCAATAGGTACCTAATAGGTACGAACGTAATGTAAATGATTTTGCATACTTTTGTATAGAATCATTTTTTTCTAACTGATTAGACAGCTGTGCTGCTGGGGAGTTTGTTGCGCCACTTCTTCTTCCCAGCTAAAGCACTAGGAAGTGGTGAAGGGTGGACGTTTTGGGGGACTGTCATATGTAATTTTTGACGTTCGAAAAGTGCTGATTCCTAGTTTGAATAAATGACTTTTGATTTTTGATTTTGAACCAAATTCTACAAAGTAGATACCTTCACTTATGAACCTAACCTATTGGACCTGAGTTAAACGAGCAAATTAGTGTGTCCCAAATGGTGAACGCTGTAATATGTACTAATATTATGCTTATTATATTTATTATTGTGATAGATTCATGTAACATTATCATGATAGAAATGAAAAGATCTCTAGTTATTATAACAAATCTACTGGTCAATCACGCTTGGCTCTGAAGGGAAAGCAGGAAGATAAGGAAATGAGTTTCCATTTCCTTAACGAAGAATGGGTCCGCGATTATCGTCAAAGACCACCTCCTCTTTCCGTGGTAGTCATCGTGACCAGGGAGAAAGGCAAATGAGAAATTTCTCAAATTTGGACAATTCAGTGGCAGCATAGCATCCTATTTATACTAACAAAGCTCCACTGAACTGCATTAGCAAGGGAGGTTAGTAGAATAATAATGATATCGTGATGATATCACGATAGAATCGAGATATTGACGAATAACAGTCAGTGATTAGTAGTAAGATTAGTTAATAATTTTAAATAACAATTTATGCGTTGACGATTTGAGAATCATTTGATCTTCAGGAGCATGAATATAACGCGGGGTTGAAATTGTATCGCATAATATTTCCTAAAACGAAATGCAATTAGATATGATTAATTCGATTGAATGAACCTTTAAAGAAATAATTATAAATCTAAAGGCGCTGCTCCACAGCGGTCCACGACTAACGTACGTCGCAGCGTTTGTATGAAAATGTGGGCGGGTCTGGACGATCCCGCGACATCTGGGAGTTCTGGAACCCACAGCCTACCTTACGCACTAAACAAATACTGGCAAACAAATGATCCGCGCAGCTAACGTCTCAAACCTCTCCGTGAATACTCTGCAAGGTGTGGACGGCGCGCGGCGTTTCGCTACACCACCTAACGCACTTTTTTTATTAATCTACCAATGAATCTCCGCGTTACTTACGACACTGTTATATTATAATACACATATACCCCACCTTAGCCCATATTTGTCTGTGTTCAGCAGATAATAAAGTTCTCGAAAGTTCGTGTTAATTTGTATCACTTACTCAGTTGCATAACATAACTGACATCAATGATATTATATTAATATAATAATTTTAATATAGGTAACATAGACTTGTTGTTGTTATTTATTGCCTATTTATTACGTTGCGTGTCATTATGACACTGGTAGAGTTAGACAGGTGGAGGTTGCGTGCGGTGCGGAGGTGGAGCATGTGGGGTGTCAATGATCACAGCAAGCACTTTTAAACTTTACGAAAATTGTTTTAATAACTGAATTGCAATGTTTAAGCACACGCAGTGGTGTGAAAATTATTCAAATTATAGTTATTATGGAGGTAGAATTCTTGACATGTAGGTACTGCAAGTTCTCTGAAAAAAGTAGTTCCCTTTTTGGTTGTGGTACCCCACACAAATTCGTACCACTACATTCTATGTAAATAATAGTGACAAGAAGTAATATTAACATCATCAACATACACTAAGTGGAAAAAATACGTATTATTGAAGCTAACTTAAAAACTATCCCAGAAAAGTTAATACAATTTATAAAGGACGACAGCGTAACCTTCCTCTCCCAAATGAAAAAGATTTTTAAAAACCTCCTTTTTTTTTTAACCTCCTCGTTTTTAAAAAGTCGGTTAAAAATTATACACTTCATCAGGTGACGGGGGCATGGCGTCGCCTGTCGAGTACGGTCAGCGAGTCCGTGGGTCTGAAGCATGCGCTGCGGCGACTGCAGGCGGTGCCAGCGCGCGCAGCGCGGCTGGTGCACGCGCTGGTGGACCGCATGCGCGTCGGCGGCGGCCCGCTCGTATCCACGCAGTTCGGAGCGCTGCGGGGGCGCAAGCTTGTCACCAGGACCAATGCGCAGACGCCCTACTACAGCTTTAAGGGTATTAGGTAGGAAATTATAAATGTTCAACTTCAGAAGAAACAGAGTTGCTTTTGGATTAAAAGTATGGATATTTCAACATTATAGCGTTAAGTCTCGGCATCATATGTGATAGTAATTGAGTAATGAATATCTTAAAGGTACGCGCAGCCACCCCGCGGATCACTTCGGTTCCGGCCGCCGGCGCCCCTAGAGCCATGGTCTGGAGTACGAGATGCGCTGGAGGAGGGCGCCGTGTGCCCACATCGGTTCATGCTCTTCGACACCTATAAGGGAGACGAGGATTGTCTCTTCCTCAACGTGTACACTCCGGCACTGCCTGAACAAATGTCTGGGTAAGGCAACATCACAACTAAACATCGCATACAGAGTTATATGATGAACTCGAGGTTTCTGCGAAGATTCAGCGAGTTGTAGAAGGTTTCTACTATAGGGTTAAATTATGCAACTTTAAAGCGATGAATGGTAGGTAATTAGATAAGTACCTTTTGTTATGTATGCAGAATTTTAATAAAATAATTTCATGCCTGGACCCGCTTTGGGTAAAAACTCCGAGATTAGATAAAAATCCTGATTTCATGATAATCCTGCGATATACCCGTATCTTATATTATACTAACTGCGCCTCGCGGTTTCACCCGCATAAATCTCGATCCCTTGGGAATATCGGGATAAAAAGTATCCTATGTCCTAATCCAGGCTATGCTTTACCCATGTGCCAAATTTCATCCAAATATGTTCAGCCGTTTTAGCGTGAAAGCGTAACAAACAAACGAACTCACTTTCGCATTTTAATATTAGTTAGGATTACGGTACCCCAATGTTACCTACCGTGAAATCAATTCTATTCCTATAAGCACTTGAGTAGATATGAATGAGAAGCTGGATTCCCCAAACACCCCCGTCATCTGTTCACTTTCGCTGACTAATGAGACCCAGGTGAAAGAGTGACATTGGTTGAATCATCTAACATGCGAGGCGAACGGAAAAACTGACACCAGAAATGGAGGCTACCGCGTGACGTCACTGGTGGGATATTTGCGGTTACCGATTACGGCAAAGCTTAACGTGACTAAAGGCTACCCTCTGGGGAAAGCCAGATTCGCAAAAAACTTTCTCTCCTAGGGGACTAAAGTTAATCTCAATTTTTGTTGTCAGGTACAATCCAAAGTTAGCAGTGATGGTCTGGATCCATGGCGGGGCGTTTGCCATGGGTTCTGGCAACGCGTTCCTATATGGTCCTGACCATCTCGTCGGCGCAGGAGTGGTGCTGGTCACGCTCAACTACAGGCTCGGCGCACTGGGCTTCTTGAGCCTCGAAAATGATGAAGTTTCAGGGAATATGGGTCTGAAGGTAACATTTCTGAAAATAATTGACATCTTTTCATTGAACTGGAACTATTGAATTGATGTTAGTGATGTTTCATGTTGATCAATTTTTTCGAGGTATCGTGTTACTGTTAAATACAGGTTGCAGGCTAGAAAATAGTAATATAGTTTCATTATTTTTCACAACGTCTTTACACCTTCAAAGTTCGGTCAGTAATTTTTGCGCAAGTATATTCATTGGGTGGTTTGTTAACGTGTAAATTCGTATCTATAGCCATATTTTCATGTTTTATATTGTGGTCGCAGTAGTAAAAACATTAAGTATATCAATTGTAATAACTAATAATGGACAGGCATACGCAAGGTTTCGTAATTCTTGGTCATGGTTTACACATTTTGGTCAAGTTCGAAATCTTTTGACGCAAGATACAAGAAACAATAACATATACCTATGATGGAAATAAAATAATTACCGGCATAAAAGCCTTAGTATTGTTCATAAATTCGTCATTACATTTGTTCCGTACAATATTTGCAACCGAACACCTCAGTACTTTTGCGTGCATGTACCTAAACATCACGTCACGACTTGTTTCCCCGAAGGGTTACGCAGAGGTATATCATGATAGGTACACATTTCGCCAGTTATGTTTAAGTTCCATGTAATAAGAGGCGAGCCTATTGTCATCAACCGGGCACAAATCCAGATACCGGACTGGTATTAAGAAATTCCTAAAATGGAAAAGCCCAATATCACTTTGCCTGACCTGGGAATCGAACCCAGGTCCTCATGCTCAGCTGCAGTAGCTCTTGTGACCATTAGACCAACGAGGCAGTCAATAAATAATGTAAATGCATGTATCGTAACTATATAATCAAAGATCGTAACTATAACCAGTTAGTACCTATGTGTTCGAACAGCAATCGCGTAACTGAAACCAAATCAAATCATCTAGTAGCTTAGATTTACCATTTGATAATTATAAACTAGTATTCAATTCAATATAGCGTTTAAACTATATTATTTCGTATCCTTAAATAAGTGATGGTCGTAAACCAACAACCAAATCAACCAAACCAAGTTTTTCCAAATTGAAATATCATATCAACCAAATATAAACAAACCCAGACGGTAGTGCTAAACCAGGCAGTCACTAAATACTAAAACATTATTGCAAAAAGCAACGTGATTACTGTACCTTTAACTTGTTCTAATCGATAAATATACGTACCTACTCTATTATTTAATAACATAAACAGTCACTGATGATGATTATATTAGAATAAGATTGATAATCTGTAAATTATTAGTTCACTAATTGTTTACGACACAACAGAGTTGTTAGGTAACATTAATGAAAGCGATTCAGCGCCTATTGCACAGGCGTTTTGCGGGCGATGACGTGCACGTTGTCGGAGCTCGCGTTCGAATCACGCGCACGTGGTTCGCTCGCAAGTGTTTGTGATAGTGGCCTAATAGTCATGTTGTGTAAAGGATCAGGTGATGGCTCTGAAGTGGGTGCGGGACAACATCGAGGCGTTCGGCGGCGACCCCGGGCGAGTCACCATCTTCGGCGAGTCGGCCGGCGCCGCCTCCGTGCATTTGCACATGCTGTCGCCTGCCTCCCAGGTTTGTAAACTCCAAATGTGTAGTAGGTACCGAACGTAAGTAAATAACATGCATATTTACGTAACCTACTGCCGATATCCATGACACACTGCGTTGTTCCCCAAATTATAGTTTTGGATCTGAAGGCTTTCGTAGGAAGGTGTCTAAGGAATTTCAGAATTATGAACATAATGTTAATCAAATATACCTTCAACTTATGATAGAATAAAAACAAGGTAGGTAAGTTGCCAGGCACAGGCAATGTAATAAAACCCGTAAGTATGACGAAATAATATGTAAATATGCAAAACCTTGGTACTTGGCACATGCCGATGTAAACGGATTACGAAGATTACATAAATGTCCGGATGACGCTTCAGGCTGCAGGCTGCCTCCCTGCCTCCCTGACATACTTTTATAAATGATACGACAACGATAACATGAAAATACTATACAATGTAAGCTTGCAAGACATGACACATTTTTTTTTTTCGTTGTAAACAAGAGCTCTATGTTATTGTTCTACGTGTACGTAGAGAAGTAAGAATACGTCAGTGTACTTAACCCCGGCGCATATATATTACTGGATGCTGTATAAGGATATATAATATAATAATAAGACGCAGTCGCAGTACTTAGCTATTCAGGAAAACGCTGGAAAATACACTACGTATTTTACTAGAAAATCTGGGGGTTTTTCTGATATTAAGTAGCTTTATTATCTGATAATTCCTCGAAAAAAAAACCTAGTTCTGTAACCGCAGAAACTGTCTACTCTCAGGGCTGATTTTACCAAAGTAATCTTTTATCCGTGGAATAAAAATGGCGCCTGACAGTTTTTGTATGGAAAAACTGTCAAAAATTCAAAATTTATTCGCAGGATAAGACTTATACTCTTACTCTACTCTACTTATACTTATACTCTCGGTATAAAAGTTTGGTGAAATTTGCCCTTAGTATTATAAAGAAAGTAAGCCAGCACAGCTTAAGAACCCTAAGTCACCAGTTACTAGTAAGAAGCTACGAGTAATAATAGACGGAAGCAAACCTATCCTATCCTATGTCGTCTTGTTGCGACAAACATTATTTTTTCAGGGAGCACACAACCAAGTCCTAACTAAGCCGGGCGATTTTATTACCACTGAATTTTCGTCTCTCGGTGTCGAACCGAGCATTGAGAATTCAACAGAGTGTATTCTAACGCGTGAAAAAACCACGGTTATTTTCAACTCTCGACACTAAGCAGTGCGTTGTAAATCGCCAGTGGGTACGAGGGCTGAAAATCTTTATGTGGCAGGGTTTGTTCCACGCTGCTATTGCGCAGAGCGGCGTGGCGGTGGCCCCGTGGGCGCTAGCGCAGGAGCCTCGCGCACGCGCCTTTGAGCTCGGCAGGGAGCTCGGTATCGACACCAACAACACAGCTGAACTGTTGGGCAAGTATTTGACTGTTATACTTAATGCACGCTAAGAGTTTCGTAAGTTGAATCTTAATTATATAGAATAAGCTTAGCCTAATCTATTATTTTAATCCATTTATTTTTTACTTAACTACGGGTAAATGTCAAAGTGTAATGTTGTATGGCGCACGGCGGCAGGTTACCTCCGCGCGACTCCGAGCGAGCTTCTGGTGAAGGCGGGCGCCCGGCTGTCGAGCGCGCCGGGCCGCTCCGCCGACCTGCAGAGCACCGTGGCGCTGCCCTTCCTGCCCACGCTGGAGCTCGACGCGGCCGACGCCTTCCTCACGCGCCCCCCCGCAGACACCCTGCCCGGTGCTGACGTGCCCTTCCTCACTGGATACAACGCACAGGAAGGCATTATTCTATTCCGACGTTAGTATCATTCATAATTTTTTGTGTCGAAAATCCACTATCGAAGCATATGTTTTAGAGCCTATTGTATAAATACAGTATGTAAACAAATAGTTCTTTAGAAAAGTAAAATACCTGAAAATATCTACAAAGTGAACTACAAATAGCGATACGGATGATTGCGTCGGAAACAATCGTACATTCCTACATAAATAATAAACGTTGACTGTTGCGTTCCGAACCATTCTACGTAGGTAGGTACTGCGTCATGAGTTCATGACATAGATCATTGTGGTAGCAGACGAGCCTTCGATGATCACAATCCATTGCAAAACCAAAACTGCATAGACAATATCCATTAAGTTACAAAGCTGAGCATCGCAGTTACAGTTATGTGTTTATGTATAGAACTTAGTATGGCAGCGAACCATCGTATTCAGAAATACCTACATACTTAACTGCAGTGACGGCCTACCTATCTATAAATGTATGTATTACGTTGCTCAATTTGATACGGGACATTCACGCTGGTGACGGAAAGCAATTTAGAGGCTAATATGAAGGCGACTTAATAAATCCTTGGCAATATGTTGCAATCTGGGTGAACGGAACTTATCGCACTCTTGGGGGCCCTTCACAGAGAATTTAAACTTTCACATTGGAAAAATACTACCATAACACCTTCAATAATTATTAATTTTATGAAATTGGTTCTTTTGAAATCGACACGCTTGTGAACTTTAATTTATTTAGCTGTTTTTCTGAAAATATCGATAGTGGCGCCACACACTGGATCAAAATTCGCGTTTCGAAGACTTAGAGCTTCCAAGTTTCAAGTGTCGTTTTTTGAGCTTGAAATTGTTTTTATTAGTATTAAAAATTTCACATGAAGTAATTTAGCTTGAAAACTGAGGACTTATAACTTTTTACGAAAATATGTATGGAGCGGGTATGAAAACTCCGGAACAAATAATGTGACTGTGCCTAAATTACCCTACTAGGGTAATAAAATTTCCGTTTTTCCTAATTATGTTAATATTAGTGTTTAGGTCGTTTGGTTACCTCTAAGGTTTCCCCGTTGCATCCTTACTGAAGGTCGTTATATAGTACTAATTATTTGTGATTTACTGACATAATTTATACTACGGAAAATAGTCAGGAGAAGGCTTCTCGCTGCCATTATACCGTTATACGCAGTCACCGCCCAGCACATGGCCCTAAATTACTCCGTGAGGACAGAGTTGCTAGCCATAGTTTCGCTCGAAATTGTGCGACATAGACTCAAGAGGACTGGGGTAGAGTATTGTACTCCGATGAAGCCAGGATATCAATATGTGGTGAAGATCAACGTCGGCGAGTATAGGTACTACCAAGACTATGGGAACGCATTGCAGACGTGTGTTTAGAAGACATTACCGCTAATGGCTCCATTATTTTTTGGGCAGCGATAAATTAATTGGGCAAGACGAACTCAGTAGTCTTCATAGAAAATGACACATTGAATGCACACCGGTACATATTGGAGGTCCTAATTCTTCACAAACAACCCGCATTTACTGCCCTTGGAGACACTCCATTTTTATGGATGACGCTTGCGCCTGCCGTTCTGGCGATGTGGAAGCGTTATTGCACATCAGCACCTCTAGGGTGTTCTGAAGCGACGAGTAAGATCAGTGCTGCCTGCTCCGCAAAACATCGGGGAGCTAAATAATGTAATTGCTGCGGAGTCGGAACGTATTCCACAATACTAAAATAAATATTTAAGGGGGCTTCGATGAAAAAATCATGTTTGTTGTAAACATGTTTTTTTTGCCGTTTTTATAGATAATGGTACGGAATACCCTTCGTGCGCGAGTCCGACTCGCACTTGGCCGGTTTTTACTTACAGATGATGATAATTATTGCTGTCAAAGTCCAAACAGTCAGTACATACTATAGTGGGTGTAGTCTCTGTCAATTTCGTCATCAAATGATCAAATGAATGATAAATGATGTCAAAGTCCAAACAGTCAGCAGTATACCTACAGACCAACTATACTACTTGCTGCCTGTTTGGACTCTACTCTGCTTATTAATTTACAAGATTCTGAGGATACAGGCTACCTAGAATAATTAAAAATGTTTTTTTTGCAAAAGAATTTATAAAGAACTAGCTGCGCCCCGCGATTTCACCCGCGTAAGTCTTAATCCCGTGGGAATATCGAGATAAAAAGTATCCTATGTCCTATTCCAGGTTATGGTCTACCCATGTGCCAAATTTCATCGAAATCCGTTCAGCCGTTTTAGCGTGAAAGCGTAACAAACAAACTCACTTTCGTATTTATAATATTGATTAATGTGTGTCAGACCATCAGAGCAAGGGAGAATATAATCTATACTAATATTATAAAGCTGAAGAGTTTGTTTGTTTGTTTGAACGCGCTAATCTCAGGAACTACTGGTTGGAATTGAAAAATTATTTCTGTGTTGGATAGTCCATTTATCGAGAAAGGCTATAGCGTGATTTTATATATATATAAAATCACGCTACGACCAATAGGAGCGGAGCATAAATGAAAAATGTTGCATAAACAGGACAAATTATTCCTTTTTGAGAGCTTTCCTTGCGTGCGCTGCGTAAACGGTTTATGTTACGTAAATATCATGTTTGATGGAATTGTTCCTCTTTAAAGGTTCTAAAAAAAAGTCCGGGACAGCATATATCTATCTTTTAAGATTGACTCACTATAACCTTTTTTATGATTGCATTATTTGCGAAGGAGTTTTTTTCAACATTATATTAATTCTTATTCAAATAAATAGTTTTAACATCAAGGGTATTTATTTAGCAGTAAAATACTTTTTAATTCATTCGAATCGGACATTTAATTTCGAAGTTATCACGAGTTTAAAAATACAATACGCGAACCGTTCGACGCTGGCGCCGTGACTTTCCCCACTCTAGAGAGTAGAGGATGGGCACACGGGTAGACCATGGCCTGGAATAGGACATAGGATATGTTTTATCCCTATATTCCCACGGGTCTCGATGACCTACATGCGTGGAACCGCGGGGCCCAGCTAGTACAATATAATACTCTGATAGAATCATAATATTGTCATAGATGTGTTCTTGCGATGTTAAAATGAGATAAACATTTCAAACTGTTTGCCTTTGCTGTAGGTATTATATTATGTCATGTCATCTTTGAACAGCACCCGTCTAGTTTTCTACGAACCTAATTTCATTGTGACATTGTGTTTCGGTTTCACAATAATTAGTTGACTACGACAGAAGCTTTTCTAGAAGATTCACGACTCATTTGTCCTCCTTTCCTTTCCTTAAAATATTATTCTTAAGGGTGGCCTTTGCGTCATCTCATTTTACGGTACCTACCTAGCTTACGGATAATTCGCAAAAACCATTGAGTCTCATCTATTGGTCATCATCAATAACATTTAGTGACGCTACCGTTCGAATAGTATTGCACACCTAAGTTTTACATGACAGGCAGATATACAAATGGACACTGTTTAACGGATACTGAACGAGGTACAATAGAAATTTTATTGTTATGACGTCTATGGGCGGTTACACAGTCCGCGAAAGCGTTAAAAAAGAACAAGGAACTCACAGTATAAAGTAGAACACATAGGTAATATTGACAAGAGCCATTTAACATTGGTAGTAATAATTGAGTGAAAAGACATAAGTTATTTCGATGATGTAAACTGTTACGTTACATAATTTTCTAACTGTGTTCAAAGAAACCGCCAACAAGCTGACCGCAGTTGGACCGAGTCGTTACTCGTATTTACATAATAAATAACACATGCGATCATACCCACTCTGTGCCACTTTCCCACACGCTTGACAATTACATTACTTTAACAATATCCTGCTTCTGTGACGCGTCTGGCGTACAACTTTACGGCTGTTTACGGCCGGATACTCAAACCAAATTGCAACTCAAACTCAGTTTTAAGTCGCCGATAAGTGTCATGCTGAATCTTTCACTTTTGGAGTATTGCAGGGATGGAAACAATTTTTATGAACGATGTTGAGTTTTTGTTTTTGGAATAAAAAAACCCTAATTTTTATGATTGAGTGGTTGGAATTATTTAGAGCTACGAGTTATTGGGCTATCGGTTTTCTAAGTAACAGTGAGTTGAGGCTGCACTTAGACTGACGGAAACATATGTAGCGGGCTTCAAATTAGATCAAATTTTTTGAGATTAAATAAATATTTTTATATTTATATTTTTATATTGATATCGTCATCATCAGTTATAAATCTATATTAGCTACATACTTAATGATGTCATGAAGTCGTATGAAATAGGATAATTTGACGAAGTTAGGACATCGGCCTAACTTGCCCTTTAAAAACATTAGCGAAGTATTTTGAAAATTAAAATTAAATAAACAACATTTTTATACAACATAATTATCTGTTATTGGTCCTTCGACGGTTGTGCTGACTGACTTTCTTAGTAGTAGTCGCAATCAGGAAATAACGTTATAATTACTAAAGTGATACAGACATTTTAGTTTCATGTCATAATTAGCCACATTTCTTTTCTTCTTAGATAAAGTTCGGTTTCGTTTATCAGTCATCTAAGAAGCGGTTATCCAATATTATGAAATCGTCATCGATTAGTGATTCATTAAACGTCTGCCACAAAACTCAGTTTCGACATTTCGATGATTGCAGGTCTCCAACGGTACCCGAAGTTGCTTAGCGAGTTGGAACAGGAGTTCCGGCGCGTAGTGCCTCCCGCGCTCCTCGGACACAATGACACCCTCACTGACAAGATATCTGAGGCCATCAGAGCATTCTACTTCCAGCAGAAACCCATCGAAAACAGGAATATTGACAGCCTCATTGACGTAAGATTACAGCAGATATGTTTCAGGTTTCAGCCTTTGCAAATGTACTAGTTTCTTAGCCAAAATGCAATAAGCATTGATAAACCAAAACCGTTATATTCGAAAAAAGTGAATGAGTTCATCGTCTTGAATTATTTACCCTGAAAATGATTAAAGTGCACATCTTCAGACAGTTTAAGACTTAATGCTCATGCAATGCTGAACCGATGAACAGCAGTGCCTTTATCCAGCTTTTGTAATATGTAATCCTACATTCCTAACTATCCTAACTATAATAGGTACTTATTATAAATGCGAAAGTTAGTTTGTTTGTTTATTTATTCGTTACACTTTCACGCTAAAACGGTTCACCGGCTTTGATGCGGCACATGGGTAGTCCATGACCTGGGTTAGAACATACGATACTTTTTATCTCGTTAGTACGCTCCTGTGGGATAATTTCCGATCTCCAAGCGGGCGAAGCCGCGGGCAAGACCTAATTCTAGATAATTTATAGGTAAGTACCTAATTATGGTTGTGTTTTCTCATTAGTTATTCACAGATGTGATGTTCCTGCGGCCAGTTTTACAGACGGTCCGCCAGCAAGTAGAGAGTAATCGTACGAGCCCTACGTATTTGTACCGGTTCGCGTTCGACGGAGCCCTGGGGCTTTTCAAGCGCATGCTGGGCATCACGCACGCCGGCGCCTGCCACGGCGATGAAATGGGATACCTTTTCTATTTCTCAAGGCTAAACTACAGGTTGGATGATGATTCACCCGAACTAGCTGTCTCACGGCGCATGGTCCAAATGTGGACGAACTTTGCCAAGACCGGGTAAGCGCAAACTATTCCCTTGTAATACAAGTTCATATAATTATGTACGGTATCTGCACGATCACGATAATGTGCATTTTCCACAAGGCCAGTAATTTTGTAGGCGGTTTGGCCACAAATACATCTCTTTCAGTTCTCCCTATTTATTGTTAGAAAGTGTAATATTGTTACATGGCCCATGAATAGGTACCTTTCAAGCGCAGAGCAACAAGTTACCTCTGATATAATGTATTACGTATAACTACGTACCTACCCACTGCTAACACGCTGTTTGATTACATAGGTAATCCTACAGATTACTCGTTATCTGCTAATTTGATATAACATAATGATGAATTGTTTTAATCTATGAACACTGTGCAATGATACCGATATCATTTCAGGGAAAAATCAAAGATACTAAAAGGAGTAGATTTTCTTAGGGTTTTTTTGATCCTATGCAGACAATATTTTGAAAAATAAGTACTTATGTGGAGTATCGGCGTCCGAATATTCCTGGCTTAATATTCAGAAATGTGGTCGTGTTTCAGGAATCCAACACCTACTGTAGACTACGAGTCAGTGGTGGACTTCAACTGGCCTCAAGTCAACGACACAGAACACATCAGCTATCTCGACATCGACGGGAACTTCACCGTGCAGGTGGACCCGGAGGCCAAGCGAGTCAAGTTCTGGAACTGGCTGTACGACAACTATGCGGCCAAGGAAGATACAGACACCACCACCAATACAACTTCAGCTAACGAGTGACAAAGTACAATTTTGTGATAAGTGAATCAAGGTGTTCAGACACTGTTACTGCCAGTGTGACTATAATGAACTTGCTGCTAATCACCAAGTGCCAAATTATGAAAACAAACTTTTAGTGACCCTGTTGACAGCATACGTGATCTCAGAAACTGGCGGCAAATACTTAGTGACTTTTATCAAAAATTGAGGCTTCATTATCATGAAAGAGTCTACCCGTTATGTGTTTGTTTCATTGGACTATTGGTGAACTATGTTTTTCATAGAGGCTTATTCCAATTCCGAAGAGGGAAATGGAAAATTAGCTCCTTTACTAACTCTTAACTAAGCGATGTAAATAATATATGATTAATTATTTTTATATTGTTCGTTTTGAAGTTTTAAGATATCTTAACTCCAGCTAGGTTACCATATTTCTATAATAATAAAATATATAAATTAAAACATTGTTTGAATAAAGTCATAAGTCGAAAGTAGAAACCTATAAATGAAGGACCCCATGCAAAACCTGGCAACTTAGTGTCTAGTCTCTAGTTTAATCTAAACGAAGACTGCATCGACGAGGATTTCCACACAGCGGTATACGTAATAACACCACGGGGAAAATAGAATCTGAAATGATTCAGCATCTAATAGTTTAATTTAAAGGGAAATCATATATTTCCCTATACGTCATAGAATCCTTTACCAAACAACTTTTATATATATATAAGAGTAGTGGGACTAAGGAAGATCAGTCTGAAAGTGCACCTAGTCCTGTATACGCGATTGCGTCAGCTTTGCAATAAAGTTAAATAACTGTACTGCACCAAAATGTATAAGAAGATCAGCAACTTAGTGAGCATCAGGAGGCGGTTCGATACTAAGGAACCACAGAATGACTATAATTCGAGGTAAGTTTCCACTCATCTGACAAGACCTTAACATTGGGTCAAGGATCTGCTCGTCTACTTACTTAAAAAGACAAGTAACGGTAACTGTGTACCTACGGCTTTTAAGAGCAGAACTTAATCAGTCGCTATTTCACGTTTCCACCGCTAACTTGTTTTTGCCGATCTCCCAGTGGAAGCCAAGCCTGTGTCCCAGCTATGAGAACTGGGCTGATAAATGCTTTGTGCTTATATTTGTCACTTTCAGTGGAAAAGCTGACTGCAAGGTGTACAACAGCGTGTTGGAATTAGTGGGGAACACACCCCTTGTGAAACTGAACAAGTTGCCGAAAGACCATGGACTACAGTGTGAAGTTTGTAAGTGCAGTGTTTTTGTTTGAATATTTTTAATAAATAACTTAGCCCCCCCCCTACTTCGCAAGGTTTATACGATTTGACAAAAGATCGAGATTTCTTTATTCTAAATAAGTTTAGACAGGTACTGCTGCCCGGTGTATCTTAACGATTATTTTAATTTTCAGACGCCAAATGCGAATTCATGAATCCTGCTGGCTCTATAAAGGATAGAATCTCCTTAGCAATGATCCAGGATGCAAGAAAGAGGGGCCTTGTGGATGACAACACTGAATTTGTGGAAGCTACCTCGGGAAACACCGGCATCGGGATTGCGTTCAATGCTGCCCTTATGGGTAAATACAATGTTCAATTGCTAAAAAATTACTACTGTTAAATAAAATGAACTGAGGAAGTAGTAGTCGTTATGTTGGGATGATGGAATAAAGGCGATTAATATTTGAGTACTTAATTTTTACGTTCATAAAAACGTAAAACGATAATCAATCGCCCGCGCCGTACGAATCTAATAATCTAATCAATGGCAGATATTTCACAACTAGTTAATCAATGTAACCTTTCCTTTCCAGGAAATAAATGTATTATTGTAACACAAGATAAGAACTCATCGGAAAAGGTAAACACCATGCGTTTGTTGGGGGCCGAAGTGATCCAAACCAAAAATGGTGAGCTGGAAATCTCGATCGCTCGCCAGCTGAAAAACGAAAACCCTGACACTATGGTGATGTTGAATCAGGTATTTTTTTTACATACATATTTGGATTCGGATGATATTATTAAGAACATACAATATCAATCAAATGAACAACTACAACACCGACCTAGTTAAGACTACAATGTAACCCTTCAATTTCAGTTTGACAATGACGTCAACCCGAGGACTCACTTCGAGAATACCGGTGCAGAGATAGTGTCAGCGCTGGGTGACGTCGACGTGGTGGTGCTCGGCGCCGGCACCGGCGGCACCATGACCGGGGTCGGCAAGAAGTTGAAGCATGAGAATCCCAAATGCATAGTGGTGGCGGCTGAGCCCGACGGCTCTACCATGATCAATAAGAATGGAAAACCCCATTCGTTTCTGGTAAATACCTCAAATAGTTTCACAGTTGTTAAATGCGTTTTTTGTTTGAATTATTCTATTTCCTTTCTTATTGCTGCTTTTTACCCAATTTTGCTCGACATAATATGTAATTAAATTAAGTGGACTTTAATGATTTTAGGTGGAAGGAATCGGAGGAACCTGGGCGCCAATTGTCCTAGATAAGTCAGTAGTTGACCACGTCGAGGTTGTCACTGATCAAGAGGCCTTCTTGATGTCCAGGGAGCTATCGAGAAAGGAGGGATTATTATGTGGTGATTATCTAATTAATGACGTATTAACCGGTTAATAATTGGGACGATATTTTGATTATTTCCATCCAATAACTCTTATATGTCGACGTTGTTATCAACGCGTGATAATCTAAGGGTCATAAAAGCAAAACGATTATATTATACTTTAAATATAACAGCCTGTACGACGGAGTCGCCGTCGTTAGTTGACCATAATAGGGAATATGCATGTGATTCAAATATGGGTCGAATATATTTGAATCACATGCATATTTTTTCTATAAACTATGTTACTTCAGAATTATGCCTCCATCAATATTTTTGAATAAAATTTCTTTTTGAGCGAGAAATTAATTTTTAAAAAGTCCCAAAAAACTGTGGGTAATTCAAATACTTGAAAAGGCTAAGAGCGGATGTGACGTAACAATCCGGGATAACAATCAAAATGTCAATGTCAAGTCAATCAACAAGTGTCAAGTCAATGTCAAACGCTCATAGAAAAAGGAGTTTTTGACGTTGACTTGACAGTTGCTTGTCTGTTTTCACGAACTGTGAGGTCACCACACCGAGCGCGCCAAACGGAGGGCGTTTAAATAGCCCGGATCGGTTGGATATTTTTAAACATTTTTTTAACTACTTTAAATTGCTTTTTTGCCGTCGAATTTTTTTTAACTATTATTTGAAGATGTAAACTATCGAATAAAAATATTAAAAAAATACATGCATATTCCCTATTTTTAATAGCATGTGATTACGAAGCAAAAGAACGATAGGTAGGCAAAAGGCATATAGAAAGTATGGCAGCTAACAGCTAAATAGCCCTAAGTAAAATACATCGGTAAACGATCTTGATCCCGTAGTGGGATCGGTGATCCTAATTCCCAATAAGCTCCTATATTATTCTCTTGTAGAATTGTACTTGGTAGTAATGTAATAATTCGATTGCCAGGTGGAAGCAGTGGATCGGCCATGTGTGCAGCTATCAAGGCTGTAAAGGCATTGAACATCGGTGCCGGCAAGCGCGTCGTGGTCATCCTACCCGACGGCATCCGTAACTACATGTCCAAGTTCGTCAGCGACCAGTGGATGGAGGCACACCGCTTCATGGAACCCCCACCACATACCATGAAGTATGTTTTTTAAACCGAAATCTTTTTAATCATAACTAAGTACATGGTTAAAGGAAACCTTAATTTTGTCAGTTCACTATTGAACACAATTCAAGAACAATCAAAGTTTTAATTGTTCTAAATATTGTGATAATTTCAGTTGGTGGAAACATCCGATTACCGAATTAGTCTTGGACCGCACTTATCCCAAGCTGAATAAAGACTGCACATGTCAGCAGGCCCTGGAGGCTATGAAGTCAAACAACGTGAACATTGCCGTCATCGTCGATAACATCGGGTAACTATACTCAATTATAAATTCCTCTTTTGAGACTATACTTACATTGAAATCGATGAAGCTGAGTGAGATGTAACAGTAGAATTTAAAATCAGTATTTGGCAATATATCAGTAACATAATTAAAACCTTTTATTTTAGACACTTCGTGGGCGCTGTTTCCAAGGACAGCCTCCGCAACAGAGCCACGAATCCTACCAAGTTGCCCGGCGAGGACTGTGTGGAGTATGACTTCCAAGACGTGGTCACTGACCACCTCGACAAGCACGTATACAAACTGGCTGACAACGCGGAGAAAGGAAAGCCGACAATAGGTCTTCTATCTCGCATTTTGGACATCGCTCCCTATGTGATCATCGGAAAAGAAGGTTACGACATCAGCGGTAAGCAAATGATCTTTTTCTACAAATGCAAGCGTTCAGGGGGGTATTTTACCTTCATCATCTATCCAATACAGTAAAAGTTACTTGACTGTATTGGACAGTTTTCAGATTTTTTACATCAACAATCATCATGCTAACGGAATCATGATTGTTTCAGCCTTCTTCGTTCCTAGTGGAGTGGTGACGGGAGACGATGTGCTCGACTACATACATGAACACAGCCAACCTTGCAAGGGGAAATAACGAGACTAGACTATACCGCCTACTTTGACTTAGTTACGAGTATTTCTACAGACTGTTTTTAAAAATACTCATTAAGGTTTTTTTTTTAATCTTTTTATCCAGTATTAAAATTATTTATTTATAGAAACTAAAAAGTTTTTAATTCATCTCCTTTGTTCTCCCACCAGCACCCACTTGTAGGTACCTACACAAGTACACTGCCGATGTATTCCGTAAAAATCTCAATGCGAAAACTTAGGTGAAGTAAGGTTTGATATTTACAGAATATATCAGCTGATGTGGTACAAAGTTTTATATCTACCACATCAGTGTTTTGGTTGATATTACCTAGATCAAACATCTGTGTACACACACACAAAAAACTCCTCCACTCCAACTCCTGTTGGAACTTACCTTCTGCGAATGCGTTACAAACTTGTAATAAATAGATCAGTTGCATGAGGTGGTAGATTGATAAATTAGGTACTTAAGGTATTTGATACATAGCGTTATTCTCGATCCCGTGGGAATATCGGGATAAAAAGTATCCTATGTCCTATTCCAGGCCATGGTCTACCCATGTATGTGTCAGTTCGTTCAGCCGTTTTAGCGTGAGAGCGTAACAAACTGACTTTGTCATTTATAATATTAGTTAGGTTATGGTTAGAAAAGGACTACTAAAGATCGAGACCATTGAACAGTCCAGAGGGAAACCTGTACCGAAAATGGACTATAATGGACAAGAGAAGAAAAAGAGAAAAGGAGCGGCTGGTATCATTAAAATTGTTCCTATTGGCGCAGTGAGATGGCGATGACTAGATTATCTATAACGATAACATGAAGAAGTGTTCGTTCTTTTAGATTCCTGTTATTTATTTTTACCCGACTACGGCGAAGAAAAAAGGAGGGTTATGATTTTGACCGGTATGTATGTATGTATGTATGTATGTATGTATGTTCATCTGTTCCCTCCTATCTTCCAAACCACTTATCACAATTTGACAAATGAGATATCGTTAGAAGCGTCGTGATTGTCCGCTGGTTATAGGCTATGTGAAGTCACATTAAATTAAAAATGGCGCCCTCTAGAGGACATAAAGAGAGGAACTTAAAAAAAAAAATGGTTTAATCGTACCATGTTGGGTATCAAATGGAAGGGCTTAATGAGCACATTTCAAAAATATATATATTATAACACCAAAAGAATTTAAAAAAAAATCAAGTAATAAAAACTAAAACCCAACTACGACTTAAAAGGTATAAACAAGACCCCACAGACAGACAAATTAAAAATCCGGTGTCACACGTGTTAGGGCATAAATCGAACAGACTACGTTTGACTCCGGATTTTTTTTAACAACCTGCCTAATCAATGAAAATCAATGTGTTGCTTTCATTTTATAATCGAGTAGTTATAGACGTGAATGAATAACCAATATTGGAAAATTTCATTACTTTTTATTACTTACAATAAACTTATAAGTACATTAATAAAATAAAAAATTGGACTTAATAATATTTAATTCAACTTCATGGCAGAAAATGAAATCTGAAATGGATTTAATGACTATTTGTCAATTGAATATATATGTATTTTATTATTAAAAATGGGTACCTAAGTTACATATAAAGATAGGTTGGATCAAGAGGATATCAGTCCTGCATTCACCCTTGCTGCTACATCATACATTCACCCTTGCTGCTACATCATACATTCGCCCTTGCTGCTACATCATACATTCAGAATGTATAAGATGGCAAGCAACCTAGTGAGCATCAGAAGACGTTCTGAAAAGGAACCTCAGAATGTTCGTAATTTGGGGTAAGTTCAAGATCTAATCATGCACTTTCATCACGTGTATTTCTTAGTAAATATTTGAATGAGACATTCCAAATGTCTCTAGGATGAGCAACGCTTTCACAATAAATAATACTATTATCTGTATTGGATACCATCAACAGAGGAAAAGCCGAAAACAAGGTCTACAACAGCATTTTGGAATTAGTCGGAAATACGCCTCTTGTGAAACTGAACAAGGTACCAAAGGCCCATGGCGTAGAGTGCGAAATATGTGAGTTTCATCAAACGTTTAATAGAACAAAAAAAAATCAAGTCATGATTTATCATCATCACATGAGTAAGAAACCAATGAAGAATTACTTGATAATTACCGTTTTTATTTTTAGACGCCAAATGTGAATTCTTGAATCCAAGCGGCTCCATAAAAGATAGAATCGCCTTGGCGATGATCCAGGATGCAAGACGGAATGGCCGTGTGGACGATGACACTGAATATGTGGAAGCTACATCAGGAAACACTGGCATTGGGATTGCATTAAATGCCGCACTTACGGGTAAATACTTACGATTTGAAATTGCTCAGGGTCGCTTTTCGCAGTGATTCAGAAGAAATGATGTAGCTTGCTTCAATAGAAAATATAGAAATGAGAAATAGAAGCTATTCAAAATTCTAATTTTTTTTGAAGAAGGCACATGTAGCTTGACACTAAACTAAATTTCCTATTCTAGAAAATAAATGCATCATTGTAACAGAAGAAAAAAACTCATCTGAAAAGGTGAACACTGTTAATTTACTGGGAGCCGAAGTGATCCAAACTAAAAATAATGCGTTGGAAATTTCAATCGCTCGCCAACTGAAAGATGAAAATCCTGATACAGTGGTGATGTTGAATCAGGTTAGCCATTTACATATTACTATAAATAAAGCATTTACCGCTAAGTAATACAAGTAATACACATGCTGGAAAATATTGCTCGATGTAATGTCAGACCGACCGACACTTAATGCAGTAAATAAGCAATAACTACTACAACTACATTAAATTATTTTACTACAAAACGTTCAATTTCAGTTTGACAATCCCGTTAACCCAAGAACTCACTATGACAATACTGCAGAGGAGATATTAGCCGCACTGGGTGATGTAGACGTGGTGGTAATGGGGACGGGCACCGGCGGCACCATGACCGGGGTTGCCAAGAAGTTGAAGGAGAAGAACCCCAAGTGCATGGTGGCAGTGACCGAGCCCGACGGCTCTACCATGCACAACAGGACGGGGAAACCCCATCCGTTTTTGGTAGATAAATATAATTACGTAATTTAAAACAGAACCTAAGTTCAACGTTATTATTTTCTCATAGAACTAAAAATCTTTATGCTCTTTTGTCGTCGCACGAGCATCGTATCATGTGTTCTTTATCTAGAAAGTTAATAGCTATGACATGTCACATTCGTTATTCTGGATGGCAAAAATTTCCATGTCTTTCTTAAGCACTACTGCCTATAAAAAAGACATGGAAATGTGAAAATGAGGGAAGAACCATCAGGAACAAGTCGTAAGCTAGAAGACTAGAAGTTCACCTGTGTTAGTGTTTGTGAATGCTGCTTTATCGAATTCGATTATTTTTCTAGGTTGAAGGAATCGGCGGGTCATCTATACCGATGGTATGTGACGAATCCTTGGTTGACCACTTCGAAGTAGTCACCGATCAAGAAGCATTCTTGATGTCCAGGGAACTGGCTAAAAAGGAGGGATTGCTATGCGGTGATTATCTATTAATTACGCATTTATTTGATTCATGACTATAGCCTAATCTTATCAGTAGGCCAGTATCTTTGATATTAAATATTACTTCCTGTACCTTTTACTGGTCAACATTGTTGATCAAATAGTGACTGATCGTGAGGATACCGACATTCGACCTTATTTTTTCGTTTTTCTTTTATTGTTTATCAGCGAAAACTTGTAAATGGCCGTCAATTTCATATTTTTTAAGATAGCTGTATGTTTCCTAAACATAATAAAATCAAATACTGCAGCTGCCGCTTCTCTTGCCCATTAATAACGTTATGATTGCCAATATTATACAAACCAGGTGGAAGTAGTGGTTCGGCCATGGCTGCGGCTATCAAAGCGGTGAAGACACTAAAAATCGGTGCCGGCAAGCGCGTTGTGGTTATCCTACCCGACGGTATCCGTAACTACATGTCCAAGTTCGTCAGCGACCAGTGGATGGAAGCAAACCGCTTCAAAGAACCTCCAGAACATTCCATGAAGTGAGTTACTGAACCTGTACTTTAAACTCCTCAGAAGAAGTCTTTTATCTTCTCGTTAACATGGCATGGCCAAAACAGGTCAATAACGTATTCAATAACTCTCAAGTTAGGTTTGTTACATTTCCCATTCGCATATTTTGTTATACATCACACATGCATCGTTCTAACATGTTCATAGACGAAACGTGTATAAAAAGTGATTGGTTATCTTTAGATGGTGGAAGAAACCGATTACTGAAATAGATTTGAGCCGCAGTTATCCCAAGCTGCATATAGACAACACGTGCGAGGAGGCCCTGCAAGCTATGAAGACCAACAACGTGAATATTGCTGTCATCGTCGATGATGTCGGGTAGGTAACTGTTCTATCCATCATTTTTTCGGCTGAGGTCGTAAATTATCGTACAGGAACGTACTACCGAGTAATGTATCCTATGTCCTAAACTCTTAACCCAGGATCTCCTACCTGTGTGCAAAATTTCATCGAAATCCGAAGGCGCGAAAAGGAAGACAAGACTGACTAAATTACTTTCGCATTTATAATACTAATTATAGTATGGAAGTATGGATTCTGTCGGTTCTAGTTCTGTAGGTCTTTTTTAAGCAAAGAGAATTAAACCACTGTATAGTTACCTATTGTTTTTAAGCGAGTAGGTAATTATCTTGGTTAATTCAAAAAATCAAAACATTTTATAAAATTAGAAACTTTCGAAACTACTGATGATCTACCTAAAGTATTTTTTATAAGGAATCGTCATTCAGTTAATCAAACCTTGCAATTTCCGACAATCTGACTTAGAACACTTTATGAAACATACACAATTTTTTTTTAGACACTTCGTCGGTGTTCTTTCTAAGGATAATCTGCGCAACCGAGCGACGAATCCCACGAAGTTGCCCGGAAAAGAATCTGAGAACTTTGACTTCCAAGATGTGGTCGGTGACAACCTCGACAAACACGTTTACACTTTGGCAGAAAACGCAGGAAATCCTACGGTCGGCCTTCTGTCCCGGATGCTGGACATCACTCCCTACGTGATCATCGGAAAAGAAGGTTACGCCGTGAAACGTGGCGATATTGGTAAGTTAACGCGGTGGAATACATACCCACATAAAATACATCAATGAAGACTATGAACTTTTACTGGCTTTCACTTTGTTTCCTTACTGCGCTTTTGCACTGGCGAAACATTTACAACAAAACATGTTGAAATCTCTAGTTCCTGATGTCGAAAATTGTATGGAACATTGACAGATAATACAGTCCTCCGTGCCTCAGAAAGCACGTTAAGCTGTTGGTCCCGGCTGTTATTTATGGATCTTTGACAGTCGTTACGGGTCGTCAGAAGCCCAAAAGTCTGACAACCAGTTTTGCCAAGGGGTATCCTATTACCCAGTAACTGGGTTGTGGTCAGATAGGCAGCTCCATGTAAAATACTGGTATTTAGCTGCATCCGGTTAGACTGGGAGCTGACCCCAACATAGTTGGGAAAAGGCTAGGCAGATTGATTGATTTACAGATAATACAGATTTCAACATTTCACATGTTTTGTTGTGAATGTTTGGCCAGTGCAAACGCACAGTTACCTCGATACCTACCAAAGTCAAACACCAACTCATCGGCTCATTATTGTTGTTTTTTGCTGGACTGTCTACCTATCGTAGATAAAGTTCTTAAGTACATAAACAAACTTATCTTACAATACCCTGTGTAAATATATTTATCCACTGATAACATGAAAAATAATAGTTTACCTGCTGTCAGTTTCTATTCGAAGGTGGATTGCTTATAGACTCTGATGGTCCTTTTCGAAAATAGCAGCGTGTGTAAGTACGTCCTTAACCACTTGCTCATCTAATTCCAGGAGCTAAAATTATTTGTTATTAATATTACCCTGAGATCCCTGGACCGGAGGATAAGAACTCTTCCAATTTCCAGTTTTTTCCTTGCCTAAATATTCACTTTATAACCATATAGTTCATATTCGAGATTATTGTTTTTTTACAGATTTCTTCATTCCCTGTGGCTTGGTAACGGGGGATGATGTACTCGACTACATACATGAGCACAACAAATCTTAGAACTTGATGTAACGCGACCCTTTTTCCGACTTTACCGCTAAACTTGACTGTTTTCCAGGTCGACAACCTACGCCTATTCATGAATTCATGATGTTTATTCTATTTACCCATTCATTCTTAATCAGTAATAAATAAATTAATTTATTGAAAAACAAGTGTTCCATTAATTAAATCATTGTCGCTTCCTGCTGCAGTTGTAGGGACATAGAACATGGTGCGTCTCTTGATTTCGACATTATAAGAAATCAATATATTACTACGTTTTAATCCGTGACAAATAACCTGTTAACCCTGAAAACGTTATAAGAAGGCTATGGATGAAGGTTACAAATGAGATGCATAGAAACATGTTTCATATTTCTATGTTGAAGAATTCTGTTCATTCTTACTCATTGCTTACTCCTGGCATTACAAGAATTGTGTTCATTCTTACCGATTGTTTACTCCTGGCATGATAGGCTCACGTGTATGGCAATTAAAATATGCATTTAACTGAAGTAGTCTTTCAACCTATGATTAAATGTATCTTCTCTAGACCATCATGTGATAGTACTCACTCTATCACGTGACTATATGACCATATTTTAGTTATATAAAATACGCTAACAGACAAGCACACGCATTGCTACTGATATTTTCTTCGTTAATGTTCTATTGAACATACGAGTATGCAGTGCTATTTAATTATTTCAATAAAGAAAAGTAAACGGAGCATGTTAATAAATCAAAGTTAATAACTGTAGTAGCGATAGTAAGGTACATGGATCTCCGCGATAAGAAATACATTATTATCGACATTTTGATTTGTGATAAAAAAATACATTATCGAACATAAATAATGCTATAAAATGAAACGTTCATGTTCGTATATATAAGTCCCAACACATCCTTGCACTTAACAAGACTCTCAGTGTGAGTTCAGTTTTGAAGATCAACAAACACGGATTTCCACAATGAACGTCAGCCACAACGAACGGTGAGTTATGAACAAAGAGTTATTATTTTTTGAGCTTTTTGGAAGCTGGAACCACCAAATTATTTACTAACTTCAAACCTTAGAAAGAAAAGCTAAATTTAAAGTTTATTTTAATTAAATTGAGACAGCGAGGAAAACGCCATCGTCACTCTGAAATCTTTTACTTTTTCTATTGACCAAAAAAGTGAATCAGTTTTTTAGACGTGATATTAAATTTAATAAAATACCTGTTTACCGTAATTTTCCTATGATGTAACTGTTGCAGGATAATTGTATCTAAATTGGATTTGATTTATAAAATCTTACTTACGTGAGCTAGGAAAAAATGTGTTTTTCACCTTCATGACTTTATCAATAACATGGTATCAGCAGAATGTGTCATAATATTTGATATATAAATATTGTTTCACAGAGGGAAAAAAATATACGACAACATACTCCAGTGTATCGGCCACACACCTTTAGTCAGGTTAAATCGAATACCTCAAAGTTATGGGCTGGAATGTGAGATATGTAAGTACTTTAAATAAAATGATTAAATCATGAAAACTTTTAAAATCATTATTCAAGACAGTCTTTTTAATTTTTATTATTCATAAGTAACGTCTTAAAACAATCGTGTAAAATACCTCTCTACCTAAGTGATGATAGGACCACCTGAAATTAGCCCTGAAACTGCAAAAACTGTTGTTTTTTTTCCATTGTAATCGATTTAAATGGGAAAAACAACAGTTTTACATTTTTGTATTGCAAAGCATAGGTTTTGAGTCATTTTAAACAGTATGTTTTATTATACTTGGAATGTTATAAAAAGTTGGGTAGAATTCAAGTTAAATTATGTGACTGATTGAAAAAAAAGTACCTTCCCAGCAAAATATGATGTAAAATCTGTGTTAAACTAAACATCTACCTATCTATCATCTTCCCGATATAATCGGTTCGCATGTGATAACAATATTTAATAACCTCTATCGTTACATCAGTACCTAATATTTAAACTCACCTACCTTTTAATATGAAAGTTATCTTTGTCGTCATAATTTTGATAAATAGGTACAGTGTAGGTGCACGATGCGTGTTTAGCAAATTAATAAAATTTTACGTAAGAAATGAATGATTATGCCATTGAGGTACATTCGTAACAACAATACAAACATACGCAAGTAGTTATAATAAGAATTCAAGGTTACATGAATGCTTCGTTAAATAGATATACTTATGGGTGGTGATTCATTCAAGATGGGTCGGTGTGGAAAAATAAGATACATTAGAGGCAGAAAAAGTTCTTGAAAACCACGTAGTAGATTTCAAAATTAGGAAGATCTTCTTAAATTCGAAGATTTAAAAAGAAACAACTGTTTATACTATACGGTTGATAGTAGGCGGCAGACCTAACTAAAAAAGTTGTAGAGCTGTTACAATAATGAAATCATTTCTTTATTGTATACACGGGGGGTTCCTTGGAACTTACTTCTATTTGTACCTAATACTGATACTTACTGACCCATCTCAAATAATCAAAGCATAAGTAACAAAAAATATTTTAAAAGTTACATAAAACTTTAAAATTTTGTAATTAAGCTCAACGCCTATCGCCTACGTGGTGTTTCCGTAGATTCAATGCCTACGCGGCGTTTTCGTAGCTTCATCTGCTATGCGGCGTCTCCGTATTTTTATCTGCTACGCAGCGTCTTCGTAGCTTGAACTCTTACGCGGCGTCTCCGTAGTTTCATCTGCTACGCCGCGTCTCCGTAGCTTAATCTGCTACGCCGCGTCTTCGTAGCTTCATCTGCTACGCCGCGTCTCCATAGCTATATCTGCTACGCCGCGTCTCCGTAGCTTCAACCGCTACGCGGTGTTTTCGTAGCTTTAACGAATACTTCGCAAAGCAATGTTTATATGATGCAATAAGTAATAATTTTACAGCCTCTGAGCAAACACGCAAAAAACATCTTACTTTACAACACCGTATGACGGATGATTTCAACAGTGCCTTTGTTTGTCCTAGATGCAAAATGCGAATTTATGAACCCAGGAGGGTCAATTAAGGATCGTATTTCGTATACCATGGTACAAGAAGCGGAACATGCTGGCCTCGCTAAAACTGGCACCAGGTTCGTTGAGCCAACGTCTGGCAATACGGGTATTGGAGTGTCCCTCACAGCTGCCGTTTGCGGTAACTATAATTTCTTCACAAGTAGCTTTATGTAGATATCCCAACAAACATTTACGACGTTGAGTAGACGTTTTGGTGGCAACTTAATGTTATTCAGTATAATCGTATAAATGTCATAAGGACGTTTACTCTACGGCATTAGGGCCCATTTTATTCAACTTAAGTTGCTAAGAGTTTCGTGTAACAGTTATATAAATACCTACTTAGTCGCATACTAGTCATATACACGTCGGCGATTTGACTAAATATCATGTAATGATAGCTGTCGCGGCGTGTATTCGACTTCGGGTCGACTTATGGTACACAATACGACTTTTATATAATGTAATCGTTGTGTTATTGTCATTTAAAGATGATGCTTATATTGAACGAAATTATATTGTAACAGATTATATCACGTTAATTTAATATGGCGGTGTTTTTGACAGCTGAGTTAATATTGCATTTTTTCTTTGTTATTTGAGGTGATAAAACCATTTCATCAGTCGTAAACCATTGTGCAATCAAGTTTACTGATTAATGTGAGGTAGGTTTGGAACAATTTTTTTATGCGCTTTTAAAACTCTAACGTTTTCACATATTTTATTAAAAATTTTATTAAGTGACTGCGTTATATGACAACTACATAACTTCCCGACCTATAAACTGCGTGTTCATTGTAAATGTTTACGCCATTACAGTTGATTTAGGGATCAGTGATAAAATTAAAAACGCTTAGCTTTTCAAAGAATTTATATTAAAAAAATAGAATATTTGTTTGCGTGACTTATAACTTAGTTAACTCAGGTTCCTTGCTGGAACGCGTAATTCTTTTAGGGCCCGCTGCTCGCCCGACATCGCGCCCCGGAGGCCCGCCGCGTGTCAGCGGCTCCGGGTAAAACCTCAATATCTTGAGTTATACTTATCGTAGCTCGATAACGTAAAGTAATTTGGATTCTTGAATAAACCGACCACATACTTATCTATATATGGTGAACGGATGAATACAATAGGATTTACAATATTATCGTAAAGTGCGTGGTAGTTTATTTGTTCTTATGTTTTGACGATTTCTGTTAAAAATACTGTTTCTATTGTTATAAAATTTTACAGGCAGTATTATGAATAGATAACGAATCTTAAAAAAAATAACAGTTTGAGATAATAACAGAAAATAAAAAACAAAATTATTACGTAACTAGAGGTCATCTTGACCTTGATTTCAAGGACCGTGTTTTGACGACAAAATGTTGTTATTATGACGTTATAGTAGTGAAAATCACTTACAAATTGATTCAATTACACTAATTAATATTTTATAGTAGCTTCCCACGCTGTAAACATCATAAAACAAACACTATTCACATAATCACCACCACACTCAGTACTTTCACGGCATTTTTTTGATACGCAAATTTTGCACACTCAACTTATGTATTTTGGTAGGTAATATTATTATCACACACGATGTATAAACTATTATTAATTTGATTTAATATCACTTCACGACGATTACGGCAGTAAAAACACGAAATAATTATTAAAATATGCACGGAGACCGTCCGCGCACACCCGCGCAGGCGCTCTGACAGATGACACTGTCAAACGTTCCATGCACAGATTAAGCATTTAGTAGATTAATTTGACGTGAATATCATCCAACTCTAGAGTGCTACTGCCCATAGACACTATTAACCCGTATTTCAGTAGAAATAGAGACCTAAGTTGCGTGGCATCGACTGATGCATTTTATTCATCAGTGGGGCTTGAAGGATATTTCCGATTGATGCATCGCGTGCATCATTAGGACTCAAGCGGTTAAGTCTTAATAATATTTTTGTTTTAGGTAAACCCCACAGTGATCTCTAATTATGCGGATGTTGATAAGTTTTTATCAAAGATGGACCTCATTGAAATGATATGCGCACATTTGAAATGGAAAACTTGAAATGTTAATTACGTTCCTGGGATAATTAAAAAAATGAAACAATTTTTTCATTCAACTACATAGTAATGTTATCTGTGTAGTATTATAATATCTGTGGTAATGTTATCATTAATCACTGACAGACCTGACTTGACCTGACTGGTTAATACAAATGGATAAAAACCGTTTAAAATGCCTGACTTGACCTGACTTGACCTGACTTGACCTGACTTGACCTGACTTGACCTGACTTGACCTGACTTGACCTGACTTGACCTGACAAAAGAAGCTGATCACTGTTGTCTCACTTGACATAGAGGGAGCCTTTGACAGCGCATGGTGGCCGGCAATCCGGACCAGACTGGCTGAGGAAAGGTGCCCGGTGAACCTCAGACGGATGCTGGACAGCTACCTGACTGGTAGGAGCGTTCGCGTCAGGTACGCTGGAGCGGAGTGCCAAAGGAATACGAACAAGGGGTGTGTGCAGGGGTCTATTGGTGGTCCGATCCTCTGGAACTTACTGCTGGACCCTTTGTTGAAGGGGCTGGAAGAGCGCGGGCATCACTGCCAGGCATTCGCCGACGACGTCATCATGATCTTTGACGGTGACACAGCATTGGAGGTTCAGAGACATGCCAATGCCGCCCTCGAGTATGTTCGGAAGTGGGGCATCCGAAATAAGTTAAGGTTTGCACCACACAAAACATGTGCAATGGTCATAACCAAGAAACTTAAGTACGATGTCCCACTCCTGAGCATGGGCGGGGTCGACATTGGCATGTCTAAGGAAATAAAAATACTGGGGCTCACAATCGACCACCAGCTCACTTTCAACACTCACGCCGCAAACGTGTGCAGGAAAGCTGCCAACATCTATAAACAGCTGTCAAGAGCGGCCAAAGTGAGCTGGGGTCTGCACCCGGAGATCATACGGTGCATTTACACTGCAGCGGTGGAGCCGGTAGTGATGTACGCGGCAAGCGCCTGGGCGCCGGCTACCAAAAAGATTGGAGTGCAAAAAATGCTTAACACCGTCCAACGAGGATTTGCCCAAAAGCTCTGCAAATCCTATCGCACGGTCTCGCTGAACGCGTCTCTGGTGCTGGCTGGGATACTCCCCCTCGACCTCCGAATACAGGAAGCAGCTGCTCTGTATGAGGCAAAGAGGGGGGTGCCCCAGCCAGCCCTTGCGGGCAGGGAAGTGGAACGTGTGGTGGCATTTGCGGAGATGCCACATCCGGCGAAACATATGGCCATGGAGTTCGTGAGTCTGGAGGACCAGTCCCAGGTAGACACCCACAACAAACAGGCGGTTCGATTCTTCACCGACGGCAGCAAGATCGAGGGCAAGGTCGGAGCAGCACTGTCACTGTGGGACGGCGAGGCCGAGACCAAGTCCGTAAAGCTTAGCTTGCCGTCGTGCTGCACGGTCTACCAGGCGGAACTTCTGGCCATATGCGTAGCCACAAGGGAAATTCTCAAGCGCAAAGAGGGAACCTTCGGAATCTATAGTGACTCAAAGGCAGCACTTCAAACAGTCACGAATCAGGGTTCCCTCCACGCCCTGGCGGTGGAGGCGAGAGCAAACGTGTGCGCGGCCCTAGCCCAGAGCAAAGATGTCTCCTTGTTCTGGGTTAAGGCTCACGCCGGACTGGAGGGCAATGAACGCGCAGACCACCTTGCAAAAGAGGCTGCACTCCGATCCAAAAAGAAGCCGGACTATGACCTTTGCCCGGTTTCATTCGTCAAGCGGCAGATCCGAATGGGGTCGCTCGACGAATGGAACCGGAGATACAGGAATGGTGAAACAGCCTCGATCACAAAAATTTTCCTCCCAGACGCGATTGATGCCTTCAAAGTCATTAAAAAGTTGAAGCCAACTGGGCTGGTCACACAGATCTTGACGGGGCACGGTGGTTTCTCCGAATACCTGCACCGCTTTAGGTGTAAGGCGAGCCCATCGTGCATCTGTGAGCCGGATGTGCAAGAAACGGTCCCTCACATTTTGACGGAATGCCCTGTTTTTGGAGAGGAGCGATTAAATGCGGAGTTTAAAATAGAGACAGAGATAAACATGGCTAACATTAAAAATATTATGACAAACGGAAAGTTACGAAAAATTTTGTTGGAATACAGTATCGAAATAGCCAAAAGAGTTATAAAAAGAAATAAGGAAACTTAAAGGTATGCTTTTAATATATACAAGTATATACAGACAAAGCATACAAAAAAAAAAAAAAAAAAAAAAATAGATTTTTAGAAAAGAAAACAAAGTAAGTTAACGTAAATACATACAAATTAGATTTTTTTTTTTAAACGGAGCACCTTAGCGTAACAAATATAAACTATACAAACAAATATAAAAATAAATTTAAAAAGGTCTCTGACCATGTCAGGGGGACACTTAGAAAGGCAGGAGTGGTTTTTAGCCGGTAAAAGTCCGGCACTGCCCAGACTGGCTCAGTAATGAGACAGTCTGGGCGTCCATGAGGATTTCCCACTCCTGCCAAACAAAAAAAAAAAAAAAAAAAAAAAAAAAAAAAAAAAAAAAAAAAAAAAAAAAAGACTTGACCTGACTTGACCTGACTTGACCTGACTTGACCTGACTTGACCTGACTTGACCTGACTTGACCTGACTTGACCTGACTTGACCTGACTTGACCTGACTTGACCTGACTTGACCTGACTTGACCTGACTTGACCTGACTTGACCTGACTTGACCTGACTTGACCTGACTTGACCTGACTTGACCTGACTTGACCTGACTTGACCTGACTTGACCTGACTTGACCTGACTTGACCTGACTTGACCTGACTTGACCTGACTTGACCTGACTTGACCTGACTTGACCTGACTTGACTGCCTTTTTTTATTACCTCCTTCATATAGATTTATTTGGCTTTAATGCAACTTGTGGAATATTAAAATCAATAGCTCACTTTTTTAATCGTCTCTGAAGTCATCATTGTTGGTTGAAGTGTCTTCTTTATCAACATTATCTTCATTTTCGGAGACTTCAACTTCAAAAAATCAACAAGAGTCCTGAACTTTGGAAAATGAACTGCGGGGCACACTTGTAGTATTTTGGTTAAATTGATTAGTTAAATTTGCATTTAAATGTGATACGGAACCTTTCTTATTTTGCTCACTCTCAGCTTGAGCTCTATTACTTTGTATTAAAGTACGCGAAAATTGTATACAAGGTAATTATAAACCTTTAATATGAGCATTAATTAAGTAGCGGTCGTATTATCATGTTTTTGATACTTTAGGATGTATACAGGTCGCACTCGTAATACTTATTCGACTTATACAGGATGTAAGGGTAAACACTCTTGTCATTCAAACCATGGGTAGTTGACTTAAATATAAAAATAAATGACCAAACACAACGAAAAAAAAACGTTATTTTCATTAAAAGATTTCAAAAAGTTTCTATCTGATGCCGTCCTTGCTAGCGAAACAGCTGACTGACTAAGGGAGGGATCGCGCTCGCTGCCGGTCAGGTCACATCCCATAACCCCCGCCCGTGTTGAGACGCAAGTTCGTTGCCCTAGCGCATAGGGCAACGAACTTACGTCTTGTGGTAAAATTTAGAACTAAAAAAATTAAAAAAAAAGTTGTAATTTTCCATTGATTTTACGTTCTATAATATGTTATATACGTTCTATGAAACCAAACCACTGGTTGCAAGGATAACGGTGTTTACCCTAACACCCTGTATACAAGGTGCAGTTTTGGATCTGCAAAACATTTTAGGAGGTAATTATGTTAGTGATTCTCGACCCGAATCAACAATAAAATGGGCAGGTATTTTTTTTTCATTTTATTCTTATTTACGGCAATCGGTAAGTGTGAACTCCCCTTTTTAAAACGCGACCAATCTGTACGTGTCCTTAAACTGCGCTTTCACACACACAAACAAACGCAACCGACATTTCTTTCATAAATCCAAAGCACCGCCCGCTCCCTCTCCCCCGCCACGCCCCCGCGGCCATCGCAAACGCATAAATCGGGTCAATTTATTAGTGTATTTGATGACGCCGCTATGTGCATACGCTTGCAAATTCTGCCCCTCAAGTGCGCCTTCGATTAACGGTCGGGATAGGTACCTACTACCTAGTTGTAAAGATGACGGACCAATACTCCAATGTAGAGTTGGTGGAGATGGTCCGCTTGTACCTATGCCATCAGTGGAGACAATGTATCTCGAGCCATCGAAATGTTCGTGGAGTTATTCCCCAATCGGCAACGTCCCTCACACAGGGTAATGCTGGCTGCTACGCAGAGACTGCGCGATCATCGGCAGTTCGACGTTCCCCAGCATGCTGAAGGTCGCGGCAACGAAGGCCTGCCTGTCGTCTTGCAGGAAGATATCCTGGAATTCTTCCGGCGAGAGCCACGTGCAAGCACGCGGGAGGCTGGTCGACGGTTTGGAGTGCACCACTCCACAGTGTGGCGGCTACTGCACAAAGAAATGCAGCATCCTTTTCATTACCGCAAGGTACAGGATCTCCACCAAAGTGATATCGTCGCGCGAGTTACATTTTGTCGCTGGTTGCTGGAACACCAAGACGCCAACATCCTGTGGACGGACGAGTGTTTATTTACTCGAGTTGGCGTCTACAATGTTCATAACGAACACTGGTGGGCTCACCGCGAACACAACCCGCACGTGACTAAAAGGCATTCTTTTCAAGTGAGGTTCAGTTTAAATGTGTGGGCTGGCATAATAGGAGACCAATTGCTTGGACCCCATTTTATCGATGGTCACCTCACTAGTGCCACATATCTGGAGATGTTGCAATACGTCGTCGAGGAAATGTTGGAAGAAGTTCCCCTGGGAGTGGAACGCAACATGTACTACCAGCAGGACGGTGCACCTCGTCACTACGGTAGGCAAGTACGTGAGTACTTGAGTGACAGGTTTGGCACCCACTGGATTGGTCGCGGTGGTCCAGTGGCTTGGCCTCCGCGTTCTCCGGACCTCACGCCCCTGGACTTTTATCTGTGGGGAGACGTTAAAAGATTGGTGTACACAGACGAAATCACCAGTGTTACCCAACTACGTGCAAAAGTGATCAGTGCTTTCGACACAATAAAAACGAATGTGTTTGTGTTACGTAAGCTGAAGGAAAATCAGCAACGTCGTGCTAGACTGTGCCTGGAGTGTGACGGTGGTAACTTTGAACAATATCTCCAGGTAACATAAGTAGGTAATTTATTTATTATTTGTACATAGACAATAATTTGTAAATACGATGTTAGCTAAATCAACTTGATTAGTGTAAATAAGTTGATTTAAAATTTTTAACTACGCCAAAAATACCTATCAGACAAAATGAATCACCTAAAATCCCTAACACATGGGTACCTACCTACTTAACTAGCACAAATTATCTTGTATTTCTGTCGGTCCTCAGCCCGTTAAAAAGTAGGAAGGAAAATCTTAAATCAGCCAATTTAATCTACAAATAAAAACCGTCCTTGGGGCTGAATTTACCTACAGAGCGCGCCGACTGCGCTGAGTACCTACATGACTTATTATTATTAGGTGCCTACCTAAATCCCGCGCACGCGCTCGCGATCGTAGTTTCACAATTGTGCAACAGGAACTGCTTACGTGCATTGTAAGGTTTATTTATCTCCGCCTATCATTTTATTCATCAGCTGATAGGTAACTAACGACGCCAACGTGATCTTTTTTTGGCGCAGTTGTATCTACTTCCTACTATTATTATTTATCGTAATAGCCCAGTGGTTAAGGCTTTCTCCTCTCATACATGAGGTTGCGGGTTCGCAACTGAGCAAGTACCATTGTGTTATTTTTTTAATTCATAATGATGTAAGTACTTTTTAAATTTATCTAGGACATCATTGAAATCCCGTGTTTCGGTAAGCACTTAATTAAAGCCTTTGGTTCGAATTGATTTGTAGCTCTCGGACGGTCGTTAGGTACCACACGGGTCGGTACGGGTCAACGACCTTACAACCCTGCCGTATGGTCGTTGGTACGGGTAGTCAAAAGCCAGAAAGTCAGACAATTAGTCTAACAAATGGGTATCGTGTTATCAAGTAACTGGTTTGTTGAGGTCTGATACGCAGTCGCCCTACGTTATTCACTGGCACTCCATGTAGTGAGCTGCATACAGTTAAACTGAAAGCCGACCCTAACATAGTTGGGAACAGGCTCGGCAGATTGGCCACGGCATTGTAATGAAGCTTAAAAATGAGTTATTATTTAGCGAAATTTAAAACAATAATGTAGGTACATTGTGATTTTCAAATTCGAACTACATCTAAGGTAAAATTATTTGCTATAAGTTGCTGTAGCTACAACAACTTGTACAGATCGCGGCACGTTGGTTGAACCTTCGATGCGCAGTAACAGAATGCAGTATGATGAGCATCGCGGGGGCTCCCCGTAACCATAGCAACGACCTTCATTTTAGTTTAACGTACGTGCCGCGTTCGTTTCATAGAAATGTGGGCGGAGACTCGTACAGGCTGACGTCACTGGTCATCGCATTCACGCACACAGTGACATGACGCGCGATACATCGCAATGGGTGATTCTGTTTTTTTGAAGAGGGTTATTAAGAGTAATTCTGAAAAACAATAAAATTGAAAAATCGAAAAGAAAAAGTATTATTGATTATTGACTTGGTATCGTATTGTTATATGATTATTTACGAGTCTCATAACAACCTCCTGAAATGTTTTGCAGGTTCAAAACTGCACCTTGTATAATGGTAACAAATACTACGTGTATACAATTATTATCCGTTTAGCAGATGTTTAAAAGGTAATTATATGACAAAATGTAGTTTTATGACGTTTATACTACGAAAACGTTTAGAGGACGAAAAGTTGTATAAGTAAGTTTTATAAATGTCGAAATAACGTCATATGACATTATTATACGACAAAAAATGTTTATGACTATTCGGACATATAATACACCAGTACATGACGAAGAGTTAAAATAATGACTATAAAATAACTTTAAAAAGACTTAAGGTCATATAAAAGTTTGATTATATGACAAAAATGTTTGTTGGGATATAACTAAGAACTAGTAAGGTTCTCACATAAAAACTCAATTTTTAACTTTAAAGCAAGTAGGTAAGCACGAGTATCGCGTGTGGTTTCCGATAGCCATAGATATCTCCGTCCTGCAAGTGTGGGCAATCATCTAATGAGATAATACATATATCATAATATTCGTAATTATATCAACATCTAGGTCTTCGCGAATCTCAAGTATCAAAAAATCAACAAAACTGGCAGTCAGTTAGGTAGCCATGACGATGAACGTTGTAATTTTCAGGATACGGATGCACCATCGTGACTCCAGATAAAAACTCTGATGAGAAAATGAGTACGATGAGTCTGCTAGGTTCGGAGATCATCCAGACTCCGGCCATGGCCCACTACGAGGACCCTGACAGCTTTGTGTCGGTCACCAAACGGTTACTAGAAGCAAATCCGCAGGCAATTTCTATGAATCAGGTAAGTTGCTTATCACTTAAGCACCTAACAATTAAAATGTAAATAGGTGCATTCGGCTTCACCTGATAACTAGGTTTCGGCTTCTAATGATCGAGTTGATATTTACGAAAATGGTGTCAAAAATGTAATAAAATTCGAAAAGAAGGCATTACTCCTTGATTTCATTTTAGTACTCAAACGAAGTGAATCCTCTGACTCACTACGAGCACACGGCGGAGGAGATCCTGGATGCCCTGGGCACTGTGGACATGTTCGTCATGGGCTCCGGCACGGGCGGCACCGTCACCGGCGTGGGCCGCAAGCTCAAGGAGAAGTGCCCCAACTGTATCATCGTCACCGTGGACCCGGAGGGCTCCATCATTTTCGGTGAAGGCAACCCGGTCTTATACTTTGTAAGTTTCATTCTTTCTACATAGGTAAAATACCACTGTTTCTGACAGATCTGCTTCTTGCAAGCCTAGTTTACCTAGGTAACTATAAAACTAGGAACAAAACATTTATAATTCTCGCTAATCGATTCTTGATGAAACTTACTTACTCTCATTGTTGGACCGTCTTTAGATAGGAAATAAATACGAAAACATGTAGGTAAAATGTGAGATTTGTCAATATTTTTTTATTCTATTTGAAAGCGGTGACAGCAGACTGATGCGATTATACTTCCAGGTCGAAGGAATTGGTGGAGACTTTGTGCCGGAGGTATTAGATAAATCAGTCATCGACAAGGTTGTGAAGCCTAATGATCACCAGTCCTTCAACATGTCAAGAGAGATTATCAGAAAAGAAGGATTATTGTGCGGTAAGAAAAGTATTGAGAACGTCCTTTAGTGCTTAAGATAAGTTATCGTTTTAATTCATTGCGTTTGCTCAACAATGATATCACTCTATTCCGCACCTACCACACCTTCCGTTCTTTACCTCCATAACATTTGCAGGTGGTAGCAGTGGGGCAATAACATATTCAGCCATTCAAGCCGCGAAAGAGTACAAACTCGGTCCGGGTAAGAAAGTAGTGGTGATCCTTCCCGACGGCATCCGCAACTACATGACGAAGTTTGTGAGTGATCAGTGGATGGAGGCCCATCTGTTCAAGGAACCTCCTGAACGTGACTTCCTGTATGTATAGATATATTGTTTAAACCATAGTAAATTTCCTTTCCCACAGTTAAGAATCCTCGCTTTTTCTTTTTTGAAACTGTAATTTAAAATACTTCTGACCTGTTATTATTTTAAGATCAAGAAGTTTAACTCTTCTGAAATGTTTCAGCTGGTGGAACAGATGTATTTCAAATTTAAAAATCATCCGGTCGGTGCCAACTGTTAAAGAGAGTAGCTCTTGCCTGGACGCCCTAGCCGCTATGGGATCTGAGAACAAAGTAGCCTTCGTCGTCAATGATGATGGGTTTGTAGTTACACAATCCATACGACTAATGTGGTTTAAAATAAATTAAGCACGAAAAAGAGCAACAGGCTCATCCCCTTCATGGGGTGCTGTGCCTACCCCTTCGGGAAGTACATGCGTGATGCATATAAGTTGCATGTAGTGTTGTGATAGAAAAACGGTGTGCTAAACTGTAAAAAAATTTCTTGCTTAAGGAAGTACTTACGGAAATAATATATTTCCGTCCTCATTTCCGCGTTTGGTTTTGTTACGTAAATTGAGTTAGGATATTATTTTTTGGATACATTCTTAACTCAACTAAACAAATACTTAATATTTTCAGCTTCCTCAAAGGCGTCGTTAGTAAAGATAATTTAAGATCTGAAGCCACAAATCCAAAAAAGAAGGGTAATCTCGATTTCAGTGATGTAGTCAGCAAATATGTGATGAAAAAACATTACAAGATTGCGGAAAATAAAGGAAACCCTACAGTTGGGCTAGCGGCAAGAATATTAGATATAGCGCCATTCGTGGTGGTCGTGGAAGAGTATGTTAATGGCAACAATAACGGCCCTGGTGAATATGAGATGTTTTATTTATATTTATTACCATTTATTTCAGGCGACACAGGCCCATAGCATATATTCTAAAACAACATTTGTGCTAGTAAATAAGGCTTAGACTATGTTATTAGCACTTCACTCTGCACTAGCTAGACTATGTGCTATCCTGTGGAACTTGTCCGCGGTTTAACCCTTGCTGCACAGGTTATAGATTCCCTGTCATACCTAGGTAAGCCAGTATATGCTGCTGCGATATACGAATACGTGGGCTTGTGGCAGTTGCTTTTCGTGCAGTTCGAGCAACCTTATAAGTAGCCTACCTATATTGTAGCAGAACAAGTAGGAAGTTAAATAAATAGGTAGTTACTTAGGTACTAACCTAAGGATATCGTCACTAGTATTGAACTGCTACTTAAGAATAAAAGGGTAACCGTCTTATACTTAACATAAGGTAAATAAGAAACTTAAATGCCACAGAGCAGTCTATAAGGAAATAATACTGAATAAATAGATCATGTATTATTAATGATCTCAATTATAATACTACACACGCACTTCGTTTACACATGTACATAAGGTTGTGCTTTGAATTATACCTAAACTAACTGATGCCCGCGGCTCCGCCCGCGTTGATGTCGGTTATTATATACACCTTGCTCGAGAACCACTCTATCCATTGGTGAAAACAGCATGAAAATCGGTGCAGTAGTTTTTGAGATTATCGCGAACAGACAGACGCGGCGGAGGACTTTGTTTTATAATATGTATAAGGATATCATGGTACATGCACCTTATATACCATTCACCAGTTTATGAGTTGAGGAGCGGGGCACAGCACTACTATGAGTGGCAGACAAATATTGATTACAGATTACATAGGTGCTTGTGCGCGTGAGTGATTTATTGATTGGTGCTTAAAACTGCACCCGCTCATGGATATGAGCACCGAGTGCAAAACATTACTTTGATATTAATATAAACTAGCTTTTGCACGCGGCTTCTCCCGCGTGGAGGTTGGTACCCACGGGATGGGATGAAAAGTACCTACCTTATGTGTTAATCCAGGTTATAAACTATCTCAATGCCAAATTTCATCCAAAACCGTTCAGTCGTTTTTGCGCTAACCTGGAACATACATCCAGACAAATAGAAAAACAGGCAAAAATTCTTCGTTACTATTTTATTATTAGGTAGGTATGTAGGTATAAATACTAGATAGGTAACTTGTAAATAAGAAGGGACGTCATCAGCATCTATCTATACAGATATAACTGGACATATACCATCTTACTTCGGTAGGTAGGTATGTACCTTATGCTAATAACTTTAATTACAAAGCAATACATACTAGTATCACGTAGGCAAGGAGGTACTAAGCCACACACACCGTGCTGTTTATGGATAACACAGTACCTAGTCATTCATATACTCAAAATATATCAATGTAGCCTACCTAGCTATAAAGTAATTTATATTTCCAGTTCCTACAGTGCAGTAGTACTACATATATAAGTTGTGAGCTTCGGCAGTAATCGTATTTCCGAATATGTATGAATAATTTTATAACCAATAACCGACCACGTCCATCCAATCCATCGCGTCACGTCGTCAATCATTCAAGTTTTTAAAACTTACCTGGAAATATAACTCTAAGGGTTTCCGCACACGGGCCACCGGTCACAACCACAAAACGCCGCCACCGGCATATTTCCTGTAGTTTTCATACATTTTATATGGACTCGCCGCACACGGGCCACACGCGACAGAAAATATGCCGGTGGCGGCGGCGTTTTGTGGTTGTGGCCGGTGGCCCGTGTGCGGAGACCCTTAGGCCTGAATTCCTCTTACGCCGATATCGGTCGCGAACGTCAGTCGCGCGTGCGTATATACATTGTGTTCCATTATATAGCACCATACTGCGACGCTGACGTCCGCGGCGCGTACCTACTACGTTGCTACGCGTACGCGACCGACCGTAGATACGCGACCGACATCAGCGTAAGAGGAATTCAGGCCAACTTAATAGAAATTCGATCTGGAGGATGTTTTTTCATCACATAATAAACTAAAGTAACTATCATTTTAATTTTCAGGATTTATACCAAAAGGCATGATTACTTCTGAAATCGTTTTGGACTATATCATCGAACATCAGCGCCATATATAAACAAACAAGAATTATTATTAAGTTACGATTACTCATTAAAGTTACAAAATAATACTTAGTACCTGTAATAAAATCTATATAATAATAAATAAAAAGTTCCTATGTTTTATTTACTCCACCCTGCACATAAGGAGACTTAGTCTAACGTTCAGTCACAGTTTCAGTATAATAGAATGCATCTGTGAGCCACACACACCTACTGCTAGAGTGCGTTTCATCAAATAGTTCCTATGCCGTAATGTTCGCTCTACTACTGTAATGTTGTAGGACTAATACGTATAGGCCGCCGCCGCCGCCGCGCCACCGCCGCCACGGCGGCGTTACCTAATAGGTCCGTTTTTTACAAGCTTTATATTAGCTTGCTCTGTTCGTATGTGTTTCCGGTTACTTCTTTTGTCATCAATTTTTCAAGCACTTCCTGGCATTCGATTGAGTTGAAACTTGGCATACTCATACAACTACCGAATCATTTTGAAAAAATGATACCATGGAGCTGATCTGATGATGGAGCCGAAAATTAGGCATACGAACTTCTCAATCTAACAAGATAGCACCATCGTGTTTGGACTCATTGGTTATGTATTAACAAGTGCTTTGACACTAGGTGGTGTTCAAGGTCTGATGATGGAGCCGGAAGGTGGCCATATGTGTTGCTAGTAACTCCAATGGTCATCCACTTTTCAAGCCCTTCCTGGCATCTGATTGTGCTGTAACTTGGCATACTTATACAACTACCGAGACATTTTGAAAAAATGATACCATGTTGCTGGTCTAATGATGGAGCCGGAAGTTGGCCATAAGAACTCCTCAATCAAACAAGACAGCACCATCGTGTTTGGGCTCATTGGTCATGTATTAACAAGTGCTTTGATACTAGGTGGTGTACAGGGTCTGATGATGGAGCCGGAACGTGGCCTTGCGAACTTCTCAATCAAACAAGATAGCACCATCGTGTTTGGACTCATTGGTCATGTATTAACAAGTGCTTTGACACTAGGTGGTGTTCAGGGCCTCGTAAAATTTCCTGCTTCCACTTGAAGATAAGCCTCAAGGTTTTAAGAAAATATTAAAGTTCTATGTTTACTTATGTTTTATTTAGTACTTTTTAGTTTATTAAAAGCTTGTTTTTAAAAAGATTTTTACTTATATTTTATTTTTAACAGAAGAGCCAACATTACGCAAAGGAACTATTTGATTTGATTACCTACCCACCTCTGCCTTGTGATTGCGATTGATGTGGTACTATACACATATCTCGCTAGCTATACTTAAATGCATTCTTCGTCCGCACGGATATCTTCCCTTGCGAACTTTAACACCCCCTCCACCCCTTTACATGGAAATTTTGGAAAATTCATCATTACAATCTTTATTATTTACATGAAGAAGAAATTGTGCCTAGTTTCAAAATTCTAAACCGACGGAATAAGATCTTTCATACCACTGTATCCCCCTTTTCACCCCGACATAGGGGTTGATTTTTGAAAAATGTAGGTATTGATACATTTTCAATACTTATTCATCTTTTCGATTATTAAAACCTTTATATTACAAAATCTTACCATCAAAATCATCACAGCATTCCATGCGGCATTTTACAAAACCATGCCCCTTGTAATGTCTAAGATCAACCGGTTGTAACACAGAAAAGTATTCACTACCTAACGTCTAATAACTTGAAACATTTACCATTTAAACTAATTGTTTCGGGTTTCTACCCTTCCTTTCTGACTGCGCTTTACAAAACTTATTTTGAATTTTTCTATTATGTACCCTACAAACATTATGGTCACCCCTACCAAAGCTCATTATAAAAATTTAAAATGCAGATATGTCAAATTTTTAATATAGTAAAAATACTTGGTCTTATATAAATTAATCTATGAGGCTTCATAATGCATAATCAGCCTATAATGTTCCCACTGCTGGGACAAAGGCCTCCTCTCTGTGAGAGGGAGCGGGCCGTAATCATAGTGCTCTGTGGCCGTAAATGCCGTAATCCATCACGTGCGCCCATTGCGGGTTGGTAGATGACACGTACTCGTACATGTCTATGAGGTTGAGCCTAGTCATTATAGCCGAAAATATTGGACTCTCAGTTCAAGTGTTTTAAGAAAATTCGACTTTCATTTACTTTTCAACCAATACCTTTTGAGCCATTATTTATTTTTAACTTATTCACAGAGATGTGAAACTACTTATACGATTTAAAAGGCTATGTATTTTCACAGTTAATTCTTGTTTTGAACATTTCTCAGTACAGACGAGGGTCCCAGTTAAACCGCCATAAATCTGTAACGTCATATTCTAGCGAGTTGGAAACTTAAAAGATTTAGAAATTCTTCACTAAATCCTAAAATAAAAATGTCTAACACAGAGATAGTACTTTCTGAGATTTATGCAATGCCACTTTATGCAAGCGTCTGGATTGAGAGCCCAAGTTATCTTGTATGTATAAAACACAAGGGTGACTGATTGATTGACTGACCTATCAACGCACAGCTCAAACCGCTGAACGGATTGGGCTGAACTTTGGCACACAGATAGTTAATAAGACGTAGGCATCCACACAGAAAGGGTTTTTAAAATTCGACCTACACGGGGGTGAAATGGGGGGGCAAATCTTATTCCTTGAGTTAATAGACTTGAAACTTGGCACGAATACTTATCTAAGCAAATGACATAGTTTGTCATTTTTCGTTTTTTTTAATTACCCCTAAACGGTGATTGGAGGGTGCAAAGTTTGTATAGAAGAATTTTAACGCGCGGTCCGATTAACTTAAAACTTAGTGTATCAGGTTTTTTTTAAATCTACTCTTAACGGGGTGAAAAAGGGTAGTCTTTATTACAGCTCAAACCACTAAACGGATTGGGCTGAGATTTGGCACACAGATAGGTATTAGGACGTAGGCATCCACTAAGAAAGGGTTTTTGGACATTCGACCTATACGGGGGTGAAAAGGGGGACTTAGTTTGTATGAAAAATCTTATACCTTGAGTTAATAAACTTGAAACTTGGCAATACTTGCTACTTAGTAAATAATAAAGCTTGTCACTTTTAGTTTTTTAAGCAACGTCACATAGAGGAATCACGGGGTGTCAAAGTAAATAAAAAATTTAACGCGCTATTGGAATAGCTCGAATCTTGGTGCGATACTAATACTTAAAACAAAAAATAAAAAAAGTACGTGGTTCGGGGTTTTTCAAAAAACAGCCGCTAACGGGGTGTAAAAGCGTAATAAAGTCGTAAATATGAATTTCGAAAACTATCTTTTAAAGGGAGACGAGGGGTTGCTGAAGTTTATAGGGGAAAGTACGAAATCCACGCTAGTTTGTTCATAAATGTTTTTACAATTTTTACCTAATTTCCCTATGAGTCTCAAACGCACGGTTATCGTCAATAATACCGCCTCGCTTCGAGTCTGTATACCCCAACTTAATCTGTGGTATGACCAAGCGCACTCACTCACTCAAAGTCACCTCCGTGAATTTAGCCGCACGATTTCATTATTATGAACTTTTGTTAATGCTAATCGTTAGAGAGAGTTAGAGAGAAAAGAAAAATCGTTAGAGAATTAAAATTGTAAAAAAAATTAAAATTGTTTTTACATAAAAACTAATTACTAGTTTTTATGTAAAAACAATTTTAATTTTTCGTGTGAAGTTGGCTCCCCTTGCCGCAAAAATGGACTTAGAGGTAATTTTATTTTTTTAATCGTTTGCGAAACGTTAGAGAGAGATTGAGAGTTACACAAAATCGTTAGAGAGTTAATATTTTATTTGATATTAAATATTTTCTAAGAGCGTGACGTTAGCTCTGTGAATTTTGCCCCCGATATAATTATTCTCAACTTTTGTTAACGCTAATCGTTAGAGAGAATTAGAGAGAAAAGAAAATTCGTTAGAGGGTAATTAGTTTTATTTATCAACGACTTTAATTACTTTTGTAAAATTGGCCCCCATTCCAGCAAAAATGGACGTAGATGTAATTTTTTTATTTTTATAATTTGAGAATCGTTAGAGAGAGATAGAGAGTTAAAAAAAACATCAGAGAGTTAATATTTTAATTGATATTAAATTACTTTTGAGAACGCGTTTTAGATAAAACAGGCTCGCTCTTATTATGGGCAACATATTCGGCCGAATTGTACCTAGAAGTTAGTGAAGATACAAGGCATTTCGTCATCACATGAGACAGCTTTGTTCAGAGGACTCACGCCACTATAGTTATAGAGCAGGGCCGAAGCTACAAGCCGATTCCTATCGCCTTCCCTTCTAGAATTCGAAACAAAACCACTCTATCGTCATTGAAAAATTACACAGTCATAGGTATTTAATACACCATATAATTAAAACTATACAAAACGCCTACATTCAATGTTTTGTCTTTGTTGTCTCCCAACAGCAAAAAAAAAATCTCTAAAATAACTCGGCGGCGCGGCTGGCTTATCGCTCCTTCAAAAATCAAGGCGTCATGACGTCACTTCGGTCACGTGACACCCCGGTTTCATACGCTTCAAGCAAGCCGGTCAAATACGAGTTATAGTACCTAAAGCGATCTAAAATTGCGTGCGCGTGAACGAGATGCAGCGATATCGGTTCGGTAGTTTTCGTTGAATTTCGTAATGCGTTCGGCTCGGAGTTCGGACAGGACGCTATTGTGTGGTTGCTGTTTGACGTAATCGCATTATAATTTGTTTACACTTGCAGTTAATTTGCATTTTGTTCGTATTATTTATTGAATACGTTAGTTTATCAGTACGAGAATCGTAGTAGTAGTATTAGTTTGTTGGTATAAAACAGTGATTAAAGTGTTTTGACTTTAGTGAAAGTGTACGATGTAATTATGTATTTGGGGTAAGTAGATAGTTAATGGGTTGAAATTTCTTAATAGATTTGAAAAGTTATTAGTACGATCAGTAGGATTAGGATGGCGGCAAAAATTCGTCAAGGACTTTCTAATTAACTACAATGTCTCTTGGCCCGCGTGCGGCCCGTCTGGTAGCTTAGTGGTAGCCTATAAATTGTTGTTTAGGATTATTTTCTTTGTGAGGAAACATGCTTTCTAAGGTTAAGTTTTGAAAATAAGAAACACATAATTACGTTAGGCCGTGCTCGCTCAGATATAAGTATAAATAATTACAAACGACGTGATAGTTTGTTCAAACATTCTAATGTTTCCCTTTACGATAAATATGAATGACTGGCAGTTGGAAAAAAAATAAAATGTATTGTTTCCCTTGTTTACTTTTCTCAGATTCTAGTAGTTTATGTAATAAAGGGGTTTTTACATTAATTATCTGACGATTTTTCGCTAATTCGTTTGAAGCTCTACACCCGCGCGGCCAATTCCCTCTAGTGGCCGTGAGTGAAAACTCTGAATTGTAAAATTCCACTCCCTGAAAATTTCTCGTTACACGCGCCCTCTGTTTAATTATTTTGTGAATTTTTTGAATGGAGATATCTCGTTCTTGTACTGACAAAATGCATTGCATTTCTGATATTTTCGTTAGATGGCGTTGCGCTATTAGAAGCGTAGGAGCTTAGTAAAGATCTGCGGTAGTGCGGTTGAAATCACTTGTTGCACTGTGTGAGTGTGCGTGGTCTGTGAAAGCGGGCTTTTAGAATGTAACTTTATAAATAAGTTTGAGAACAGTAGATCGAAATAGGAACGGTTTATTGACACCGTTCTTTTGTTAGGTAAACAAACAAGAAGTAGCTTTTCGCGGCCACAAGGAAGGTCCGAAGTGACATCATAACAAGTATTATTAACCGACTTCTTCAAAAAAGGGAGGTTCTCAATTCGTCAGTATAGGTTTTTTTTTTTTTTTTGTTCCGGGTTCCCACCTCCGGGAAATCACCCTTCGCCTCTGTTATAGAGTATATTTCATTATTGTCTGGTATCTTGGATGGGCCGGCATCAAAATCATGTATCTCCCCTGCTCAGTTTCTTGACAATATTTTAATAAGAGAAGACATTGAAAATGAAGAAAAACAATAAATCATTATTTAAAACTAAAAAAAAGTTTTATTTCATAAAAAATCTGTAAGACTTGCATTCAAAGCATATTATTCAGTTTTTAAATATCACAATTGTCGAAAGGCTTTTCATCCACTTCCAATCTCGATTCTAAGTCATAAAACAGGAATTCTCCATCGTAATTAAAAAAATGTTCTTGATCAGTAGGTAGGTACTATTATCATTTTACTCCTGCTAAGCCTGTGGACTATACTGAAACATGCACTTTCCTAGTAGCTAAAATCTAAAGAGAGGTCTAAAAGAATTATGCTACACATTTTTGACTGAAAACATCCCATTTCATCTTACGTCATAATATGGTACGTATAGTTAATAACTTGATTAGAATTTTTGTTTGCATTGTCATATTCTTTACAACAAAATATTGATTGACTGTAATGACAGTACCTACATTACCATGTGTCAATTTTGAAAAGTTTGTTATTTTCTGGACCTCGGTGAAGTTAGCCGCACGATTTCATTATTATGAACTTTTGTTAATACTAATCGTTAGAGAATCGTTAGAGAGGGTTAGAGAGAAAAGAAAAATCGTTAAAGAGTAATTAGTTTTTATGTAAAAACAATTTTAATTTTTCGTGTGAAGTTGGCCCCCTTTCCCGCAAAAATGGACTTAGACGTAATTTTATTTTTTTAATCGTTTGCGAATCGTTAGAGAGAGATTGAGTGTTACACAAAATCGTTAGAGAGTTAATATTTTATTTGAAATTAAATAATTTCTTAGGGCGTGACGTTAGCCTACCTCTGTGAATTTTGCCCCCTATATAATTATTCTCAACTTTTGTTAATGCTAATCGTTAGAGAGAGTTAGAGAGAAAAGAAAAATCGTTAGAGAGTAATTAGTTTTATTTATCAACGATTTTAATTACTTTTGTGACATTGGCCCCAATTCCCGCAAAAATGGACGAATTCGTAATTTTTTTTTAAATATAGTTTGAAAATCGTTAGAGAGAGATAGAGAGTTAAAAAAATCATTAAAGTGTTAATATTTTAATTAAAATTAAATTATTTCTGAGAACGCGTTTTACCCTAGGACCTGAGCAGGTTAAAATTTAGAAACGTGCCGCCTCGATGGGGGATAGGGGAGGGAAGAGAGGGTGGAAGGGTTTCGTAGATCCCCCCACTCCCCCCTGCCGGAGGTACAAAGTTTTTTTAAAATAATTTTTAAATATGACAAATCTCTTATATGCTGGGGCCACACCAACGGATTATCGCGGTAGACGTTAACCGTGGGTGTACTTCACCATGACTTACCTCGAGAATTTGTCAACGGCATTTACATTACCACCGTGAATTTAGCCGAACGATTTCATTATTATGAACTTTTGTTAATGCTAATCGTTAGAGAATCGTTAGAGAGGGTTAGAGAGAAAAGAAAAATCGTTAGAGAGTAATTAGTTTTTATGTAAAAACAATTTTAATTTTTCGTGTGAAGTTGGCCCCCCTTCCCGCAAAAATGGACTTAGACGTAATTTTATTTTATTAATCGTTTGCGAATCGTTAGAGAGAGATTGAGAGTTACACAAAATCGTTAGAGAGTTAATATTTTATTTGATATTAAATAATTTCTAAGAGCGTGACGTTAGCCTACCTCTGTGAATTTTGCCCCCGATATAATTATTCTCAACTTTTGTTAATGCTAATCGTTAGAGAGAGTTAGAGAGAAAAGAAAAATCGTTAGAGAGTAATTAGTTTTATTTATCAACGATTTTAATTACTTTTGTGACATTGGCCCCAATTCCCGCAAAAATGGACGAATTCGTAATTTTTTTTTAAATATAGTTTGAAAATCGTTAGAGAGAGATAGAGAGTTAAAAAAATCATTAAAGTGTTAATATTTTAATTAAAATTAAATTATTTCTGAGTACGCGTTTTATCCTAGGACCTGAGCAGGTTAAAATTTAGAAACGTGCTGCCTCGATGGGGGATAGGGGAGGGAAGAGAGGGTGGAAGGGTTTCGTAGATCCCCCCACTCCCCCCTGCCGGAGGTACAAAGTTTTTTTTTAATGATTTTTAAATATGACAAATCTCTTATATGCTGGGGCCACACCAACGGATTATCGCGGTAGACGTTAACCGTGGGTGTACTTCACCATGACTTACCTCGAGAATTTGTCAACGGCATTTACATTACCTCCGTGAATTTAGCCGAACGATTTCATTATTATGAACTTTTGTTAATGCTAATCGTTAGAGAATCGTTAGAGAGGGTTAGAGAGAAAAGAAAAATCGTTAGAGAGTAATTAGTTTTTATGTAAAAACAATTTTAATTTTTCGTGTGAAGTTGGCCCCCCTTCCCGCAAAAATGGACTTAGACGTAATTTTATTTTATTAATCGTTTGCGAATCGTTAGAGAGAGATTGAGAGTTACACAAAATAGAGAGTTAATATTTTATTTGATATTAAATAATTTCTAAGAGCGTGACGTTAGCCTACCTCTGTGAATTTTGCCCCCGATATAATTATTCTCAACTTTTGTTAATGCTAATCGTTAGAGAATCGTCAGAGAGAGTTAGAGAGAAAAGAAAAATCGTTAGAGAGTAATTAGTTTTATTTATCAACGATTTTAATTACTTTTGTGAAATTGGCCCCCATTCCCGCAAAAATGGACGTAGATGTATTTTTTTTATTTTTATAATTTGAGAATCGTTAGAGAGAGATAGAGAGTTAAAAAAAATCAGTAGAGAGTTAATATTTTAATTGATATTAAATTATTTCTGAGGACGCGTTTTAGATTAAACAGGCTCGCTCTTATTATGGGCAACATATTCAGCCGAACGGTACTTTTACTGTACCTAGAAGTTAGTGAAGATAGGCATTTCGTCATCACATGAGACAGCTTTGATCAGAGGACTCACACCACTATAGCTATAGAGTGTATTACATTATTGTCTGGTATCTTGGATGGGCCGGCATCAAAATTATATATCTCCACCAGCTCAGTTTCTCGACAGTATGTTAATAAGAAAACTAAAAAAAAAAGTTTTATTTCATAAAAAATCTGTAACACTTGCATTCAAAGCATATTATTCAGTTTTTAAATATCATAATTGTCGAAAGGCTTTTCATCCACTTCCAATCTCAATTCTAAGTCATAAAACAGGAATTCTCCATCGTAATTAAAAAAAGTTCTTGATCAATAGGTACTATTATCATTTTACTCCTGCTAAGCCTGTGGACTATGCTGAAACATGCACTTCTTGCACTTATAGATTCATAGTAGCTATAATCTAAAGAGAGGTCTAAAAGAATTATGCTACACATTTTTGACTGAAAACATCCCATTTCATCTTATTTCAGAATATGGTACAACATACAGTAAATAACTTGATTACAATTTTTGTTTGCATTGTCATATTCTTTACAACAAAATATTGATTGACTGTAATGACAGTACCATGTGTCAATTTTGAAAAGTTTGTTATTTTCTGGGGTGTGTTCTCTTTATTACCCTAGATAATTAGAAAAGTTTGTTCGTTTTAGGAGTAAATTAACACTAAATTAATTATTTCTTAAGAAATAAGCAGTACGATGGTACTCATATTTTAACTATGTTGTATCTATTTTGTATTTTACTGTGTGTATATAAGATTAGAATAAATTAAAAAACGATTTTTCTCAAAATTGGTAATCCTTAAAAATGCATGATACAGTTAGCGCTACTACTTTTTGGGATGTCTATCCAAATATATTTAACTTATCCTGGTTATTAATAACCAAACCATTTTTGGACATGTCCTTTCGAATCGATGTGACCTATGGAAGATTCTCACATCCATTCATCAACTTGAAAAGAGCTGATAATCTTCAAACGGCTGAACCGATTTTCTTGAATCATAGCTAAGAACACTCTATCAAGTCACCTTTCAAACAAAATAAAAAATATCAGAATCGGTTCAGCCGTTTGGCAGCTACGATGTCACATAACGACACACACGTTAAACTTATAACACCCCTCTTTTTCCGTCGGTGGGTTAAAAACGACCCGACCAGCTCCCGACAAGCCACCTTTTGTGTGTTTTGAGCATAAATGATGCACTATAAGTACCAAATCAAATTGAAACTACCAACAATATTTCGTATTCTTATCAGGTATCACTGTGAAATGATCGTTGATCAAATACACAACTTTACCACTCATAACTTTATCGTTCCTCTGCATCATGTCATGTATCAATAGTACCTACTACTCACGGTACTACTCGCGCTCACGGTGCACAGTGAGAAATGTAAGTATGACCGCTTCATTCAATGCAATAATTCTCGCGGTAAATCTCTTTGATCCGCCTAAAATGCCGCCACCAGAGTTATTTATCACCCAACGTCAAGCACCAATGTAAATGCCGTTGACAAATTCTCGAGGTAAGTCGTGGTGTAGTACACCAACGGTTAACGTCTATCGTGATAATCCGTAAGAGATTTGTCATATTTAAAAAAAACTTTGTATCTCCGGCAGGGGGGAGTGGGGGGATCTACTAACCCTTCCCCCCTCTCCTCCCACCCCTATCCCCTATCGAGGCGGCACGTTTCTAAATTTTAACCTGCTCAGGTCCTAGGGTAAAACGCGTTCTCAGAAATAATTTAATTTTAATTAAAATATTAACACTCTAATGATTTTTTTTAACTCTCTATCTCTCTCTAACGATTCTCAAACAATAAAAAAAAAAAATACGTCTAGGTCCATTTTTGCGGGAATGGGGGCCAATGTCACAAAAGTAATTAAAATCGTTGATAAATAAAACTAATTACTCTCTAACGATTTAACTTTTCTCTCTAACGATTCTCTATCGATTAGCGTTAACAAAAGTTGAGAATAATTATATCGGGGGCAAAATTCACAGAGGTGGACTAACGTCACGCTCTTTGAAATGACTTAATATCAAATAAAATATTAACCCTCTAACGATTTTGTGTAACTCTCAATCGAGAGATTGAGAGTTACACAAAATCAAAATGATTCGCAAACGATTAAAAAAATAAAATACGTCTAAGTCCATTTTTGCGAGAAGGGGGGCCAACATCACACGAAAAATAAAAATTGTTTTTACATAAAAACTAATTACTCTCTAACGATTTTTCTTTTCTCTCTAACCCTCTCTAACGATTAGCACTAACAAAAGTTCATAATAATGAAATCGTGCGGCTAACTTCACCGAGGTATTTACATTGGCGTTTGACGTTGGGTGATTGATAACTCTGGTGGCAGCATTTTAGGCAGATCAAAGAGATTTACCGCGAGAATTATTGCATTGAATGAAGCGGCCACACTTACTTTTTTTACTACTCGCGCACACGGTGCACCCGTGTGCGCGAGTAGTACCGTGAGTAGTAGGTCAAAGTCAAATAATTTATTTCAAGTAGGCACATTAAAGGCACTTTTGAACATCAAATACATAGAAATAGAACTGATTCTAGTTGCCCCTTCCAAAAGATAGTTTTCGTATGGAGAAGAATGGGCAAGAAACTCCAACGTTACTCTTTTAAAAAATGTTTTACAATATTTGGTATACATCAATTATATAATTACATGTGAAGACGATGCACCGAGAATACAATTACAACAGGTAAAAAGAATTAAAAATTAAAAATGGAGCAATGACAAATAAATAAATTAAGTATGTGATAGATACATGGTGCTCACATATTTACAAACATTAAAGTATACGATATCACAATATTCCTACAAACTTGCAAGTAATACTAATAGGACAGTGTGTGAGATTAATTATCATAAAATGTAAAAAAATCGATGATATAAAAATAATAAATTTTACAACTAGATTAGCAACCAGTTTGATTTTGTCCAGCCTCGAATTTGTACTATGGAGCAAGCATGTTTCCAAGCATTCTTATCTTGGATATAATCCTCTAATTTGTAATATGCTTGTTTACAAAGTGTACTTTTATTATGAGTTTTAAATTTTCTTTCATTTAATTGCAATATATCACTAAGTATTTTATTATAGCATTTAACGCAGTACCCCATAAAAGATATTTGTACTTTAGCTAATCTGAAAAATGGTTGATCTATTTTATCTTTATTTCTAGTGTTAAAATTATGTCTATCACTTATTTTATTAAAAAGATTTAGTTTTTTTTTACATACATAATATTCTCATAAATGAATTGGCAAGGTACCGTCATAATATTAATCCTTTTAAATAGTTCCCTGAGAAATTCGCGGCGACATAGTTTATAAATGGCTCTGACAGCTATCTTTTGCAAAACAAAGATGGATTCAATGTCAGCAGCCCGACGCCACAGTAAAATGCCATACGACATAATGCTGTGGAAGTAACTGAAATAGACCAAACGAGCGGTTTCTACATCTGTTAACTGTCTTATCTTTCTAACAGCATAAGCGGCCGAGCTTAGCCGCCCGCAAGAGATGTTATATGGGGTCCCCATTGTAATTTCTCGTCTAGCGTGATTCCCAGGAAAACTGTTTGATTAATAAATTCCAGTTTTTCTCCATTCAATATGATGTCACATTCGCTACTTCTCTCATTAGGTAATTTAAATCGAATGCATTTGGTTTTTTTTTTATTTAGTACCAAATTATTTACCGTAAACCAATCTTGGACCTGAAGAATAGCGCTATTCACGTCGTCAAGATTTTGCGACCGTCAGTTTATTTTAAAAATCAATGATGTGTCATCTGCAAATAATACCATCTTTGGTTGATTTAGTAGTAATTGGGGTAAATCATTAATGTAAACTAAAAAGAGGAATGGACCCAATATCGAACCTTGAGGAACGCCTATTGCCATTTCAGACCCGTATGAGTTTACGCCGTTTACTTGAACTTTAACTTTTCTACCTTTCAGATATGATCTTAGTAAATTAAGAGCTGTATTCCTAATCCCATAGTGCTCTAGTTTCAGCAGAAGTGTCTCATGGTCGACGCAATCAAACGCCTTCGAGAGGTCGCAAAAGATTCCAATGGCATCTTGTGCTTCTTCCCAGGCGTTAAAAATGTTCTTTATTAGGGAGACACCGGCGTCAGTGGTACAACGTCCTTTGGTGAAACCGTACTGTTGTTCATGAAAGATGGAATTTTTATTAAAGTGACGTAACATTTGATTAAGCATCAACTTTTCAAACACTTTGCTGAGAACTGGCAGAATTGACACAGGCCTATAATTGTTGGGTTCCTTACTATCACCGGATTTGAACAAAGGAACTACTTTACTGTGTTTCATGAGATCCGGAAAGACTCCTTGGTCTACACTGTTAAATAAGAAAGCTAAATAAGGCGCAATGGTTTCGATGATAGACCTACAGACTTTTACAGACATTCCCCATAGATCTTCTGTTGATTTAATTTTAAGATCTTTAAAAGCTTTTATAACGGCCTGGGGGTTTGTATGCTGAAACCTAAACTCCAAAGGGCATGCCTTAACATTCTTTCTAAGTAAGGCAGCAGAAAGCGCAGGTGAAGAATTTAAAGCTTCAGTAGTTTTAACGGGAATATTACCAAAAAAGTTTTCAAATTCCTGAGCTATTTCTACATCTGAGTTGATGAGGCCATTTTCAGTCTCTAAATTGAATTCAGTACTACGCTGTTTTTTCCTACCTGTTTCATTATTTATTATTTGCCAGGTAGTTTTTATTTTATCATCAGCAGATTTTATTTTATTGCTAATGTAAAGAGCTTTAGCTATTTTGCAAACATTTTTAAAAGTTTTAGAATATTTTGCAACATACTGATGAAAGGATGTATTATTCATATGTTGCTTTAGGCCATAAAGTTCAAAAAGATTTTCCCTGCTTTTACGAATACCTGGAGTCGCCCAATCACTAAATAAGAACTTTGTGTAAATAGTTTTAGTTTTTAGTGGAAAAGTGTCATTAAATTGCTTATTTATTAATGAAAAGAAATCGGCATAGAACTCATTTGGGTCATAGACATTATTAAAACTCTGAACACATAATTTACTGGCCAAAGAAGTATTTAAATTCTCTAAGTTTTTACATGTAATTGGCCTAAACCTAATTTGAATTTTTTGTAAAGGCATGTAGGCGCAAAATGTAATTGTTTGACCACTGTGATCAGATGGCAACTTATTTACAATTTCTTTATGTAAGTAATCACAATTACAAAAAATATTATATAAACAAGTGGCAGAAGAAGCTGTCACTCGGGTTGGTTCAACAAAAACATTTGACAACACTACTGATACATGACATGATGCAGAGGAACGTTATAGTTATGAGTGGTAAAGTTGTGTATTTGATCAACGATCATTTAACAGTGATACCTGATAAGAATACGAAATATTGTTGGTAGTTTCAATTTGATTCGGTACTTATAGTGCATCATTTATGCTCAAAACACACTAAAGGTGGGTGCTTGTCGGGAGCTGGTCGGGTCGTTTTTAACCCACCGACGGAAAAAGAGGGGTGTTATAAGTTTAACGTGTGTGTCTGTATGTTACATCGTAGCTGCCAAACGGCTGAACCGATTCTGATATTTTTTATTTTGTTTGAAAGGTGACTTGATAGAGTGTTCTTAGCTATGATTCAAGAAAATCGGTTCAGCCGTTTGAAGATTATCAGCTCTTTTCAAGTTAATGAATGGATGTGAGCATCTTCCACAGGTTACATCGATTCGAAAAGACAAGTCCAAAAATGGTTTTTTATTATTTAATAATTCTAACCAGGATAAGTTAAATATATTTGGATAGACATCCCAAAAAGTAGTAGCTCTAACTGTATCATGCATTTTTAATAAGGATTTTGAGAAAAATCGTTTTTGTAATTTATTTATTTATTCTAATCTTATGTACACATAGTTAAATACAAAATAGATACGACTTAGTTAAAATATGAGTACAAAGGTACTGCTTATTTCTTAAGAAATAATTAATTTAGTCTTAATTTACTCCTAAAACGAACAAACTTTTCTAATTATCTAGGCTAATAAAGTGAGCACACCCCAGAAAATAACAAACTTTTCAAAATTGACACATGGTACTGTTATTACAGTCAATCAATCATTCTTTTTCAATTGCCATAAAGAAAGAAAAAGAAAATATTTTGTTGTAAAGAATATGACAATGCAAACAAAAATTCTAATCAAGTTATTTACTTTATGTACCATATTCTGAAATAAGATGAAATGGGATATTTTCAGTCAAAAATGTGTAGCATAATTCTTTTAGACCTCTCTTTAGATTATAGCTACTAAGAATCTATAAGTGCAAGAAGTGCATGTTTCAGCATAGTCCACAGGCTTAGCAGGAGTAAAATGATAATAGTACCTACTGATCAAGAACATTTTTTTAATTACGATGGAGAATTCCTGTTTTATGACGTAGAATCGAGATCGGAAGTGGATGAAAAGCCTTTCAAAAATTATGATATTTAAAAACTGAATAATATGCTTTGAATGCAAGTGTTACAGATTTTTTTATGAAATAAAACTTTTTTTTTAGTTTTAAATAATGATTTATTGATTTTCTTCATTTTCAATGTCTTCTCTTATTAAAATACTGTCGAGAAACTGAGCAGGTGGAGACATATAATTTTGATGCCGGCCCATCCAAGATAGTACCAGACAATAATGTAATACACTCTATAACTATATAGTGGTGTGAGTCCTCTGATCAAAGCTGTCTCATGTGATGACGAAATGCCAACGACAACACATTTAAACGCAAAGTTAACCACCTGCCCTTAAAAATGCCTGTTCCAAAGCTAGAACTATTTCGGAAAAGCTGTGCCTATATGGCACCACTGATATATAACTCATTGCCAAAAGGAATGACTGATCTGCCATATAAAAAGTTCTGCTGTGCCTTGCGAAAATGGTTAATCCAGGAGAGTTTTTATACAACCAAAGACTTTTTTAACAAAAGCACTTGTTATATTGGTGCACGCTGAGATCTAGCTCTTCATATTTATTTTTTATGTAATTAAAATAATTCTAATTCTAATAAATGTTATCCAAATAATCATAATTTCAAGGATGTTAATTCTAATAATGGCTACGCAAAGAAATGTTACTCAAATAATTGTAATTTAGATTAATAATTTTACAATGCAAATAATTGAAATTTGATGTACTTAAATTTTAAATATTATCTTTGCATACCCTCATAGAGGGTGAAATATGTCATGTACTTGCTGCTGTATAACACCTCATGCCTACCCTACCATATTTCATGCGAATAAATGATTCTTATTCTATTCTTCTATTCAATGCCTGGTATCTTCACTAACTTCTAGGTACAGTAAAAGTACCGTTCGGCTGAATATGTTGCCCATAATAAGAGCGAGCCTGTTTAATCTAAAACGCGTTCTCAGAAATAATTTAATATCAATTAAAATATTAACTCTCTAATGATTTTTTTAACTCTCTATCTCTCTCTAACGATTCTCAAATTATAAAAATAAAAAAATTACATCTACGTCCATTTTTGCGGGAATGGGGGCCAATTTCACAAAAATAAATAAAAACGTTGATAAATAAAACTAATTACTCTCTAACGATTTTTCTTTTCTCTCTAACTCTAACGATTCTCTAACCATCAGCATTAACAAAAGTTGAGAATAATTATATCGGGGGCAAAATTCACAGAGGTAGGCTAACGTCACGCTCTTAGAAATTATTTAATCTATATCTATATCTATTCTATACATATAATAAATCTGTAGACGAGGCGTTTCTGTACAATGAAAAAAAAAAAAAAAAAGTTTGTGGGTTGTCCAAGAATAACCAACAGATTGCATTTCTACCATTGTTGGAATTTTTGTCTGTTTGTCTGTTTGTCTGTCTGTCTGTTTGTATGTTCTTTAGTTTGATTGTTCCACTATCACGTAAAAAGTACGAAATCAATATGGTTAACTTTTATACTCAAATATTGTGTGTAACTCGATGTTTCAATTAGTTTTTGTTTCATCGCAATCGCTTCAAAATATCAAAAGATATATGAATTTAAAGTGTTCAAGAAGGAATTTTCATTACGTAATGTACATACACGTAACGACATCTATTGACGTGAAATGATACTTACTTCTTAATTACTAGGTTTGTGAGATCGTGTGTTGTTATATGACCGTCATTTTCTTTGCGCGGAAACTTAACGCGATACATTGTGTATAGAATATAACTCTAAAGTTAGATTAATTAAAATTTTCCAGATGCGTTGTTTATTTATTAGTTTAGTATTAGTGCAATAGGTGGCGCTACCTATCTTTCAAATCTTGATAATCATGAAAGAATAGTGACAAATGTTAATTTCTTAAAAAATATAGGTATTTATTCTTTAATTTTTCACTTTTCTACATACTTTATTTAGCTTACAGAGTGTTCGAACGTTTTCCCATATATTTTGACAGTATCATTTCGTGCTCGATAGATGGCGTTGTTCGTTTAATGTCATTTTCTGAATCGCGGTGTTAAGAGTCTCCGTCGAAGAATGACTTTCGCCCAGATATTCCAAATTATTTTTAGTGTAGGTATCTTTGTTTATGACTTCTTTAGTGTCGATAATATAGTAATAATAATAATAAATAAATAATAAATTGTTGGTTGGGTTGTCATTAGTTGAAAGTAATTTGATCTTAGAGATGGGTTGTAACAGGTGAAACACGATATCTGTGATCACTGTGACTGTGACAAAAAAATAACAGATCCAAATATCTGTTATTAAATAGCCTGTGATTTTTGATAAATATCTCAATCGAATATCATCTTTCTTTATTTCTTTTGATTTAAAGTCAAAAATCGTATCTATCTGTTATAAAATCACAGCCTGTGATTTTTGTACGCACGGCTACACATCAAGCTATACATTTCCAGTATAAGGTGACCTCGCATTGTACAGAAATCCTTTACATTGCAAGATCAGCATAAACTGGAAATTTATAGCTTGATGTGTAGCCGTGTGTACAGATGATAAATACGTATTGACACAATTGAATATCTTCTTTATTTCTTTTCGTTAAAGTCAAAAATCGTATCCGAAGTTTTAACAGTAACAGTCTTGAGGATCTGTGATTCTAAGTAACATATTTTTTATCGTTAGGAGCAATTGCTATCTGCTATTTTATAATATCTGTGCTTTCTATCTGTGACGATAAATACGCCTCACTCCTATGATCAGATTGGTTTTGATTTGTTATTTTGGTTGGTTTCGTTCATTAGGTTCAAATTAAGAAGTCAAGAAACGAGTCGTTACAGATCGATTCAAACATAATGGCGGCTCGGAAGTTAGCTTTTAGCTGCGCAGTACCCCACCCCTCACCCCCGCTGTCACATGAAATTGTTACTGCGCAGCGACTCGCCTCATGTTCCGAGCCGCCATTAAGTTTGAATCGAACTGTACTATGCTTCGTAATTTGTTCGTATGATTCGTGACCGCCGCTCATTCGTTTCGATCGTTGTTGGCGTGTGTAAGGCCTCGGCCTCGAATCTTGCGGGCAGCGGGGCGGATGGCGGCTCGGAAGTTAACTTTTAGCTGCGCAGTACCCCACCCCTCACCCCCGCTGTCACATGAAATTGTTACTGCGCAGCGACTCGCCTCATGTTCCGAGCCGCCATTAAGTTTGAATCGAACTGTACTATACTTCGTAATTTGTTCGTATGATTCGTGACCACCGCTCATTCGATTTGATCGTTGTTGGCGTGTGTAAGGCCTCGGCCTCGAATCTTGCGGGCAGCGGGGCGGCGGCGGCGGCGGCGCGAGAGCTGGGCGGGCATCAAAGACCCGTTCTCGAAACTAACGGGCAGATCGCGCGTCACTATAGCCGCGTAGTGTTGTGTTCACGATTTTGTCGTCGAGATATTTGTTTTTATTCGCGAAAGAAATGTCTGAACAATGGCGGCAACATCTTTTTGATTCAAATTTATTCCTAACGCTCAATTTATTGTGGGCAACAACACTGCAATGCAGACGTGCGGGCGGTCACCGCTTGAATGGAGTGCACCGCTCGCTGCCCGCCGCCTCGCCGCTGCCGCGCCGCTGTTTTCGAGAACCGGTCCATTTGATTTTACGCATAAGATCCTGCCGCGCCCGCGCCGCCGCCGCCGCCGCCGCCGCCCCGCTGCCCGTAAGATTCGAGGCAGAGGCCTTATGGTTGATTTGATTTGTTCGACTATCGGACAGCAATAAATACACAAATATTGGCACGTTTCTGGGGGAAAGTCAACAATATACATCGATAAATACGGTTCCTGAAGAAGAAGATGCCACACACTATCCAGTAGAGTTCTTAGAACCCCTTAACACACCCGGTCTTTCAGCACACAAAATTTGTTTGAAAGTCGGAGTGCCAATAATTCTTCTCAGAAATTTAAGTCCTCCCAAACTTTGCAACGGCACTCGGCTCATAGTCACCAATCACCAACAAAACGTCATCGAAGCCGAAATCTTAACAGGTTGCGGCGCCGGAGATGTTGTTTTTATTCCAAGAATTCCTCTCATTCCCAATAATTTCCCGTTTAGTTTTAACCGTGTACAATTCCCCGTCAGCCTGTGTTACGCCATGACCATTAACAAAGCTCAGGGCCAGACATTATCCGTTGCGAGGGTGGATCTTAGTATTTTATAAAGAGAAGCATTTTCTTAAATAAAAACACAAGTTTTTTGGCTGTTTCTTACTAGGAAAAATCACCAGGCCTGGTCGAAAGATTCCCCCTTTTTAAATGAAGGTACAACTTTTCTAAGCGACATATTATTGTTTTCCGACATCCATACGAACGAAGTCGCGGGCACAGCTAGTATCAAATAAAATATTAACTCTCTAACGATTTTGTGTAACTCTCAATCTCTCTCTAACGATTCGCAAACGATTAAAAAAATAAAATTACATTTAAGTCCATTTTTGCGGGAAGGGGGGCCAACTTCACACGAAAAATTAAAATTGTTTTTACATAAAAACTAACTAACGATTCTAACGATTACTCTTCTACTTCTAACGAACTTAAACTCTCTAACGATTTTTCTTTTCTCTCTAACCCTCTCTAACGATTCTCTAACGATTAGCATTAACAAAAGTTCATAATAATGAAATCGTTCGGCTAAATTCACGGAGGTATTTTCTGGGGTGTGTTCACTTTATTAGCCTAGATAATTAGAAAAGTTTGTTCGTTTTAGGAGTAAATTAACACTAAATTAAAAAACGATTTTTCTCAAAATTGGTAATTCTTAAAAATGCATGATACAGTTAGAGCTACTACTTTTTGGGATGTCTATCCAATGAATGAATGAAATGCACCGACCCCAGCGTGGCTTAACCAGACTCGATAAATCGAATGAACCCCAGGATTTGCACTAGCCCCTGAAGCCTCATGGTTCATGGAGCTACAGAAGCCATTGCATATCGAAGAGTAGACCGGGGGGCGCGGGTAATGGTAGGGATAGACTGTGCCCTTAGGAATAGGGAAGGACTTGCGAGCCTACCGGATATGCATGCTTGAGTAAGCAATGGACTAGTGGAGAGACGGGTAATATTTATCTAGGGATGGGCATCTTTTTACGACGTCGCCACCAGTTGACTTCGTTCGATCTTCGCCGTTGAATCCATTGGCGGAGATATTTTGCTTCGTTCTCGGCTCTTTTCTAACACCTTGCTGTACTATGCTCCAATTTGCTGTTTTCTGTATCTTCGTCTGAGCTCTCGCTGCTGTCCGTTTCAGGTTTCTTGTATATCTCGCTAGCTGCTTTCCTGATCTTGTTTCGGTCTTCCGCCGCGTCCGTCCAGAAGTCAATTTCCTTGTCGTGTCCAATTACGTGTACGTCCATTTTTGCGGGAATGGGGGCCAATTTCACAAAAATAATTAAAATCGTTGATAACTAAAACTAATTACTCTCTAACGATTTTTCTTTTCTCTCTAACTATCTCTAACGATTAGCATTAACAAAAGTTGAGAATAATTATATCGGCGGCAAAATTCACAGAGGTGGGCTAACGTCACGCTCTTAGAAATTATTTAATATCAAATAAAATATTAACTCTCTAACGATTTTGTGTAACTCTTAATCTCTCTCTAACGATTCGCAAACGATTCAAAAAATAAAATTACGTCTAAGTCCATTTTTGCGGGAATTTTAATTTTTCGTGTGAAGTTGGCCCCCCGCCAACTTCAAAAATTCAATCCAAAAATTAAAATTGTTTTTACATAAAATCTAATTACTCTCTAACGATTTTTCTTTTCTCTCTAACTCTCTCTAACGATTAGCATTAACAAAAGTTCATAACAATGAAATCGTGCGGCTAACTTCACCGTGGTCTCAAAGTCATAGTGATGTATTGGCAACAGAGTATTAACGTCAATGTCATCTAGCGTTCATTAATCAGCTGATTGTTGTTGAACATTTGACAGGTTTATGACTTTGTGCTTGTGCTTGCTGTGCGTGTGCAGGTTGGGTTGCAGTGGCCTGTGAGAGTGTGAGCTGAGTATGTTGATTTTTTCGTAAACAGCGCGTGGCTAGCAGAGTAAATAAAGTGACTTGGTTTGTAATGAACACTTAACTAGAATCGTAATTACAAGCCAAGACAACATCTCTAATCTCTGTTATCACCAGTTTTAAAGTCACGGTTCTGTATTAATTTAATAGTTATTAAAATTCTTAGCATTCATAAGATAATAAAGTTGTATAACCCACAGGTTAAACTACTTGGAAAATCTGTAAAATGTCTAACCATGTGGAGATGAACAACACTACTGAAAATCTGGTGAGGAAATTTTTTAACCTCAAGGAAATGCCGCACATTGTAAGACCTCTGTAAGTATAAATAACAATCTTGATATATTGCTGGTAGACCTAAGATTATCCTAATAGTTAGTACTGAAATAAATGTTTCCTTAATTTTTTAGTGATAGAAATCAAAAAATTCATCCGGATATTCTAAATGTAATTGGTAATACTCCTTTGGTGAAACTCTCGAAAATACCTAAAGAAGAAGGTTTAAAATGTGATATGTGTGAGTATTTTTAGAAACATTTTATTAAAAAATTGAGCTAGTCCTAATTTAATTTATTTAATGAATTTCCCATACAACTCATAAAGATCTTAAAAATAAAGGTTTAAAAAGTTAATTTATTTTGTAAAATGTTGTTATCAGACGCAAAATGCGAGTTCTTAAACCCAGGAGGATCTGTAAAAGACCGCATAGCTTACCGGATGGTAATTGACGCTGAGCAGAAGGGTGTGCTGAAGCCTGGCAAGTCTGTCATTGTGGAGCCTACATCTGGCAATACTGGCATTGGGCTGGCCCTCGCTTCTGCTGTTAGAGGTAAATAAGTACTAAGTACTAACAACATTTACATACCTAGATTTACTGTTAACCATGTAAAACTCATGTTAAACGTCTATCTCCAGCAGTGGACGTCTTTCTGAAATGATGATGATGCAACAATAAATACATACTCAACTTCTGTTATATGATAATAAATTAAAAGTGCAATGTATTTAATAAGCTTTACCATCAATCTCTTCCAGGTTACAGGTGTATAATAGTATTACCCGAAAAAATGTCAGATGAGAAAGTGAACACATTAATAGCCCTGGGGGCTGAAATAATCCGAACTCCAACAGAAGCCGCGTGGGATGATCCAACTAGCAACATTATGGTGGCCAAAAGACTGGCTAAAGAGATCCCTGATGCAGTCCTTCTGGACCAAGTATGTGCTCATATATTAACATAAAATAAATCACACATTTCTTACCTTTGAAATTACTATTTTAAACATAATGTAAATATGAAAAATGAATAAATGGAGTTGTGCAAACAATAAAAAAGACATGGATATGATGGATATAGTTGAGATTGCACCCTAATTCAAATGTTCTCATAGGTTCAAGAAGAATCTGGGGCAAAAGCTGGAGTTATCTTTTAAGGAAAGTGTGAACAACAAGCAATTTTAAATTGGTCAGTGCGGACTTTCTCGAGCTTTCCCCTTTCCTTCAACAGTCATAGTTTATATTCACAGCACTACACATTTACCTGTATGATACACAACCACTCCCAGGTTTTTGGTTTTTACTCATGATTCAGCATAATGGTATAAATAATAGGATTCTGAGTTGCGTAACAAATTCAATGCTCTCATACAACCACTTCCTCACTAAGTTGAAGTTAGACCATGTTTTAGATTAGACCATCAATCACTTGAGATGTTTGTATTGTGTTCACTCGTAACTGTTATCACGATTCCATGCCAAATCTAGGATTTTATCATGTAGTTCAGCTATACATTTTTGTTTCGTTCAAAGGCCTCTTGCTATCTGATTTCACCCACGAGCAGAAAACATGTGCGAACGAGACGAAAATATTAAAAACAAAAGACTGCCATAACTTATTCCACCATCTAAGGGTGCAACCAGACTACTGTCGATCGTCCGCGGTGTGGTTGCACCCTAAGTAATCGTGTGAGATGTATGAATTATAAAATAATTACAGTACAACAACCCGTGCAACCCGCTTGCGCACTTCGACGGCACGGCTGAGGAGATCCTGTGGTCTCTGGACGACGACGTGGACATGGTGGTGATGGGGGCCGGCACCAGCGGCACCATCTCCGGCGTGGGACACAAGATCAAGGAACGCTGCCCGCAGTGCGTTGTCGTCGGCGTCGACCCTTACGGCTCCATACTTGCTCAGCCCGAGGAGCTCAACGAATCGGACGTGCAGATGTACGAGGTAAATATTTTATTCCATTCTTTAAAAAAAAATACTTTTCGAGCTTTTTTCCAATATTATGGGAAGTGTTTGTAAACAGCCAGACCCAAAACAAGTATTTGTTTCTGGCCAGAATCACACCTATTATTAATCAATGCGCCAACAACCGTGCCGTCAATTATTAACATATACCTACATACTGCATGTGTCTAATGGAGCGATAATGGCGACGCAAATGTGCGTTTTAAATGAACTATTGTCGCGGCAGTCATCCAAATTAGAACTGCATCGTATCAGTACTTCCGTCCTGTATGTGTCCTCGCAATAGTAACTAACGAACACATATACATAAGTATAATAGGAAGCAGTACCTACCTGTACCTATTTGATGAAAAACTAAAATATAGCTGCATAAATAATGTGTGTGATAACTTTCTTGACATCTTTGTGTACATTATTCATCACTCAAGCTGTTCAATACAATAACACGCTATTGTTGTCACGTCCTATTGTTATTTAATTTCGCGTACCTACTGTAACTACAAAGTTAACGTGGTAGCATCAAAAAGAGAATTTAAAGTGTTATTTCGAGTAATCTCCAAATCATAATCAATTCAACACGGATGGCCTGCCATGCTATTTCCTTTATACAACAGCCGTGACCTGCTGCGCGACGTTGCACGGAGATCAAACAAAATACTCTGATAAAACCTTAGATAAAACGATATAACCCAGTGTTTTGTTACACCATATGATGTTAGAGCTAATATCGGTTAATGTATGAAAAATATTTTTCATTTCACAAGTTTGATGCTCTCTTACATCATCAGGTCGTGGTCCAGATGCTCAGCATTCGTTGTAAACATAGAGTTATCAATATTTCATTATATTACGATTTGCATGTTTATAAACTAGTCACAAAAACAATGATTATAATATTTGGAAATTGGGATCCATGCATTAGTGTAGTAGATATCCGATACATCATGAATTCGCGAATAGCTACATTTGTATCGCTCGGTCGCTCCAATACAATTTTCAACATGGTAATGCAAGAAAAGAATAGATCTCGTATCCACATATACGAACAGAGCAAGCTTATATAAAGCTTGTACCTAATAAGAATGAATTTCGGCAGAAATGCTCAAATCTAGCTTTGTCTTTATGTAGTTACTCCATATTCTTAAAATTATAGAGCTGTTATTAATTATCCAAAGGTGGAAGGCATCGGTTACGACTTCCTGCCGGGTTCTCTCGACAGAAGTGTCATTGACAAATGGGTGAAGACCGAGGATCACACCTCTCTGGAAATGGCGCGAAGACTTATCAAAGACGAGGGATTACTCTGTGGTGAGCTACTTATTTTTTACTCTCTCGGTTAGGTAAGTACCTACCTTCTGCCCGAACTATTTTCAAACGATACTTATACTCTACCTATCCCAGTTAAATTAAAAAGAATTATTCGGCTGATGCTGATGGTTCATAATCCTTAATATTAAAATAAATTTGTTAAAGCAATATCGATCTTATGTGACAGGTGGCAGCAGTGGTTCTGCCATGTGGGGCGCCGTCCAAGCAGCCAAGTCATTGAAGGAGGGCCAGAAGTGCGTGGTACTGTTACCTGACAACATTCGCAACTACATGACTAAGTTCATTTCCGACCAGTGGATGGAGGCGCGGAATTTCCAACCATTACTCAAAAAAGAGAACCTTCCGTGAGTATTATTGTATTATTTCTTCTTTATTACCTACGCACAATGTTGACAGTGCGTAGGTACAATTCGATTCAAACTTATTGGCGGCTCGGAACATGAGGCGAGTCGCTGCGCAGTAACAATTTCATGTGTCAGCGGGGCTGAGGGGTGGGATACTGCGCAGCGAGTAGCTAGCTTCCGAGCCGCTATTAACTTTAAATCGAACTGTAGTGAGACCGTGAGATGTACCGTACCGTTAGGTACCAGGTTGATCTTTAAAGCGTCTTTATTTTTTAGAAGTAAGGGCAGCAATCTTAATTCAAGTGTTAGTACTGACGTGCGGTTGATCGTACCAAAGTCTAATAGTAATGTTGACGTCCGGAGCTAGTTCCACTTGCAAATCAAGAATTACTTAAAACTCGTGTCATCCAATCAAATGGCTTAAAACTGGTTTCAAGTAGATAATGCTTGAGTTGAGTCTTGAGTGAAGGTCGGTAATACGGGCTTTAGCCAATGATTTTCATTCACCAATGATTTTGGGGAATCTGTAAATAGGCATTGGCAACCCTGGCCAGATCATAACTGCTGTGTTACAAACTTTCAGCCAAACCAAAGCCGAACTACATTATTTCGTCCTAAGATCTATTCGTTTTCTTAACGATAACCAGTGCTGATAAGATTATAGCAATAACCTTCTTAAAAAATATGATAAATGTGTGTTTCAACTTATCTTAAAGATACGCTTTAAATTAAATTAATGCGTATGAGGAATGAAACCGACGGGCAAATCATATTATTCGTTTCAGTTTAGCAATAACACGATATATTGAACAGACAAGTCATATTTATTTACAACAGAACTAGCTTATCAGTTACGTGCAGATCACCCGTAAAACATTGATGTCGACCTTCCTTGTAGATAAACTTTAATCAATTTCGTTAAAATTACGTCATATTAACTTAATCTTCATTTAATGTCAATAATTGCAAAATTATCATCTTCGTGTCAAGGTGTTATCATGTTATTAAGAATTTTAGCACATGTTAGCGATAACTTAATAATAATAAGAAACAGTTACATTACCTGCACCTCTTCTTATTGAATCGAGTAAATCGAAGCATATAGGTACAGCTCGATGCAAACTTAATGGCGGCTCGGAAGTTAGCTACTCGCTGCGCAGTAACCCACAGCGCAGACTCGCCTCATGTTCCGAACCGCCATTAAGTTTGAATTGACCTGTACAACACGATGCAAACTTTATGGCGGCTCTGAACACGAGGCGAGTAGCTGCGCAGTAACAAATTTATGTGACCACGGGGGTGAAGGGTGAGGTACTGCGCAGCGAGTAGCCCACTTCAAAACCGCTATAAAGTTTGAAGCTCACTGTACTACTTGGATAATAAAGTGTTAGCCAACAAGTATCACTATAGGTACGGTACCTACCTATTTCAAGATAGCTTGATTGACGTGATATGAGAAACAACCCGGAATGGGTCGAGTTACGAGTTCGCCCTCCCTTATTTACATTCGATGATGGACGTGGCTGGTTCTTATTAATTAAAAATGCAAGATTATTGTTTAAATTAAAGCTCGCACTGATGAGGTGCGATCAAGCGAGCTCTATGACTAACTGAGCCGTAGACTTAGATTGAATTCCCAAAATGATTGAGTATACCTATACGGACGGCAATTCGGTCGTATTGAAATCAATACGAAAATGGCGAAAATCGAATAAACTAGTTTACAGAAGCTCCTGCTCTGCTGTAGCCAATCAAGGCACACTCAACTGCAAATCAACCTTATTTCTATTTATGTCTATACCCAACTGCCAAGAAGGGTTAGCTTATAATTATGTTTGTAAACTTTAGGTGGTGGAGCAAACCAGTGACGCAAGATATGGTGCAGTCTGTCAAGAGTGTACCTCACAACAGCACGCCGACGCAAGCACTCGCCGCTCTCAAAGAAAGTCATTCACCGCTGTTGACGGTTGTCAATGATAAAGGGTAAGAAATAAGAAAACATTCGCTTGAAAACATGGCTTCTTAGACCACTTTTATAAGCCAACCGCTTAACAGAGACCGACTGTGACAGTGGTCCCAAGTTGACGAATCAGCGCGCTCGCGCATCTCGACACCACACCCCTCCCGCACCGCGCAGCTACCTCAGGAACGGTCTCAGTTAAGCGGCCAGCCTAAAGCTATTCCTACTAGCTCTTGTTTCATCCTCAATTCCTAAACTACCTACCTATCATCTCAAAAATCTTAAAGGATAACTAATAAAGGCTGTCTAGACGGGATGTATCCATTTTTTTGTAGAAATGTACAGATAAGGATGACGATGCACGTCCACGTTATAACGTGACGGTATCGTAGCAAACCAAACTTCCCTGTAAAACCGTCGCGATATTATAACAATCGTTTATTTGGAACAACTCATCCGAAATCCTCTACCAGTGGCGCTATGTTATTTTTTTATTACTAATTTACCGTTGACGTTAACCGTTGCCTAACCGAACCAACGGTAAAATCGTAGACGTCGACGTCCACGGTATCGAGACGTGCGTTATAAAAAAATACATATATAAATCATAATTACACAATATATTGTATTAAATACTCCAACTATGCAGAAAAATAATATTTGACAACTTGTCAAAGAAAATATCAATCGCTATGTTTTACATTTACATCTGTCACAACAAAAACCCAAAACAAACATGATAAATTTTTTTGGTTTCGCTTTCAGTTTTAGATGAGTGTATCTAATGTTTTTCTTCTTACTATGTTTATTATTATACACATTCGTAGTGGTACATTTCATAACGCAACTTCAGGGCCAAGACCAGCAGATGCCCTAACAAAAGAGGAAGCTAGTATATACGAATAACAGAGACTTATTCATGTTAATAATCTTCACTCATCAAAGGTCGTATCTATTTTTTGTACACTTCGTATATGAAATTCCTGCTCTCCAATATTTTTAAGTAAAATTCAAAATGTATTAATAAGTTACATCGCTCTGTGAGTGTGGGATGAGGGTACTTCGTAACATATTTTATTTTACTGCTCCAATAGTAAATCATCTCTTGATTTAAACAAATACGTTTGACCGTTCGTGCTACCCTATACACATTGCATGCCCAAATTATAGTGAGCTTGTCTCTGTGTAAAACTATTTCATACCAGAGAATTATATTTATTTGGTACATTATTATTCACTGGCACTGGGCCTGCGTGGTGGATCAGGGCCCACTCACCCAACGAGAGGCCTGTGTCCCAGCAGAACATTATTGGCAGTTTATGCTTATTATGGCACATTATTATAAAAAGTGATGTTTTTATTATTTTTTAGATCTGTGATTGGTGTGTTCACGGCGGACAATGCCCGTCGACGACTAGCCAATCTGTCGGGCTCATTGTCGGAAACTCTCGAAAAATTCACCGTCAAAAAGTTTTACAAAGTAGACCTTGCCCACAAACCAACACTCGGATTAGTCTCACGTATGCTCGACATTGCCCCATACGTTGTTGTTGTTAAATCAGGTATGTATCTACTCATTTAATCAAGTGTCAACTCTTGTACTTGTGTAACATAAGAGAAATGTAGACAAAAGAAAGTAAAATGTAGACTGTTTTCACGCACAAAGTCTACATTTTTCTTTCTTTTCTTTTAAGGGGGATGCGCTAAGGCAACCCTCGAATTTCTCGGTTTACCCTGCCGCGGTCGCCTTAAATATAATAAAGTAGGTTTGCGAAGGTTCACGATCACCATGTTCGCTTACAGAATTATGGCGATTTCAAACCATTATAAAGGCTCAGGTAGACTCAGGTATTACCTTCTCTGCGATATCTTTTCGACGTTGAATAAACTGTCATGCTAGTTGCGAACCCCCGACCTCATGCTTTGAGATAGGTACGCCGTCACATCAACATTTTGTGCGATTTTTTTTTTTTTGTATTTGTACTCAACAATTCTCATGAGATTTTCACCATGAGGGATTTCACCATACGTCGTACGGTCGACGGCACCACGTCACCTGTGACACTTGAACTACAAAAACCACCTTTCAAAATATTAACTAAAGGCGGGATATCATCGACGTGCTGTTGACTATACTCGCCATACTACTGAGAGGGCCAACAACCACCTTATATGTCTTATTATTTTAAGTGTTACTTCAGTGTGAGAAAGAGATGGAGCTATACAGAATGTCTAGCTCCAGTGCGCACCCAGCACCTTAATTAGTGCATTCTAACCACTCCCAGTGATTGTTTCTGGCTAAAGCCATGTTACAACATGGTTAGTGTTACAATTATTTTATTTTACAGATGCATCGACGAAAACTCAGAGCTCAATTGGACTGTTCACTTCAGAAAATCTACTGATGAATATCTCCACAGAAACCAAATACATGAATGGAAGCTAAAACTTGTAACCAATGTTTACAAGACAACCAACTGATTTACACAACCATGACGTTTTTAAAAAAAAATGAATTGACATAATTTTAACTTGAATCTACATTCAAGCAAAGATAATTGATGATTGTAAACTAACATTTCATTTTCATAAACTGAACGAAAATATAATGCTGTTAAATGCTGCTGTTTGAAATGTAAATATTTTGGTACAAGACTATTGTATACTATAAACATCACCATTTAAATGGTGGAAGCCCAAGATTGAACTTCACATCAACATTGGTGATTTTCAAACGGGAAACTAATTAGTAATTAGACAGTATTACTTCAAGAATGAAATTATTATACACTAATATACACATTTAAACAATTTAGTTTATTTTGAAATATAAATTTCTTTCATAATCAAATTAAACAGCAGTTGATTTTATTGAGTCTAACCACAGGCCAAACATAAGATGAAATATTATTTTAAGTTATAGCTGTTAGCTTCTATAGTCTGGTAATAAATATGTATTTTGATTGATTTTGTGATTTTAATTGTAATGTGTGGCATTTTCCTAGTTTTAAATTAATGCAGGGTGCGTCCGGGTAGCACCAAGCAAATGAAGAAAGAAAGAAAACATGTTTACTTGCACTAAACACTATGCAAAGAAAAAAACTAAACAAATAAACAAGTGAGGGCTATGTATGTATATAGGTAGCTACAAAGTTTCTTGCATATCTACAATCATGGTCTGACCATTCTGACCCAGGGTCAGAGGCGGATTAGTGTTGCTCAACCTAGGCTGTTTAGTACCAGCCACCCCTTAATTTCTATGAATGGTGTAGAAATGTTGAATTAAATAACCATTGCATTTGGTATAATATTATATGAAGCAAAAGGTTACTAACATTAATTGAGCTGAGTTATGTGTAAGTAAGAATTTATATTTCGTCGGTCATTCGGATGGGCAAGAAGGCAGCTAGAGTTGTGGACGACACCCTGTTGTGGTTACAAAACGCGTCTAGCTTGGGAGGGCATTTCTATGCCCCCAGATTTATGAATCAAATCTGACCACAACAAATCTGATCTGACTAGGGAAAGTTAAAAACTATGAGTGTAATGTAATATTTTATTATTATATTCATGGTGATGGAGAAGATTGTTTTGCATTTGCTGCAAGTATAGCTCCAGGTGCAGGATATGGTCTCATTTGATACAAGGAACCCGTAGCAGTCGAGTCCACTCCTGTCTTAGCATGGGTGTCTAGCCCAGAGGTCCAGCTCCCCCTTGATATGTCAGAATAAGCAGCAGGGTCCATTGGATCCAAATCATTGTCCTTAACCCGCAGTCTTTTATTCCTATGATGTACTAAATCTTTTTCTTTCTCTCGGCGCTCTTGTTTCTTCTCCTTGTGTTGTTGCTGTTGAGGAACTTCTTGGTCAGAAGCTTCGCTGCTCTCATCACTTTCATCACCTTCCTTCAATAATCGCTCTTCGCGTAAATGTGCAGCACTTTCAGTAGGAGTCGCACGCGGGTGAGCAGGCGGCAGCCAACTAACCAAATTATTGTGAACATTCCAAAAATAATGCTGACCATATCCTTCATCATACACTTCCTCCCAACCTGATGGCAAGGGCCACAGTTCTAACGCCTTTTTTTTATATTCCAAGTAAGTTTCGTTAGGAACTAACTTTCCCGTTTTCCATCTTTTAACACAATACTTTGAACATTCGTGGTAGACATTGCTTTTATTTGGACAACTCTTATGACCTTTAATGGGGTCAACATTGACACCCTCGATACCTTCCCAAAAGTGTTCTTTATTGACACGTTCATCAAGTTTACTGTCATAATCTTCTGCTATGATTTCTTCACTAGCCTGTATAGGAAGAGCTTCATTATTATGGCCAGGATCTGCAGGTTTTGGTTTCAAAAGTCCTCTTTTAGCTAGACGCGCGGCTAAGGCTGGTGGTAGAGGCATGGTACGAAAAAGAATGATCTGATGTATAAAAATGAGCTAAAACGACGTTTCTTCGCTGTTCTTTGATTCGTTTCTTCGCTGTGCTTTGATTTGATTTATATCATTTACATCGATTGAAACATGGCATCGACCGACAATTTTGACATTTACTTAGCTCTCCTCTAGCTGTCAATGCCAACCATAGACCAAAAATTATTAATAATATTATTTTTGCTGTACTGCCATAATGCCTAGTCTACATACATTTTACTAAAGATTAGTAAGTTTCACTTTATATATTCATATTTATATTTTAGCGTCACTAAAGAATTCACTTTTCCTCTTGAAAAGTCTATTTAAATCGAACCAAGTTCTTGGATTGGTCGTCTAAGGTCCCCCAAAGATTTTAGGACCTTCCTTTGAAATGGCCTCGCCGTAGGTGAATATCCGGATATTTGTTCGTTGGAAGTGGCTATCCAAAGAGTGTAACAAGTAATAATCACACTGCAGTTTTTAATGTAGCTCCATGTGGAATACTGGTATTCAGCTGCATCCGGTTAGACTGGAAACTGACCCCAACCTAGTTGGTAAAAGGTTAGGCAGATGACGATGACATAATATTCACAAAGGGTAGAGTAGGTAAATTGTAGTAAGTATTAGGTACAAGTCCGAGCAAGAACTACCGATTAGGGACACCTATTTCTGCCGTCAAGCAGCGTTGCCCTATTCCGATTCTAAAGGTATGGGGTGCTGGCATAGGCGTACCCAGGGGGGCAGGGGGGGGGCTGCTTCCCCCCCTGGAAATCTCGTAGAACATGTATGAACTCGCCTAATTACTAATCAAAGTGTAAACGGGGCCTTATGCTCTAACTTTTAAATAAACCGCGCAGTAGACTCGGTGCCGATTCTCTTGTCACATAATTCTCTAAACTAAACTAAAAATCACTAAAATTTAGTTTATTCCTGTCAAACGACCAAACTCATTCTGAAATAGACTGTATTAACACAACTTAACTATAATTTAGTTTGACACTGAGATATTAGTTTAGTGAAAATGCTATTCTGAATTTGACGATTTAACCTTAAATCTTGTCCTATATCTAAAATCCTTTATCTAAATCTTACTATTTTTAATCTCAATTCAAAATGTGTGGAATAAAATTAGATGTCATGAACTAAAATTCAAACCAGCACCTCGACTTCAGTTGCAGAACAGTACTGTATCTTTTTTTATTTTCTTTTCCTTATATCTCGAAATTGGTGTGTGCTATCGCAAAAATAATGAAAATTTCGATCCCCTTCGGAAAGCCCATAAACCCCCGAGGCTCAACATGTTGGTTTTTTTTTTTTTTGCATATTTTCCGTACTAAATGTGAAAAATTCCATAAAAAAAACGGGTTGAAGCTGCTGTCCCTGCGCGCATCCGGCTCTAAAAAAAGGGGTAGGGAAAACAAGTACCAAGTGGAGTGGAAGCGCAATTGTCAAATTCGATTTTAGTTGTCAAAATATTTTTTTTTAGAGATTTTTTTTTGTCAGATTCGCGTAAATATTCTCTTAGCCAAAAGTAAGGAATTTTAGTGATAATTTAGTTAGGTGTACAACAGAATCGGCACCACTGGCAAAATGCAGAAAACCGCGCGCGACGATGGCACACTACACTACATACCGAATGTTTCATGTAGGTGTGTTTGTGTAGTGTGTATGACAAAACAGCCGCGGACGATCCGACCTAAAAAATCTGAATCCCCCCCCCCCCCCCCCCAAGGCCAGAAGCTGGGTACGCCCATGGGTGCTGGTGGAATCTCAGTTCCATACGACATCATTAATTTGTCTCGGGGATGACAACGCATCTGCGATAGCTGGAGTAGGTATTGCAAATGTCCGTAGGCGCTGGCAACTAGTGACAACTTGATTATTCGATAGGCCGGCCGTCGCTTGTTTGCCGACCTAAGGAATATTATCTGTAAGGTCGTCGATCGCCCTTCTATATGTTGATAACCGTAGGTAGGTGAAAGTGAAAGTCATAAAATGTGGAATAAAATCATTAGAATCATCAATTCAAGTCCCTAGGTTCATCATATAAGTGCCAAATGTCATGATTTCATGAAATATTCATTTAATACACTTTTATGAACTCATGAGAGTTAGTTGTATTGCTGATTCTAGTGTTTAGAATTCGGTATATCATATTTTAATCAACATAAAACCTGCAAATTGCAAAAAACGTAAGAAAGTTTGAATTTCGCGGGTTACCCTTGTGCTTTCGTAAAGCAAAGATCCTGATTAGTGTAAAGTTTCGAACCGCGGTTCGAAATTTCGTCATTTGGTGATTCCTGCAGGCAGCATAGAATAAATTAAGAAAATGCTCATATTTGGAGTAGTATTCGTCTGATTGCCGTCAAAATATGATTAATAACACAAGAGTAAGCTTATTCGTGCTATAATTTATCTAAACTAATATTAGCTAATTATAAAAGAGGTAAACATGTATTTCATAATATTAATTGCGGTGACATCTTCTCGAACATAAGTATACTATTAACTATTTCACTATGAATGATTCCAAAGCAAGAAATACACCAGTACATTCTTGAATTCTGAAACCAAAAAACAATATTTAATTAAAAAAATAAAACAATAGGTACTTCATAAAAACACGGTGTAGCCTTTTCAGCCCATTAAAGCCCTGTATTTAATTCCTAGTAGATGACTCTGCTATACGGCCACAAATCAATGGAACACACACCATAACACCCGAATTCTTAAAGGGTTAATACAAAAATATAGTGAGTGGCTTCCTGAAATATCAGCCTAATCAATCAAAGCTAATTTTTGTCTTTCAGAAACCGGGTGCAAATTATTAAAAAAAAAAACAAAACAGTTTTATCTACCTACATACCAAATATAATTTTAATTAACCTACATCTCCATTACCTACGAACTACCATACAATAGCCCTGCTGCATTACAAAGGCTACTTAATTGCTATAGGACTACGTCATCTTTTTTCTTTATCATTTTCGATCATTTGTTTTACCTAATAAATGCGTAATGGCGATGCATAAACTACATTACTTGCTACTGATCGCTATCTACGTTACAAGGCAAGCGGCATCGATTTACTGAATAGCAGTTCATGCGATGGCCTTGATAGAACGGAAATAATTATCACCTGATAATAGATGTCTTCACTCACCACTGGCGACTGTTGTGTCACTGCGCGACACCTTGGTAGGAAGCACGGCGTCGTGGAACTCTCCAGAGTGCATTAAATTCTGATCCGACGTATTACTATCTTCATTGGAAATGAAAGGAGTAACAACATCCATTTCATCAGAATTCATTTTTTCTACGGATTCTGTTTGTTCAATTGCTAATTCTGTATTATCAGAAACGATCGTTTCTAATGTGATATTTTCAGCGTGGGCTTCTTTGTTACCTTCTTCTACGTTTGTAACTTCGTGGGAATCTTCTTTTAAAACTTTGATTTCTGCTTGACGGTCTTCTGCTATTTCATGATCATTAAGTGGCAATTCTTTCACGGAATCCACATCTTCGCTTAATTTTCCACTGTTATTACTTGGTGGAGATATAGATTGTATAGCATCTTCTCGTTTTAACTGCTTCCGCCTTTCACTTTTATCATAACCCAAAGGGTGCAAGTTGATAGACGATGGCGGGCTGCTGTCTAGAGATAAGTCCATTGAAGTCATTAAACTTTCATCTCTGCTTAAATAATTACCTCCTTCGGGAACAATATGAATATTCAACACTGTTTTATTCTTATTTTGTTCATTGTCCATTTCTAGCGACATAAGGGATGGTTCGTTGGAATTACTAGCAGCTAAAGAATTCGTAGAAATTGTCTTATTTGAATTAAGTTTATTTCTGACTAAGAAACCCCTAACATGGGCTTGAATGACAGTTGCTGCACTGGACATCGTAGAGGAGTCGTCAGTAGATAAAGAAAGAGACTTTTCTTCGTTTACCGTTTGCAATACTGTATCCATTCTTGTAAGTCCATGTGGTCTTCTTTCGTTCAAAGAACCTGCAATAGGAAAATCGCTTTCTTCCTGGAAGACAAAATTCGCATTTTTATGCCTTAAACATTAACTGAAAGACATACATACTTATAGGTATAGAATTACTTACCTTATTTTTTTCTACTTCATTCAAAAATACCGTAGCATCGTTTACCGCGTCGTCGAAAGTAGAGGCTCTGCTTTTAAAAAGGAACGTCCGAAATACTTTTTGTATAGTTACTGCTGCTGTTTCCAAGTCCATGTTACCATCTTGATTCTCAATTTGAGGAGTTTCACTCAACTTTGTTGATTTGTACTCATGACCACTGTGTAACATGTAATCAATATCATTCTTGTCTTTGTTGTTGTTTTCAATATTATTAATTTGATTTTGGTGTTGGGTGTTCTCTTGAAGCTCCTCACAGGCAGAAATTACCCCGTTTGTATCGGAATTGTCTTCATTGGTTTCGGGTAATTGAGCATTTTCAGTATCATGTTTAAAAGCGTTAGGTTGCCTTAACTCGCCATTAGTGGATTCCTGTGTAATAAGTGTCACGATATCACTATCAGTGTTTGTTTCCAGTAGTGATTCCAGCACGTCTGAATGTATTTGTGGATCTTGTAGTTCCACCGTTGGCAATTCTTTATAAGAAATATCAAATGTGTTTGTTTCCTGAGGATCTTCTTCGTTTCCGTTTACAGTATCATCACTATTAGTCGTCTGTTCGACGTTATCTATTATATTATTTGACCGGTTCGTAATATCGGGATCGATAAAATGTTGTATGCTTTCAGTATCATTTGACTGAGTTTCGTCTTTATTAAGTGGCAAATTAACATTGTCACTTTGAGTTTCGACAATGTCGTTAGAAATTACATTTGCTGCCTGTGGTACCGAGTTTTGATCATCTAGATCAACGGTCTTTTCCAACTCCAGTCCTGTATCTTGGGTTGTATTTATGGAATTAATTGGACTTGATAAATGTTGTTCTGGATCAGGAGAGGAATTCGACAAGATGTCAAATTCCTGCAAAACACTAGCTTCTGCTACTAATTCTTTATCTTCCTGAAAAGATTGTGGCTCAACATGCGTTATTTGTTCATCTACTATAGGTGCATGTAAATTATGTAACAATTCTACTTTAGTAGCAGGAATGTCGGTCTTTGGTAGCTCGTTTAAAGTAGAGTCTTGGGCAGGTATACTGTCACCTAATTCATTAGTTGTTTCCGCCAAATTAATATCAATTTTTGACTCGTTTTCTGTATCCCTGTGTTCAGATTTGATATCATTTTTTAAATCGTCATCATCTTTCGTTGCTAAATCTCCCATTTCTTGGGATTGAGGATCTTCGCTTGGTGTACACAACTCGTGTGATAGTTCAGCCTCTGAGGAAGTACCCACATCTTGTTCATTCAGAGTAGGCTCTTTAAGAACTGCTATAGGTTCTTGTGGAAGAATCGGTGGATCTTTAATTATTGGAGTACCCGTTGTTTTAAGACCCTTGCCACTGTGTTGATTGAGTAAGTCGTTATTGTATTGTTTTCTTCGCTGTTCTGCCCGGTGCCGTACTTTTTCTTGGGCCTTGGCAATTTTTTCTTCCAATGTTAATGTTTTCTTTTCAACTGTAAAGTTATTAAGTGTGTTAATTAATAACATCTTAAAATCCTAGTGGTTTTAAACGAGTCGCGTAGTATTGCAGTCATCAACAATCATGATCTATTTGAGTTGCAATATAAATGAGTGGATAGCTCAAGCAGTCAGCATATTGGTAGCGACTTTGCGATTGCTCGATCGTTACGAAATTTCCCTGAGCAGCATCTGACTACTCGTGACATTCTTGAGAAAACGCAATGTCCGTCATGTGAAATAAGTTATTTTAAATACTTGTAGCGCATTATAAAACTATAATTACAAAAGGCGGACGAGAGTGTGGCTGTAGGTAAAGTTGACAAGTACTGTAAAAGTTGGGAAGAACATTTTCCTGCGCTACAGGATTTTTTTGTGAAGTAGTAAAATATATAACTTACGAGGGCCATCTCTTATTTCCAGTAGTTGTTGCACATGACCGGCACAGAACCCATAAATATCGGTTGGATTGTTTTTCAGCACTTCCCTTGTTAATCCTTCTATTAACTCCACCAGACCTGAAGGCATCTTTGGAGGCGTCGACCTATAATATGCTCGAGAGCCAGTTAGCCTCATTGTTTTAAAGTTATATGTTATTGTTAATTTAGATACTTAGACCATTTAAGGCACAATGTATGTAAGCTAATTCGAGGGCGAATTATTTCACTTAGCACTACAACAATTACTGCTGAGTCTGCTGACGGGTTAGTGTGTATTCCAGGCAGTGTTGAAAATAGAAATTAAGGTAATTGTGTGGCGTATCAGCCCCAAACACCTTGAGCTTTAAATGTTTGGCCTGCGGTAGTCATAGTGACTTGTTAACTTGAACTTGATTTGTTGCGGTGTATCGATCGCACCGGGTTCATCGCACGCTCGTGTTCAACGACTTATTCAAAAGGTCCAACAATCACGATCGTTAATATGAAATGTTAATTTTCAAAGGTTGGTTAAAACTTGAAGATAGTTTGATAAAATGAGTTTTCGTTTTTTTTAGGGCCTCGATTTGAAATGAAAAACCGAGTAATGTGAAAATTTCTTGTGTATTTCCAATGTAGTTTACGCAACTGAGTAATCACTAGGGGAACGTTATCTCTGGAGGACAGTAGGTGAGACGGGCGAGCGAGGCCGGCGCTTACTACTAGCCGCCGCGGGGCGCCTACGCTTACATTATGTTTACTTAAAGAATTCAATTCATGTGAGTCAACTTTTTTATTTCCATACTGTGTTCTATAATAGTAATTTATATAAGATCATATATAATTTTTGCAATGTTAATACATTTTACATAACAAACATCTCCATAGTGTACATACATACACACGCAGTAGCGCTATGTCGCGGCGCGTATCGGTATATACAGAGGCGCGGACGCGTCCGGCACTGCGGCCACTGGCCTAGCCGCGCCCGCAGCGCTCTACAAGTGATGATAGAAAAAATTAATTGCTACAATAATATCATACAAATTAATGACTATTCCCTTACAAATTATTATATCTACTTTTAGCATTGTTCTACTCCAATATAATCCAAATTAACTTTTTAGTTTTACCGAGCTGTATGCATGATACATGAATAGTCTCCAGTTCGCTCAGACCGATTTTGCCCAATTAAAGTGTTCCTCTCCCGCAGCTATGTATAGAAATCACACTGCTATAAATTTATAATAAATAAATGCCTATTTACACTATGTAACTATACAAAATGATAGTACGACGAAATTACATTATTGAATCGAGCATCTAATTTAAATGAAAATTTCATACAACGATCTACGGGCGCGGGCCGAGACGGCGAGGCCAGACGCGGGCCGCGCCGCGACGTCCCGCATACACTAAACAAATTACATTTTTAATTTTTTCTTATTCATTTTTGTACAATCATATTCAGCCAAAAGCTGGGTGCCCGATTAATACATTTATCGGTGATCCGAAATGCGTTACAATCGATCATGCATCAATAATACATACAACTTTAACTTATTTAAACAATTTAACAATATTAAAAAATCCTAAAGTAAACTAGAGACCTATGTAAACGTATATAAAATAGTAATAATCATTATGACAGTGCATCGGGATGCGGACATATTAACATTTAGCACTATTAGTAATTTGTAGTCACACCGAACATGAGTCGCGGTCCGACGGCGCTCGCGAGCGAACCGAATCCACAGTCATCGGCACGACAGCGTATCCGGACGGCCGACCGTTAGAGGTATTAAAAATTAATAACGTCATTAACAAAAATGTAATCGAATAGAAAATATCAATACATAGCTGAAAACAAATTCAATCGCATTATTCTAGGTCGTGGATGGAGGGTGTGGTCGCGACACTTGCTCATCACTTGGCGAGCGCCGGCGCGCCGCCCGCGGCCGCCTGCCGCTTGTGGCTGATCTCCAGCTCGCCCAGCCGCTTCCACAGCTCGTCGCGCTCTTTCTCACGTTTTTTCTCTCTGCAATAACACAGCTCTGTTACACGGGGCCCACTGTTATCAATCACTCCCCCTCATGCTTAACCAAACATGGGCAGAATTAAAGTAAACAACAAAATCCGCTGATTGTTTTATATAAAAAATTGGGCTGTTAGTCAACTAGATCAACGCGATGTAAATCATTGTTTTTTTTAAATGAAAGCGATTGTGACATGTGTGCTACGCAAGTATGATGATGAATTATTGAAAATAACACACTCTTAGTAATGTTCATTTTCCTGCCCTCTACCTGATTTGTAACAGTAAACGTTGATCGAAGCGTCGCATTATCAACGGTCCTGATTGACGACAAATTGTAAAGGGTGCGTGAATGGACTTTAATGTCCTTCTTACTGAAACACTGATTAAATGTAAATTTTTACTAATCTAACTTTTCAACCATGCTTTGCTGATACCTGAGTCAGGCCACTATTTAATGCCAAGGTATGCAAGTACTTCACAAGAAGAGAAATAGAAATATAAGATAAGATAATGTAAACTTATAAAATAAATAATTATGCACTCACTTCTGCCGTTCCGCCTTATAGCTAGCAGTGAGCTCATCAAAGAGCTTGGAATTCATCTCCATGAAAGTCTTGAGCACATTGTAGACGAGCGCCACTATGGTCTGATTCCAGTGCTCCTTACTGATCCGATACAGCGCCGGGAACATTATAGGCATTATCACGTGATTGTTTTCTTCCATCAGTGACATTATATATTCGTTGTTCCAAAAATAGAGTGCTCTTTCAGCCACCTGGAAGTAATATTTATTTATTATTATTTTTATGAGCTTTATGACACGGCGGCCCCATGGTCAACTGTACTAAACGAGAAATATCAAACAGCTTCCTAAGGTTCACTTTAAAGAGTTTAAATATCACTACTTTTGTTAAGTTTGCAGATGCTTTTCATTATGCTGTTACATGCCACTCACTCAACTACTGCACGCGGCTCTGCGCGTTATAAATTAAATACACTCTCACTACTTTTTCCTCATGAATCAGAAAAGGGTAAGCATCAAAAACAAAATGCCGTACTACGATCGTAACATCATTTGCTTGTCCCACAATCAACATTCATTCATCTTGTGTTTTCATTCATGTTATCTACAGACAGTCGTCGTCTATTACTCATAAATCATCAAAAATTACTTAAAATGAAAAGTTATCAGATCTAATGTAGAGCCAATCCCTCAACTCTACAAAGTGTAGCTCTACAAACCTTATATCTTGGTCAAAATGTACGGCTTGGCCGTTTTTCGGCTGTCGCAACAGACACTCCTAGGGGCTTATGGTAAGAAATTAAATCAATGGGCTGTCATGCAATAGTTCAATGAAACGGCCAAGCCATACATTTTGAACAATATGTAAGGTTTGTAGGCCTTGTTTAAGGGCTCCAGATTTACCTTGCAGAGGCTTATCATATATGGATTTTGTTGTGTCAGGTAAAGAACATCCTCCTGACCGAATTTAGGTTACGGTGGCCCATTACTATTACAACATAGCATGGAACAGGTATTATTGTTACAATATAGCCTATCTAATACATTTAAACCGCTAAATATATCCAAGTTTGGATGTCATCATCCAGAATATTAGGCAGATTGCTTTTGTGATTACATTTGTACCAAATATAGGGTGACTGGTAATTAGTGACCAATACTAACTTTACTTAATCGCGAAAAAAAATCACCTGTTCCCAACATTTTGACGGGTTATACGAACATAAAATGTAAGGAACAATAGACTTTTTTTTCGCGATTTCAGGTTTGGACCCATAGGTAGTAAAAGTTGTTCATAATGATGAGTAAAGTCACGTGTTAAAGTATCGGTTACTAATTACCAGTCACCTTATCTATCAAAGTTAATAATGGTCACAGCCGTCAAATGTCAACAAGTTATGGACAAGTCAGAATACGTGGCCGGCCGGTGAAGTCGCCAGATCTAACATAAACCAACCAACCCTACAATTATAATATCTGCTAAAGAATTTGCATCTACACTAACACTACAGCCTGCATATTATTATTATGTCAATCACGCCCGATTGAGCAACATTAAAAAACAGATTCTTATGGACTTTTCATCACTTCTGGCTATCTTATCTGGCTGATGTATATATATTTATTTTTTATAAAGAAATACATATTAAATATGGTTTAATTTATATCAAAACTGGCCACGTTTATCAGAAGAATCCCACAGCCACAAAAAAATATTTGAAGCTTTTCAATGGTGTGTATTACTGATTAACAACAGCGCAATATTGGGCAACCGACTTGCTGAGCGGACATCATTCGTCCATGAAATAGTGTATTCTGCTGTTTTGCAGGTTTTCTAGAAGGGTATTTGCATAATAAATTGAAGGTGTCAGCATGGTTAAAAAACAGTCCTCTGGGGTGTTGGTGTGATTTTATTACCACTAATTTATTTGAAATTTATCATAATTAGATATCTACTACATGAATAGGTCTATAGATACCTATGAATATAAACATTTATTGCCCGAATTATAAGAAAATATTCAAAGTGTCACTGACTGACGAAAATATAATATATTTTGTAATTTAGTAGAAAGGAGGATCGACAAGAATATATGGAAGCTGGTCTCAGCACCAATAACAACCACACATATGCCATTAGATAGGTATTTTAATATAATACAATAACTAATATGGCGGCTCATTCCAAATCGCTGTGTGAAAAAAGTTGTGGCGATGTTTCGCAGGACTGATCTGGACGCTAGATAATTGAAACCTTTGAATAGTTAATCACTTCTGGTGATCATAGTTTGAATGTTTGCAAATGTATAATTATGCATTCTGATGATAATATGGAACCACTGAGCTGGTCTGATTATGGATCTGGATGCTTCGATAACGGAACTCTTGAATAGCCACTAGTAAACCCATCAAGTTTGGGCTTATTAGACGTATCTTAGCAAGTTTATCCATTTTACATGATGATGAGGACCTGATGACTGACCTGGACGCTAGATAACGGAACTCTTGAATAGCTACTAGTAAACCCATCGAGTTTGGGCTCGTTAGATGTGTATCAAAGAGTCCTAATCATTTTACCTGATGACTGACCTAGACACCTACATGGTCCCATTGAGTTGGTCTGATTATGAACCTGGACGCTAGATAACGGAACTCTTGTGTGGGAGTGTGGGCTCATTAGATGTGTCTCAACGAGTCCTGTTCATTTTACCAGATAACGAGGACCTGATAACTGATCCGAACGCTAGATAACAGAACTCTTGATTAGCTTCTAGTATACCCATCGAGTGTGGGCTCATTAGAAGTGTCTCAACGAGTCCTGTTCATTTTACCTGTTGACGATGACCTGCTTCTTATACGGACAGTAAGTTTCGACTCCCAGAATACATATACTTCGTCTCATTGCTCGCTGGCTGACCCCGTGAGTGCGGACTTTTGACGCTTTGCTAACGACCACGTTTGAGCTCCATATTATAGGTGAGGGTGGAAAGCATGCTCATGTCCATGAGTTTTGTCCTTTCATATGGTGTTTCATTGACTTATCTTGTGTCGACTGAGAGACTATTTGGCTGAGGCATAATTATTATTTATACTCATGGACAAGTTCAACTTTCACACCCCTATGTCTACCTACTTTGCGTTTCGCGTTGTTGGTCAAACATAGTCTTTATAGTAAAAAAACGAATGGAATAGTAAACAGTTTTATAATTACATACCGTCATCCATAATAATTGCAAAAACGTACTTGTATATGTGCTAAATGTAAAAAACAAACACTGAGTTTGAGAACTTCATTATCAGCTTCCAGGCCAACCATCAGGTGCTCTACATCAGATACAATGAACAGGACTCCTTATGACACGTCTAATGAGTCGACACTCGGTGGCTTTACTAGTAGCCATTTAAAGGTTCCAGGTCAGTCATCTGGTAAAATGAACAGGACTCGTTGAGACACATCTAATGATCCCACACTCGATGGGTTTACTGGTAGCTATTCAAGAGTTCCGTTATCTAGCGTCCAGGTTCATAATCAGACCAACTCAATGGGACCATGTAGGTGTCTAGGTCAGTCATCAGGTAAAATGAACAGGACTCGTTGAGATACATCTAATGAGCCCAGACTCGATGGGTATACTAGAAGCTAATCAAGAGTTCTATTATCTAAGGTCCAGGTCAGCCATCAGGTCCTCGTCATCAGGTAAAATGGACAGGACTCGTTTAGACACATCTAATGAGCCCACACTCGATGGGTATACTAGTAGCTGTTCAAGAGTTCCACCATCTAGCATCCAGGTCCATCATCAGATCAGCTCAATGGCACCTTAATATTGCAATTATTGTATTATCATCGCACCCATTACACAGAAAATATTCAAAGTAGACCACTAGAAATTATTAATATTCAAGTGTTCCGATACATAGTGTCTAGGTCCGTCCTGCGAAACATCGCCGCAACTATTTTCACACAGCGATTTCAAAAGAGCCACCATAGTAGTTGTTGCTCTTTATTAAAATGCCTATCTAATGGCATAGGTCTGGTTGTTATTGGTCGTGGGGACCATTTGTCCGGTCCTCCTTTATTTTATACATTTCTTTTGTATAGAGCGTAAATAATCAAATACGCGTTATTTTAAATGCATCGGTAACCTGCGTGTAATCCTTTATAAAGACGAAGATTTAAAACTGTTCAATCTTAAAAATACGTTAAAGGGCACTTACCTGAAAATGTGGACTGGAAACACACTTAGCTATTTGTCTGAACAACGGTTCCTGTATTTTGACGAATTGAGCAGGCTCAATTACATCCAATATCTCCTCAATTTCGCCCAAAAACATCACCTGGAAATTATAAGATTCTAAAATCCCTCATTCTGCATAAGATTAACAATTGATTTAAAAAAATACGATGGGAAATAAATGTTTATTTTTCGTATGAAGGATGAAGGGCTTTTTGTATAAATGAGGCCATAATTACCTCTTTTTGCGAACATGTTTTGGGCCAAAACTTGAGAAGACCACGCACAACATGCTCCGTAAGTGTGGCATCCTTCTCAAGAAATTGCACCACGCAATAGGCGAGCTGTGCATGGTACAGGGACAGGCACTTCACCTTGTGCAGTGGCAGCAGCACCTTAACCAGGAATTGTTTGTGCTCGCTCTTCAATGGAAGGGCAAATCCATTGATTATACTGTAATGAGAAAAGTAACATTCTGAATCTGAACAACGTAATAAAGTCTTCAATATTATCACGATATTTTGGCTAACAATACACACAGACAAGCCTATGCCAACTGACCTTCCCAAAATTTCCAAAAGTTCGCCCACACCATTAAAATGTTCCGTTTCATAAACAAATCGTAGGAATATATTGTTAATCTGCTTTCGTATGAAGGCCCGCAACCCCAAGAACTTGCCGTAGATGCGATGCAGCACCGTTTTTAAGAAGTCGCGCTCACGCGGGTCTTCGGAATCAAACAAATCTAAAAGCTGCAAAAAGAAACGTATACTATTATGACTTCGTCTTAATTAAATAAACGGAAAACCAATTAACAATAATATTTGCGGTCTTGTCGCGGAACGTCCCATTCGCCAACGTCCGGTTTCATCATTGCTTTAAAATTCATTTGGTAAGGGCTCAGGGACCGATTTTTCCTACGCTAGACATCTTTATCCGAGGAATAATTTTGAATTTCTGACAGTTTTTGTATGGGAAAACTGTCAAGTTTATTCCACGGATAAAAGTTATCTAAGGTTGGTAAAATCAGCCTTAAGTAATTTTATCAAGTCGCAGACCAATCTATCTATATACATATAATAAATCTGTAGACGAGGCGTTTCTGTACAATGAAAAAAAAAAAAAAAAAGTTGGTGGGGTGTCCAAGAATAACCAACAGATTCCATTTCTACCATTTTTGGAATTTTTGTCTGTTTGTCTGTCTGTCTGTTTGTATGTTCTTTAGTTTGATTGTTCCACTTACGGAATTTTCATTACGTAATGTACATACACGTAACGACATCTATTGACGCGAAATGATACTTACTTCTTAATTACTAGGTTTGTGAGATCGTGTGTTGTTATATGACCGTCAGTTTCTTTGCGCGGAAACTTAACGCGATACATCGTGTATAGAATATAACTCTAAAGTTAGGTTAATTAAAATTTTCCAGATGCGTTGTTTATTTATTAGTTTAGTATTAGTGCGATAGGTGGCGCTACCTATCTTTCAAATCTTGATAATCATGAAAGAATAGTGATTGATTTATTCTTTAATTTTTCACTTTTCTACATAGTTTATTTAGCTTACAGAGTGTTCGAACGTTTTCCCATATATTTTGGCAGTATCACTGAAAATAATAATAAATAAATAATAAATTGTTGGTTGGGTTGTCATTCGTTGAAAGTAAGTATTGATCAGTTGGTTTGGTTTTGATTTGGTATTTTGGTTGGTTTCGTTCATTAGGTTCAAAGTTCAAATTAAGAAGTCAAGAAACGAGTCGTTACAGATCGATTCAAACTTAATGGCGGCTCGGAAGTTAGCTTTTAGCTGCGCAGTACCCCACTCCTCACCCCCGCTGTCACATGAAATTGTTACTGCGCAGCGACTCGCCTCATGTTCCGAGCCGCCATTAAGTTTGAATCGAACTGTACTATACTTCGTAATTTGTTCGTATGATTCGTGACCGCCGCTCATTCGATTCGATCGTTGTTGGCGTGTGTAAGGCCTCGGCCTCGAATCTTGCGGGCAGCGGGGCGGCGGCGGCGGCGGCGGCGCGGGAGCGGAGCGGGCATCGAAGACCCGTTCTCGAAACTAGCGGGCAGATCGCGCGTCACTATAGCCGTTTAGTGTTGTGTTCACGATTGTGTCGTTGAGATATTTGTTTTTATTCGCGAAAGAAATGTCTGAACAATGGCGGCAACATCTTTTTGATTCAAATTTATTCCTAACGCTCAATTTATTGTGGGCAACAACACTGCAATGCAGACGCGCGGGCGGTCACCGCTTGAATGGAGTGCACCGCTCACTGCCCGCCGCCTCGCCGCTGCCGCGCGAGAACCGGTCCATTTGATTTTACGCATAAGATACTGCCGCGCCCGCGCCGCCGCCGCCGCCGCCCCGCTGCCCGCAAGATTCGAGGCAGAGGCCTTATGGTTGATTTGATTTGTTCGACTATCGGACAGCAATAAATACACAAATATTGGCACATGTTTCTGGGGAAAGTCAACAATATACATCGATAAATACGGTTCCCGAAGAAGAAGATGCCACACACTATCCAGTAGAGTTCTTAGAATCCCTTAACACACCCGGTCTTTCAGCACACAAAATTTGTTTAAAAGTCGGAGTGCCAATAATTCTTCTCAGAAATTTAAGTCCTTCCAAACTTTGCAACGGCACTCGGCCCATAGTCACCAATCACCAACAAAACGTCATCGAAGCCGAAATCTTAACAGGTTGCGGCGCCGGTGATGTTGTTTTTATTCCAAGAATTCCTCTCATTCCCAATAATTTCCCGTTTAGTTTTAAGCGTGTGCAATTCCCCGTCAGCCTGTGTTACGCCATGACCAATTAACAAAGCTCAGGGCCAGACATTATCCGTTGCGGGGGTGGATCTTAGTATTGGTTGCTTTTCCCACGGCCAACTTTATGTAGCTCTTTCGCGTGTGAGCAACCCTAGCAACTTTTTTGTGTAGGCTCCAGGTGGTTCCACCGCTAATATTTTATATAGAGAAGCATTTTCTTAAATAAAAACACAAGTTTTTTGGCAGTTTCTTACTAGGAATAATCACCAGGCCTGGTCGAAAGACTCCCCCTTTTTAAATGAAGGTACAACTTTTCTAAGCGACATATTATTGTTTTCCGACATCCATGCGAACGAAGTCGCGGGCACAGCTAGTTATAAATATTGTTTTGAAATGCATCTTGGAAGCCAACATCTGATCGTCATCTCTTCAGATCCTGAGACGCTATACCTCGTTACGCAATGTAGATAACTTACTTTGCGTTGCTTCTTATGAAAACTCGCTGTATTAGACCTCAGGCCATGATTCCTCAATATTATTGGCAAGTATCAACCAGTTGCTCAAAATTTAAACCAGGTTTTGATAAGAGCAGTAATTAATTGCAGCATTTTGAAATTGACAGTGTTGACGTCAGTGCAGTCGTCATATATCATAAATTAAAGTCAGTTTTCGTGTTTGTCTGTATGTTCGCGTTGTTTTTATAACCACGCAACAGATTTTGATAAGGTTTTCACCATCGTTTAGAGAATTTAGTCCGGAAGGTTTATATGTATAATATGTCACTATTAAAGTTATATATAACTAAGAAATTTCGATGTTTTTTCAAGTCGATAAAACCGTGCGAGTCAGGGGCGGGTCGCTAGTATTATTATAAAACGAAGATCATATTCGTGCGTTAGCGACGAAAGAAATAGGATTCCAAGGAAATATCTGAGTTGGAAATAGATTACACATAACCACGTAGAGAAAATAATACATAATGGTGTGATGATGGCACCTATCAGTTATCAGAAGTTTATCTCGAGTATATCTAGTCATTTATAAACTTTTTTGCCTACATGGATCGGCACTTTATGATTATTGCATATCCGCGTATATTTTACTCTTAGTGCCAATTACAAAATTTTGCGAATGTAACGCAATTTAGTTTTGCATCCATATTCTACTTTTCGTGCATACCGAACCGACAACACACTATTACAGAAATCCCATAAATATCACTGGGACTCACAGTGACCGTGCTCACAATCGGCGGCTGACTACACGTTTGGTGTGATCGCGGCCTTATCATACCCATGCAGCTGCCCGGTGTTCCCGAAATGAGCGATTTTTCGTGCCAGACTCAAGGAAGAACGCTACCCACTACCGTCGATGCTGCACTAACAGTATGTACTTACATACTTCGGTACATATGAACGTAGCGCGAGCGGTAGTGGTTGAATATAAATCCGAATTTTCATTTTCAGCATAGTTTCGAATTGTAATCACTGAATGTGAAGCGAAATGCTCGCTCTTATCAATAAAACTCTCTTTTTGTAAACTTCTGCCGCACTTTTCTAGGAGTGGAGCGGCTTAATTACATAACTGCCTGTGTTGTCTAGTGGTTAGAATACCTGTCTGAGACCCAGAGATCCCGGGTTCGATTCCCAAGTGGCGGGAAAATTTTCTGCTCGGTTTTGTTGGTGGTAGGGCTTGTTAAGTCCGCCCGGCTAGCTAACACCATCTTATCTAAATCTATCGCCATAAAAATGTTAACAGGAGTGTCGTGTTTCGGCAGTTAGAGGTAAGATAGCCAATACCTCTGGTTCAGGATTTCGGGTGAAGCTCGCTTCCACCTTGGCCTCATCGTCACTTACCATCAGGTGAGATGCAGGTCAAGAGCTTTCCCTTTGTAGATAAAAACAAATTAAACAAATATTTACCTGCAATACAAATTTCTGATCAATGACTTTCTTGCCAATAGTAGGCTGAAAATCAGTTGACTCAAGGAAGCGCAGGAAGAATTCGTAGACTAGTTGAAGATGCGGCCACGAGGCCTCCAAAGTCGGATCATCTTCTTCAGGATCAAAATCAGGATTTTCACTTGGCGGTAGAGTGCGGAATAAATTGGCCGATATCTGCGACAGAATAAATAATATTTATTATTCATTAGGCGTATTCAAAACCGGTCTAAATTGGGAGCTCACTTTTAATGGCCTACCAAAATGTACGTCATTAAAAATCATTAAAAAAACTAGACTGTACTCGGTATGACACCTTGATGACACATACATACGGAGTACAGTGGCCAGACACAGAGCTGCACTACGGCCATGCGCGGTAGGTATGCCTACCAAACAATGTCTTGGTCTAGTCTGGTACGTGTAATCAAGGCTAGGACTATCGTGGCCGGCATTCGAAATACTGAGCGTGCCGTCATGCTTAATATGCGTTATGAGTGTTATGTCTTATTAATAGAACATCTGACTATCCAACTTCTGGAAATTCAGCAGGAATAAACATTATCATTATCTCTGCGCACACGAATCCTAGCCTGCTGGTGCTGCTGTTAGTCCTAGCATCCTTCTGCTGTCACCTCCCGCACATTACACACACGGACGCGTGTGTGTCTCAAAACGTGGTTGCAGCAAAAACCACATATCAGTGTGCAAGCACGCACGATAATTACGCGAATTTATTGTAGTACAGCTATCTAATTGCGTAACTTATTTTCGTAACCGATTAAGACTAATTTGTTTCAATTTGACTGTTCAACAACATTCATTGCCTTATTTACGTTGTTGAGCAGATTTTTTTTTCGAACTTATGTAGCAATGCATTATACATTTGTTTCAAACCGATTCCAATTCTGATTTATCGTGTTTTACGCAATTAGGGTGCAGGTGTACCACCCTATAAATATAGCTGTATGTCTGTGGTTATAGTGGTAAAAATCTTATTTAAAAAAATAATTAAACGATTCGAAATATAGATTTTCTTTATCTATAGAGTCTATAGATAAAGAAAATCAAAAGTCTATAGTATAGACTGAACCGACTGCTGAACTTTATTATAAAATGAAGTATGGAACTGTCTACTTTTAACATGCCTGGCTATTTGTGGATATACCATAAATCTCGGGGGACTACAATCATGGTGCAATGTTAAGAATTCTAACTTTTATTTAGAGCAGGCCTATTCAGGGCGGATTTCACCAGTGAAACTGAACGCGATCAACACATCTAAACCGCGTTCAAGAGCTGTCAGTGTCACTATTGTTATGGAATTTTGACACTGATAGCTCTTGAACGTGGTTATGAAGATGTGCTGAAATTGTTATCTATCTTTTCATATTATTAGTTTATATTATTATTTGTTTTTACATAAATAATACTTTATTTATAGACACAAGATAGACACTTATTTATTTATTCATAATTATTTGTGTGATTAATTAATGATAGGTCAAAATAAACAATTTAAATTATTTGATGTTAGTACTTAAATTCTATCACCGACAGGGTGACTCATTCTGGTTTTCGTCAGGCTCATCAGCGATGGATTTCAGGAGGCTGTTGCCACTGCCGCACTACAGCTGAGAAGCTATCTACTCTGCCTCGCGCAAACATTGCAGATGCACTGCAATAACGTAGCAGTTGCCACATCTCCCTAAAAGCGTTGTTGTATTGAATACGCAACACACAGGCGGCATGTATAGTACAACCATAGTACGTATAATACAACTGATCCATAGAGCGCTCGAGTACAGGGATGTGCGAATGCAGTATGCTTTAAAAAGCGTGATTTTGAACGTTTTGAACATCGCACGAGCCTACAGGGGCTACAGGCCAGCATATTCGCCCGCACCGCCAATGCCCTGCGTTCCCGCTCAACATCGTCGTTAAGGTCGTCATCAACGAAATGTCCAAGTTATTTGAACTTGTGTACCATGCGAATCGAGACGTCGTTAATTTTCATAGGTGTTACTTTTACTGGACACTTCTTGCTGACAGCCAACCATATTTTAAAGATATAGCTAAAAGTCTATCTATAGCATGTTTTATATGCAGCCCCATACATAGCAGTGGATCAGGATGAAATCATACTTACACGCACGAATTAGCATTTTTCTGTATGTCTATCATTCTCTGTCTCTTAAAGACGTCATTTTCTAACTAGGGCGAGAAGTCCGCTCATATAATCTTCCACATCCAATCACATCGAAAGCTCTTTTACGTGGGAATGGACTTCTCGCTCTAGTGATTTACACTTACATGAGCTATAGGGAAATGCTGATCTGTGCGTGTAGAAGACAATTACCAAAATTTATAGAGCACTGGTTCCTTTTTTTTTCTTTGCGGCCATGGATGAATAATTAATAATCAGGTAAGTACAATATAACAATAAGCTTTACTAACGAATTGTTGTATTGCAGTAAATCATAAAAATCACTCCGAACTGAGTTATAACAGTTTATACAGGGTGTTTCGAGATGTCACATCACGGCTAAATCGAAAAATATCGGTAGTAGAACGAAGTAGGAGGATGATGAAAAGAAAACCTGCATGTTTTGATTTTTGAAATGCTTCAACCATCCTGAGATCGTACCCGATCCCTTTAGCAAAAAAGCATTCTGTATTTTTATACTGAACGAGTGTTGCTGATAAGGATCAAATACTACAAAAGAATATAACGAATAGAATCCAAGGAAGTGCCAGTGTTCTCTTAGCATCACTACATATTATAAAACAAAGTCCTCCCCCGCGTCTGTTTATTCGTGATAAACTCAAATACTAACTGCACCGATTTTCATGCTGTTTTCACCAATGGATAGAGTGGTTCTCGAGGAAGAGTGGTTCTTTGAATTGAAACTGTCAGTGTCAATTTTTAATGTGGTCTGTCATGTAATGAAGATGGCTGAATGTGATTCTGCATTATTGAAATTACGACAAAATATAACATATTGTCGTGTGGAGTCGGTGAAGCAGATTCTTTCGTGCAATGAGCAGTTTGGTAAAAGATTTTTGCGATTTGTGGCTTTTCTAGTACTCTAACCTATGTTAGTCCAGAAAGAGTCTTTTAATCCTTATACGCAACTGCATCGATTGGCATCAAAAAAATAAAACGAGAGAATTGACGCTTTTCTAGATGACTGTACCATTTTTCCAGATCTGTGAATCCAATTTATACTTACTCAAAAAAAGTTAAGGAGAGTCTCGAAAAACGTTTTCCTGTAGCTACAATGGTAAAGGTACATGCCCTTGCTGCCCTATCTCAAAAATCGACCTAGTATAGACTGAGCTGATACTATTATTGCAAGATTCTGCAGTTTCAGTCTATTTTCACATAAGTGTGTATGATAATCCATTGAACATCTGGCAAATAGGTCACATTGAGCCCTGTTTTATTTATTTATTTGATTACTATTCAAATAAATTATTTATCCATAGCAAGTCAGTTTAGTAGTTAATACAAACCAAAACAGCGCCTTGGTTGTAGCAGTAACAATGGTTTTCGTAGTTCATTCATTCAAATATTACCTCTCACTGATGATGTGATGACTGTATGTATCTTATTACATTTGATTAAATTACTGCGGTTTACACTTACCATTTTAATAATCTCTGGGTAAACAGGTTCAGTAAGCACTCCACGTCCTCCAGTGATGTATTCTACAAGCTCATTAAGGGTGGCTCGCTTTATCTCCTTCCCCTTCAGATCAGCCACCGGATCCATGAAATCAAATGCCACACAGCATTGTCGCAGCTTACGGATGAATAGCTCCTCTTGCTCACTGCTTGGAACATCTGAAAACAATTGCATTAGTATGAGCATTTTATATTTGAAATTTGTACTTGGTAACAAAGGATAAACTGAATATGGTATACAATTTTTGTTTATGGTATTGTTTTCCCACAGTAAATACCTGAGGAGACTCTAATTAGAATATATTCTCTAACAGATATTAGTATTTTAAATAATAATAGCATTGTATAACATATAACACTGTAAATAATAGATCAATAGATATGTTATTCTGATAAAAATAATGAATAATGAAAGCTCTGATGTATTCTTGTGATTGAAGTGGTTTTAAGTCAATGAGGCATGGAACTTCACAGCCTTAATGCCCTTTCCTTCTCAGTCTGATGGGCCATAGCATCTCTGCCTTAAAAATAACTAAAATGTAATCATTAATTTAACACAAGCATGCTAATAATGTATTATCTGATAAACACTATCTTCAGGAGGCTCTCATTAGAAATTAGTACTCAATATATATCCTTCCATCCACAACATGCTAATGGGCCAGATTCTATAGTTTTTTTAATATCAGCTATCAAATAGATACCTGTTTTTATAAATAGTTGCAAGATCAGGCAAGTCTGTAAATGTCTAAATGTAAATTACATTAAATAGTAATGTACCTACATACACTATATATGTAAATAGCATGCCTGGGCTAATCCAATAGCAGGGCAAAAGCCATCTTCTTATCTCATCCTTTCTGTAATATAGTTAGCTAGTAAGCAGCCAGCCCCTTTCAGACAATTCAGGTTCATACTACTCTCCTTATGGGAGTATTTTGTCAGTTTGACATACATGTTGTGAGACCCATCATGTAACAGACAGAACTCATGAAGATTCAAGATGTAACAACATAACACAATACTTTTCTAAACATACATAAAAATATTTTTAATTTAAGTTAGACTTATAAAAGAAATTCCACAAAACACCTCTTTACTTTAATGTTATAAGATTTTTTATGAAAAACTGTGCTCAAGGGGTTCACTAAATGCACAATCAATTAGGAATAGGTGTGTTGTTTAGCTTCACTAAGAAATATGAGTGCCAAATAACAAAATAAATGGAAGCTAATTTAATTATCATATTCATGCTTAATGGGATTTACAAGTAACACATACATTTAATCAATTGACAGGTATATACATTTTTGCCTCAGAAACTACAGAAGTCAGGAGAACAGTAGTCTGACAATACTTCATGACTGTATAATATCTTCCCTATGTATAACTCCTTCAAAAGTTATTAAATATTTCAGCGTATGATTTCTGTCATAGCATGGTAAATTATGTTTCCTATGTATCCCAAGTCAACAGTCTTTATGTAAACAAGATTTTATTCCTAACCTATTTACATAGATCAACAAAAATCATGGCATAAGTTCAATGAACTGGCAAAATTAGAATTAAATTTGTATAATAAGCAGTTTTATGCCTATACCTAGTAAAATTGCAAAGAGAACGGAAGATTCGCGTAAAAATTGGCATAAAATTGATTGGACCCACCTTTGAGCAAGGGCAGTGCCTGAAGCTCAACATCTTGCGTGTTGCGGTATCGAGAAGAGCCCTGAGACTTCTTGGTTTTTTTCTTCAGCGACCGCTTGGCGAAAGGGTCAATTCTGTCCACAAAAGTTCCCGAAGACATTTTGGTAATATAAAAGTGTCCCAAATGACGATAGGTAGACGACGATCAATGCGAAAATTGTTTTGTTTCAAGCAGAGTCATGATCTGGCCCAGTCCACGAGACGAACGCGCACTTTCCGTAGGATGCACAATATTAGAGCCTAAACAAACAATTCTTCGTCACACATGACGGTAATGGAGTGGTCACACTCAGGCCATTCTTTATACACTTCAAGATTCCACAACAGTTACGTAATTTTAAACCGTCTCTATCACTAAAATGACACAAATACAGAAAAGAATAATTTGATTCACAAATTTAGATTTATTTTCTGAGGCGTGTCACGAATAGCAGAAGGCAGAAGTCGCATATACATACAAGCCTCGTGTAATATCAGCCGGTCAGTCAATGACAATATATTTTCTAACAATATTCGCAAGAGATTTTTTAAGTTTTGCTTGTAATAACGCGTAAAACAACGAATCAAAACGGTTATCGTCTTTCCTGGACGTAATCGGAAACTATAGCGGTGATGACACGGAGCAAAACTTAACACCAAAAATCTATCACCGTATTCTCGCCATCGCTCACCATCCGTTTCGACTCTAAAACAGGGCGCATTTTAACGCTATATACGAGATTATTTTAGAATGTTGCACTTTCACAAGACTAATCCAACGTATATGCGACTTTTTTCACAACGAGAAGCGATCAATTTACAAAATTTGTAACTAAAAGATTAACATCACTGGTTTGCTGCGAAAACGCTACACTCATACAAAAGTACCTATTTCTGAAAATAGATGGAGATAGAAAATGTTCAGTTAATCAGTACAAATACTTTTTATTGTATTCGTCAATACCTGTCGTAACAAATAAAACATTAATAAATTATTTAGTAAAATACGTCACAAACAACTATAATTTAAGCAGAATATACAAAACTTTTATTTAAAAATAAAAAGCTACGAAAATGTTTATACGTGTTCCGGTTGTAAAACGGAGCAAATGTACAGATAACAAATGGTTGATAAAATATAATAGACAATAGACTGAGTAAACCTCTAGGAGGAAATAAAAAGAAGGTAGGTAGGAAAGAAATAATGCACGTTACTTCGATAAATAACGAAATTAAAAAAAAAACAATCCACTAAGTTCTAGTTCAAACAATGTTTAAAAAAAAACAGTTTTACTCCATCTACGCATAGAAACTGACTACTACTTCTCGGGGTTGGTACATGGATGGGTGACCATCTTTACATACCGAGACTCCTCCATGCCTCGGAAAGCACTGGAAAGCAGCCGTTGGTCCCGGCTGTCAATCGTGGATCTTTGACAGTCGTTACGGGTCGTCAGAAGCCCGAAATTCTGACAACCAGCGTTACCAAAGAGTATCGTATTCTCAGTTACTGGGTTGTGGAGGTCAGATAGGCAGTCGCTCCATGTAAAAGATTGGTGTTCAGCTGCATCCATTGGGAAAAGGCTAGGCAGATTGATACGCTTATAAACGTCTTTACTTTTAGCATGACTGTGTCATGTGTGCAACACAGTATGTGCACGGTATTTAGAAACCATGGAAGCAGAACTTTCCGAATCGATCGCTGCGAATCTACGATCGAAAATGCCGATAGCAAGACTAAAAAGGTTGTCGTTTCTAGTGGTAAATATACATGCATGTCGTGCGTGAGTGCGTGACGTGATTCCACAGCGTGATGCATGCATATGTTACGGCTAAAGGTGGGTGTGAACATAAACTTAAGATTAGCCGGCTAACCTTAGGTTTATCTTCGAGAAGCAGCTCAAGTTCGATATCATGTTAGTTTGTGTCGTGATATTCCATCTTTAGCTGACTGATATGCACATTAACCGCAACGAAACGGCTAAAAATGTATTCGATGGACGCGCCGGGCCGGCGGAGGGCAGTGGGGGTCATTTCAATACGGTTATCACTCAGGTTATCATGATTTGTAGTCTGGTTGCCATGACAACATCAACTAGTTGTTGTCTGGTTGCCATGACTGTAATGTAACTTCAATGTATGTAATATAAATGTATTTTGCGTATTTCTGCTCCTGTTATGAACAAATGGTTCCTTATTATTTTATTTTAATGATTAGGTAGATATTGTTTTAAGTAATTAATATTTTGTAATTGTAATAATTGTAATTTTGAATACTTACATAGATACATAAAAGTATGTGTAATGAGGGTGATTATTTTTTAATAAAAGTTTTCGTGTCAAAATAGTAAACATTATTACATTGTTTCCTTTTTCATTTCCTTCTACATTTTTAGCCAAGGGCCTGCAGTTACACTTAAGTTTAGCCGGTTATAGATAGAAGAAACTAACATTAACACCTCCTCGAAGTTAGACCTAAGTTTAGCCGGCTAATCTTAAGTTTATGTTCACACCCACCTTTAGCCGTACATTACCGTGCGTTTGCACTGATGAAACATGTTGAAATCTCTATTTTCTGTGTTCCATACAATTTTCGACAGGAACTAGAGATTTAAACATGTTTTGTTGTAATATTTCGCCAGTGCAAACGCACGGTTACACACCGCTGGACACCGCGTATCGATGTCGTACATAATGTGCGTTTGCACTGGCGAAACATTCACAAAAAAACATGTTGGAATCTCTATTTTCTGTCAATGTTTCATACAATTTTTGAGAGGAACTAGAGACTTCAACATGTTTTGTTGTGAATTTTTAGCCAGTGCAAACGCACAGTAAGGGGGGTCGCATGCGCACTTGAGAATAGTTGAGAAATGAGCAAATAGATTTCCAGTATCTCCACAGAGTATAGAGGCTTGTTATAAGTATGTTCTAATCTTATATTATGATTGGTTCATTGTTGGCTCTATGCTAACGTTTTCTTCTATATTCTCTATGGTATATTATTCAGCTTTGGAGGAAAGTAGCTTTCTAATGATTTTCTTTGATTATTACTAAATTATCGGCATATTTATTAAATATTAAGTATTGTTTTATGTTTAAAAGACATTTAAAATTTGAGTGCTTTGTGAAATATAAAAACATTGAGATACTGTGGGTCGTTGGAAAAGGGTAATTAATTTAGAAAGCAACATGGAAGCGCTGACAGTTCCGCCATGAATGCAAAATAAATAGAAATTGTGAAGGTTTGAAACTCATATATTTATTTATTGTTTTTCATACGAACGCTCTATTGTTTGAGATGGACATAAAAACAAGACATGACGTAACTATTATGATTTCAATTGAGCCTCTCAATCTTGCTTACAATACAAAGTCGCATCAGAAGAAAGTCTCCCGCATTTGTTGGTTCTTGCTTGAATGTTCATTACAGTACAGATAATGATTTCAATTTTTGAGTTGTCACAGGACGAGCTTGTTAGGTACTCTAAATGAAAAATAAATAAAGATTTAAGGAATCGAGAAGTTATCGATTTTTCCTTACGTTTTCTTTATAATTTTTTTCAGAAGCTGGACGTCACTCGGACAGTTTAGAAACTTCACGATGTTGAGAGGTGGGCGTGGAGGCCGTCACAGTCCGGAGCTGTACCCCCACACGTTAAAGTGCTCCAACGCCAGTGACACTAGTTCTGCATACAGTGGTAGTGACACAATGACCTCAGTACATAGCTCTCTAGACATGGATATGGAGGTAGATCTATCAGGTCTCCTTGAGTCCATTGTTGACTCTGATGAGGAGGAAGATTTAGAAGAAAGTATGGATAGCCTGACAGTTCGTGATGCTGTTCGAGAATGTCTTGAAAAGGATCCAAGTGAACGAACTGACGAGGATATAGAAATACTGTTGGAGTTCACTCAACATTTGAAAGCATTCACAAACATGACATTGACAGTGCGTCGGGCATTATGTGCTGTCATGGTGTTTGCAGTGGTTGAGAAAGCTGGGACAGTAGTCATGAATGATGGAGAAGAACATGACTCCTGGTCTGTCCTCATTAATGGACATGTTAGTATTGAGCACCAAAGTGGTGAAGTAGAGCACCTGAATGTCGGTGACAGCTTTGGGATGGGTGAAGCTACACTTGAGAAATTATATCATAAAGGTGTAATGACAACAAAATGTGATGACTGTCAGTTTGTTTGTATTACACAGACTGACTATTATCGAATACTACACCAAGGTGAAGAAAATATAAGAAGGCATGAAAATGAGAATGGTGTAGTAGTATTGGTTACAGAATATAGAGGAGCGGCTGGAGAGTCAGGACGACAGCAAGGCCATGTTGTTATCCGTGGAACTCCAGAACAATTAATGTTGCAACTCATTGAGGATAATTCACGTGATTCTACATATGTCGAAGATTTTCTGCTGACACATAGAACATTCATTGAAAGTCCTTTAGTTGTAGCAAAACAACTATTAGCTTGGTTCTCTGAACCATCTGTGAGAGACAAGGTTACTCGTGTGGTGCTGCTTTGGGTCAACAATCATTTTACTGACTTTGAAACTGACTCAACCATGATGGAATTTCTTGAGAACTTTGAAATTGCCTTGGAGCGTGAAAAAATGGAAAGTCAATTGAGGCTGCTAAACATAGCTTGTTCAGCTAAAGCTAGAACACGAAGTGTTACTTTATCTCGTCCTACAAGAGATGAACCTTTAAATTTTACAATATTGGGCGGATATGAAAGAGGTTATGGAATATTTATATTTAAAGTAGAAAAGCATTCAAAGGCTGAGGATGTTGGATTAAAAAGAGGAGACCAAGTCTTAGAAGTAAATGGTCAATCTTTTCAGCATGTGAGTCATGCAAAAGCAATGGAAATAATCACAGGATCAACACATTTAAGCATCACAGTAAAAAGTAATTTATTAGCTTTTAAACAAATGTTATTAATGCCAGAAAATTCTCCAAGGCAGAGAGGCTGCTCTAATAGAGTTCACTGGCACACTGATCCCAGAGCCAGACTATCTACTGCAGAACTACTCAATGATGATCCTATAACATTAACCCCAGTGTTTCAATCTCCCACCAAGAAACCACAGCAGTTGAGCATTAAGAAAGAACCTCAGAAAGGCTTCATGACATTGGGACCTAAGAGAAAATTACAAAAAGCTTTAATGAAAATGAATCTTCTTCCTAAAAATACAATAACTGATGGTTTACCTACTGATGACAGTATTCTTTCAAACTCAGAATCTTTAAACAAAGCAAATACCAGTACTTCCTTTTATAACTCACATAGTAATCCTGATTTAATATCTATATGTTATGATGAATATCAATCCTCTGATTATCCTGAACATGTACTCAAAGTATACAAATCAGATCAAACTTGCAAATATTTGTTGGTACACAAAGAGACAACAGCAAGAGAAGTTGTAATGTTGACTTTGCAGGAATTTGGCATCACTGATCCCAGTTCTAACTTTTCACTTTGCGAAGTGTCTGTTGCTCAGGGTGGCATCATAAAACAACACCGCTTGCCTGACCAATTGCAAAATCTTGCAGAAAGGATTGGTCTCAGCTCTAGGTATTACCTAAAAACCAATGGAATTACTGAGAATTTAGTACCTGATGAAATGGCACCAGAACTTTTAAGAGAGAGTGTGGTACATTTTCTACAATTAAATGCAGTTGAGGTTGCTGTGCAACTGACATTACAAGATTTTTGTATCTTTCGACAAATTGAAAGTACTGAGTATGTTGATGATCTCTTTGAACTGAAAAGTAGGTATGGCACACCAATGTTATCGCAATTTGCCGAACTCGTTAACAAAGAAATGTTTTGGGTCGTCACAGAAGTTGTTAATGAACAGACTCTTGCACGCCGACAGAAAATTATAAAGCAGTTTATTAAAGTTGCACGCCATTGTAAAGAGTGTAAAAACTTTAATTCCATGTTTGCTATTATATCAGGATTGGGGCATGGTGCTGTGTCAAGATTAAGGATGACTTGGGAAAAACTACCGACAAAGTATTTAAAATTGTTTACTGATTTGCAAATGCTGATGGATCCTTCAAGGAACATGTCTAAGTATAGACAGCTGGTTACTACGGAGCAAGGCAGATCGCCGGTTATACCATTTTATCCAGTGGTTAAAAAAGATCTTACCTTTATACATTTGGGCAATGACACTAAAGTTGAAGGAATGGTCAATTTTGAAAAGTTGCGAATGATTGCTAAAGAAGTTCGCACACTCACAAATATGTGTAGTGCTCCTTATGACCTTCTTACCTTACTGGAGTTAGGTAAGCAGCCACCGTCGAATGCTATGGTTGCTTTGAACCAACTTACTACTGGAGGAGTACAGCAAGGTCAAGTGACAGTAAAAAGAAGGAAAAAATCTTCAAATGTACCTAACCCTAAAAAAATGTTTGAGGAAGCACAAATGGTCCGACGCGTAAAGGCATATTTAAATCGAATGCACGTAGAGACTGATGAAGAACGTCTTCACATTTTATCTCTAGAATGTGAAGGAGCTGGGCCAGCTCCTGCCATCCCACGACGACGACACCCATCACCATCTTTATCTACAACAAGCAGCGCTTCATCAGCCAGTGAGAGTAAAAAAAGCTTTGCAGGTAATAAGTTTGGTACTGCATCTCCTCAAGCAGTGAGGAAACTGCTGGCTCTATCAGAACCAGCTAAAACAAGGCCACATCAACCTCGGCCGCCACCATCGGGACCCTCGCCTTGTTCGCATCGCCGCGATGGGCCAGGCCCTGGTATTTGTTGTCCTCGAACAGCACATGAGAGATCCCACTCTGATACGCCTACGCCACTCCCAGTCGATCTATCGGCAGAGAGTAGTAGTGTTACATCTTTAGTAAACTTGCCACTACGAAAGACCGGGTCAGCAACTTCGAGTGACAGTGGGCACGGCTCTTGCACGGCAGCAAGCTGTGCGCGGCCAGTGCCGCCACCGCGCATGCCGCAGGCGCCCTACACTCTGGCCGCCCAAGTGGCGCGGCTCGAGCGGCTCAGTCGGGCGCATTCTCACGAGGGCGTCACGCGCCCTTACGACTATTATCACGATACGCCTGATGATGACGACGACGATCAACAAGTATCAGCTGTTTAAAAATTTAAATACTCTTAACTAATTGTCTATTTATATAGTTCCCTGTTTTGTAATCTCACATGATAAATAGAAAGCACGAGTTATGTGACTTCGTTTAATATATTATTAAAAATCATGTATGTACCCTTTACAACTAAGTCTAAAGACTGTATAATTATGTTAAGAAATGTGCTAGTGTTATGTAAAATTCCATATTATAAGATCCTAATTATTAATAACAATCATTTGACCCACCAGTTTCCAGTTTTATCTAGAGATGTTTGATGTATACCAATACTAGGTGTACTATTTTATTATAATGTTGGTATATCTACATTCCGTTACTTGTATATTATTATAATAATAGTTTTCATTATTTATAATTGTGAAACTTAGACCAAATAATAATTAATGTACCTTTTAACATTTATAATTGAGAATAATTTTGTTGTAGTATGTATTTTGTGGTAGCTTTGTGGACCAATAATGGGTTTGAATGTGGTTTCTCATGGTCGTATCAAATTCTGTTAATATCATGATTTTTAATTATTATTATAATTGTAAATAATAAAAATATATTAATTAAACTCTTCTTTATTTTTTATTCATAAAATTAATAACTAAAAAAAAAATATTTGTCAAATCAACTGACTGATTTAAATTGTGCAAGATAGTCCAGTTCCAACGGATGTAAATTGGGAGCAGGAATGACGAGGCTATGGAGCGGCGGGCCGAGGTCAAAGCTTCGCATCGCATCGAGTGACATTACTGCTATCTGCTGGTCAGTAGCTCCAACTCGAGAAAGCCCCACTGCTGTGTTATTTTTGCTAATTCCTGTTGAAAATAGAAAAAACGGCATGTTAACTCCGATTGACATAGCCTGCCTCGCGCAATCATGATTAGGTACCTTTTCACATTTATCTATTTTACATAAAACGATACGATTTCGGTGAAAATGACACGAATGTCAAGCTAGTCTTACAAATTCCTTTTTAAGGTTCGGGACCCTATTACTCTTATTAGGCTCTGCTGTCTGTCTGTCCGTCTGTCACCAGGCTGTATCTCATGAACCGTGATAGTTAGACAGTTGAAATTTTCACAGATGATGTATTTCTGTTGCTGCATTCTGTTTTTTTAGTATTTGTTGTTGTTACAACAAATACTAAAAAAACAGAATAAAATAAATATTTAAGGGTCTCCCATACAACAAACTTGATTGATTGTTTTTATAGATAACGGTACGGAACCCTTCGTGCGCCGACTCGCACTTGGCCGGTTTTTTTATTCAAATTGTTAAGTCCATTTAACCGAATATCGATTGCTCAATGACTCGTACCATTGAAAAAGTCGAATTTGACGATTTCACTTAAAATTTTGTCATACACCTAACATTCTTAACTAAATATGACTATTTTTAATCGCGATTAAAAATGTGTGGTATAAAATTAGATATAATGAACTAAAATCCAAACCAACACCTCTACTTCTGTTACAAAACAGTACTGTATCTTTTTTTCATTTTCTTTTGCTTATATCTCGAAAATGGTGTGTCCTATCGCAAAAATAATGAAAATTTCGACCCCCTTAAGGAAACCCATAGACCCCTGAGGCTTTACGTGTTGCTATTTATTTTTTTTGCTGCGTTTCTTACAAAATGTGAAAAAATCGGGTGTTTCGGCAATGGGTCAACCCACCGGGTCCATGGGGGAAATTTCATTCCCCGTTTGTCCCATTAGGGATTGCACGGACTTCTGACTATATCGATAGAAAATTAATTATAACCACGATACCTACTTGGGATTAAATACAAATCTATAATAACAGTAGGCTTATGGCGATCGGATCCCACTTTGTGGGATTATGAAAATAAAACTTATAAAATTAAAACCAAACTACGACAAAAAATCAAAAAGATATAAAGAAGACATCATAGACAGACAAAATAAAAATCCGGAGTCGCACGTAATCTGTTCGATTTATGCCCTAACACGTGTAGGGTAACTGGGTAATACGATATGTATTACCCAGTTACTGGATTTTGGAGGTCAGGTAGGCAGTGGCTCCATGTTAAATACTGGTATTCAGCTGCATCCAGTTAGACTGGAAGCCGACCATGTAGTTGAGAAAAGGCTAGGCAGATTGATTGAATCCTGTTATCTACTTTACTATTTATCTCAATATTACATAATAACGAGAGTCCCTTAATATAAAGAGTACCTACAAACTCTTTCTTTATTTTCATTTATCGATTTTCAAATACAACACGACCCGCGCCCGCGTTCAGTGTGATTGCCTATCGAAGAATACGTGTATAACGACGCTACACCCGCTCCCGTCCCGCGCTATCTGTGGTGGCGGGCCGCGGGCGCGGTTCCCGCTCTCGACCCGCTCCCGTCCCGCTCCACGCACACGTTATTTGTGTTGACTTCCAAAAAATTCCTTGAATTACAATTTATTTATCCCCGCCATACTACCGCGCCTGACACGCACGGCGGCCGACACCCGTCAGGAACAAAGTTCCTTAGCAATAAAACTAATACTTCATTAAACGCGTTAATTCCTACCTACTCTAGATTTTGATTTTGATCAATATATTAGTTTTTCAATATATTTTCTTTTTATTTCCTCGCACAATGCAAAGTAAAACGTTGTATGATATACGTGTGTAAGAAGATTTCTGACTCGTATCGGCTGATACACTCGCTCGCTTCATTCGCTATTGTGAATCAAAATGCAACTCGTCGAAAATCACTTACTTTCTGTACTTATATCATAAATAACTATATTTGCTTATAAATTAATAAACTTTATTGTATGTAACTGATGGTTTTCATTTTCTACATCATCATCGGTTTTCATTTTCTATCGATATACTTATTTCAGAAGTCCAATGAACAATCCCTAATGCAATGGGACAAACGGGGAATGAAATTTCCCCCGTAGACCCGGTAATGGGTCAACTCACCGAAACAGCCAAAAAATCCATAGAAAAACACGTCGAAGGTGATGTCTCTGCGCGCCTCCGACTCTAAAAAAAATTCACGGGGTAGGGGAAAAAAAGTACCAAGTGGAGGCGCGATTGTCAAATTCGATTTTAGTTGTGTCAAAATAATTTTTATTTTTAGAGATTTTTTTTTGTCAGAATAGCGTTAAGATTCTCATAGCCAAAAGTAAGGAATTTTAGTGATAGTTTAGTTCGGTGTACAAGAGAATCGGCACCAATGTTGCCGTTTGTACTATCAGTCGCTATCAACATTATCAACCAATGCCACTCCACTAGGTCCACCCCGAGCATGTAGCATATTACCTAACCTGTGTCTGGATTATTTTCAATTATGTGCACCAATTGCTCTGCTGCTTCTTTCACGGACATAAATTTCGGTTCCATGTACTGGCGGATTTTTTTTGTTAATGAATCTTCAGTCGGTTCTTTTACCTTGATATCTGAAATAAAATGAGAAGTTGTGAATACAAAATTAGATATTAAAATTAAAAAAACCGGCCAAGTGCGTGTCGGACCACGCACAATGAAGGGTTCTTTGTAGTTGAAAAACATGTTCTCCTATATGTTCTAACTGCAATTATGGAGGACGCGCTAGGGTAGCCCGCGAAATTCAATTTTTATTACGTTTTTGGCAATTTTGAGGTCAATGTCAGCTTATATGTTGATCTAAATATTATTTGCGCCCATAAAAAATATGGGTTTACAGAATTATAAACATTAGAATCAGCAATACATGTAAGTGCATTGAATGACTATTTCATGAAATCATGACATTTGGCATTTTCACAGCATAGTCACACGGCGCGCCGCACTTGTTTAGTAGAAACATAAACAACATAGCAAAAAAATCATATGTTTTTTGGGAAATTATGGTTTATGTTTATATATTTTCCATTATTAAACAACTATCAGATTTCCAGTACTTACACAAATAAATTATTATTATTACTTGCCTAACAAACAAAGGGTGTGTAAGTTTCGTGAGAAATTAGCAACAATTTTCTCAAAGAAACTATCTGGTTTCCATGTAACCGTCCAGTAAGGTATTGAAACAGTTTCCCCAAAATTATACAACTGTAATCCACAACAGCTTACAGCATTCATGATTGAAGCATTATGAATAATCTGAAAGTTAAAAATTAATTTACTGTTGTTACTTATTCACTGTCCTCATTTACAAATCTCTTGCACTGAGGTTTGCTGGTAGAGAACCCAATTCTGGGTTAAGTTATCCTATTAGCTATTTAATAAGATATCCATATTATATCTTTGTTTTTGTAAAATTGATTATGAATTGCAATATTATAACACTGAATTTAAATTGTAACCACTTTTAGGTTTAAAAACTAAAACGAAATATTCAGTGTTACAATATTATTTATTGCATTTCATAATCAATATTTTAGACAGTTGTCTAGCCATACTTTATATTTCCATACAGTAATAGACGTTGCCCACTTTCAGCGTAAATACTCTTCAACTATTATTATCTGAATTGGTTTATCTGTAAAAACATGGTTCTGATGTTTATTTGACCATTTTGACCACATAAGCTGGTTACAAGCTGCTCATTCAATTTTGCTACCTGTGTTTTTACACCAAATTGTTTAGCCCGCAGCAACATATCAGTGTGGGTTGTTGCTCCCAAAGGATCACCAACAACCAGTAAGGCAACTTCAGCATTCTTAGCTTCTAATAAAATATCATCAATTGCACCCTCACATAATTCACGGTCAGCTAGCACCAATGGTCGACCATAATAATCTTCCTGAAATTAGAACATTTCTTAGAATAAAACCAGACTACATTTATTACGTAGGTATCTATTAAATCTCAGTCAAAAAGCATTTAAATATTTACCAAAATATCTTTTCCGACAGTGAGTATTGAAGTATAACCTTCCAACAAAACTTTGTCACATTTTCGAACAATTTCCAAGCCTTTCACAGTAATGTCCTTAGCGTCACCTAATCCTAAACCTATTAAATAAAACATTATTTCATAAAATAATGATTACAATAAATTCAATTGGAGCAACGTTAGTAAATAATTGTTATTCAGTTGTGCTATATGTCCTGTGTTGTTAATTTTCGAAAAAAAAGCTGCTGGCTGGTGCTGTGGATTGTGAAGTGAGCCCACAGATAACTATAACCACAGAGCTATATACAGTCGGAGAGTGAGCCACAGACCAAGGAACATTTATTATACCACAGAGCACTATATAATACTGGTACAAAGTAATAAACTACCTCAGTGAAGTTAGCCGCACGATTTCATTATTATGAACTTTTGTTAGTGCTCATCGTTAGAGAATCGTTAGAGAGAGTTAGAGAGAAAAGAAAAATCGTTAGAGAGTAATTAGTTTTTATGTAAAAACAATTTTAATTTTTCGTGTTAAGTTGGCCCCCCTTCCCGCAAAAATGGACGTAGACGTAATTTTATTTCTTTAATCGTTTGCGAATCGTTAGTTAATATTTTATTTGATATTAAATAATTTCTAAGAGCGTAACGTTAGCCCACCTCTGTGAATTTTGCCCCCGATTTAATTATTCTAAACTTTTGTTAATGCTAATGGTTAGAGAGAGTTCGAGAGAAAAGAAAAATCGTTAGAGAGGAATTAGTTTTATTTTTCAACTATTTTAATTACTTTTGTGATATTGGCTCCCATTCCCGCAAAAATGGACGTAGACGTATTTTTTTTTTATAGGTTGATAATCGTTAGAGAGAGATAGAGAGTTAAAAAAAGTCATTAGAGAGTTAAGTTTTAATTCATAAAAAATCTGTAAGACTTGCATTCAAAGCATATTATTCAGTTTTTAAATATCATAATTGTCGAATGGCTTTTCATCCACTTCCGATCTCGATTCTAAGTCATACAACAGGAATTCTCCATTGTAATTAAAAAAATGTTCTTGATCAGTAGGTATGTACTATTATCATTTTACTCCTACTAAGCCTGTGGACTGTGCTGAAACATGCACTTTTTGCACTTATAGATTCCTATATAGTAGCTATAATCTAAAGAGAGGTCTAAAAGAATAGGGAATATGCATGTGATTCAAATATGGGTCAAATATTTTTTTCTATAAACTATGTTACTTCAGAATTAAGCCTCCATCAATATTTTTGAATAAAATTTCTTTTTGAGCGAGAAATTCATTTTTAAAAAGTCCCAAAAAAACTGTGGGTAATTCAAATACTTGAAAAGGCTAAGAGCGGATGTGACGTAACAATCCGGGCTAACAATCAAAATGTCAATGTCAAGTCAATCAACAAGTGTCAAGTCAATGTCAAACGCTCATAGAAAAAGGAGTGTTTGACGTTGACTTGACAGTTGCTTGTCTGTTTTCACGAACTGTGACGTCACCACACCAAGCGCGCCAAATGGAGAGCGTTTAAATAGCCCGGATCGGTTAGATATTTTTAAACATTTTTTTAACTACTTTAAATTGCTTTTTTGCCGTCGAATTTTTTTTTACTTTTTTTTGACGATGTAAACTATCGAATAAAAATATTAAAAAAATACATGCATATTCCCTATTATGTTACACATTTTTGACTGAAAATATCCCATTTCATCTTATTTCATAATATGGTACATAAAGTAAATAACTTGATTAGAATTTTTGTTGGCATTGTCATATTCTTTACAACAAAATATTGATAATTTCATAATAAATAATCCGATTGTAACTTCACTAAGAATTTTACTCAATAGGGAATATGCATTTATTTTTTAAATATTTTTATTCGATAGTTTACATCGTCAAATAACAGTAAAAAAAAATTCGACGGCAAAAAAGCAATTTAAAGTAGTTAAAAAAATGTTTAAAAATATCCAACCGATCCGGGCTATTTAAACGCCCTCCATTTGGCGCGCTTGGTGTGGTGACGTCACAGTTCGTGAAAACAGACAAGCAACTGTCAAGTCAACGTCAAACACTCCTTTTTCTATGAGCGTTTGACATTGACTTGACACTTGTTGATTGACTTGACATTGACATTTTGATTGTTATTCCGGATTGTTACGTCACATCCGCTCTTAGCCTTTTCAAGTATTTGAATTACCCACAGTTTTTTGGGACTTTTTAAAAATTAATTTCTCGCTCAAAAAGAAATTTTATTCAAAAATATTGATGGAGGCATAATTCTGAAGTACCATAGTTTATAGAAAAAAATATTTGACCCATATTTGAATCACATGCATATTCCCTATTGACGAATTATTTAACTTTTAATATCTATAATAATAATTGACTCTAATGACAGTACCATGTGTCAATTTTGAAAAGTTTGTTATTTTCTAGGGTGTGTTCACTTTATTAGACCTCCGTGAATTTAGCCGAACGATTTTATTATTATGAACTTTTGTTAATGCTAATCGTTAGAGAATCGTTAGAGAGGGTTGGAGAGAAAAGAAAAATCGTTAGAGAGTAATTAGTTTTTATGTAAAAACAATTTTAATTTTTCGTGTGAAGTTGGCCCCCCTTCACGCAAAAATGGACTTAGACGTAATTTTATTTTTTTAATCGTTGGCGAATCGTTAGAGAGAGATTGAGAGTTACACAAAATCGTTAGAGAGTTAATATATTATTTGATATTAAATAATTTCTGAGAGCGTGACATTAGCCCACCTCTGTGAATTTTGCCCCCGATATAATTATTCTCAACTTTTGTTAATGCTAATGGTTAGAGAATCGTTAGAGAGAGTAAGAGAGAAAAGAAAAATCGTTAGAGAGTAATTAGTTTTATTTATCAACGATTTTAATTACTTTTGTGAAATTGGCCCCCATTCCCGCAAAAATAGACGTAGATGTAATTTTTTTATTTTTATAATTTGAGAATCGTTAGAGAGAGATAGAGAGTTAAAAAAAATCATTAGAGAGTTAATATTTTAATTGATATTAAATTATTTCTGAGAACGCGTTTTAGATTAAACAGGCTCACTCTTATTATGGGCAACATATTCAGCCGAACGGTACTTTTACTGTACCTAGAAGTTAGTGAAGATACCAGGCAGTTTTATTTCATAAAAAATCTGTAACACTTGCATTCAAAGCATATTATTCAGTTTTAAATATCATAATTGTCGAAAGGCTTTTCATCCACTTCCGATCTCGATTCTAAGTCATAAAACAGGAATTCTCCATCGTAATTAAAAAAATGTTCTTGATCAGTAGGTAGGTACTATTATCATTTTACTCCTGCTAAGCCTGTAGACTATGCTGAAACATGTACTTCTTGCACTTATAGATTCCTTGTAGCTATAATCTAAAGAGAGGTCTAAAAGAATTATGCTACACATTTTTGTAAATTTTTCGCAGCGCGGCACGTTTCTAAATTTTTCCTGCTCAGGTCCTAGGGTAAAACGCATTCTCAGAAATAATTTAATATCAATTAAAATATTAACTCTCTAATGATTTTTTTTAACTCTCTATCTCTCTCTAACGATTCTCAAATTATAAAAATAAAAAAATTACATCTACGTCTATTTTTGCAGGAATGGGGACCAATTTCACAAAAGTAATTAAAATCGTTGATAAATAAAACTAATTACTCTCTAACGATTTTTCTTTTCTCTCTAACCCTCTCTAACGATTAGCACTAACAAAAGTTCATAATAATGAAATCGTGCGGCTAACTTCACCGAGGTCTTTATTAGCCTAGATAATTAGAATCGTTTGTTCGTTTTAGGAGTAAATTAACACTAAATTAAAAAACGATTTTTCTCAAAATTGCTAATCCTTAAAAATGCATGATACAATTAGAGCTACTACTTTTTGGGATGTCTATCCAAATATATTTAACTTATCCTGGTTAGAATTATTGAATAATAAAAAACCATTTTTGGACATGTCCTTTCGAATCGATGACCTGTGGAAGATGCTCACATCTATTCATCAACTTGAAAAGAGCTGATAATCTTCAAACGGCTGAACCGATTTTCTTGAATCATAGCTAAGAACACTCTATCAAGTCACCTTTCAAACAAAATAAAAAATATCAGAATCGGTTCAGCCGTTTGGCAGCTACGATGTAACATACTGTTGTATATTATGTAACTATGGGTGTAGCGATGCGCGTCAACAAGGCCTGCCTGCGCAGACGACGCCGCGCAGCGCCCCGCACCCCGCACCCCCGCCGCGGGCCCGCGCACGCGTTTCTTTGAAATAAAGCGTCAGTGCGTTCACAGCTCGCCCGAGTTTTACTTGTGTCCTGTTCCCGTACTTCCCGTATCTAACAGTGGCGACGAGAGCGACCCACGCTTTAACACAATGGCTCAGTTTAGCTTCGGTTTATTAAATAATTTCGACCATACAGTGCATCAATGGCAGGTGTACAAAAGTCGCCTGCGGCAATGGTTCGTGGCAAACGATATTTCCGAGAAAAACGACGCAACGGGTTCAAGACGGCGAGCAATCCTACTGAGCGCACTCGCGGATGGTACCTACCAGCTCGCAGCCGACTTGGCTTTGCCAAAACAGCTGGAGGAGGTGCCAGTAGAAGACATCTATGAGCTTCTTGACACTCATTTTTCCCCGACAAAGTGTGGATTCGGGGAGCGGTACGCATTTTACGCGGCTACGCAGCAAACGGGTGAGACACATGCACAGTGGGCGGCAAGACTGCGTGGTCTCACGAAACATTGCAAGTTCGCTAACGTAGAGGAGGCATTGCGAGACCGTTTCGTGATGGGCATGTTGGCGGGTCCCGAGAGGGACAAACTGTTCACAAAGGACACAGATACCTTAACCCTGGCTAAGGCAGTGGAGTTGGCGCAGAGCGTCCGGTGCGCGCGAGCAGGTGCCGCCGCCGGCGCTTCCACGACGGCGTCGATCACACAGCAAGAACATTCAGTGTTCAAGGTGCAGGGCAAGAGTGCGGTTTCTGATAAGGAACCGGTATTGGAGAAGTGTTCCGTGTGCGGTCGAAAGAACCATGCATCGTCTCAGTGTCGATTCGCGAACTTTACGTGTAGGAAGTGTAATACAAAGGGTCACTTACGTAGAATGTGCAAAGTAAAGTGTGTGGTGACCGGTGACGTGAGTGAGGAGGAGGACGACGACGATGGTGAGTTTTTATGTGGTAACATCACTTCAGAGCGGGGAGAACCCATGACAGAAATCGTGTCCATAAATGGCTCACAAATAAAATTTGAGATTGATAGTGGATCTGCAGTAACGGTCATTTCCGAGAATGTATACAACAAATGTTTTAGCAGTTTGCCCTTGTTACCACCTAAGAAAAAGCTATTTACCTACACGGGCAGTAGCATTGTGTGTCGCGGTATTATTCGCCTACCGGTCACATATAGGCTGAGCACACACACACTAGATGCTTACGTGGTACACAGCGAAGGCCCGCCATTGCTCGGAAGAGATTTTTTATCTCTATTTAAGTTACAACTAGCACCCTGTAATTTCATAAACAATGAAGCAAAAACAATCGATGACTTGCAGAATAGATTCAGAGACGTATTTTCAGATAAATTAGGTAAATTCAATAAATTCGAGGTCAAATTACGTTTAAAAGATGATGCCGTCCCAATATTTTTCAAAGCGCGTCCCATCGCTTTTGCATTGCGAGACAAGGTAGATAAAGAGATAGTTCGCCTTGTAAACCTAGGGATACTTAAACAGGTTGATCACTCGGAGTATGCATCACCCATAGTGCCAGTATTAAAACGCAATGGTAGTGTTAGGTTGTGTGCAGACTATTCTGTAACCATAAATAAACAATTGGTTGTAGAACAATACCCGTTGCCTACAGTCCACGAGCTGTTTTCAAAATTACACGGAGGTCAACAGTTCTCAAAGTTAGACCTTTCCATGGCCTATAATCAATTTGTTTTAGACGAAGACTCGCAAAAGATTACATGCATAAATACTCATCGCGGGTTGTTTCAGTACACACGTATGGTTTTTGGGTTAACCAGCGCACCGTCTATTTTTCAGCGCGCAATGGAAAACTTATTGTCTGGTATGGACGGTGTGTTATGTCTGTTAGACGACGTCCTTATCACAGCTGATGGACCGGGGTTACATTTACAACGCCTAACGGCAGTGTTACAGAGGCTGCAAGATGCAGGTCTAACCTTGCAAAAAGAAAAGTGCGAATTTTTTAAGAATGAAATCAATTACTTAGGTTATGTTATTAACAAAGACGGGTTAAAAAAATCATCGGATAAAGTAATAGCAATTGAGAAATCCCCAGTGCCCACAGATATAGGCAAACTTCAATCATTTTTAGGATTAGTAAATTATTACCGTAATTTCGTACCTAAGGCATCCGAAATCTTAAGTCCCTTGTACGATCTTTTAAGGAAAGATGTTAAATGGCATTGGGCCGGCGAACATCAAAGAGCGTTCGTGGAAATAAAAAAACATTTAATGTCGGATCAGGTGTTAACGCATTTCGACCCAAATGCAACGTTAATCCTCACGGTGGACGCTTCAACTAACGGGTTAGGTGCAATATTATCTCAAAGCGATAAGGATGGATGCGAGCGTCCTATTTCGTTTGCGTCCCGCACTCTAAACACAGCTGAAAAGCGTTATTCTCAAATTCAGAAAGAGGCAACGGCTATTATTTTTGGCGTTCGAAGATTCCATCAGTACTTGTATGGTAAGTCGGACCCATTCATTCTTCGCACCGATCACAAGCCTTTAATATCAATTTTTGGGCCGCATAAGGGTATTCCGGAGGTTTCAGCAAACCGATTACAAAGATACGCGTTATTCCTCAGCGCATATAATTATAAAATCGAATACGTTCGTAGCGAGAATAACAGCGCGGATTATTTGTCCCGCGCAAGTCTTCCTGACGACGATAAGCGATCGCAGTCAATGACCGCGGACAGTGAACGCGGGGATAGCGCTCAGCACGCTGCCGCCGCGGCCGCCCCGATTGACCGCGCGTCGTATGTTCACTTCGTAATAGACGGAAACATGCCAGTGACGCGGGACGAATTACGCAAGGAAACTAGCCGAGATGTTAATTTAACGAAGGTGATTGATTTTATTTTTAAAGGGTGGCCTAGAAGCGTGGGTGATATGAATTTAAAACCGTTCCACGCATGCAGGAATCAATTATCTTATGAAGACGGCTGTGTTATGAGAGGGCATAAATTGATTTTACCAGAAAGTTTAAAAATTAAAATACTTAACGAACTTCATTCTTCCCACCTGGGAATTGTAAAAACCAAGGCCGAAGCTCGTTCCCGTTTCTGGTTTCCGGGTATTGATAACGAAATAGAAACAATGATAAACTCGTGTAGTGTTTGCATACATTTAAGACCAACCCCTCCGCGCGCCCCGCTTGCCCCCTGGAAATACCCACCCCAACCATTTTACAGGTTACACATAGATTTCTTGGGTCCGTTAGATAATAGATATTATTTAATTGTAGTAGATGCATATACAAAATGGGTGGAACTGTACGAGATGTGTGGTTCAACGACCTCATCTGCTACAATAGAAAAATTATACGAGTTTGTTTCAAGGTTCGGGTTACCAAAAACAATTGTAAGCGATAACGGCACGGCTTTCACGTCACAGGATTTTAAACGGTTTTGTTTGATTAACGGGATTGAACACGTGACGTCACCGGCTTACAATCCTGCGAGCAATGGCCAGGCCGAAAGTTACGTAAAGATCGCAAAAAAGGGTATAAAATCGTGTATTTTATCTAGCAACAGCCAAAAAGATACTAGGGTCAAACTGTTAAAATATCTTTTTGATTATCGGAATTCGGTACATTCAGTGACAGGGTTCTCTCCGGCTCAATTAGTTTTTGGACACAAGCTAAGATCAAGGTTGGATCTATTGTCGCCAAAACCGCCGTCGTCACCCTCAAACGCGTCGCTGGACAGCACAGTAAAATCAAAACAGTGTTTGCAGTGTAAATTCTATGGCGGCAAAAATATACGAATTTTTAAAAACGGGGACGATGTTTTCTACAAAAAATTTCACAATAAAGACAAGTTTACATGGTGCAGAGGGACGATATTGAATAGGATTGGTAAAGTTGTGTATTTAATCAACGATCATTTAACAGGAAATGTTATAAAAAAACATAAAAACCAGATTATATTATATAAAGGCAATGTACAACAAAGTTGGGCTGGCGAAATTGATGATGATGGTGACGAGGATACATCCTCAGCGATACCACCAAGCCCCCAACCCGCGTCTCAAGCTGACGCCGCGGGGGAGGGGGGGGAAGGTGCAAGCACACCGCCTGCGTCTGTGCCGCCCGCCCGTTCCAGTAGGGTGTTGCGCCAGCTCCCAAGGGTTGATTATAGAAGCCTTGCGCTAGGCACTACGTTTAAGTAATTTCGTATTATTATGTACCTTTTTGTTATTATGCTACTTTCGTATTATTATGTTATTGTATCTTTCGAAATAAGGTGGGGAGATGTTGTATATTATGTAACTATGGGTGTAGCGATGCGCGTCAACAAGGCCTGCCTGCGCAGACGACGCCGCGCAGCGCCCCGCACCCCGCACCCCCGCCGCGGGCCCGCGCACGCGTTTCTTTGAAATAAAGCGTCAGTGCGTTCACAGCTCGCCCGAGTTTTACTTGTGTCCTGTTCCCGTACTTCCCGTATCTAACACATACAGACACACGGATACACACGTTAAACTTATAACACCCCTCTTTTTCCGTCGGTGGGTTAAAAACGACCCGACAAGCACCCACCTTTTGTGTGTTTTGAGCATAAATGATGCACTATAAGTACCGAACCAAATTGAAACTACCAACAATATTTCGTATTCTTATCAGGTATCACTTTTAAATGATCGTTGATCATATACACAACTTTACCACTCATAACTATTAACGTCCATCTGCATCATGTCATGTATCAGTAGTAGTACCTACTACTCACGGTTCTACGCGCGCTCACGGTGCACAATGAGGAACGTAAGTGTGGTCGCTCCATTCAATGCAATAATTCTCGCGGTAAATCTCTTGGATCTGCCTAAAATGCCGCCACCAGAGTTATGAATCACCCAACGTCAAACGCCAATGTAAATGCTGTTGACGAATTCTCGAGGTAAGTCGTGGTGTAGTACACCAACGGTTAACGTCTACCGCGATAATCCGTTGGTGTGGCCCCAGCATATAAGAGATTTGTCATATTTAAAAATCAATTAAAAAAACTTTGTATCTCCGGCAGGGGGGAGTGGGGGATCTTCGAACTCTTCTTCCCTCTCCTCCCTCCCCAGCCCCTATCGATGCGGCAGGTTTCTAAATTTTAACCTGCTCAGGGGGCTTAGACAAAGTCCCTTTTCTGTAAGCGTTAACGCCAACGGAAAGATCAAATTGTATGTAGTTGACAGCAGCAGTCACGTGACATCTCTAATGCTAATGTCAACTCCATACAATTTGATCTTTCCGCTGGCGTTAACGCTTACAGAAAAGGGATTTTGTCTATAGCCTCAGGTCCTAGGGTAAAACGCGTTCACAGAAATAATTTAATATCAATTAAAATATTACTCTCTAATGATTTTTTTAACTCTCTATCTCTCTCTAATATTTCTCTAATGATAAAAAAAAAATTACGTCTACGTCCATTTTTGCGGGAATGGGGGCCCCCATTCCCGCAAAAATGGACGTAGACGTAATTTGTGATGTCACAAAAGTAATTAAAATCGTTGATAAATAAAACTAATTACTTTCTAACGAGTTTTCTTTTCTCTCTTACTCGCTTTAACGATTAGCATTAACAAAAGTTGAGAATAATTATATCGGGGGCAAAATTCACAGAGGTGGGCTAACGTCACGCTCTTAGAAATTATTTAATATTAAATAAAATATAAACTCTCTAACGATTTTGTGTAACCATCAATCTCTCTCTAACGATACGCAAACGATTAAAAAAATAAAATTACGGCTCAGTCCATTTTTGAGGTAAGGGAGGGGGCCAATTTCACACGAAAAATTAAAATTGTTTTTACATAAAAACTAATTTCTCTATAACGATTTTTCTTTTCTCTCTAACTCTCTCTAACGATTAGCACTAACAAAAGTTCATAATAATGAAATCGTGCGGCTAACTTCACCGAGGTACTGCTGCTAGTTAAAGAGTCAAGCTGTGAGTCAAGTCAATCACAGTTACAACACTAGAGTCAATGCACAGTACATACTGAAAACGAATGAATGATTGAAGCTTGTATCGAAATCACTGATCGAAAGAAGTTTTCACTTCAATATTTATTTGTGATGGAAATGATCTGAATGATCAGTTCAATGTTATAATAAAGTTCTGGAATAAAGTTCAATGCAGGAAGCTCAACAAGTACATACTAATTCCATGCTTCAATGTCACATCAACTGTCATATTATTGTCAACGTAAACTATTTGTAGTCTGTCTGTCAACGTCACTTTTCTTTTTATTATTTTATCTGTGGTGGCTAGAGATGGGTAACTAGCCGAATTTTCAATAGCTTAGCTAGCCGGCTATTTTTGGTTGAATAACCAGCTAGCTAGCCAGCTATTTTGGCTACTTGGCTATTGAATAAATGCTTCAATAGCGACTAGCGCTAGCCGCGGCGGCCGGCGGCGTAGCTGGCCGATCCGAGTTCGATCCTCGCCGCGTCGCGGCAACGAGTTTAGATAGTTGATAAAATTAATGTTATGTTTTCGTTTTTTTTTTTACTTTATTTTATACTCTTTTGTAAAGAAATGACTTCCCCTCGTAGGTCATACGTATTAATAATAAAAACATCGAAAATCTACAATAGCGTCATCTCTTTTTTTTGGATATGAACTAAAAAACTTTCACAGGGTTCATCGACTCAAACTTTTGTTGAAGGCAAGTAACCTACAGATGTCGCGCTGCCCTGGATGATTAAAACGATTTAAACCAAACTTCACACTAAATTAGGTTTAAAATCATAAAGTTAACAATTACGACAAACGACATGCACTTGCATTTCAATCGCACGGGTGATTGAGAGGTAGGTAGTAAAAGGTAGGTAAAGGTAGATGGTAGGTACTCAATGTTTCATCGTCAGTCCTAAGCCTGAAGAAAGTATGAAGGGAAGTTCATTTCATTTTAAAGTCATTGAAATAAAAAGCCAAAAAGTCATTTTATACATACAATAATTATCAAATATTTATTTATTTTGTTTACTTTTACATCTGACAAACTATCTAAATTCTAACTGCTTTCAACTATCGTATTTCGTAAATTCGTCTAACCGAAATTACTAAGTATAATGACCTCTCTTTCTCTCTATATTGTGACTATTGTGAGAAAGAGATATGCTATGCGAATGAAGTTTACACTCGCGACTCTTCCTTCCTACTCATGAGTCAGTCGCAGCGCGCGCACACACAGCTATAACAGCTATCGCCGCGCTATCGGTATCGGTTTACGTACGGCTAGCTAGTCATAGTCTGGCTAGCCGTAGCCGGAGTAGCGGAGTAGCCAGTAGCCAGTCGTGAGTCGGCTACCCAGACGGCTGAACGAAATAGTTATAACTTGTCAGTTGTCGAGTTTGCCAGTAGCCAATAGCTAGCTATCGTGTTGATGGATACCATAGCCGTGGCTATTTTTTAAATAGCCGTTATTTGGCTAGTTATTAGAATAGCTACCCATCTCTAGGTGGCATTCTTCTGTGAATAATAAAGAAATAGTATTGTTTGATTTAATTTTATTAGTGTAAATTGTTTGAAATCATACGTTATTGTGTTGAAAATTGGATGAATATGTTTTACAATTGTTATAAATTAAAATCATGATATCTAGAAAAGGTCAAAAAGGTGTTAACGAGGGTGTGGTTGGAAAATATATAAAGAAAGATACTCCTCCAGATTTACCCAGTAAGTCCACTGGAATTTTATGTTATCAATACTTTCCTCAAGACTTCATTTGCGTTGTGTTCAAATAATTGAATTTAACGCTTTATAATCGTTATCGGTAGAGTGTGCACTTACTTTTTTTTCCTTTAGTTATAAATGTGTGGACAACTGGTCACAATAAAAGACCTCGAAGTCAACCTTTCGGCGCGAATGATGCCGTCTCGCAAAGCCATGAGAATAAATTTGGCAAGGCACAAACTATGAGTGGACATGCAGGAAAATATACACCCAGTGAGTCAGTACCAAATTTAGCACAAAGGTAATAAATAGCGTAAATGGCAAATAAATTAGTATTTTATGATAACATTTTTATTTCTACTTATTGCTCCATTCTGTTTCTTATAATCATTTTGTTGTAGGTTTGCCAGTTTATCCACTAGTGATACAGCAAGTACATCAAACAGCTACAACTCTCAATATCTCTTAGATTCAAATGTGGTAATCAAATATTTTTGGGCATGTGTTGAAGAATGTTGACTAAACAATGAACAAATATTTTTTAAACTAATTTATGTTTTATAGGCTTCTCATTCAACTTTAAATGAAAGAGACGACTCTTTTAGCAGGCAAACTAGCTACAGGTATTACAGGCAGCAACAAGAAGATCCAATATACCAGAATCAACAACAGGTATCTTCATTAATCTATCCAGCGTCAACTAATGGGACACATTAATGATTTATTTTTGTGAGACACCCACCCAGGTCTAGGTAATTTTGTTTGTGAATCAAATCAATATTGAATTAAAATGGAATTTATTTAATTGAAACTAATAATTATCATATCGCGCTCATAAAAATATTATTGAAAACTAATAATTAATAATTGCACCTCTTTTTGTGAACCTCAAAGAATGCTATTTTGGGGTCATAAAAATACAAAATAGCCGTTACTTAGTTAATTAGTATTTTTTAAGACCCATATAGACTTACTTGAATGTAGCGCTTGTTTCACTTGCTCGGCTTGTGAGCAGTTGATTACAGTTCTAACCTAACCCATTTGGTTGGGGTGCCCTAGTTTACTTACTGCAACCAATTGTGAGAAAAGGATAAGGCTCATTTATTAAAAAAGTGTTCATCATTAGACATGCAAACAATTTTTACAGATTCATTAATTTACAAAAAAGGTCTATTATTAGAAGGTCAATACATTTTTCAGGTCAGTCAATTAAAATGGTGCATTGATAGTTAAAACTGCACGATCTTACTACTAAACAAGTATATTTTTTACCACTTACCAGGTCCAACAGCAAAAACAACAACAATATGGATCAAGGGAATCCAGCATGCCAAGATTGTCTTCCAATATGAGCTTAACACCTAGACTGCATTCCCCTTCTCCACATTCATTACGTCTTCAAAATTATACAGATTGTAAGTTTTGTACTATTATTATCTAGCACTTCCCCCGTGATTTTGTTAATGTGGATTTCATGCTTTTTTCTAAATAAATTAACACCTGTTTTAAAAGATAGGTTACGTAAATTAATATTTAAGATCTGATCATTAATTTAGATTATAAGTATTCAGGTCAATTTTCAATTCTAAAGACCACAAAGGAAAAATACATTTTCAATAAGACCCCTTTTTGCATAATTATAATACAATATAATATAAAATATAATAATAATAATAAAATTGTGATATAAATTATAAGAATAGTATAATATAAAACGTTTAAAAAAATTACAAAAAGTTGGCTTCTCTCACTGTCATACAATGATACTGAGGATTTAGTGAGTTAGCACCAAAATCTACAAGCAAGTCATTCACACAAAATTTATCAAAATATTTTATTTTGATTAATTTATTTTTACCAATTCATTTTATCATATCTTGATTGTTCGCTAATTATTAAGAACTCTGTCCAGTTTCGAACATTCTGTAATATAATTTAATCTAACGCAAACATGTCTCTATTTTAAAAAATTAAGATAACGCAACTCAGGCCCCCAAGATACAGGCGCTGCCTAGTTTGGGGACCACTGTTTTAATTACTATGTTAAATATTATAGTTACAGTAAGCATGCAATATTATTATTTTTGAAACTTACTTTGTAACAATGGACCAATAAATTATTCTTATTCTTATTCTTATGAATAATGATAATTAATAATAACATAATGATAGACTGCAATGCCTTTACAGGCAACTAAGTTCTAAGAACCAACTGCCTGTTCGCAATAAAGAATTTGAATTCTTAAAAAAAAAATTGATGAATTTCCGTTAAGTATATGACTTATAAAATTTCGAATTCATTCAAGTCGGAATTTTTAAAGAACCCGAAACACGTAATTTTTTGTTAGGTACCGGGTTTCGAGTTTATCCGACAGCGTATTAAAATTTTTATTTACTAACTTTGAGTGACTTGAAAATAACAATGAAGAATTTTTTAAATATACTCAACTCAACTATTTTGTATACATTTTTATGGTTGCAGCATATGCCACAGCAAGCCAGTCGTCACCAATATACTCAAATTGTGTGAGTACAGCAGTTCTACCGTACAATAAATCCCATGGAAGTAAGATTATCACTGGCTCTCAAGGTATGTCATTTTTTCCAAATTATTAACTACTTTAGTTTTCACTTCATCTCTGCAGCTCGATTTCGAAAGCTATATGCTATTTGGGAGTGAAAGTCAACACACACACACATCAGTTTTTAAAATTATCTGAACAGTATTAAAAGTGGAAATTATGATAGTTTTTAAACGACTTCTTCAAAAAGGAGCAGGTTTTTTTTTTCACTTTTTAGTGGTGGTACCTACCCACACAAATTCGTATACCGTAATCTGCTATGTAAATAACAGTGACGGAGTGAAATAATTATATCGTCTACATAGCAAAGTGGGAAAAATACGTAATTATTGAAGCTAACTCAAAAACTACGCAAGCAAAGTTAATAAAATTTATATACCTCTGAAGCATGACCTACCAAACAAAAAAAGAATCATCAAAATCGATTCATAATTGGCGGAGTAATCGCGTAACATACACACAAAAAAAAAAAAAAAAAAAAACATACAGACGAATTGAGAACCTCCTCCTTTTTGAAGAAGTCGGTTAAAAATAAAAAACTTTTTACAAAAAAAAAACAACCGACTTCAAAAAACAGACACAAAAAAAGTGAAAAATAACTTTAATTTCGGAAGTCGGTGGCAAAGAACGAAAATTGAAAAGCAGACACAGACTTCCGAAATTAAAGTTATTTTTCACTTTTTTTGTGTCTGTTTTTTGAAGTCGGTTGTTTTTTTTTTGTAAAAAGTTTTTTATATAATAATTATGTAAAAATCGGCCACGTGAACGTCAGACGGCACTGTGAAGGGTTCCGTAGTTGGGATTACTTGGGTGGGTTGAATATTTATTTACGCATGCTCAATATTGATTTTATCAACAGCAAAACTAAGTTCGTATTTCATAGTAAGTAATCTCATTTCTCAAAGAAACTGAAAAACAAAGTTGTTTCCGCGGTTATAATAACGAAAACATCCCATTACTCACAAGTAGGTAAATAAAAAAATCAATTAAGGTGAAGTGGTTCCAAAGCAGATGTTTTGATGCGTTTCGACTAACGGCAAAATCAATTTTTCTCTCACAAAAACAACGTATTTGCGTATTTTTTTTATGATTACGAAAATTGAAGAGTGTCTTTAACACGGTTGACAAAACTTTCCTCGATACAAAAAAAACCGCAAAGTTTCCTTAAAATCTGCTTTTTAAAGAGAAAAACCTATTCCATTCGATTGTTATCAAAGCAATTGTAATAAAATTTTGTCTACGTATTAAATACTTTAAGGGATTATGGCCTTATTTTTCTATATAAACACAAATAAAATTTTAAAATTAAATATTTGTAAACTTAGTTGCGTGCGGGCGGGGACATACCACCCCCCTCGGCCATGCTGATTGAATAGGTAATTTTTTTCCGTCTCTTGGTTACATATGGGGGTAGTCTCACAATAATAATAATTATTTGTTTCGTAATTTCCACGCCACGGAACCTTAAAAAAAAATGTAAACCCTCTTTTGTTGGTTACCGAATCAATCTGCCTAGCCTTTTCCCAACTATGGGGTCGGCTTCCAGTCTAACCGGATGCAGCTGAATACCAGTATTTTACATGGAGCGATTGCCTAGCTAACCTTCACAATCCAGTAACTGGGTAATACGATACCCCTTGGCAAGACTGGCTGTTTGTTGGTTACCGAATAAACAATTAAATAGGTTGTAAAAAAAAAAGGAAATTAGACATGTACCTACGTCTAAAATTAATTTAATTAGGTAACGAATGTATTTCGCTGAAAAACCTAAATAAACACCTGTTGTAGGTTCTGATGAGTGTGAGCTTCCTCTGCCTCCTGGATGGTCCGCAGACCGGACTCTTCGCGGACGTCGGTACTACATGGACCACAACACGCAGACTACCCACTGGACCCACCCACTGGAAAGTGTGCCACAACCGTGGCAAAGAGTTTCGACACCGCACCATGGAGTTTATTACTTTAAGTAAGTTGTATGGTTTTGAATCCTCGTGAATTCAGTCGAATTATGATCAAGTAATCGATAACGAAACGCGCAAATTCATGATTCTGAGTTAAAGAGTTGTTACTTTGTAATAAAAAATACATGTAGGTAGTTGTAACTATGTAGCAATGATATTAAATTAATATAATATCATTGCTATGTAGATAAAGAATTCAGAAATACTGATTCGATTTCCGCGTCGGATTTCAATAAGCCAGATTGATTCAAAATATTGTTTAAATGAAACAACAAACAACTACAACAACATCAACATCATCAACATGGTGGTCTTGTATCCGGCACTAATATTTACTATTCGGCAGGATATCGGATAGTAGGTCAACATCAGGCGGATAGTCAAAAAATTATGAAAATTGACAATGATTATTTAATTCATCCATACTAATATAATAAATTCGAAAGTAACTTTGTCTGTCTGTATGTTACCTTTTCACGCCTAAACCACTGAACGGATTTCGACAACATTTGGCAAGGAGATAGATGACATCCTGGGGAGGGACATACCCGCCACTTTTCATCGACATAACGCGCGGGTAAAGCCGCGGGCGGAAGGTAGTATATAAAAAAGACAGCCCAAAGACAAATAAAACCACAAATCTGTGATGACGTTGTCTTTTACGAAAAAGTTTATCTTGTAATTTTATCAACAAATTATTTTCAGTAATTATAATTACCCACCTCAAAAACAATCTAAACAGGTAAAAGTGATCGCAACTAATCTTATCGTCAGTCAATCGTGTCAGTAGCTAGCTGCTCGTACAAGCCTCGGTACCGCGGGGTTACTCAGATCGGACTATGTTTGGCTGGTTATGCTAGTTCGGTTATTTGGTCGGATACCGAACATCCGGCTAGCCACAGCCACCTGGATATTCGATAACCGACCAAATAACCATCTGTTTCATTCAATACTAATTAAAAATTTTTTTTTCTTTGTTCCTCTCAGTTAGAGCACCTGCCATCTTATCTCTTCACCACCCTTGGTTGACTGGTAGAGAATGCCTCAGGCATTAAGTCCGCCTTTGTACCATTATTTTCTGCATAAAGTTTAAATAAATAAATAAAATCCATAATGCTTATTAATTTTTAGGGTTCCGTAGCCGTAGTCAACAAGGAACTCTTATAGTTTCGCCATGTCCGGCTGTCTGTCTGTCCGTCTGCCCGCGGCATAGCTCAGAGACTCTGTACTAGAAAGCTGTAATTTGGCATTGGTATATTTTTACTGTTTGTTACAGTGAAATAACTCATCAGACAACATACGCGCATCCTTGTTTAGTTGGTGGCTGCTATTTAGTCAGTCCGTATGTTCCTACTCTCGTGCCGCCTTATTTACTTGAAGAGATACCCCACTGGCTCATCGTTTACTCAAAAGGTACCATTTTCATGTCATCCAAAATATTTTGATCCCCTAAGCACAATATAAATATGGGGACCCTAAGCGCTACTTTTTCTGCTAATTGCACGATAGAATCTGCTTTACCGACTCGGCGTTTTATAATTCGTCGTAACGTCTCTTATGCTACGGCTACACTTCTCGCTATCGCGTGCTTTTCTTCGTGCGCTCTCTGTTGCTCAGCGAGTAATCGAGGGTTGTGCGAGAGGAGCGCACAAAGAAAAGTTCGCGATAATGCGAAGTGTATCCGTAGCATTAATGCTTGCTTTTGCGCAAATAAATCGTTACGTGTGTGGCTAGCATAGGGTTGCCAGCTCCGGTTTTATGTTTTAGAGGATTTGATAAGATTAAATAATGGATATAAACATAAGATGAAAATAAAAGATATCATATTATTTTTTAAATACTGATATAGTATCAGTATTAGTGCGACGTTTAATTAAAAACAATGTTAATACGCAATGTAACGTAGTTTGTCTCGTCGTCTCGAATCGAGGCAAAGCCAAGTAGAGAGTACGACATATTTAGTATTTTTATGTATACTTGGTATTACTTTGGCTGCTCTAAGAGCTTTTTCGTTTTCTATAATGACAGTCTTGTCATCTATTGAAGATTTCAAATTAAGGGACAAGATCAATTTTTAGGTCTGAAATAGAGGACGTCCTTTACAATAAAGAACATCTGGCAACCCTAGGCTAGCATAACTTCAAAGGGGTATTTTTGGCTGAATAAATAAAATGTCCTGTCTTGCACAACTCCCAAATAATTACTTTTCTTTTTTGCCTCGTATGCGCTAAGCTTTATTTTTTCCTCAGATAGTTATCTGACTATTGAAAAATTAGTCAATCGTGTTTTGTTTAACAGCTGATCAAGAACTTGACCACAAATTACGCTGGAACATGTTCAGGCTTAGTGAACTGGACTGCTACTCTGACATGCTGACGCGGCTCTACAAACAAGAGTTACAACTTATTGTGATGAAGTATGAGCGATATAGGTAAGAGTATAATAATATTTATTAACATGTAAAGTCCCGCAAAGAATGCAGGTTTATACGAGCCCAGTAATGTGAAAAATATAGGTATGTACCTACTTATTTACAGGTACAAGTTTGACTGCTGCTATGAAAGCCACTAGCACCTAGCACAAATACTATTCAAATTCGACAGGTACCTATATTTTTAACGTAGTAGCAACATTCGGAAATGAAATGCAATGTCAGTGAAATAAGCGGAAAATACGTACCACAAAAGAAAAAAAAGACTTTTATTTTTGGTGTCCGAAAGCCGGGAATCGTTTTCATAACAAAATCGTATAACTGATTAAAAAATAGGAGTAATTTTATGAACTACATTTGGTTGTGACACTCTAGCTCCTTTGTTGGTACGAAAGTGTGGCATTGTCCTTTTAAAGATTAATAAAAACATTTATAGGTTCTGACCTATATTTGCTAGCATAGTATTAAATGACCAGTAGATTAGAGGTGGGAAAAGTGTATCATTTTTGCGATTGGATCATTTGCATCTGGATCACTGAAATGATCCGATACACAGATATGTTTCATTTGGATCATCGTCTCTAAAGATATAAAATACAGAATGTTACGTATATATTACATTGCGTCGCGGGCGTTTACTACTGAGTCAGAGAAATGTTATGTGGCAACAATGCTCAAAGTTTTATGTGTACAAATTTATTGTATTTTAGTCTTAGCTCTAACTTTATGAATAAAAAGGAAGAAAGTAAGTCACAATAATACCTACACTACTCAAAAAAATCATAAAATAAACAGAACTATGTTTTCGTAAAATCAACGCAAAAAACTCTGTGGTAAAACGTAAAAAGATAACATGTTAGTGCAAACATTTTAAGCAAAAAACAACCCTAGTATTTGATACGTAAGCGCCTTAGTGGTCATTTTTACGTGCATGGATAACGACAACGAATGAACGAAAATCTGTGATTGTATGAGTGATACACATCTCATTTGGTATCTCTTTCTGACTTGATTGTAATTATGTCGCCCGCTCACTCGCGAGTCAAATAACTCAGTGTGTCTTGTGTATCACTCAGTCTCCCTCTCTCACTCGCTCACTGCTCAGTCGCTTCGCGAGTGACGCGTCGCGCGCAATGAGCCAGAGCAAAATAATGTTTCAGATCCAAATGATGCGTTTGAAACGTTGTTACTGAACCAATCTTTTGAATCACTTAAATGATTCGGATCAGTGAGTCGGTTCCGTAAAGAGTTACACACGCCTACAGTAGATATTCTAACAAATTACTACAGTAAAGCTAAACGTTGAACGCGGCTTTGTAGAATGTATCGCCACCACAAAACCGGCTGAACGAAAGGTAGCCGCATTTCAAAACAGCGACGTTTTTCAATCGGGCGCGCCTTTTTGTAATACGGCGTGTTATACAATATGGCTGCAACTTATACATAAACCTACTGACTGGGCCCGAAATTTCGAGTCACTGGGTCCATTCACTGCCATTGTATAACCAAGCATTAAGGCACTAACCGACGATTTACATGCCGAATTAAGACACAACTGTTCACCTGTTCAGTCGTCGTAAACGTTGCGGTTGTAGGATTTGTGTGCAAACCGCTATGATGAATTTATTTTATAATTTTTTTTAGCCTATATTGTCCCACTGCAAATGCCTCCCTTTATCAGTTCCACTGCTCTCCTGTCTGTACGTATCAAGCTTGAGGCAATGGGTAGGTGTCCTTTGCCCTTTCATGAGATTTTCCATCGTCGACGCATAGAAGAACTGCCGTTGGTCTAGCACTACTTTTTCTTGTCTCGCCTGGAATGAGACTATTTGGCCAAAGTATAATAATTTATGTATTCTGGATCATTATGCAATCTCCACAACCTCTACATACACCTACAGTTCTCGTTGGACACTGTATCCGTTGGTCTTTGACATGTTCAATGAAAAGACTCGCCTTATGCTGGACATGGGATAATAATTATCTTAGCTCAAGCCTCAGACCAACAAAAAAAGGAAGACGGAGCACGCCGTACATCAAAAGTGAAGCCACAAAACCATGCTCCTGCACGTAAACACACAGGCAAAACCATGCTCATCGCTCCCAGTACATCACGAGTCGTCGTCTAGTTAACATCAATAAAAAAAAATAGAATTATGCCTTCCTGTGTAATAAAAACTTGTAAAAACAATAGCAAATCGCATAAAAAGTCTCACGGAATCGCTTTTCACTTGTACGTACATACTTGAAATAACATCGTTTTTTAATTTAATTCCAAAAAAGAATCTATGAATTTTAGGTTACTTGAAACAAAAAACCTCAACGAATGAATGAATGAAAGCAGTGACATAACGTGAGTGGGTTGCCATAATGTGATTTTAAAATTTCTCATTCGATTAAAACCGATTTAAATTATTATTTCTTACTTCGAGTAATTATCCGGTTTTCTTTTTTTTATGTATTTATATTTTATATTTCCAAGTAATACTGAATTTAAAAGTAAATGGATAGTATGGATAGTATATCGCTATACGAAATAGCGATGTATTTTTTTTGTTTTTGTTTCGGAATAGAGGTCCTTCTTAATTATTCCCCAAATTATAGGGAAAAACTTTAACAAATCACAACCCTTTTTACACACACATAAAAAGGTCGCTTCACTTTTGATGTTCGCAGTGCTCCGTCTTCCTTTTTTTGTTGGTCTGAGGCTCAAGCACAAATGATTTGAGGTGAATTTATATTTAAAATGTATCTTCTTTTATGTTACAGATCTGCCCTCTTGCAAGAAATCGAGAGGAGGCGACATGCCATTACATATCATGCACACTCCAATTGTTGATATTGTATAAGTTTGCCTAATTGTACTGTGATCTTACAAAAACAATATTTTAGACAGTTATATAATAACGAGACTAAACATAAATTTTAACTTTAAGTATAATATTAGTACCAAGTTTCTACAATTTGTTATTTCACTGCTGGAGAAAAATCTTTTTAAAATAAATTTCTTAATAACTAATTGATCTGTGCCTTATCATAAAATAAAATATTTTATTTTTTTCTTAGCTTTTTATTAACTTTGAAAAATAATTTATGTTCTACCTACTACTACTACCAGCACCCTTATGATCAATCAAAATTTGTTTCAATTTGATAATCAACAACATTCAATGCATTGTTCTTTTTCGAAGAATTTTTTGAACATATGAAGCAATTGATTACCAATATCTGTCAAAATTACTCAGATTATGATTGATTGTGTGTAAAGCAATAAGGATGCTGGACCTATTCATTCGCTTAAATTCTCACTATCAGTACTATTATCCTTTCCACCAGTTCTTACTCCTTGTCCTTCTATAATATCATACTCATCTACTTTTTTAAGACCAGATATTCTGTAAACCTTTGCATTTTTAATACCTAATGTTTGCGCCCATGCTTCACCTGAAACAGAGAAATATTAAAATTACACTTGCATCTTGATACATAAATATGCAAATAATAATAGTAGATAGAAACCTTCGATAATAATTTGAGACATAAGAAACAGTAATCGGAAGTCACCTGTATCCTGGTGAATTGAGGGATAGAACTTTGAAAGGATTTCAAAATTGGAGTAATACAGTCAAGAATCTAGAGGCCTTTTTGACATTATTTAGCATAAGTTACTACACACTAAATTCTTGTAGTTATTATGTGCTGTATGTAAAGAATACACAGTGCAGTGCAGTGTTCAACACTATTCAAAATATATGACAACTGTAAATAGCACATTATCTTTTTTTTTTTTTGGGCATAATATGCAACAAGAATATTGATGTTGTAAGAAATATCATAAATATACATGCATATTATCTTAAACGCGAAAGTTTGTAAGTATGGATGGATGGATGTTTGGCTTCGATTTGATCGAAGATGTTTGGCAAACAGATAGTTTATAACCTGGATTAACGCATAGGATACTTTTTATCCCGATATTCCCACGGGATCGAGACTTACGCGGGTGAAACCGCGGGGCGCAGCTAGTAGCTAATATTTTCATTCACACAGACTTACTAATTCCACTACTTTTTGTAACTCTATGTGATTGTGGTGCAGCGCAGATGACACACTTTTTGTGCGAGGAACAATTGATTCGCGTTGTCCCATGCATTGTAATCATTACTTGGAGTTGAAGCGCCACAGACTCGAGCATACACAAAGTGTGTTGTTTGCGCTGCACCACAATCACATAGAGTACAATTCAAAACCTTGATAATCCCTTAACTAATTAAAAGCAAAACATCTCTGTAGTGTTATGAAATGAAAGTCTAGTTAGAAATTACCTGGCGGAGTAGAGTGCTCCTCGTCTGATTTTATACCATAATAGTGAGCCCAGTCAGCTTTTCCCTTGTAAACATTATATACCACTAAACCAAAAGCATTCCAAGCTAGCAAGCCATAAGCTATACTGAGTCGTTGTTTCCATAGAACTGCTGTATCTTCTGGTATTGGCTTGGTCCTTTTGCGGACAAACCGGTGCCACCACTTGTGAATCATGTCCTCGAATAGTATTAGTTTAGTTGTGTAACATTTTGAAACCTAATATTTTAGGTTAGAATAATTGGAGGACCGAATAATGCACGAGTGAGTTAGTAAGTTTAGAGGTAAATTGTTTCTGAAACAGCTAATTTATCTGAAATTAACACCCCATCTGTTTTTGACAATAATGACAGTCGGGATAGTCGGATCGGATAGAATCGGATTTGACGTTACCCGGGTTGCCAGTACTTGCCAGACGTGATTTTGTATTTCCTCCCGAATCTTAGATTTTACCCAAAAAGGTAAAAAGTAGTTATTTCCACGTGAACAGTGAGTGACCGCGCTCTGTATTTACTTCGCTCCCGGTATTTTTTTCTTATACATCATGTACGCAATGGCAAAGAAAACTGCCACTTGCTCACTTCAGATGTCGCTACTATCCAGCGTCTAATAATTTGTACGCTAATAAAATCGCGAACTACTCACGTTTATCACCCACTAGTGGGTGTCGGTACAAGTCTATCACCCACTTTACCGTGCGTTTGCACTGGCAAATCATTCAAGACAAAACATGTTGAAATCTCAATTTTCTGTCAATGTTTCATACAATTTTTGACAGGAACTTCAAGATGTTTTGTCGTGAATGTTTCACCAGTACAAACGCACGGATAATCAAGTTTTGAAAAGAACACAAAGAATAGTCTGTGGAATAGTCTGACAAAGAGTACATTTTTATATTGGGTGTCTGTGACAAAGAACCTCTACGAACTACTACGAAGTTCAAAATACCTATTTTGAAAATCGAAATCTGATTAAATTTTTTACCATGTTTTCAACGCGTGGGATAACTAAAAACAAAAGGATTTATCTTCTGTAAGTATGATAATTTATAGCCGTTTGAATAATTAAAATATTAGAAAAAGAAAACTGGAAAAGCTACATTTGGAAAAACGTGCTGTCTGTAATGGCGCGTTTATTTGACCACGAATTCTTTCGCGCCTTCACAACGCGATTTATGCATGGTCGAAGCGTGGCAGCTCAAGTAGATAAATGTATAGAGATAAATAATATATATGTGCAGCCAGTGAGCGAGTTGCTCGCTGCGCCCCGTGCGGTACACAACGGAGGGGTGCCAGTTGACGCAAAAGGTAAATCAAGCTGCACACACCTCAGGGCCGTAGCCAGGAATTCATTTCGGGGGGGAGTTAAGGTTGCTAACTTTTTTTGAAGAAATTAAGTAGGTATTTCTGATTTCAGAGAGGGTGAAAAATAGTACTTAGGTACATATTTTAAAAAAAGAGTATTATTTTTAGAACAGTAATTTTCCTCTTTTTCGGAAATCTTAAAAACATGATTGCGAGCAAGCGAGCTCGAAATTTTTAGCATCCAGCTTCGAATAAGTTTTCTTTCTCTCTGACCGATCATACAGAAATAAAGTAACTTTATCGACTTATGCAGAAAAGGATGCATGACGCACCTGGCGCGTCGTCCAATGTTCCCGAACATTGGACGACGCGCCAGGTGCTTGGCTAAAGTATGCATGAAAATTATGGTGGCAATGAGTCGGTTAAAAACGTGTCGCCTCGATTAGGGGGAGGGGGAAGAGTTAGTAAACCCAACTCCCCCCCGCCGGAGATAAATACATAGTTTTTTTTTTAAAGGATTTTCATGGTTCCGTACCTCAAAAGGAAAACATAGGAGCCTCGCGTTGTCTACAGGGTTAAAACGAACCTAACACGAAGGAGATGACGAGGCTCATTCGCTCACTTTGCTCGCTCACTTGAGCCCCCAGTCATCCCGTTCGAACCTAACCTATCCGAGTCGGGGTGCTCCAAGTACCGAGCTCGCTTCGCTCGCTCTTGCATCCTATGTTCTTATTGCTTTTTTACTAAGAAGTCTTTATTTAGGGTTCCGCAGTCAACAAGGAACCCATATAGTTTCGCCATGTCCGTCTGTCCGAGGCTTAGCTCAGAGAATGTTAGTGCTAGAAAGCTGTAATTTGGTATGGGTATACTTATACAGGTTGTTAGGGTAAACACCGTTATCCTTGCAACCAGTGGTTTGGTTTCATTTATAGAACGTAAAATCAATGGAAAATTACAACTTTTTTCTAATTTTTTTAGGTCTAAATTTTATCACAAGAGACGCAAGTTCGTTGCCCTACGCGCTAGGGCAACGAACTTGCGTCTCAACACGGGCGGGGGGTACGGGATGTGACCTGACTGGCAGCGAGCGCGATCCCTCCCTTAGTCAGTCAGCTGTTTCGCTAGCAAGCACGGTGTCAGATAGAAACTTTTTAAAATCTTTTAATGATTTTTTTTTTTTTTTTTGTTGTGTTCGGTCATTTGTTTTTATATTTAAGACCCATGGTTTGAATAACAAGAGTGTTTACCCTTACATCCTGTATAAGCCGACAGTGGTAAAATAAAATCTACACGTAGTGGCGATGGTTTTTTTTGTTTAAGTGCAAATTTTTGTTAGTCAAGTGTGCCCCCCCCCCCCCCCCCCCTTCGCCAGCTAAATGGTTGGTTTTGATTATGTGAAAAAAATATAATAAATAACATACAAAACAAATCCTATTAACTCAAATAATACAGTACCTATTTACTTGTTTACGAACGGTTTTTTTTTTAAATCCCGTACCTCGTCAAGTCATCTTCTTTCTGCCCTTTGCCCTTGTCCCATGTTACTTGGGGTCGGCGCAATGCGTTTTCTTTTTACAAGCTTTATATTAGCTTGCTCTGTTCGTATGTGTTTCCGGTTATTCGTTTTGTCATCAATTTTTCAAGCACTTCCTGGCATCCGATTGAGCTGAAACTTGGCTTACTTATACAACTACCAAGACATTTTGAAAAAATGATACCATGGAGCTGGTTTGATGATATAGCCGGAAGTTGGCCATAGGAACTCGTCAATTCAACAAGATAGCACCATCGTGTTTGGGCTCATTGGTTGCGTATTAACAATTACTTTGACAATGGGTGGTGTTCAAGGTCTGATGATGGAGCCGGAAGGTGGTCATATGTGTTTCTAGTTACTCCAATTGTCATCCATTTTTCAAGCACTTCCTGGCATCTGATTGTGCTGTAACTCGGCATACTTATACAACTACCGAGACATTTTGAAAAAATGATGCCATGGAGCTGATCTGATGATGGAGCCAGAAGTTGGCCATAGGAACTCCTCAATCAAACAAGATAGCACCATCGTGTTTGGATTCATTGGTCATGTATTAATAAGTGCTTTGACACTAGGTGGTGTTCAGGGTCTGATGATGGTGCCGGCAGGTGGCCATAGGAACCCCTCATTCAAACAAGATAGAACCATCGTGTTTGGACTCATTTGTCATGTATTAACAAGTTCTTTGACACTAGGTAGTGTTCAGGGTCTGATGATGGAGCCGGAAGGTGGCCATCGAAACTCCTCAATCAAACAAGATAGCACCATCGTGTTTGGACTCGTTGGCGTTGTCTTGACAAGGATTATAGCCCAAGGCAGTATCCAGGGTCGGTTGACAAATTCTAATGCTAAAAAGTACTAAATAAAATATAATTAAAAATCTTTTTAAGAACAAGCTTTGAATGGACAAAAAAGTTCTAAATAAAACTTACGTAAACATATAACTTTAATATTTTCTTAAAGCTTGAGGCTTACTTTTAATTTATATTAAGAAGGACATTTACGCCTCAAGCTTTTAAGAAAATATTAAAGTTATATATGTTTACGAAGTTTTATTTAGAACTTTTTTGTTCATTCAAGCTTGTTATTAAAAAGATTTTTACTTATATTTTATTTCCTGTCTACCGTCACGTTATCATTCACTCTCTTTCTTTCAGAACATTCCTCACACAATCCATTCATCTTTTCTTTCGCCTTTCTCCCGCTCCATCCATCCATTATATTCATCACTCTTTTAGTCACATGCGTTTCCTCCCTCCTCATCACATGCCATATCAGCACGCTTACCGCGCGTTTGCACTGGCGAAACATTACTACAAAACATGTTTTAATCTCTCGTTCCTGTCAAAAATTGTATGGAACATTGACAGAAGATAGAGCTTTCAACATGTTTTGTCGCAAATTTTTCGTCAGTGCAAACGGTTAGCATGACCACAATAGAAACGGGTTTTGTCGACGGAAGAATAGACAAAATGACAGATAAACAATCACAATCTGTCATTTTGTCTATTCTTCCGTCGACAAAACCGGTAGAAAACCCGTTTATAAGGTTGTCATGCTACGCGTGCTGGCCAAACGATTACCTTTCAAGTTTTCTGTCACTGGCGCCACTTTTAAATTTCCCCATAAATACTCATTTCTTACTTTATCTATTTTCGTCACTCCACACATCCATCTCAACATTCTCCTCTCCGCAAAATGCATTGTTTTATGATCCCGTCTTCTTCACGGTCCAGCATTCCGATCTGTACAGTACGACAGGCCTTATCCCTATAACTTGAGGGGCATCGGTGGGTCGCAAGTTATTCCTGTGACCTGTGTGTCGCTTTTTCATCCATCCTAAGTTGATCCGGCGCGTTACGTCTCGGTCTACACCCCCATCCCCTTGGAAAAGCGACACGAGGTACCGAAAGTCGAAGCCAGTCGGTAAGGGCCTTCCAGCGAGAAATACTTATGGGCATAAGACTGGAGAGGGACCACCAAAATCACAGAACATCTACTCCGTTTTGGTTTTGGTAATTTTTTTTTTCGTCGTTCCCTAGATTCCCTACATACGTTCCCTACAATAATTGACGAGTTATGCGAACATAATGCTGATTTTCTGTGGATAGAGCTTGTGTAGACTTGCAAGCGCTTGCGACCGACCCGATCGAGTGTCGGTTTTTGATGCCCAAATCAAAGTTTGCAGCAAGCGCTTGGGATCCATCTACACGTTTGAGAGTGGTTATTATCGGCTTGCTCACTAGTGACTGAAATTGACTGGAATTTTTATCATCTACCCGTTATTATTCTAAGCATCTACCATAATCTAGCGTTCAAGTAAGCAAAGACACCTACTTCCGAAATTAAAAGTCTTTTTTGGAAGTCAGTTGTTTTTCGTAAAACTTTTACGTAAAAATAGGTTAGGTTAGCCGACGAGCCGGGTTATCAAACGTTATTTTAATTCTCTCTGTAGCCGACACTAAAGTTCGACGTCCTTCATGCTTGTTTCCTGCCAACACGCTAGCACACTCGCAAGCGTGTTGATATCGCTGTTTGCATCATCTAATTTATCCAAGCGTTTGTATGTACAGGTTTGTAGTTTGTGTGGAGCCAGCATGAACACAAAGACACCGTAGATAAGTAGGTAGTACGTAGTAGTTAAGTTAGCGTAGCGAATTCGTATTGGTCGTACAACTGAAGAGCCAACATTACAGCATATGTACCTACTATTTGATGGAACGCACTCTAGGTAGCCTACCTAGATGTATGCAAGTGTTTTTTTTTATTGTGGAAACTGCTAGCCTGGAGATTTAGACTATACTGCCTTATTGAATAGGTATTTTTATACATATAGGTACATATACTTACCTACCTACCCTATTTTACTTTGAATAGATCTCAAAATTGCATACATACATATTCTGATGGTTGATCGTAAACCAAGGTCGAAGGTCATTCGGCTGTCTGTGTTCGCGTTTCAAGGCGATATTTAGCTAACGTTATAACGTGGTACAACGCGGCACCTGGTACAGCCGCTCCGCTTACACATTTGAGTTACTTTACGTTGAAATAAGAACGCTGTGTTTGTTGAGCCTATCAAATTGTGATAGGCTCATCTTAGATCATTTTGTCACATGATGTTAAGTCCGCCTTCGGCCTTTAAGTACCACGTCATGTGCATAAAGTTAGTGCCTATCCTTCCGCAATGTTGTGCCTGGGTAGGTAGTTATAGGAGGTACATACCTACCTACTTGACCTTTCAAACAGTTTCCAAAAAGTGTCCTGTTTCCAAAAAATGTCTCAATCAAAGCATCTCTCTCAGAGGGCCGGCCCTCTTTCAATTTTTTCACTGCGAGCTACAAGAGTGACTCCGATTCATAGAAATATAAAAATGATTCTTTACCAAAAACATTTCATTTTGAATGACTTATATTTTTCAAAGGAAATCCAAGTTTTCGGTTCAGGTCTTCTGGCCCCATTATCTGCCTTCTTGGAGCTGATCGACCTGCCGATACCTATATAACCTCTCAAGATTCGTTTCTAATTTTGTGGTTTAGATATAAAATAATCTTACATACCTACATAAACGCACGCCTTCTTCTTATGGGGGTAGACAGAAACTACAGAACGCCACCTGCTACAATCCTTACTTATTCTACTCCTTTTGCCTCATAAAAATAATGATGTGATGTCTTTATGGCATTTATGTGATAAATATCTTTGTTACCTGAAATAAATGGAATACCTACTTATTATTTCTTTTAAACACTTATAAATTACATTTTTAAAGATTAGAACCATTTAAAAATATAAAAAATATTTACCTAATAGTCCCCCGGTATCGGGAACAGGGTCCAAGTTACCGGCTGCGGTCAGGGCTCCAGAGAGAGGAACCGACTAACACGTCGAATAATAATAATAAATAATATACTATTTATTATTATGCGACGAACGGATTCAAACTTTGCTATCTTATATACTAATATTGCTAGGATAAAATATTGACTAAAGTGAACTAGTTGACAATCTCTGTACAATCCTCATCTATGCTTATTTTTATGTTTACCTGACAAACCTTCTCGAAGGTCGACACGGCACTGCTTTGTTTACATCGGTACCATGCGGGTCAACTCGAGGCTGCTACGCTCAGTAATAATATATTAACTCTTATGGGGAAGTCTAACAAAAAGTAACGCGTTTAAAGCAAAATAATTCGGATTCGTTTATTTCTATAGATGCAATAACCTAATGAATATCTTTTTAATGTCGTAGAGCTAAGTCGGACCGTATAAACGCTCTGAGGAAACAATATGACGCATTTCTGGAAGAGGATAAAAAACGAAAGGAACGGAATGATTTTATTTTGGGAAGGCTCGATAAAATGCGATACACCACCGCTTTGGTCCCAGTACGACATAAGGTGAGTACGAACTTGTCAAAAACAATAATTTAAAAAATATGTTGGAGCGATAGTTTTACGATGTTATCATATAACTAAACGTTTCAGCCTAGCGCCTTTGACACTCGTCCGGCATTAGTCGATCGTCTGGGGTTTCAACCAGAGTTTTCGTCGATTCGTGATTTCCAATCATCCATCACAAATCAAAGACAACTGTTCTCAGATATTCAAGTTAACAATAACGAAGATCAAAATTTAATCCAGGAAATAAGCAAAAAATACATACTCATTCCGAAGTTGAGAACAACGTTCATGAACAGTTGCATAAGGAATGGCACACCTAATGAAAACCCAGAAAGGTTGCAAGAAATGCATCTCGATCAGGACACTGTCCCCATAAAAGATTTGAAACCGAATTCTCACGATAATACGGATTGGAAGAGTAAATATGAAATTTTAAACATATTAAAGAATGAAGAAAAGGGAAAGCCAACGGTCAACTATCAAACCGATTGTGTAGACCTTAAACAGGGTTTACCAAAGGAAAGTTCCCTAGGAAATCAAGATCAAGTTGCTATCAACTATGATAACTACGTAAATACAGACATACGTGTTGAGACGCCGAAACAATATGTCAATGAGTTCCCCGAAAGAGATTTACCTGCAGATACATTACATTACGATTTACCCAAGGATAGTGAATATAGTCTTAATGACACAGTACGTGCGAGTGAGGATTTAGTTGCAAATGCAGATTCAAGCGAAAATAACAATATCTTTGCTGTCGAACAAACGGATGCTATTGGTGATCAATTACAAAACATTACATTAGAGTACAAAAATTCAGATTCGCCCAATATTGACATTTCGCGAGAGGTTACCAACTATCATGAACCACAACCTGAACCCGATGTCAATATGACTTCGACGATTGCAGTTTGTTCAAAACAAATTGTACACATTAATGAGGAAAATGTTAATATTCAAGATGAATACCCCGTTGAAGCTGGTTCTCTCATACATGGTCAAAATATGTCTGTTGAGCAACATGAGACCGCAGATTCAGAACAAGTAGTCTACGTTGATGGTAATGAAATAAGCCCGATGCAAGCTTTAAATTATAATGCGCCATCGACATTTGACGTAAACGACCGCATTTTCGAAAATGAAAATTCAGCTATAATTAGCAACGATCAGGAATTCGCACCAAATATCGAAGTTCAATTGAAAACTGACACAACTAACATTCCACAAGAACAAACATATATAAATAGTAATATCGAAACAGCAGAAGAGGCAGAACCCGTCATCGAAAAACAAGTCAATATAACTGAATCCATAGATGATTTTGATGCTGAGCAAAGGGAAATGTTCTATTCAGATCACACTGATGAAAATTACCCCACTCAACAAGGTGACATGGAGCATACTTTAGACTTTTCTCAAAACGAGTACCCACAAAATCAAGAATATCCTTATTATGAAAATACGGAAGCTGAAGCCTATCCTGGCGAATTAAATAATGAAGAGGTGACCCAACAATACGATCCAATTTACGAACAACAATATGCCGGTTTAGATCAAGAATCGGAACAGCAACAATACGTTGAACAATACCAAGAGCCTGAAAGGTTAACTGACCAAGTCAATCCACAGTTTGACGAGCTGGGATATGAACAACAGTTTGAAAGTCAGGGGGCAATTGGGGAAACTTTAGATATTGAAGATGGTTTCACAGCGCCAAAATCTAAGGCGCCAGCCGACGAAATGCCACGCGGCGAGGAGCCATTTGATAGCAAAACTGTACCCCAGACCGTGATAAACAGCACATCTGAACAGATTATGAGTTAAGAGGCTTATCGGCATAAAAGGGCGACTTATATGTATATGAGTCATATTATGATGATATGTTAAGGTTAAAGAGCAACATCAATCTTTCAAAAAGCTGTATATAAAGTATGTTAACAAACAAAGGGAGTTCCCGTTAACATGCAATAGTAAAACATCTGTACCTACATGCTTAAAAAAAATATTACCAGTAAAAATATATATTTTAATGTAGTTATTGAAATATTCACTAAAGTATATACGTATACGTAAAAGAAACGCTCTGTACACGCACATTTGTATTTCAACGTAGAAAGACAAGTGTGACAAGTATACAGAGTGTTTCTTTTCCGAATCAATTTAATATTTTTAGTGAATATTTTACTATAAAAAAATTACCAAAAAAAACTTTTTTTTTAATCGCATTATTTTAGCTAACTACCTATACACAATAATCCCTTTTGAAATTTAAAATTATTTTGATGTTTGAAAACTACAAGGCCCATCACCAAGCCGCGAGAAACGTATATTGGTACTTAACGGAATTATTGGAGGTCAGTCACAATTTTTGAAGTGAAAACTTCTTTAGGCGCACTTTCTGAGCAGTGAACGAACCTGAACGAAACAGAACCGTCACGCTCTGTACCCTAATTGCGTAACACACGATCAATCAATTGTTTCATTTTGACAGTTCAACAACATTCATTGTGTTATTTACGTATTTTATATAATTTATACCGTTCGTACCAATATTATTATATGTATACCGTTCGATTCAACCAAGATTTAAAATATCGATTATGGTGTATCCGCAGTTATTGCCCGCGATATTCAAATTTTCTTAAATCTTTTGCAAATTGCTGGTCAGATCACAGATTACAATTATATATCGGGTAGGTTGTATCTTGATCAAAATATGATTTGCGACTTTAACAGATACGTATCTAGAGAATTATAATCATTAGAATCATTAATACATCTCTAACTATGCGTTTGCACCAGAAATTTACCTAATTATCGATAGTGCCATCCACGAAGACGCGCCCCACTCCGCTCCGCTCCATACAGTACAGTAATCGCGGAGTAGGGCGCGTCTGTACCTAATTACGCAATACCTAATATAATAATATATTTTTTCGTGGTTGTTTTACAACCATACTTCACGACAGAAAAAAATATATATATATATTATCTATATAAAAACACGATTCGCTTAATTTGCGTTGCTTAAATATTGTAATACTTATAAATTGCTTTGCTTACCATTGTGTATTTTTTTTATTATATGATGTTGGTTTATAATACATTTTGTCCCTATTTTTGTAATCATTCAGAGATTCAATAAATGAGTATTTAATTATAGCCTTTGTGTTATTTAACTGTCAACAACAAATGTTTATTCATTATAATCTCCAACACTAGAGCAAGAGTGGTGATCAGTGTTTGTGCCTTCTCTGTATGAGAAGAGGCCTTTGCCCTGCAGTGTGACAAGAAAAGGCTGGTATTATTATTATTATTTTTATTAAATCTACTTCTACAAGAACACTGTACATCACATCATAATGCTACATTTATTGAGGTTGAGACAATTTCTCCAATTCTGCTGCTTGTTCAGGGATGAGTGGTTCTTTAGGTTTCTTCCAATGACATTCCTCCCATGGCAGCCTGTCTACACCTGAAGCCCAGTGGTAAATCCTACATCTTACATTTACTTTTTCCGATTTGTTGATCTGGAAATTTAAAAAACAAATTAAAAAACCACGAAGAATTAACACTAAACTGAACTATCTATAAATAATATAAAAATACAGTACCTATGTTAACTAACAAAGGGCGTTCCTGTTAACCCGCAATTGTATAGCATCCATGCATGCCACAAAAAACATTAAAAAAAATGTGAAATATGTATATTCACAAAAGTATTATACATAAAAGAAACACTCTGAAACACTCACATGCACATTTGTATTTCAACGTAGAAAGACAAGTGTGACAAGTGTGCGTGTACAGTGTTTCTTTTCCGTATCAATTTAATATTTTACAAAAAAAAACAAAAAACTTTTTTTTTATTATAAGTAGTATTTTTTTAGCATGTATAGATGCTGTACTGGATGTAAGGGTAAACACTGTTGTTTATTACTTACTTAATAAAAAAATATTCAGGTTTCGATTTATATTTATTTAGCTTTTTTTTTTATATCTAAAATTTATATTTATATCTAAAGGGATTGCCGCGATATTGCGTGATTGCTGCGATTGATTGTCACATTGACAGTCATATTATTTTCAAACTGGTATAATACATGATTCGCAACTCCCTAGAATCGTCGCATCCGCAAAATGTCACGATTTTCTCAAATTAGTCCTTAATTCTTTTATATTCTCAAAAAAAACGGGTTCTATTCCCAGCGAACTGGGAATAGATTTTTTTTTTTTACTAAAGCCGCATCTTTTTTATTGTGTAACTGATAGTGAAGCTAGTAATCCTAGGAGTTGTTTTTTTTTTTCTTTAATTTTGAAGTCCCAACTGATTGACTCGTCAATGTAAAGCGGCAGCAGAGCCGACACTATTGAATGAAGTTGGAAACACGACATTTGGGAAGTAGATTTCTTGTGTTAAGTGGGTAGGCACACAATTATCGGTTGAGAGAGAAGGAAACTGATATAAAAATCCAATTTCTTTAGTTTATAAACTTGAAGCATAGCATCATAAATTTTCCATAACTCTCCTTCGAGAGGGGTGAAAAGTTGAAAGATATTTTTAAAATTCCCCCTACAGGGGAAATATTATCGAAATGCGGCAGTTTTAAGCATATACTCACTGTAATGGTAACATAAAATTCTTTATCCTGCAATGATAGATCAGGTCCTTTAATTTGCAAAGGAGGCATCTCAATTACGTGTTCAGGTACTATGAAGCCTGATTTTCTAAAAGAAGCACTAATGTGCCAGGGCTCCAGTATCCATGGTTCTATTTTGTTCATGGTAATTTGCAAAATTGTCCGTGATAAGCAGCTAATAGTCTGAAAATAAAAATAACGATGATAAAACCTCGGACCAAATAAAAACCAAGACATAGCGCTGCGAACAATACAGTGAAGCATGCCAAAACTAAACCCCGCTCTGTGCTTACACGTTCACACGCACATATTTACAATCAAACTACACGTCACTAAGTGCACACATGCGTTATGTCTTGGTGTTATATTTGGTCTGAGGATAAAACAAGACAGCATTTCTGTGAAGAAACGTTGCTGGCGAACTTTCTTATTTCGAAATCCATTATTTCCTGGAGGGGTACAGCTCCGTATGGAGCTGTAAAATGTTTCACCAGTACAGCTGCGAACCTATTTAAAAACTGGCTATAGATTCGGACTCCGGAACTCCGAACGCTACTGAGAATTGTTGATTGAAATGAAATGAAATTGTTTATTCTGTAAATGGGATAGCAAAATCATTTTTACACGGATTTGGCTCGGGGATCGAACCCAAAATCATAATTACTACTGATACTTCTAATAGTTCATCATTATAGTACGGGAGGTACCTCAGGGCCGGATTAAAAGGTGTGGAGCTGAAGGCCCTAGGGCAACAAGAAGTGGAGGCCCCGAAAATTTTATGGAAAAGACGATTTTTTTTTTATTAGTTCGGTTTCCGGTATCAAAGTAGTTCAACGAATCGTTTTTAACACCATCAACCCAGGACATGAAAAGATCATTCATTTTGAGCTAAATAACGAAAGTACCGGCCAAACAAAAAAAATGATATAATCCGTTAGAACATGTTATTCTCTTCACTTTTCACTATTGGACCAAATCTGTAGGGGAATATCCTGCGCTGTTATACAATTTTGAAAAATACTGTTTTCAGTATGTTTTAGTTAAAATAATGAATAGCAGGTAATCTAATTATAGTTATAGCTGTAGTAATGAACAATGAAGAGAAAAACGTAATCTTTTTCTTTAACATCATTTTATATAAATTATTTTATCCCAAGCACTAAGGGAAAACTAAAAAATTCTCCTATTTTTACATTTTGATATTGTGTTTTAAAATTGCAGTTATGAGCTACTTACCCTGTGTACGTAGGGTGAACTAAAGGTATCTTCAGCCTTAGGCTTGATTTCATAAGACTTGTATTTCTCTAGATTCTCAGGGCTGGCATAAACAGCCAATCCAGGAATGAGATAATCGCGATAAGCCTGGTGTGGGCGTAATGTGAGAATGTCACCTTCATTGCCAACACCTAGAAATAAAATGCAATGTGTCAATGATTTGAAATTAAAATCTTACCATTATTTTGCATCATTCCTTGCTGAAGTAAGTACCCCATGAACAAAATCCCTAACTACATTTAACAATACCATAGTTTATGTTAAAAAAAAGATATTCATATTCATGTACACATGGCTACACATTAAGCTATACATTTCCTGTATAAGCTGACCTCACATTGTACGGAAATCCTATACAATCCAAGATCATCATAAACTGGAAATGTATAGCTTGGCGTACCTATAAATATAATTATGTTCAATTCAAGTTTGCTGAATGAAGTTGAAATGTGGCTAGAGCTAATAAATAAAGATGTTGAACAAAGTACTGAAGTAAAATCAAACAATGGTGTGGTAGATTATGGATGGGAGAGAAACCAACACAGCATTTTCAATAATTCTTAGAACCAAGTGCTAATGCTACTAGAAAATAATTTACTGTTAAAAAGCAAAACAAAAACAGGACATGGCTTTCTTTTTGTGAGTTTCAATATTCATCCATAATTTTAAAATCTTCAAATTCAGTTTAAGGTTTTATTGCCATTGAATATTAAAGTATATATTTAAATAAATGAATAGCATACCGTCAATGAATTCACTAAGAATCACTTTTACATCAGGTTTCTTAGTTACATTTGTATCTTCAACCAGGTCATATACAAAATGTCTGCCCCTCATCTTTGTTGGCCGACCACCCTTCTTGTGTAGGGGTACTGGATTTTTCCTTTTTAAAACAAATGTGTTCTGTAAATAAAAAACTTAGTAATTATTGTACCATATTTTTACAAAGTGGAGTCTCTATATGATTTGGACATATTTCTATAGATATAATATAATGTAAATATAATAACATTGGATCTGAATACATTCCCAATTATTTTCTTTTCAAATTTATTATACTCGCGAATGCAGGAGAATCTCTCTCTATGATTGTCTGTTGGTACTAAACATTCGTCTCTGCAAACTGCTGCCAGAGTTGTAAATCGATGCCAGCTGCATATTGGGTCAGTTGGTAAGAGCGATTGCACTATGAACTAACAATCTCGTAAAGCTTGTGCCGATGGCGACAAGAAAAAATTAAGTACTGTAAATATTTACTAACCCTTGTTTGTTGATGAACTACATTGGGTCCAGGAGTAATAGCACTACGAATTAATGAACGCAATCCCAGCATAATTAAAGCTACAAGTAAGAAATGGCAAAGTAGTTTCTAAATATCTTTTTTAATTTACCAATCTTGTCAGACAGATTGGGCTTTGGCAGCACAGTGCACTATATAATTGTTAGGCAGCACAGAACACTTATAAACTCCTATCGGAGTTTTGCAGTGCAGTGAGGTTAGAAAAAAGATAGACCAGCGACAGCGATCACGACCAGCAACAGCAATCAAATCAATCAATCATTTGATAAATATTTCAAAACGTCAAATGTCATTATTTTATTTCCCCTCACCAGGGTTTTTATTGATACGGCAATTACCGTAATATACGGTAATCCACGTATTTTTTTCAGAAAATACGGTATACGGCAGACCTTTCAATGCCGTATCAAAAAATACGGCAATTGGCACCTCCGTGAATTTAGCCGAACGATTTCATTATTATGAACTTTTGTTAATGCTAATCGTTAGAGAGGGTTAGAGAGAAAAGAAAAATCGTTAGAGAGTAATTAGTTTTTATTGGAGCATTTGTAAACGAATACAAGGTTGTCTGCTATGTGACGGAGTCAATTAACATGTCACCTAAGTAAAACGTCATTTGAGTTTGAAGTTTTGTGTGGCTCCATATCTCTCAGCGGAATGTAATATATGTCATTGGTGTAATAAGTTAGAAATTTATCCAGGATTAAATCTATTATAATCCTAGATTGAGGTTTCCATTTCACCTTAAAACCATCTGGTTATGGGCCCAGCACGCTTCCACTGCGTAGGCCGGCCGGCCGTACACTGGCAACTCCTCAGGTTGAACCTGCTCACAGACTAAGTTCATGGCAACTTCAGATCTTACCTTACAACTCACATTAGCAGTGTCTAGTTGATAAATACCATTATAACATGTACCAGTAGCTATGACCTCATTACCGTCCATGATTTTACATATTTGTTTGTTGAAAATCACACTATATCCTTTCCTATTTAACTCACTAACTGATAATAAATTTGCAGAAAGCTTAGGAATATAGTACACATTACTTATAGTCTTTAAACCATTTTTCAACTCTACTTGCACACTCCCAAGTCCTTCAGCCTTGACTTTTTCTCCATTTGCCACGTTAACTTCAAGCGATTTAGTACACTGAAAGTCCTGCATGATCTCCTTGTTGTTGGTCATGTGGTTGGTCGCCCCGCTATCCACATACCAGGTATCACTCTGCAGCTTCACAGATAACGCAGTTAACAATGACTTCTCTGCCTTAGGAGTCCACTTTGGTTTACTTACAGCTTTCTTTGGGCAATCTTTCTTGTAATGACCAATTTTCTTGCAGCCAAAACACTTAGGAGGTTTCTTTACCGCCAACGCATTGAGCTCTGGATGATTTTCACGCTTACCATCGCGTCGCTGCTGCTCCTGTAAAAGCTTAGACTTAACCAAATCGCTTGTCAACTTTGTATTAGCATTCTCCAAAGCCATGATAAGGGGGTCAAAGTCCGGAGTCAAACCGCTCAACATGATTACAGCTAAAAACTCATCATCAAAAGCATTCCCAATGTCTGTAAGCTGCTGCCCAAGCGGCGTTATGTAAAAACAATTTTAATTTTTCGTGTGAAGTTGGCCCCCCTTCCCGCAAGAATGGACTTACAAGTAATTTTATTTTTTTAATCGTTTGCGAATCGTTAGAGAGAGATTGAGAGTTACAGAAAATCGTTAGAGAGTTAATATTTTATTTGATATTAAATAATTTCTAAGAGCGTGACGTTCGCCTACCTCTGTGAATTTTGCCCCCGATATAATTATTCTCAACTTTTGTTAATGCTAATGGTTAGAGAATCGTTAGAGAGAGTTAGAGAGAAAAGAAAAATCGTTAGAGAGTAATTAGTTTTATTTATCAACGATTATAATTACTTTTGTGAAATTGGCCCCCATTCCCGCAAAAATGGACGTAGATGTAATTTTTTTATTTTTATAATTTGAGAATCGTTAGAAAGAGATAGAGAGTTAAAAAAATCATTAGAGAGTTAATATTTTAATTGATATTAAATTATTTCTGAGAACGCGTTTTAGATTAAACAGGCTCGCTCTTATTATGGGCAACATATTCAGCCGAACGGTACTTTTACTGTACCTAGAAGTTAGTGAAGGTACCAGGCATTTCGTCATCACATGAGACAGGTTTGATCAGAGGACTCACACCACTATAGTTATAGAGTGTATTACATTATTGTGTGGTATCTTGGATGGGCCGGCATCTCATCATTCTCGACAGTATTTTAATAAGAGAAGACATTGAAAATGAAGAAAATCAATAAATCATTATTTAAAACTAAAAAAAAAGTTTTATTTCATAAAAAATCTGTAACACTTGCATTCAAAGCATATTATTCAGTTTTTAAATATCATAATTTTCGAAAGGCTTTTCATCCACTTCCGATCTCGATTCTAAGTCATAAAACAGGAATTCTCCATCGTAATTAAAAAAATGTTCTTGATCAGTAGGTACTATTATCATTTTACTCCTGCTAAGCCTGTGGACTATGCTGAAACATGGACTTCTTGCACTTATAGATTCTTATTAGCTATAATCTAAAGAGAGGTCTAAAAGAATTATGCTACACATTTTTGACTGAAAATATCCCATTTCATCTTATTTCAGAATATGGTACATAAAGTAAATAACTTGATTAGAATTTTTGTTTGCATTGTCATATTCTTTACAACAAAATATTTTTTTTTTCTTTCTTTATGGCAATTGAAAAAGAATGGTTGATTGACTGTAATGACAGTACCATGTGTCAATTTTGAAAAGTTTGTTATTTTCTGGGGTGTGTTCACTTTATTAGCCTAGATAATTAGAAAAGTTTGTTCGTTTTAGGAGTAAATTAAGACTAAATTAATTATTTCTTAAGAAATAAGCAGTACCTTTGTACTCATATTTTAACTAAGTCGTATCTATTTTGTATTTAACTGTGTGTACATAAGATTAGAATAAATAAATAAATTTAAAAACGATTTTTCTCAAAATCCTTAAAAATGCATGATACAGTTAGAGCTACTACTTTTTGGGATGTCTATCTAAATATATTTAACTTATCCTGGTTAGAATTATTGAATAATAAAAAACCATTTTTGGACAATGTCTTTTCGAATCGATGTAACCTATGGAAGATGCTCACATCCATTCATCAACTTGAAAAGAGCTGATAATCTTCAAACGGCTGAACCGATTTTCTTGAATCATAGCTAAGAACACTCTATCAAGGCACCTTTCAAACAAAATAAAAAATATCAGAATCGGTTCAGCCGTTTGGCAGCTACGATATAACATACAGACACACACGTTAAACTTATAACACCCCTCTTTTTCCGTTGGTGGGTTAAAAACGACCCGACCAGCTCCCGACAAGCACCCACCTTTTGTGTGTTTTGAGCATAAATGATGCACTATAAGTACCGAATCAAATTGAAACTACCAACAATATTTCGTATTCTTATCAGGTATCACTGTTAAATGATCGTTGATCAAATACACAACTTTTCCACTCATAACTATAACGTTCCTCTGCATCATGTCATGTATCAGTAGTACCTACTACTCACGGTACTACTCGCGCACACGATGCACAGTGAGAAAAGTAAGTGTGGCCGCTTCATTCAATGCAATAATTCTCGCGGCCATTCTGGCCCCAGCATATAAGAGATTTGAAATATATAAAAATCATTTTAAAAAAACTTTGTACCTCCGGCAGGGGGGAGTGGGGGGATCTACGAACCCTTCCCCCCTCTCTTCCCTCCGCTATCCCCCATCGAGGCGGCACGTTTCTAAATTTTAACCTGCTCAGGTCCTAGGGTAAAACGCGCTCTCAGAAATAATTTAATTTGAATTAAAATATTAACACTTTAATGATTTTTTTAACTCTCTATCTCTCTCTAACGATTCTCAAACTATATATAAAAAAAAAATACGTCTTCGTCCATTTTTGCGGGAATTGGGGCCAATGTCACAAAAGTAATTAAAATCGTTGATAAATAAAACTAATTACTCTCTAACGATTTTTCTTTTCTCTCTAACTCTCTCTAACGATTCTCTAACGATTAGCATTAACAAAAGTTGAGAATAATTATATAGGGGCCAAAATTCACAGAGGTGGGCTAACGTCACGCCCTTAGAAATTATTTAATATCAAATAAAATATTAACTCTCTAACGATTTTGTGTAACTCTCAATCTCTCTCTAACGATTCGCAAACGATTAAAAAAATAAAATTACGTCTAAGTCCATTTTTGCGGGAAGGGGGGCCAACTTCACACGAAAAATTAAAATTGTTTTTACATAAAAACTAATTACTCTCTAACGATTTTTCTTTTCTCTCTAACCCTCTCTAACGATTCTCTAACGATTTTTCTTTTCTCTCTAACCCTCTCTAACGATTCTCTAACGATTAGCACTAACAAAAGTTCATAATAATGAAATCGTTCGGCTAAATTCACGGAGGTCATTAAGCCCTTTCATTTGATACCCAACATGGTACGACGGTATGGTACCATATCTTTTTTTAAGTTCCTCACTTTATGTCCTCTAGAGGGCGCCATTTTTAATTTAATGTGACTTCACATAGCCTATAACCAGCGGACAATCACGACGCTTCTTCTAACGATACCTCATTTGTCAAATTGTGATAAGTGGTTTGGAAGATAGGAGGGAACAGATGAACATACATACATACATACATATATAGAACTTTTGTTGTGATGTGATATTACGGGTTCTATAGTGTAATTAAATTAAATGTTCATTGGTTAGTTCACAATGAGTTCAATAAAGATACTATAACTAAACACGGTACAGTACAATAAGTAAGATTATGATGATTATAATTTGACGCACAAGTGATGCGATTGGTGGGTAACGACCTACTATGTTGACAGCTAGTGACTGAATACTGAACCCTGAGTTCGAACTAAGGGACGTGTGAGTCGTGTGATGTCACAGGCACTTGAGTTTACAAGTTCGTCTGCATGTGTGGGTTACATACCACTACACATACATACATACATACCGGTCAAAATCATAACCCTCCTTTTTTCTTCGCCGTAGTTGGGTAAAAAAAAAGTTTTATTTCATAAAAAATCTGTAACACTTGCATTCAAAGCATATTATTCAGTTTTAAATATCATAATTGTCGAAAGGCTTTTCATCCACTTCCGATCTCGATTCTAAGTCCTAAAACAGGAATTCTCCATCGTAATTAAAAAAATGTTCTTGATCAGTAGGTAGGCTTTATTTGGTCTGAGTAGGTAGGTACTATTATCATTTTACTCCTGCTAAGCCTGTGGACTATTCTGAAACATGCATTCTTGCACTTATAGATTCCTAGTAGCTATAATCTAGAGAGGTCTAAAAGAATTATGCTACACATTTTTGACTGAAAATATCCCATTTCATCTTATTTCAGAATATGGTACATAAAGTAAATAACTTGATTAGAATTTTTGTTTGCATTGTCATATTCTTTACAACAAAATATTGATTGACTGTAATGACAGTACCATGTGTCAATTTTGAAAAGTTTGTTATTTTCTGGGGTGTGTTCACTTTATTAGCCTAGATAATTAGAAAAGTTTCTTCGTTTTCGGAGTAAACTAACACTAAATTTATTATTTCTTAAGAAATAAGCAGTACCTTTGTACTCATATTTTAACTATGTCGTATCTATTTTGTATTTTACTGTGTGTACATAAGAATAAAATAAATTAAAAAACGATTTTTCTCAAAATAGGTAATCCTTAAAAATGCATGATACAGTGTTAGAGCTACTACTTTTCGGGATGTCTACCCAAATATATTTAACTTATCCTGGTTAGAATTATTGAATAATAAAAAACCATTTTTGGACATGTCCTTTCGAATCGATGTGACCTGTGGAAGATGCTCACATCCATTCATCAACCTGAAAAGACCTAATCTAATCTAATCTTATCTTCAAACGGCTGAACCGATTTTCTTGAATCATAGCTAACTCTATCAAGTCACCTTTCAAACAAAATAAAAAATATCAGAATCGGTTCAGCCGTTTGGCAGCTACGATGTAACATACAGACACACACGTTAAACTTATAACTCTCCTCTTTTTCCGTCGGTGGGTTAAAAACGACCCGACCAGCTCCCGACAAGCACCCACCTTTTGTGTGTTTTGAGCATAAATGATACACTATAAGTACCGAATCAAATTGAAACTACCAACAATATTTCGTATTCTTATCAGGTATCACTGTAAAATGATCGTTAATCAAATACACAACTTTACCACTCATAACTATAACGTCCCTCTGCATCATGTCATGTATCAGTAGTACCTACTACGCGCTCGTACGCTACTCGCGGTCACGGTGCACAATGAGGAACGTAAGTGTGGCCGCTTCATTCAATGCAATAATTCTCGCGGTAAATCTCTTTGATCTGCCTAAAATGCCGCCACCAGAGTTATCAATCACCCAACGTCAAACGCCAATGTAAATGCCGCCAACGTACACCAACGGTTAACGTATATCGCGATAATCCGTTGGTGTGGCCCCAGCATATAAGAGATGTCATATTTAAACATCATTTAAAAAAAACTTTGTATCTCCGGCAGGGGGGAGTGGGGGGATCTACTTACCGTTCCCCCCTCTCCTCCCTCCCCTGTCCCCGATCGAGGCGGCACGTTTCTAAATTTTAACTTGCTCAGGTCCTAGGGTAAAACGCGTTCTCAGAAATAATTTAATTTTAATTAAAATATTAACTCTAATGATTTGTTTTAACTCTCTATCTCTCTCTAACGACTCACAAAAAAAAAAAATATATGTGTACGTCCATTTTTGCGGGAATGGGGCCAATGTCACAAAAGTAATTAAAATCGTTGATAAATAAAATTAATTACTCACTAACGATTTTTCTTTTCTCTCTAACTCTCTAACGATTCTCTAACCATTAGCATTAACAAAAGTTGAGAATAATTATATCGGTGCAACATTCACAGAGGTGGGCTAACGTCACGCTCTTAGAAATTATTTAATAACAAATAAAATATTAACTTTCTAACGATTTTGTGTTACTCTCAATCACTCTCTAACGATTCGCAAACGATTAAAAAAATAAAATTACGTCTAAGTCCATTTTTGCGGGAAGGGGGGCCAACTTCACACGAAAAATTAAAATTGTTTTTACATAAAAACTAATAACTCTCTAACGATTTTTCTTTTCTCTCTAACTCTCTCTAACGATTAGCGCTAACAAAAGTTCATAATAATGTAATCGTGCGGCTAACTTCACCGAGGTAAAATGATAATACGATAATAGTACCTACCTACTGATCAAGAACATTTTTTTAATTACGATGGAGAATTCCTGTTTTATGACTTAGAATCGACATCGGAAGTGGATGAAAAGCCTTTCGACAATTATGATATTTTAAAAACTGAATAATATGCTTTGAATGCAAGTGTTACAGATTTTTTATGAAATAAAACTTTTCTTTTTTGTTTTAAATAATGGTTTTTTGATTTTCTTCATTTTCAATGTCTTCTCTTATTAAAATACTGTCGAGAAACTGAGCAGGTGGAGATATATAATTTTGATGCCAGCCCATCCAAGATACTAGACAATAATGTAATACACTCTATAACTATAGTGGCGTGAGTCCTCTGATCAAAGTTGTCTCATGTGATGACGAAATGCCTTGTATCTTCACTAACTTTTAGGTACAGTAAAAGTACCGTTCGGCCGAATATGTTGCCCATAATAAGAGCGAGCCTGTTTAATCTAAAACGCGTTCTCAGAACTAATTTACTATCAATTAAAATATTACTGATGTTTTTTTTAACTCAAAAAAAAAATTACGTGTACGTCCATTTTTGCGGGAATCCCCCATTCCCGCATAAATGGACGTAGACGTAATTTTTTTATAATTTGTGTCACAAGAGTAATTAAAATCGTTGATAAATAAAACTAATTACTCTCTAACGATTTTTCTTTTCTCTCTAACTCTCTCTAACGATTAGCATTAACAAAAGTTCATAATAATGAAATCGTGCGGCTAAATTCACGGAGGTCCGTTGTAGGGCGCCCGCGAAAGCTCAAGTCATAGAGTAAATTAATATTGGCTCAAGTTACATTGGTTTTTAACGCTGTGTCAGTGTGCTGCACAGACTACTTAGAGATACTACGTAGGTCTGTGCATAGAGTAAAGTAATTTATAGGGTAGGTCTGTGGCTCGACTTGTGTGAAGTTGTGTGATGCTGATCTATGATTCTGTGATGCTGATGCATAAAATAGGAACAGTTTTGTGGATTTAAACGTTTTAACTTGATAAATAAGGCATCATTGGAACAGGTGTTGTGTCTGAAACTCTACTGAAATGGATGATGAAGCGAGTTCCGATTTGCAGGTAATAATCTAAATGATACCTAATATAATTTTTTACTTCCTTTCCATGAGGTTATAAAAAAGAGTTAGATGTTTTCTATAGCTTTGAACACAATATTTAATTTATTTTTTCTTGTAGAAGTGTTTGTCTGATGGACCGATGGATACGGATGAAGGCCCTTTAATAAACGAGAATTCGAATGGACTATCACATTTGTTGACGGAGGGCGAGTTCAACAGTGTCGAGGCGGCGGTGGACGATACGTCGACATCGAACCAAGGTTTCCTCAATGCGGTGGAGCTGTCTGCGGGTAGCGTTGGCGACTACCTGGACAACAACACAGACGGGTTCAACACCGACTCGTTCGATGTGGGCGATAACGCGGTCAATTTCCCCAGCGACTCGCTCAATAACGTGCTCACCGACGGCGACTCGCTTCTTAGTGACACAGCATATAAGGCCACTTCTGATACTGATGGTGATGTTGCAGAAAGTCAGAAGGCGACGGTGGACACTGACTTTGAAGTCAGTGAGATATCTGATGCTGGCTTTTCAATGCCAGTTGATGAAATGACACAGCCAAAAACAGATGACAGCGGTGACCATGTAGCTAAGGTGAAGGTGGAAGCCGAAGTGGTGGCGGAGGTTGAACATACTGCAGAGTCTGATAGTACTCCTGCTGTCAAAAGTGATGAAGCAAGTATTGAAATTGATGAGGTTTGTCTCTCATTGTGCACTACCAGTTATTGTTATGATTGCTTACAGTTGAACTAGATTATAAGACATTTCATGTTTTGAACAAATGGCTACACATCAAGCATTTCCAGTATAAGCTGACCTTGCATTGTATGGAAATCCTATACAATGCGAGATCAGCATAAACTGGAAATTTATTGCTTGATGTGTACCCGTGTGTACAGTAAGGGTGCGTTTCCACTGAAGCGGAGACGAGCGGAGCTGAGCGGAATCGAGCAATCACATTGGTTAAAATCCTCAACGCGTCTGTCGTCTCGTCTGTGATTGGAACATTCCTGCATGTCTCGGCTCAGCTCCGCTCGACTCCGCTTCAGTGGAAACACACCCTAACTGACCTACTAATAATTTTGTTGAGATTTGTAGTATAACTTTCATTACTTCAATATTATTTCTTTTGTTTTTACCAGCATATACCAGTAAAGAAGGAACCAACACAAATTAAAGAAGAAGTACAAGAGGAAGAAGTAAAAGAGGTTGTTCCCCAAGAAAATAGTGAGGTATGTTGATTTATGCAAGTGTGGGATTTTTTTTGTCCTGTCAAAAGTTCATACAAAAAATCCATAGAACAAGCAAGCAAGTTTTCCATAAAACATTTTAATCCAAAAAAAAATCTAGTTGGTCCAGCCATTCTTAAGTCATGCTTACCAACAAACAGGATTTCATTTTAATTTATAATATAGATAGATAGAGAAATAGTCCACATTTACTCTTGTTTCAGACTGATAACATTACTACTGTAAAAGCTGAAATTACTGATACAGTTGTAAAGGAAGAAAATGCTACTCCAACTAAGAAAGCTAACAAGGTAAGCTTTAAGAAATTGTTCTATTCATTACCCCTACCATATTGCTCACCAAGTTACCAAACATGACAAATCTAAAATGGCATTGCCGGCATTGCAAAGCACGCCGGGCATTAGCTAGAAGATTCCATAAGCATATTTTGGAATGTCCACATTAAGAGATGGGTGCGATGTTGGCTTTCGGCGTTGTAGTCGGCTTCGACCTCAGAGCAGGGAGATGCCTCGGCGGTTGCTGCTAGAGGCAGCACTAACAAACAACACTTTCCATACAAACCGAGCGTGTCACTGTTTACTGACCCTACGACACAAATGAATGAGGTATAGAAACAGTTTTTTGAAGGCGGCCTGTGACTGGCACTTTCGGCGTCACGAATTTTGTTGCTGTCTCTAGGCGCTGCGGGCGCGGCGCTTCCGTGCTCTGTGGCTTATGATTTTACTGTCTGGTCCATATTTCGTCAGGTGACCTCTAATCTATTTGCAGGTGCATTTTAGTCCTGGATGAATGGTCCCTTATGAAAGTTTAATTTTTTGCCATAAGGCATAATGGTATTTTTTATGTTTGTGCATAATTATAATCAATAAAAAAAGTTATTTTAATATCCATTTCTTTAATTTTTTTATAAATCCTGCAATTTTTTTTTTTTTTTTTTCTCTTATTATTAAAATTTTTGCCAGTTTAAATTTCAGGTTAATAACACCGGCAATTCCCAATCCCTTGACTACTACTCTGTGATGTGTGAAGTACACATAATTGTATAATGCTAGTATGACTGATATATTGACTTTTATTAAAGGTGGGAAGTGCTGAGGAGACTGAAGTAGTGTCAGAAGATGAACTTCCTGAGGTCCAGAAGCCAAGCATTAAAGATGCAGAGAATGTGTCAGATGATGAGCTGCCTGGACCCAAGCCCGCAGAACTTCCTGCTGACACTGAGGTACTATTATAATCTTTCTTTTTAAATGTACTTTCTATCACTTGTTGTTTTTTGAGTAAGGCTTCATAAAGGATGATTAATATTTTGTTCTTGAAAAAAATTACAGTAAATTACATGTTATTTTCTTCACAGATCATCTATCACTGTATAATAAAATTTAATACTTCTAATAACAATAATTTCTTTAGTTTCACTTCAAGTCACAAACATCTGTGTAGCCCTGGCTCTTGCACTAGGACTTCCAGTATCACAAGAGCCAGATTTCTATGCGATATTGTTTGTATGGACTATTCTATTATATTCATCTAGTGTCACGCTAGTTTCGCTGTCGTCGTGGTCGTGTTAATTACAAGATATGCTCACTTCACTGCGCGGCTCATACCCCTGACCCTGTTCGCGTGTGTACGAGGCCGAGGTTTCAAACATTTGTATGTTACACCCTTATATCGATATTTTGCCTTTAGCTGTACTCAGACATCAGAAACTTCTTGTTATCCAAAAGACATTATGTATTGAAACCTTGTTTTTTTTTATATCTTTATCTTATATATCTTTATATTTTATGAGTTCGTTTAGATCAAATGTATTGAAACCAAAATATTTATTTTAGGTTGTATCAGAAGATGAGCTCCCAGCTGCAAAGAAAGAGATTAAAGAATCACGAAAACGTAAAACTGAGGATGAACGAGATGGATACGATCCTGGCTCACCCACATCTGAAAGTGAATCCTCCAACAAAAAACAAGCAGTTGCTAAGGTATTGAGATCAGTAATTAATACCAATCATCTTCACATTTTAGTTTATTCACTAATGCCATGTTGCGATCTGATACAGGCGAGTTTATAAGGGGAAAAGTTATTATTCGAGCGGTATAGCAAACTTCGTATTAATAATACTGTTTTATGTTTTAATTCAGAACGGGGAAAGCAAACCAGTTCCGTCTGAGAAAAGGTCTTCAATTGATGAAAAACCTAAGAAGAAGACATTACCTGAGCTAGATAAATACTGGAAAGTCGTCAACGACGACCCTACTGATTTTACTGGCTGGACGTACTTATTGCAATACGTTGATCAAGAGGTACAGGTGCTTACTGTTTTTATAAATATTTCTGTATTTTGTGCTAACTATTGACTTTAATCGAGGCAGCAAACAGCTTCAATAAAAAGTTAAGAATAATAATTATACACATTTCTCACAAAATGATGAAAACTGTCGCTAATCTTATTGCTTTATGAAGCAATGAGAACTGAATAAATATTGACGATCGGCAAGGGCCAACTGATTGATGATAACAACATGTGTCGCATATCATGCAAATAGAAGTACCTAACCAGTGATGAATGTAAACCGCTGTTACAGAGCGACGTGGAGGCGGCGCGCGAAGCGTACGACGCTTTTCTGTCGCACTACCCGTATTGTTACGGGTACTGGAGGAAATATGCCGATTATGAAAAACGTAAAGGAAGTAAAAAGAAGTGCCTCGAAGTGAGTACTGCCTCTATCAAGTTGATGCATTGTTTATAATCTATTTAAATCACTTGGTGACTGGTTAGGCGGTACACCCGATGATCAGTCGTATAATTATGTGCGTTAACACTTGGATTTTGAATTGTTTTAGCCATAACTGGTATTTTGCAATTATTTTTTTTCCCAACAGTGCTACGTGGTCAACGTTCGTAAGGCAAAGTCGTCCGTTCGCACCGGAGAGTTCTATTACCATCACATAGATTTCGTTCTAGTGATTCATTTCTTGTGGTGTATATTTTGTATTTTAGTGCATATATTTATAATACTTTGTACACGCATGATGTATTGTAATACTTTTTCATGTATTTATATTTAAGTAAGTACTAAATGAATGGTGGATATAATTAAGATTAAGGTTAACTACCATGGTATCATGGAAACGCAGCTGATCTTCATATTTAGCCATTGAATGGCGTTAGTAACGGAAGAGTGCGGCGAGGTCGTCGACAGCTGCGCCAGCGCTTCGATTGCGAACAGGTGTAATATACCCAGACAAACATTTTATATACTATAGATAGACACAAGCGAGACGTCGCGTCTCTCGCACATCGCGCTCTGTCGCATCCGCACCGCTCGCGCACCGACACGCAACGTCTCGCTTACCCTATTCTAAATTATATGACACATAATATTATGCTATTCAATATTCCCTTGCTTCATAGTGTTGCCGTGAGCATGGCGACGCTTACAGACATGTGGAACTTGTTTGATACACGTTCTTGTATTACAGGTTTTGGAAAGAGGCCTCAAAGCCATCCCACTGTCGGTGGATCTATGGATACATTTTCTAAATCATATAAAGGCAACCAGAACTGAAGACCACACCTTCATTAGATCGCAGTATGAGAGGGCTATAGGTAAGCCAGTCAATTTGGATTCATGTAATTTTTCCTGCGGCTTGGCACCCAGACAAGGCGGTTGCCTTGTCTGGGTGCCAAGCCAATACATCATCAGCAAACTTGGTGGTCCAACATCATAATGTGGCTAAATCCGGCTTTCAAACTTAGTGGCTTAGTACTATTCTAAAAGCAGCACGTCTGGCGGAATTTTATAGATGTTAGCCGATTAAAGGAAAACTTGGCAACGGCAATTGTTACAAATTAAAAATAGTTTTAAAATTAATTTAAAAAATCCTTAGAAAATACGTTTTCGGAATTTGGGAATGACGGTTGATTCCCTAAGAAATCAAGACTGCGTGACTTACATAAGATCTACTCTGGTAACTGCGGTAAGTGCGCTGTTTGAAGGCTTTTGAAGAACAAGAAAATTAATACAAGTTTAATCGTAAAGTGAGCCCTGAAAGTAGTGGGGAATGGCTGTTGAGATACATTACAATACCATGTGTAACGTTGAGTAAGAGTTGCGGTTTATAACTTAATGGATGTTATTTACAGACGCATGTGGCCTAGAGTTCCGCTCAGATCGCCTTTGGGAATCTTACATCAAGTGGGAGGCTGAGAACGGATCGGCTCTCAACGTCACCAATATTTATGATCGACTTTTGGCTACGCCCACACTTGGATATACTTCACATTTCGACAAGTTTGTACTATGTCATTTTTATGCTTCAATGGTACCTAAATATGAACTGTAAAGTTTAAAAGCTTTCTTTCAATTCTTTGCATTTACACGTTTCTTTTAGTTTTTTTATGTTGTCAATAGTTTATAATAGTTCGTGATTTTTTAAAGCGTAAGGACAATGATATAATTATTGTAAGAAATAACAGAGACAAATAAGAGCACTCTTTTATTGTTTTTTTTTTAGTCCTAACATTCCTGTTAGAAAACGTGAACTTTTCGGTTTCACAACCTTTATACATTTACTTTAGCTCATTCGTGGCTATCTGAGATGTTTAATAGTAAATAAATATGCACACAAATTATCCTGGGCTGGATTTTTTAAATTTGATTTTTCTTCCACGTAATCGGTAAACTCGCGTTATTCGCTGTCTAAACGCGCGGTATGTGTATCTTCTTGTATTTGTGTAAGTTGTTTGCTCTCGCTATGTAATGTTTGACGTACTGGGAAGCATACCATTTTGCTCCCCCTCACGTGTATCATTGTGAGGCAGCCGAGATAACCTTCGAATTTAAATCTAAAGCGAAGTTAAGATTAGCAACAAGAAAACTTGCAGAGCATGCCGCGATTGTTTACACGGTAAGAACACGTTTCGTTGGTAATTTAAACTTCGCATTAGATTTTTGAGGTATCAAAACTTAATTAGTATTTTTTACATTCCTAAACTTACAAAACTCACATGCTGCAGCTATATTATATGTATACCTTATGAAACTTGGTACAAAAGAGGCCCTGTGATTTTTTAAATTAAGTTCGGTCCATTCTGTAAAAATCTCACCGTAAAAAAGGTGAAGTAAACTGTCATCCCACCTGACGCTAGAGATTGACAACTTACTTCACCTAAGTTTTCACGGTGCGATTTTTACAGAATAGCACCATTGTTCATGGTGAGTTGAGAGTTTGTGGATATAAGGGTGGTTGTATGCAGCTTCCAGGAGCACGTGATGTCGGAGCCGGTGGCGGGCGTGGTGACACGCGCGGAGCTGGTGCGCCTGCGCGGGGAGGTGCGTGACGCCGCCGGTGCCGCGCCGCAGCTCGACCTGCCGCCCGGCGAGGACGAGCCGCTCGACCACGTCGTACGTATATTATAATATAATCTATGAATATTATACATAAAAGTCGTTTTTTGTGTGTCTGTGTGACCGCTTTGTCCTTCTAAACTTACGGATTTTGATGCGGTTTTCGATATCATTAAGAGAATTAATTCCGGAAGGTTTATGTATAAAAAGCATAAATATTAAAACTTACATCTAATAAAGAAATCTCGATGTTTTGTCAGGTCCTAAAAGCCGTGCGGAGCAGGCGCGGGTCGCCAGTAAATTATGAATTATATTTATTTCTGTAAATTGATCAAATAAACACTTGTCTACACGTGAAAAATAGCTCATTTTTAAAGTTATATGAGTGTGTTGCCTATCCGACTACTCTGAGAAGAAAGACCGATACAAACACAGAGATCACAGTCTCTTTTAAAGTCCAGACACAATCTTGCTCGTGTCATATGAGGACCATGCAGATTAATGTCGTCTCATTCTTTTTCTCGTGTCGATGACTCATATTTTGTCCGACCAATACGTAGCGACCTGGACAGCTCTCTCGTTTGCGTTTGATGGTGCGATGGGAGTGGGTCCTGGGTCGTGGGTTTTTGAGTTGGAAGACGAATTAAACATGCCTATCGACCAATAAAAATCGATTTCCATTCCCGCCTACACCTTAATTTATTAATAGGATGCACTGATTCCGTCACTCTCTGAATACCAAAAGCGGTATTTTCGTAACCCAGGCATAACAGTGGTGGCTCTCATATCGCACGGTCGTCATTTGTGTTATTAACACATGCAATCATGGGCGTACCCAGCTTCTGGCCTGGGGGGGGGGGGGGGGGGCAAGTCACATTTTTTAGGTCGGATCGTCCGCGGCTGTTTTGTCATACACGCTACACAAACACACCTACATGAAACATTAGGTATATGTAGTGTAGTGTGCCATCGTCGCGCGCGGTTTTTAGGGTTCCGTACCCAAAGGGTAAAACGGGACCCTATTACTAAGGCTCCGCTGTCTGTCTGTCCGTCTGTCACCAGGCAAATGAAATTCACAGATGATGTATTTCTGTTGTCGCTATAACAACAAATACTAAAAACCAGAATAAAATAAGTAATTAAAGGGGCTCCCATACAAAAAACGTGATATTTTTACTCGTTTTTGCTCGATATTGAAAAGGAGAACAGGTAGACGCTTGAAATATTCACAGAATATTTAGTTACATATTCACTTTAAAAATAAATAATTAAATTAAAATAAAACAAATATTTAAGGGGGCTTTTTTTGCCGTTTTTATAGATAATGGTACGGAACCCTTCGTGCGCGAGTCCGGCTCGCACTTGGCAATTGCACCGTGCATTTTGCCAGTGTCTACTGCGCGGTATATTTAAAAGTTAGAGCATAAAGCCCCGTTTACACTTTGATTAGTAATTAGGCGAGTTCATACTTGTTCTGCGAGATTTCCAGGGGGGGGCAGCTGCCCCCCCTGGATACGCCCATGCATGCAATATTGTACTGTATGGCATGTACATGCCAAGCTGTAAGTTTTCAAAAAAATATAAAATAAAATACTTATTATACTTTTGTCGCTATTAACGCAGGCGTCCGAGGAAGAAGCGCAGGCGATCAAGGAGCGCATCATAGCGGCGCGGCGCAAAGTGCACAAGACCACTGGAGAACAAGTCGCGGCTCGGTGGACCTTCGAAGAAGGCGTAAGTTCAATCATGCATTATAATCATTGTTGTTAAAGCCAACGACCGTATGCGAATGACATTTCACTGTAAGTCTTCCCCTCAACCCTTTTTTTATGATGTATTGATGATGATGAAATGTAATGAATCATGAAATGTAATGATGTTTATTTCTGCAAAGTAGATCTTTTATGAAACTTTCACACGATAATGTAGTGGTCAATATTTTAAAACTAGACAGCGCCGGTATTTACTAGTTGTCTGATCCCTGAGAAGAAATGCCTTAACAAACTCAGAGTTAATGGTCTCGTCTAGAGTACAAACGTTATATTATTAAGATATTATGTGAGTCTAACAAGTGTGCAGTGCAGTGCCATGCCTGGAAAGGTCTTTTACAGAAAGTGGCATTGCAGCTGCAGCTTTGAGTTGACCAGTCCAGTTTGACTGGTTAGGGGTATTTTAAATGTAAAAGTGCCTTTATATGTTTAAAATACCCCATTTTTTTTTTCCCTCCCAAAAAAAAAAAGGGTATTTTAAACATATAAAGGCACTCTTACATTTCAGACACGTATTTTTCAGTGTTTACAAGTCTTGTATGTTGTTCCAGATAAAACGTCCGTACTTCCACGTAAAACCGCTGGAGCGCTGTCAGCTCAAGAACTGGAAGTCGTACCTGGAATGGGAGAAGCAACATGGGTCGCTGAAGAGAGCGCTCGTGTTACATGAGCGCTGTCTCATAGCCTGCGCGCTGTACGAGGAGTTCTGGATGAGGGTATGTTACACGATTACTGTAGACACACTTATTAAAAGATTACCTTTTTGATGATACAACCAGTATCGAGCTGCAAATTTCAAAAGACGTAAGTAAATTTAATTTTTACGGCTTACCTTGACCCTTATCCTTTAGATAAAGCAACACAGGCTTCCCAGGAGTCTCACAACTATAGATAATAAATTGTCTCATTAGTCTACGTTCTCACGAGTCATTAACAGTTTGTGTTCCACAGCTAATAAAGTTCCTGGAAGAGCGCGTGGAGAGCAACCCGGAGCTAGTGAGCGTGGAGCGCGAGGTCCTGGAGCGCGCGTGCAGCGTGCACCATCTAGACAAGCCCGAGCTACATCTGCACTGGGCACACTTCGAGGAGGCGCACGGCAACGCGGCGCGCGCGGCCGAGATCCTCGACCGCATCGAAAAGACTTGCCCCAACCTCGTACAGATACAGTACAGGTACGTGACTTTGCTGGCCCTAGACGATGTTCTACGTATGTGACAGTTGCTTCAAATAGGCCGAAAGTCACTTGTTCTCCCTGTCATTGTGATATTTTTTTTGCAATGGTCCATATCATAAGGGAACCTTCTGGTTACTGGAGGCATTGAAGGTCAAATTTCACAACACCTGTAGTGCTACATGCACCCAAAAGCACAATGTTTGAGTTTTCATATCAAAAATAAAAGTCATTTTCCAGCAATAATTTTAAATTTAGTTTGATGTACAGAATGCGCAAATAACGTTGTGTGACAGGTGCTAATGTCAAACTCCAAATTGAAAAATGAAACAACAATCACTTGAAATGCCAAATTAGTCTACGAGATTAAAAAACAGACTATTTCTTATTTTAAGACAGTACATAATCTTTCTTATCTCCAGACGCGTGAACCTAGAACGACGCCGGGGTGACTACGACAAGTGCGCTCAACTGTACGAGGGCTACATAGCGTCGGCGAAGAGCAAGGCGGTGGCGTCGGCGCTGGCCATCAAGTTCGCGCGCTTCCTGTTCCACGTGCGCGCGCAGGCGCCGGCCGCGCGCGCCGCGCTCGACGCCGCCGTGCTGCGCGACCCGCTCAACGCGCGCCTGCACGCGCAGCGCCTCGACCTCGCGCTGCACACGCCCGGCACGCCCTACGAGGAGCTTGATGGTACGACAACATGCTGCTTTTTACCCGATTACGACGAATTCAAAATACCGTCATTGGATACCCAACATGGCGTCTTAGCCGGATCTAAAGTGTCACCCAAAAAATGTTTTTAAGTTTATTACGTGGTGTCTTGTTTATACCTTTTAAGTCGTAGTTGGGTTTTAGTTTTTATTCCTTGATTTTTTTTTTAATATATCGTGTTGGGTATCTAATGAAAGGTCTTACCTCTCTTACCAGAACATTCTGAAAATGTGTTGGTTATCTATAATTATACATACATAAACTGCAAAATAATTGAAATAAAAAGAAAGTAAAAACTAAAACCCAAACTACGACATAAACGCCAACTAAAAAGGTATAAACCAAACATCAGCTCACGTCCATCACAGACAAATGAAAATTATCATCGATTTTCGTATAGCGGGAGTCACACGTCGTTACTAAATACATTTGGGTAATTAAATCATAAATCCTACGGATTACGTGTGACTATACGAAAACCGATGTTATTTTTAATTTCTGATGTCTGGTTTTATTCCTTTTTATTTGGCGCTTTTGCCATAGTTGGGTATTTGTTTTTATATTTATTTTTTCTCGTAAACTCACAGTTTATTTGTCATATCCTGTGTGGACGTGTGGTAGTCGGTTGGTTATTATAAACGACCCACATTTCACCAGTTATGTTTAAGTCCCATGTAATAGGGGGCGAGCTTACGAGGGTCATACATGGGGTATTGCCATCAACTGAGCACAAATCTAGACTCGCTGCTATTGAGAAATTCCTGATGGAAAACCCAATAACACTGGAATCCGGCCTGGGAATCGAATTTAGGACATCATGATCAGCATTAAGGGCGGGTAGAAAGCAAAATTGCCTGTCTTCAATTTGACTTTTCATGAAATTGATAAGACTTAGGTGTAAAATAAAAATAGTATGAGTAACTACATGATATTTCAAAACTTTTTGTGTAACAGAAACACAAAATATTAAAATTTTCTCGATAAAAAAATATCACGAAGTTACCTCTAATTTTCACGTATTTTCGATTTGTACTTAAAATGCAAATGCCTATTATGATAAAAATTAGATGATTATATGTATTAAAACAAGGCAAAAAAAATTGTGTAGGCTTTTTTTTTTATTCCTTTTATTTTTGGTTTTATTACGAATCAAAGCTTGTAGGACTTACGACGTTCTTAGTTCGTGGAAGAAGCCATCTTCCGTCGCACATTACGGGAACTTCAAGCATATTTTTGTTTCACAAATCAGTCGGCGTCGCTCTGTTGAGACGAGAGGATTACGCTCAAATTTTTAGCTGCGCTGAGATATTATTTATTTTCGTAAATAATATTTTCGTAATTTATCACATTCCACAAAAGAAACTGAGACATACAAAACATGAAAAAAAACACTAAAACCACTTCCAAAACGAATATTACAAGTGTTATTGATTGATAAATAAATAAATACCGAGTCTAAATAAACATATAAAATTCAATGTTGATATTTGAAAACTCAAGATGACATACATTTTATTTGACAGATTTTTGACTGGTATAATAGCACGGAGTATAGAAAGAAGTAGGTAAAACTAGCGCCATTGCTCTGTATTGCGGTGAATTTTCTTGCGGAGAAAATTTACAACATAGCCAACGAGCCCATTCCACGTTCATTTGAAAGTTCGCACTGGAGATTAAATCTTATTGAGATTTACTCAGGATCCAAATTCGTTTACTCCCACTTTTTTTGACAAACTTCTTGTAAGGTGACCCTTAGACGAACAATTGGAGCGACTGACCGCCCCTAAATAAAACTTGTTTAGAATAATACCTTTATTTTTCGGTTATTGGTATAACGAACGAACTCGAACAGATTCCGTATGACTCCGGATTTTTAATTAGCTGTCAAATCATGTCTGTCCGTGATGTCTTGTTTATATCTCTTTAGTTGACTTTTTGTCGTAGTTGGGTTTTAGTTTTTACCTGACTACGGCGAATCAAAAAGGAGGGATTATGATTTTGACCGGTTTCTATGTATTTATCTATGTCTGTTCCCACATATTATCTTCTAAAAGACTCATCACAATTTGACAAATGAGGTATCGTTGGAAGCTTCTTGATCGTCCGCTTGTCATAGGCTATATGAAGACACATTAAATTGAAAATGGCGCCCTCTAGGTGACATATCATGAACAACAAAATATTTTTTAATCATACCATGTTGGGTGTGCAGGATCAGGTTTGTTCTTCTTATGAAATGAAGCGACTTGTTCGGTAATAGTTGTGTATTGTATAAAATAATCGTTTTGTTAACAACACGTTTGCTTGCAGTCGGCGGAAGGAAAAAAGAGAGTGAATACATTGCAACATTTTGAACGGAGGCGCGAGTGAATGAGACCGAATGTGAATGATTGAATGTAACCGAGCGAAGGAACGACCGGATTCGAATTTGATGAAAGTTTTCGTTACTTCAACGCTAGATGGCGTGCACCGCGGTCGATTGTATGTTGTTGTCTTGCGAGTGATGAAGATGGCGTGGACATGCCCCCGGCCTTGGAAGCCCAGCTTTCAAGATGATTATGAGCATGGAGTCAAGCGTCGTCGCTCACTGATTGCAGTGGCAGCGGGCAAATCTTGGAGAAGGCTCGTCTAGTTGTTCCAGTACTTATGTGGATGTCCGCTACTCGAGCCACGCCGTCTTTTCCTGGAAATATACGTAAAATGCGACCCAATCGCCACTTTAACGGCGGTAGGTTGTCATCCTTGATGAGGACAAGGCTGCCCAGTGTGATGTCATCCTGCTTAGTCTTCCACTTGGTTCGCAGTTGCAGCTCCGACACGTATTCTGTGGACCAGCGTCGCCAGAAGTGCTGCCGCAGTTGTTCGATTCGTTCGTAGCGTGTCAACCTCGAAGTCGGCTTGTCTGTGACGTCTTCAGAAGGTGGTGCTGTCAACGGTCGGCCAATAAGGAAATGGGAAGGGGTAAGAGGAGTAAGGTCGGAAGGGTCTGAGGATAGAGGTGAAATTGGACGGGAATTTAGGACGGCTTCGATTTGTGTCAAAGCTGTGCAAAATTCCTCGTAAGTTAATCGCGCGTTACCTACTATGCGCCTCAGGTGATGCTTGCACGAGCGTACCCCACTCTCCCATAGACCGCCAAAATGTGGAGAATAAGGAGGGATGAATCGAAATTCGATATTATTGTCTGAAGCATAATTAATAATAGTTTCTGAACATTTGTCTAAAATCAAAGGAAATTCTTTCTCTGCACCTACGAAATTCTTGCCATTATCCGAATAAATGACGCAAGGTTTACCTCGCCTACTGATGAAACGTTTTAATGCTAAAATATAATCATTTGAAGAGAGACTTGTAACAAGCTCCAAATGCATAGCTCGCGTGGTGAAGCAGATAAATAAACAAATGTAAGCTTTAGTTAATCTTGAACCTCTGCCTTTTTTATTTAATATAAACACTGGCCCCGCATAATCGACACCCGTTCGTATAAATGGGAAGCCAGGCTCTAGGCGCTCAGGTGGTAAGTTACCCATGATAGGTGCTAATGTCTTACCTCGAATACGTGTACACTTCACGCACTCATGCACTATTTTTCTAGCTAAGTTTCTAGCATTTAATGGCCACCAACATTCACGCACAGTAGCTAAAAGAAGTTGAGGACCCGCATGTAATAATCGTATATGTTCATACCTAAATAAACTAATGGTGAAAGGATGTTTACTGCACAATAAAACCGGATGTTTTTTATCGTAAGTAAAACTAGACGAATTAAATAGTCTTCCACCAACCCGAATTATTTTATGTTCATCCATAAAAACATTAAGACTAGAAACTTTATTATATTGTTTACAAGTTCGTTTAATAGAAACATTGCTAATTAAATTATCGTAAACATCTGGAAATGATTTAATTTGCACGAACCTAATTAGCATTCTTTGTGCGGCGTTCAGTTCGCTTACTGATAAGGAACCGGTTCGACGGCTGTCTTTAGCAGTCGACTTGATGCGTGAGTTATCTATAAATCTAAGTATGTACGCACCTATTCGTTTAAGCTTAGAAAATGAAGCATATTTTTCAAAGTTTATTAAATCTTCGCATTGTATAGAAGATAAACATGTTTGTTTTAATTTTAAATCTGGTAAATTACAAACATCTGAATTATCGCATTTAATCTGATCGAAATAATGTAAACTGTTACGTAAATAAGACGGACCGTACCACCACAAATCACAATCCTTTAATAAATCTAAACTATAACCTCTCGACAATAGATCAGCTGGGTTGTCTTTGCTACTTACGTGCAACCACACAGAGTCGCCCGTGAGGTCATTGATCTCGGTCACTCGATTTTGTACAAACGTTTTAAGTAAATGTGGTGACATTTTAATCCAACCCATGACTATTGTAGAATCTGTCCAGAAATATATTTTAGTAAACTGTAACCTAAGAGACTCAACTATTTTCCTGTATAATTTAGCTCCTATTAAGGCACCACAGAGTTCTAAACGAGGAATACTTATAGCCTTTAAAGGTGCTACCTTACTCTTAGCACACAACAAGTGTACGGTTACGTCAGAGTTATCACTATAAGTACGTAAATAAGCGCACGCACCATACGCGTCTTGAGATGCGTCGGTAAATATATGAAGTTCTGTGTATTGAGTGTGATTACCCTTAACGTGACGAAGAATGCGAATGTCCTTCAAAAATCTCAACGTAAAAATAAAATGCTTCCAAGTGTTAACAATATCCCTAGGAACCGGAGTATCCCAGTCAATTTTACTTAACCATAATTTTTGTAAAATCATTTTTGAAATTATGATTGCAGGAGAAAGAAGACCCAATGGGTCGTAGATTTGCGATATAACTGATAACATTACCCGTTTAGTTAAATTTGACTCGTTATCATTGTTATCAATATTCGTAACAAAATGCAGCTCATCACTAGTGTTGTGCCAACCCAATCCGAGTGTTTTAGTTTGCGCATGTTCGCCTATAAAATGTTCTGTGGATTTATCTTGAGATAAGTCTGAATTAAATGTCCACTTGCGCAAAGGAAAACAGCCTGACTGTAATACTTCTGAAGTTTTCTGGCAAACTTGAATTAAATGATCTAAATCATCATCACCAGTGATAAGATCGTCTACGAAAATGTCTTGAGTGATGACGCGAGCGATGACGTCATCATCACACTCTAACGCTAACTGTCTGATACATCGCATACTTAAATATGGAGCTGATGCAGTTCCATATGTAACCGTATTAAGTTGATACGTATCTAATGGATCCGAGGGATTATCGCGCCACAATATTAACTGTAATGACCTTTGATCAGACTGGAGAAGAATCTGACGAAACATCTTCTCCACGTCTGCACAAGCCACATACTTATACTGTCTGAATCGCAACAAAATAGAAAAAATATCATTTTGTAACGCGGGTCCCGAAAACTGAATATCGTTTAATGATTTATTCGAGCTAGTGACAGCACTAGCGTCGAACACTACGCGTAATTTTGTAGTCGAACTAGATTCCCTAATGACTCCGTGGTGTGGAAGATAATAGTTAGGTTGACTACAAGTAGCTAACTTCGACATGTGACCTAAGTCATTATATTCTCGCATAAAGTTAGTATACATACGTTTAAATTCTGGTAAACGTTCAAGTTTACGTTCTAATGATAGAAATCGTTTCTTCGCTAACGTATAAGAATCACCCAGTATGTCTGGTGCCTCTCTTAGCGGTATACGAACCGAAAATCTACCCGTTTCTTCGCGTTTAGTCGTATTATTAAATAATTCCTCACACATACGTTCATCATCTGTAAGAATTACACATGGTGATGAAGGAATATTCTCGATTTCCCAGAATAACCGGAGTTGCTTATCAATGTCCTGACTGAAGTGACAATGAACGTGAGTAGGTTTTGGGTTCCTAACAAACACAGGACCAGACAATAACCATCCTAATTTAGAATTCTGTAAGAATGGTCCACTAGGTAAACGTATTTTATCGGTTTCTAAAAGATCCCAAAATCTATCTGCACCTATCAGTAAATCAATATCTGAACTGATGTTAAACGTAGGATCTGCTAATTCTAGGAAATCCGGAATACGTATAAGACCAGCTTCTATGTTTATCGTAGGCAAACTGGACGTTATGCATGGCAAGACAATACATCGAAGCTTGGTATAATAATCGTTTACTTTTGATCGAATTGTTAAATCGCATGAATGGTACGACTGTGCGACAGATTGTCCCACACCCGATATTTGCACTGTGGACTGTATATAAGACGCATTTATTCGTTTAGATAATTTCTCCGTAACAAAACAGTTTTGACTTCCACTATCCAAAAGCGCACGAGCCGTATGATAAACATTATTATTATCCGCTACTTCCACTAATGCCGTAGAAAGTAAAACCGTATTTATCAATTTAAAATCACTAGTTGTTTTACTGCATACAACTGTGTTATTCGAATTATTATTATTAGGTAAAGAATGCAACGCAGTCGTCGCAGTGTGCGTAACGTTCGCCTCTCCGCGCGACTCAGTGTGCACACACGCACTGTTACTAACGCTTTGATTAGAATTTTCTAAGTGTAACAAACTATTATGTTTGCGCTGGCATTGCTTGCACGGTCCGAAAATACAGTCATTTAACGTATGACCTGCTCGCAAACAATTCCAACACAACTTCTTGTCAGTAACAACTTTCATTCTATCCTTTATAGACATGTTAAGAAATGTTATGCACGTGTATAACGCATGACCTTGATCGCACAAAACACAATTGGGTAAATCCCTTTTAAAATTATTATTATTACGATAGTTGTTACGAGTAGTTTTGATAGATGAATAACTATGCACGCGGTTTGAACTTCGTTTATCACTTGTATGTTGATGCTTATCACTTTGAGGCAATTCTTTTGACTTAACGTGGTTTGCACTTATCATTTCTAATGTATCTGCGCGGTTTCTGAGAAATGATATTAAGTCGTTTAGTTTGACCTTTTCGCGTGACCCTAAAGACATGGTACCTATGTGATTTTCCCATTCCCGTTCCGTGGAAGGATCAAGCTTACTAACGACTAAGTAAATAACTAAGGTGTCCCAATTTGTTGTGGGTTCATCGAGTGACGTCAGAGCGCGTAAATTACGTAAAACGGTATCAATTAACTTCCGAATTTGTGATGGTGACTCCTGTTTTACCGACGGTATATTATGTAACGCTTTAACGTGATTATTTACTAACAACCTATCATTGTGATAGCGATTTTCTAATAACTCCCAGGCGTGAATGTAATTGGCAGGACTGAACTCTAAAGCACTTATTACCTGTAACGCACTTCCACTCAGAGCTGACCGTAAATAATGAAATTTTTGTATTTCGTCTAAATCGGAACGGTTATGGATCATGGTGACGTATGAATGTTTGAACTCCAGCCAGTGGTCATATGAACCTTCAAAGGCAGGGAGTTTTATATCAGGTAATTTAATATTGACAGGTTGTCGGGAACCGTCCCGAGCTGATGCAACAGGCAACTTGTTGTAAGCCTCCGCATTGTGAATAAGACAATTCGCACTGGCCATAGCCGTAAAATATAATGATTCTAACGCTTCAACATATTCTGAATTAGCGGTTAATTCCGATTCCGATAAAAGTAATTCTATTTCACTTTCAATGCTATTAAATTTAGAAAATGTCTCGATGGCGGCCTGGACTCGTAACTTTAGTTCAGCTACTTGTAAGGCAGTCAAGGTGGCCCCCACAAACGAGTCTACAAAATGTTTAAATTGGGTTAATCGGCCCTTTACACCACCCCTACGTTTCTTAAACTCAGAAAGAATTTCCTCTACTGGCTTATCAGGCATTTTGGCGGGCTACGAATAAGCGTTAGGTATGTAGGTAGGTACTCACGTGCAAACATCAACGGAGCCTCGCGTCACGTAACCGAACTGTAATCGTTTAAACAAACAGCGTTAACACAAATCCAATCGTATAGGGAAAAGATGGGAACAAAGACCTCACCGTTGCGTTTCTGATATCTTCGTTTTTCTTCTCTCGTTTATTCGTTTATAATGGCTGCTGGTCCAACTATGGCGTCGCCGTCGCGTGTCGGCGTCGTTACTCGTTTATCCGTAGTATCGAATCCAGCATCCGTCTCGAAGGTCCAAATTATGTGCAGGATCAGGTTTGTTCTTCTTATGAAATGAAGCGACTTGTTCGGTAATAGTTGTGTATTGTATAAAATAATCGTTTTGTTAACAACACGTTTGCTTGCAGTCGGCGGAAGGAAAAAAGAGAGTGAATACATTGCAACATTTTGAACGGAGGCGCGAGTGAATGAGACCGAATGTGAATGATTGAATGTAACCGAGCGAAGGAACGACCGGATTCGAATTTGATGAAAGTTTTCGTTACTTCAACGCTAGATGGCGTGCACCGCGGTCGATTGTATGTTGTTGTCTTGCGAGTGATGAAGATGGCGTGGACATTGGGTATCAAATGAAAGGTTTTAATTAGCACATTTCAAAAATATATATTATAACCCCAAAAAAAGCAGCGACAATCAAGATGTATATTGCCATATGTTTATGTTAACGCGTGGGATGATAACTGCCGCTCGCTTCACGCGCCGCCGCACCGTAAACAGAAAAAACGTCAGACGCGCCGCGTGACGCCACACTGCACGCGACGCGCCACGCCCCGCGTCTCCGTAAATGAGGCCTAAAGTTATAATGCAACTTGACATGTTTTCAAAGCTACAATTTCAACAGTTACAAAGAGGGACCATACTAAACTTTCTACTAAGGGATTACTTTAAGCGCCCGAGACGCGCATTTTGTACGCTGCGTTTCGGGCGCTCAATAAAATTGTATGAATTCCTATGTAACGAATTATATCAAGCGCTGCAGTCTAAGCGAGCGCCCATGCCGGGCGCCGTTAGGCCTGCACATGTCGCAACTTGCCACTCTCAACTTGCATCTCCGTTGTGCGATTTACAAATAAGACTGGGAGAAGGTATGCCGCGGGCATTGCTGCTGCGTGCGCCGCCGTGATGAAATGCCGCGTGTGACGTGGCTATGCCATTCGCGGGCTCCGCCGCAAAAAACGCTCCATTTCAAACAAACGCTTGTAAAATCGCGTCTCCGTAAACGCACTCATACAACGCCATATGTTTGAATTCAGCAGGCGTAGCATGAGCACCGTTTTGTCGACAGAAGAGTAGACAAAAATGACGTTTCCTGTAGACAGTAGACAGTACGAGACGGCAGCAAAGTAGAAAGAGTCAACTGCACTTTTTACGAAATTCTCTCTTTTACATAATTCGACTCAGAATTCTTTGTTTTATCATAGGATTTATCGGTTGTCAGTGTGATTTTGACAGTAGGATAGACAACTTTCTTCCGAAATAGTCTACCTACAAAAAGACCTAGACAAAGATCGTTAGAAATGAAAGACAAAATGACAGATTGTAGAAAGATTTCTATGGTGGATGTCAAAAATGAAGAAACGAACTGTCACTTTGTATAGAAAAAGCTATGTCTATTCTTCGTAGAGATAGAAAGCGCCATGCTACGCCTGCAGTGCGAGCCGCGCCGCCCAAAGCCACGCGCGACTCCTCGCGTCTCCGTAAATGAAGCCTAACCGTGCCCTTGACGCTTGGACGCGAGTTCCTTTTTCACTATTTTTCCTTGTCATTTTCTCCGCATTAGTAATAAACTTAAAAGAAACACGGTTCAAAAGTTACTACAAAATGTGGAAATCTTGTTGCGTTTGACGAGCGTCCAAAACGCGCCGGGCGCGCGCCCAAAACACAGCGCAGGTACTGAGCGCGTACCTCGGGCCCTTGTTATAATTAGTCCCTTTGGTACTTTGGCACCCATTTACATAGATGAATAGATGTCAATTCTTTTAGTGGTGAAGCCGACAATCCTACATTTATTTCTTTTGTACAGAACTCGGCCTCTTTTTCACATGTTTCAAATGTTTTCGAAGGGGATTGTTCGCGTTTGGCGCAGGAAAGGTTTTCATGACACATGCCATATTCGTTGCACAATACAGTGCAAAATTCATTATACGAATATTATTTTTTACTTGGGTATCACTTTGCACGATCCTCCAAAGAGAGAAATCCACGATATAGCATTATATTTATTACTTGGTAACACAGTTTTCCACAAAGACGTCATTAGGTACAAATTGTACAAGGTCCTAAATAAAATTTGGTAACATTTAAATTTGAACTTTTTCACGTCAACATTGAGTTTCTAGTTCCAAAACATGAACATGATCTATAGTTCTGAATTCAAGCTTAGCGTATCGTATAAGCAAAATAAACTACAGAAGATTGAAATTCGAATTCTATAAACGCCAGACGAAAAGTTTCTGTTGGCGGGAAGGCATTGTGTTTTGTTTTCGTCGTGTTTAATGAGAGGGGTAGGTAAGGGTTGCGCGGGTGAAATATGATTTTTTGCTGTCAAACTACTCCCCCTTAACGCTTGCGACTTATATATGTGTGTGATAATGATGTTGTCGTGCAGAGCTGGTGTCGTCGTACGGCAAGGAGGAGGGCGCGGAGCCGGAGACGTGCGCGATGCTGGCGTGGCGGCGCCGCGAGCTGGCGGAGGAGCTCGGCGGAGCGGCCGCGGCACGCCAGGCGCACGCGCACGCCCGCGCGCTCGCCAAGCATCTGCGCAAGCGTGCGCGTAAGGACAAGCACGACCCGCCACCACCGCCCAAGTAAACACTAGTTTTGTTTTCAACCTTCCACTACTAATTCATTCGTAAGGGTTTCTTATGCCAGACGACTAATTTATTCATTTGCAAGGGCTTCCTATGCCAGATGTGTGTTGGCATGTGGGTCATACAACCTATGTGGTTCACCAACAAATGTATCGATTTCTTTTGTTGACCACTTGTGAGCAATGTGTTTACCATGCAATCTTTTTTATTTATTTCTTTGCCACCCTATTATGATATTGTTATTACCCACTAACACTACTGTATATTACTATAGTAGCACATGCGTGGAGTCCGGCAAGAAGAAGGAGAGCGCAGCGGCTCCCGCGGGCAGCGCGGCATCGCCGTCGGGCGGGTACTACGCGGCGCCGGCGCAGGCCGCGCAGTCGTACGAGCAGCCCTACGCGCAGCCCTACCAGCCCGCCTGGGGCTACCAGCAGCCGCCCGGGCCCTACCAGCACCACCCGCACCCCTGGCCGCAGTACCCCAATTACTACTAATAGCACAGACACTGACACTGCAATTATTATTAAACTTTACTGACAAACGCGAGTCTATTCATTTATGACTTTTGTTTCTGTACATACGATATTCTTCATGATATCGTCAAAGTAATAGACTACAAAGTTGACCCGTCTGTTTGCTAAACTTACGGTACTAAACCCGATAGCGTTTTGTTTGTCTGAATGAAATATTGCGATTTACAGGAAATGTTTATTTGACGTAAACACAATAACAAACATACATTACATATATTTTTAGGAAATAAATCTTATCTTCACAATCCAACATCTTATTATTTCGCCAATCCATCAGTCTTCAATAATATTTTAACTTCCATTACAATCCATAATCATAATGTATACTAAAAAATAGTGAATGCCTTCGGCCTCGCTATTTACAATCTCAATTTATGTGAGGTCAATAAGTACATAGACATACAAATGCATTTTTAAATAGATATAAATTATAATGCTGGTAGTACGTTTACGCTCGCAACCGAGTGCTCTCTACGGATTTGTCTGGCCACATACCGATATCGAGCAAGTTTTTAGGCTATGTGCGTTCATGTGCGGCGGTCAGCTAATTTGTATAATTAATTAATGTTTATAATTTGATTAATTTTATGTCAAGGTAACAATCCTAAGATCTATCAGAAATCACTCTTCCGCTACGAGAATTCAATAAAAAAATATCAAAATAAATTGATTTCAATATTCATTTACATGCATCGCGAAGTGAAATGTCCGGTACTATTATGTAAATGCTATTTAAAACTCATAATAATTTATTATTGACTTTTCAGTCATGAATCGATAAAAGTTCATATTCCATCGCTAGAAAGTATGCTCACTACTGTTTACGTATGTTTATTCTAAAACGAACAAACTCCGCTTCTTTCTGCCGTGTTGGCCAGTTTTGAACAATTTTGATCAGGCGCACGCGGCTTTTGCCGCCTTCACAGCTGAAAAAGAAAACATTATTTAAATTTGAAAGCAGTTGTACCTTTGATAACTAATAGTCCATCTTAATCGTTAAAACGACAATGCGGTATTACGCGCAAACGGTTTGCTATAGTGTGAACGACACGTATTTGCAAGTCTCGGCTTGTAGCTGGACCATTAGGCTATTATAATGATGTCTGCCCACATATGTATGGGACAAGTATCTAGAATGTTTGACTGACCTTCCCTCTCTTTCCGGCGTAACTTCTTACGTCGTCGGTCGATGGCCGCGAGCTCCGCCTTCACCGAGTGGTACGCTTTGCGCAGGTCGGCGAGTCGTGACGTCAGCACGTTGATGCGTGTCTGACAGTCCCACGAAGGATCTGTTTTTGTAATAAAATTATTATGGAACTAGGCTATTTTAGCAGTTTTGTTTTCAAGCTAAGGCAGTTTTGGGCAAAGGCTACATCCAAATTCTTCCAAATAGTCCTGCGCCATCGTCACCGCCGTTTATTATAGTAGGGGAGCCCAAGCGGGGATTTCGGGAGTTACTCGAGCGCGGCAGAATAACATACGGGGGGCAACCTTGTACCTTGTGAAGTACTCCCACCATACCTGAGCCCTGTACATAGGGGCAAACGTCTAGGGCAGCCGATCAGATTAGTAAAAAAAAATCGATCGATAGAAAAACTCGAGCGCGTCAGATTAAGGTGAGGTAAGTTAGTTAGGTACGTGCAGAAAAGTATGCATTTCAATAATCTGACAATTTAAGCGTGACATAAGGAAATGGGAGAGTCACAAAGTTGCAAAAAAAAAAAGTCACCTGGACATTCTCGAGCGCGGTTAATTTTTTTTTTATTTTGAAGGAAGTTAGTCACGAATCACAGAAATAATATAATCTGCCGACCGATTTGCACAAGCCGAAGTAGGTAAAATCATTAAAACGACAGGTTCAAGTTGAAACCCTTGATATTACCTAAAGGTAAAAAAATACAACATTAAACCACAATGTATAATTGTAAAGCAAACTATATAAAAAACTTCAAAGTTAAATTATTACATTTATAACCATAACAGATTTACAATTTTACGGTTATATGTGTAGGTATCCAAACGTTTTATTGTTTGTTTCTTTTTTGGGCCTACCTGTTATGGAAAAATCGAACTTCGAATCGACTTGTTTCTATCTCTCGCTTTTTTCGTATCGAAGTAAAAGTGACAGAACAAAGTGAAATTCAAATCTTTCGAATTTTGTGAGTAGACCATGAAATGTTCTCGGCATTAAAAAAAAAAAAAAATTAAAAAGTTACTTTGTGTCACGCTCGCATTAAGGCGGACGCGCTAAGGTAGCCGCGAAATTGAAGTTTTCTTTCGTTTTATGCAATTTCCAGGTCAGTGTTAGGTTGTATGTTGATCTAAATATTATTTGCGGCCGTAACAAATATGGGTTTACAGAATTATAAACATTAACACAAAAACTCCGCTGGATTCCGCTTAAACAGCGCCAAACACGTCTCCGATGTGGTCTCACGGTTGCGCTTGTTTTCTGGTGTGAGTAAACGCGGCACCCATCGCGCCGACAGCTTTCTCATGCCGAGTTCCTCGTGAAGAATATGATGCACTGTTCCTTCTGAAATGCCTACAGTCTCAGCTAGCACCCGAACCTTCAATCGGCGATCTGCCAATACGAGATCATGGATTTTTTTAATGTTTTCCTCCGTAGCAGCTGTTTTCGGTGCACCTGGACGTGGTTCATCAAAAACCGACGTACGGCCACGTGCAAACTCGTTGAACCAATTCTTGACGGTGGCCATCGATGGAGAAGAGTCACCGTACACAGCATCCAAGTGCTCTTTGATTTCGATGCGCGTTTTCCCTTCCAAAAATAGGAATCGAATCACCGAACGATATTGCTCTTTTTCCATTTTTGTAAAACCGATCGACACGTTCGCTTCCATAAGTTGTCAAATTAAAACAAATGAAGGGATTGGAATGAAAATTTGAAAAAAGAATGTGCTACACTGTGGTAAAACTCTTTTGAAACTACAGCGCCCTCTGGCGATGAGGCTAGGTACTTATTGAATGCACCTCGTAAATAGTCGTACGGCACAGTCTGAGCGTCGATGCATAGTCCACTCAACGAGGAAATGATTGTTTGGAGACTTCCGAATAATTCAAATATATAAATCGCTTATAACTCTCTGTGAATATTTCGTCAGACTGAAATACTTTCTGTGTACGTAAATATGTAAAGGAATCCAATATTTTACCGATTTCAGAGATACCCCAAATTTAACTTTTAACATTTTGTACTATAATTTCTACTGACAAATTGCTCTGCTAATTGTTATTTTATGCTTTTATGTCCTTAAATACACAGTATTGTTTGGTTATCCAAAATATTTTAATTTTTTTTTGCTTAGCTACGTAATGTGAAAAATTACTCCGTCAATTATTATACCTTTATTAGTCTTATGATTTGATATTATAAAAGATTTATCAATAATCCAACAAACTTTCGAACTTTCATATATATTATGTTCGCTGATTTATGCTAGAGCGTAAGGGACCACTCGGAGCTGCGCTGCCACACACTTATAGTATAGACGAGTTTGGTGGCCACCGTTATTACAAATAATTTTTTTATCTTAATACTTTCGCGGACAGTGAATGAGAAAATTGAAGTTTTATTGTTATTACGTCTATAGGCGTGTACTGCCCGCGAAAGTTTTGAGTTTACACTAGTCGGTCATTCTTCCATACAAACGTAGTATGGTGATTACTCTTCTGTTTGACACTGTAAGTTCAAAACTAAAAGTTATGTAAATTTTTCTTGTCATTATCTAGCCTTGTATGGAAGAAGAATTAAAAAAAAATTGTTTTGAAGTTATGAACGTCGAAACTTCCATATTTCAACACTAATTTTAACTCATCTTCACCTTGCTTTTCACATCTACACTTTAACTTATGTGAATATTTCCTCACAGAAAGAAACGTCAAAACGGACTTCTTAGACTGTCGCGAGTCTAATGATGAGTACAATGACTCCTTAAGAGATTTCGTGTATGAAAAGATACACCTTATACAACGTGTAACGTTAAATGCGCAAAACCTGAAAATAGTTTGATCAGAATAACGAGCAGAATCAATTGAACCACTTTATAATATTGGTGACATTTAAAAAAAAATCTTCATTAAAAACGTTGCCGTGTCTATTTATTAATAGGTCAAGCCAGCGCGGCGCAGCGGCCCGATGACGACCCCTCCGTCGATAGAGCGTCGTCGCAGACGCAAGAAACAATCAGAATTGCCAGTAAAACTAAAACAGCAACCTTTACAATTTTTCTAATGGTTTTGTTTCTCAATAGGTCAATTGAATTAAAAATCAGTAGGGGGTCTGAGTTTTTGCGCATTTAACGTTACACGTTGTATATATCTCTTTGCGACACAAAATTCGTGCGGTGGACTCACCGCTAATTTGCAGTGGGACGCCAACTGTGAATATAACCGCACGCGTTTTATTCATCTCAATGCGCGGACTTCTTTGACATTGCATATTTGACAGATTTTGCGGTTATCCATTTGATTTATGCCTTATGATTTATTAACACGTATGACTCCGGATTTTTAATTTTTCTGTCTATGATGTCTTGTTAGTTGACTTTTTTGTCGCAGTTGGGTTTTAGTTTTATCACTTTTATTTTTATGTACGTATTTATTTATTGATATGGCACTTCGCGGCGTTAAGTTTAAATTCCATGTAATAGGGGGCTGCCATCAAACGGGTACAAATCCAGACTCCAGGCTGCTACCAAGCAATCCTAGATGGAAAGACCAAATAACACTTTGCCCCACTTGTGAATCGAACCCAGGAGACCTCATGCTCAGCAGTAGCGTTTGCGACCACTAGCCCTACGAGGCATTTTTCATAATATCAACGATGAAATATGGTAATAAATAGTTTGGTTTCGTAACAAAAAATACACTATGTGAATCTAGAACCCCGAGATCTTCTCTCTCTTGGAGATCGTCAAAAAGCATCATATGAGCCCAAACTCAATCGTTTTACTAGTACTAGTAGCCACTTAAAAATTACACTGTCCACCTTCTGGCACTATCTTCAGACCCTCGACACCAAGTCAAATATATTGGACTCATTAAAACGAATCACATGAGGCCAAACTAGGGAAGTTTACTAGTAGCCACTGAAGAATTCCAGTATCTATCTCCTGGCTCCATCACCAGATACTCGTTACCAAGCTCAATCTATTGGACTTGTGAAAACGAATCATATGAGCCAAAACTCGAGGGGTTTACTAGTAGCCACTGAAGAGTTGCACTATCCACCTCCTGGTTGCATCATTTAGATCAGCTTCCAGATTCCAAATTATAGTATTGTTATCCGAACTACATCAAAATGGTTGGGTCCAAGGTTTCATTTCAAAACGACAATTAGAAGTTGATGAATTACGTTAAAGATACCGTTACATAGATATGAATGAGATCCTAGAACCCCGAGAACTTCTGACTCTCGGGGATCGTTTTACGTTTCGACAACACAAAGCTTATTTGTGACATACTATGTTTGCCCTACCTCACCATGCATAAATTATTTTAATCGACTCTTGATGTTTTTGTAGTATCCTCCTATTTTAAATGCAATAACATAAACACTAACGCCGGGTTAATAGGACTTCAGTGGTGGCGCGGACTCTACACACATTTATAACGGTGAACTTTTGATACCTAATCGGTGAAAGAATGTCAGTGACAAAATTAAGGAACTTTGACCTGCAATAGTTCTTTAACTACAGGTTCAAATTGAATGTAATTTGGCAATATACCTAGTTAAACTAAGCCCTCTTGGTAACTGAACTGGCTTTTAGCTTTATCCACAACCAAGTTACAGGAGGTCGAAAATGTTCTGAATGGCTTCTAGAGAAGATGGTACGGCTGTGCCTTTGTGTTTGTTTTGCTCGGCTTGGCGGAGGCACTGCCGTGCCCCCCGATATAATTTTTATTTTGGAACGTACACCATCAAACAGACGAGTAATCAACATACTACGTTTGTATGGAAGAATTACCGACTAGTGTAACCTTAAGATAAAAAAATAAAATTGTAATAACGGTGGCCACCAAACTCGCCTTCACTAAAAGTGTGTGGCATCGCAGCTCCGAGCGGTCAAGTGAAGGTCAACCCTTTCGCTCTAGCATAAATCAGCGAACATACCCTAAAATATATATGAACGTTCGAAAATTGATAAATCTTTTTTAATTTATAACCATAAGCCTAATAAAGGTCTAAAAATTGACGGAGTGATTTTCAAAAATTACGTAGTTAAGCAAAAATCGAAAATAAAAAACAAAAAAAAAAGGAAAATATTTCGAATAACTAAACAATGCTGTGTATTTAAGGACATAAAACCATATTATAAAATAACAATTCCCCGAGCAATTTATCAGTAGAAATTATAGTGCAAAATGTTAAAAATTAAATTTGGAGTACTTATCTCTGAAATCGAAAAAATATTCGATTTTTTAAAATACTTATTCCAACTAGTACATGCGTACGTATACAGAAAGTAGTATTTTAGTCTGATGTATTCACAGAGCTATAAGCGATTTTCATATTTAGGTTAAAAAAAATAACTTCTCGTACTTATCAAAGTTTGTTGGATTATTGTACGTCTATACTCTGTATTACCTAACTTCATCACATACCAAATTTCATAGACGGGAGAATTTTTCGGGTTACATAGGCCCCTTTGATTGCGATTGGACGAGAGCTACGGTAACAAAACTAAATCATAACGGTAAAATTATCGGTACCCTAGATGTTATCGTTACATATTTTAAAGATAAAATGTGCCAGATATAACGTTAAAAATTATACCGTTATTTATTAGATAACGATATCTGCATTAAAAGGCTGTAACGATACCTATTTTTAACGGTATTTCAAGCCCTGGTTTGTTTGTTTATTAAACACTTAGCCGCACATTTTTTGCACTTTAAGCTCGATATACACATTCTTGAAAGCGATATCTCATTGACGATTTTGGTTTTCTTACTGGACTTACGATACGTGTCAATTTATCGGTAATTGGATACGATATTGTGGTGCTCTGATGATTGAAATCGTACATCACTGTTTCGGTGAATCAAATGTGTTTTACGCGTGCAACGTATTTAGAGACGTGCATTCAGTGAATTATCCGCGCAACTACAAAGCATCTTGATGGAAAACAACGTAACGTGTTGGATCATTCAGTGTCCTTCAAAATGGCTAAATGGTGCTGATCCACGCATTTTGTTGGGACTGCCAATACTACTTCGTCTGTGGGACTGCCCATCTCTTCACTGCCATGGCTTAAAATTATTTAGGTTTTTTAAATAAATGCTTAAAGCTTGAATAAAAAAGGAGTACCTACGCTGTTTGGGAGAGATTTGTTTTACTTTCCTTTACAGTGATCGCCATACTAGTATGTGGAATTATTCGATAAGTTACAAGCATTTGGTAGACCCACTCCAGATGTTTTTAGCTATCCTAAGTCAGCCTCTCCACCAGAGACGTGGCTAGCGATAGAGGTGTATCTAATAGGATCATTTTATTTTCATAGCATAGTTTCATTTCATTCTGCCTCTCCCAGTCTTGGTACATTTAAAGGTGGTTCCAGCCGCTGCCAAACCTAGTGGCGAGTTATGCCACATAATGTTGTTATTTATGTTGCTAAATCTAGTCAAGCCCTACTAGGTTAAGCCAATTGTTACTTAAATCGGAATTCGTTACTGAACAAATTATGTATAAAACGCCTGACACAAAATGATTAGCAATCAATAGTCTTTTTAAGTGTAACGGATCATAAATGCCAGGAAAACTTTTTTGTTACCGAATATACAAGAAACTGCTAGTTTATCTGAAACAGGAGGAATTCTTTCAAAATGTAGGTGTTTAAATTCACCATGTGCAGCTTAGTAACGTGATCGTTTTAGTAAGGGTATGCATGTATAGGACCTTGCTCATGGTCCTTTGAATTTCGCGGGCCACCTTGGCGCATCCACCTTAAAATTAAATTTTGCTCTGAGACTGACAGCAAAACCTGCTTGTTTGAGGTGCTGAGGTGAAAAACACGTTTATTGAATTCAGTGCAGTAAGTGTCAGTGCAACGTGCAGCATTATAATATACCTGTAGACATATATATTTTGTATTGTATTTATTACATTCAATAAAATAAAAACTAAAAAAAAATATGAGCTTCGATGATTCCACCGACGATGAAGATTGAAAATATTCATTAAATAAAAATCTCATTATACAATTTTTTTCTAAATACAGGTTATTATAATTTATCTGTAGACATATATATTTTGTATTGTATTTATTACATTAAATAAAAATATGAAATAAAAAACAAACCGTCAGATTAAGGAAATTCCTCCACATAATTGTCAGATTATGGGTCAGTACGACAAGGACATCAAGATGAAGCTTCTGTATAATAATCTGACGCGCTCGAGTTTTCAAGGTCATGATTTTTTTTTTGCATTTTTAAACATCGCTTATGACTTTTGGTCGCTTGAATAGGAGCTACTGGAGGGTTCACTTAACATCCTCTATCAATGAATGACGCGCTCGTAAAAATTTTTTTTTTCTCTATTTTCTTCCCCTATGTGGCTGTACATAGGGGAAGGAAATAGGGAAAAAAAAAATTGCCCCCACCATGCAAACCGGCAGATTAATATTTTTCCTCTATCAGAAAGACGTGGGGCGTATACGCTTTTAATATATGACGCGCTCGTATGTCTGTGTGACTGTCTTTTTTTACATTTTTGAGAATCTGTACACGATCTGTACCACCAGTGAAAGGGTATACTTCACATAAACCTTTTTTCTTTTTAGCATCTAATCTTCACAATCCAATAGGTCCCCACGACGCTCGAGTAAATCCCCATTTAGCATCATGGCCTCCCCTACTATTACCGAACGAATGGAGCACTCACCCAATTCCACGTAGAAGTTGTACTTGAGCGGCGGATGGTGCGCGTGATGCGCGTGGTGCGCGTGCGGCGCGTCGTCCGTGTCGCGGCGCGTGCGGCGCGTGCGGCCGCGCGCGCCCGCCGAGCTCTCCGACGCCTTGCGCGACCGGCCTCCGCCTGAATCAAAATATACATTACTAGCGATCCACCCCTGTCTCGGTTTTTACGATTTGTCAAAACAACAAGATTTGTTTTGTATTAATGTATTTTAAACATAAACCTTCCGAAATAAATTCTTTAAATTATGATGAACATCGCATCAAAATCCGCTGCGAAGTTTAGAAGAACAAAGCGTTCGCACCGAAAACATGAAATGCGACTTTAATTTATAATATGATATAGATTTTTCCGTTACGAGGACTATTCTGAATTAGTTTGCCCAGAAACGAAAACGCCTAGAGTCTAGGTGCCTGCGGAGCTGTGTTTCAGTTTAAAGGTCCTAGACCCTTTACGCTGCTTGATTGCATAATAGGTATAGTGTACTTGTAGACCTCTGCCTGCCTGCATAACAGTGGCGTGCCTAGGGTTCAAAACCAGGGCAAGCCGACAGATTTTTAACGATTTAAAAAAACAGACAAGTGAGCGATTTACGGATGAAGAAGAGTTCTACATATTATTTCATGCTTCAGTACGGAATTGTCGTAAGCGCCATCTATTAACGAATGCGCGTAACCACACCGCTTCGCAGGACCTTTTCACCATAATAACTTTGTCAACGCTTGTCACATAAAAATTATTCTATCAAAAGCCGCTAGGTGGCCCCAAATTATCGATTACTTGTTTTAACAAAATTTAAGTTTTAAGTCGATTGAAAATGAATAAGATATTACATTGGGTATATAACATTTTATAATTAATCATAATGACAATAACCAACTCTAATCTTTATTTCAAAACGCCTTTATTTCAAAGAATATCTTCGATACGAAAATTATTGTGTTTTGTGATCTTGATGAGATGTATTCTAATAAGTGGTTTGTTTTTTAGTGGTTTACCAAAACTACAATTGCCATACAAACAACACTATACAAATTTTGATGTCTTTCATGGCACCAGCTAGGCTACCTAAGTTTGGTCATACTCTTAACTTTATACATACTAAACAATCGAATGCCAATTTCAATATATTCTTCGACTGACAAAAATACCTACCTAATTGTTTATATTTCCGAGTTATAGTAATTTGGGGTTGATTACGGTGAAGCAAAGAGTTACTTACTGTCAGAAAACTCAATGTATTTACATACCTTTTCGAACACAGTTTCCAAATTCACATTTTGATGATAAAAACACTACTAAGCATAAGGAATGACACAGCCGCAATAACTATCACATCATTTTAAATAATAAAACTAGGTAATTCATTACCTAAAAATAAAATACTGATCTCAAAATATTATTTCAAAACAATAACAAATTGAGTCGCTTCGCGGATTTGTAACTCACTTTACGCGGGTCAACATCGCGGCTAGTGCATTTGCGCGAACTTCAAACACACGATTCGTTCCATTCATAAAAACTCAAAAGCCGGGCTTAAATATTAGAACATTTTGCAAAATAAGTACATTCTAATAGTATCGACAACGTACGCATTTTCAATACAAAAATGAGAGGTCTAGAAGCTGGCTTTTGCACCGTTGCCGCAAGCGAGTGTGAGCGAGAAAGATGCAATGTACTATAGAATTGACGTCTTCATTCATGGATGCGATCTCGCCTAACGCTATAGTGTTAGAGCGAGATCGCAACTGTGGCAGTATGGCAACGGTGCATTGTTTGTACTTATAGCGCGCGGCTGGTGCAGCGCGAAGTTTTTATGTTATTATTCTTATCAATTCTTGCGACATGAAGGATTGACTTGGAAGTATAGAGTAGTTTTTTTTTTTTAAATTGATTTGCTCAGTTTTGAAGGCAAGCCGGGCTTTTCAGCTTGTATGGCAGTACCGCCGCTGCTGCATAAAGGCGTGTTTAAATTATACCATAATTTAAAGCGTAACTGACCGTGCGCTTTTTCGACGTCGAGTCCGGCCGCATCGTTCACTCGCCCTTCGTCTTCGTCCTCCTTGCGTTCTGAAGGGCTGTCCCGCTCAGATATGCGGCGTTCCCTGTTAGATTCACGTATTAAACTAACGTTTAATATATACACAAAAACCACAGGTAATAACTGGTTCGCTGTGGTATTTGTGTAAACACATTACAATTTTGGCGTAAAAACTGTAATTGTATGAGTCAGCACAATAAAAGATGAGATTAAAGGCTGACTTATATTGATCCAGTCCACCAACCCGCACTGGGCCCGCGTGGTGGTTTACGGCCCACTCAATCTCACAGAGAGGAGGCCCGAATCCCAGTAGTGGGAACATTATTGGCTGATTATATTATTATTTTTAAGCCAATGTTGACTTATATGCTGTTGGTGTTCTTGAATAAATAAATAAGTTATATGTTGTATACTAGCTGATTAGACAGACGTTGTCCTATCCGAATTTAAATAATTGATACTAAAAAGGACGTCCAGTTTTAAACGAAAATAAAGATGGAAAAAAAAATGCCAAGTCGTTTCAGCGTTCTCAAGGGATGCCCTTACCAACGAACAGCATTTATTTTTATTTATATAGATTAGAATATGTTTTATATTAGAAACATTTCTTTAATATTTTAGTATGATTTTAACATTAAGAACAGTTGGAGAGTTAATAATTTCCTGTAGTGAGTGGGTGCGTACTGCTTAAGAATTTATCCTGAACAAGGTTTGTTTAAAGTTTTATCAAATACTTCGTTTTGGAACATACATTAACCTTGTAAGATTCCACTGTTGAAATGATGTATGGGATCAATATAAACCAGCTTTTACAACTGCTTATTGTTACTAATAGCAATATTTTACTTTGTTTGTTACTTTAGGCATATTGGTCAGTCACTTTTATACAACAAAAGAAAACTGTGATGGAATGAATTCTGGTCCTCCGAGCGGTGTGTGCCGGTGTGCTGTTACGTGCTGCCTGCCTTGCACAGTTAAGGTTTGAGGAGACCACCTTATAGTCTCCGTCCCGGCCCCCGAAAACAAAGAAAAGGTAACCTGTGCGGCGGCGACAGGTCGAGGCTGCTGTCGGGCGTGGTGGGCGGCGTGTGGTCGGGCGGCCGGGCCCAGCGCGCGCCCGCCGCGCCGCCCGCGCGCGCGTCCGGCGCGCCGCTCGGCCCGCGACGCTCTTCTGCGCGGGTAACATACAACATTATAGCGACAGTTTAAAGAAGGAAATACTTTTATAAAATTTGGTATCTGGCTGAATATGAAAACTCATCAACACCATGCGTATATGCTTGATTGAAGTAGAAAAAGCACAGAGAGCGCTTCTTAAAGTAATCCATTAGAAGCCCTAACTGTTCTCTACTGACTTACTCTTTTCATTCCTTTTGCCTGTATCAAAACTCTCAAAAATATTAAAAACAGACCTCACTACTATCAGTCGATAGTAGCCAGGTCTGTTTTTAATATTTTCAAGCAAAAGAAACTATAGAATCCCAACACCTGACAGCAGCTCATTGCTAGCTAGACGCTCCACGACCTACTCTCTCATTAATACGCACAATAAAATCTGCGAAATTAAAAATACTAACATTCATAATAAATACCTTTGGTATGCTGGTGCGGCGGCGCGGACGCGAAGGGCATGTGCAGGCGCTGTCGCGGCGGCGCCGGCTCGGCGTCTGGCGCCGGCGAGCCGGGGATCGTCTCCTCGCACAGCAGTAATGAGATGTTCCCGTCTTCGTCGCGTCCCTCTCGCACTTCCCGCATCTCCCGTCCCTCTCGCACCTCGCGCATCTCCCGTCCCTCTCGCACCTCGCGCATCTCGCGTCCCTCTCGGACCTCCCTTCCCTCACGCGCGTCCCGTGTCGGCAATGCTTCGCGTGGACCGCCCGCCACTACAACGCTCGCACCTGTAAGCAGATTATGTAGTGTAGCTTATGCCATATACCAAACTGATTTAGCAGCATCGGTTATCAACCTTCAGTACAGGGTAAAACGCAATGAATAATGACACAAAAAAAAAAACAAAAGACTTCAAAAAAAGAACAGTTATTTCTCGTACTTTGTAGTGTTTTTTTTTTTGTAAAACGTTTATTTTTCAGTTTTTAGTTGTGGTACCTACCCCACACAAATTCTGATACCACTACTTGATAAGTAAATAACAGTGACAGGAACTTAAAACATCATTCATATAGACCGAGTGGGAAAAAAACGTATACAAAGTTAATAAAATTTATTTGGGACCACCGCGTAAGCTACCGAATGAAAACAGAACTTTCAAACACATATGTTCGCAAATAGACTTTTTACACACTATTCATAAGGACTAAATAAAGGTAATCCCAGTGAATGCGTCAATCGGATTTTATTAGCAGAAAATATCTTATCTTCTTAGGCTATGTAAGTTCAGTGTTCACCCCTTGTACGTAAAACACCACGTTTCATGAGGAAAATGTAGGTGTAATGATGAATGCAAGTAATGTACGTACTGTGTTTCCGCTCGTTCTTGCAGGCGTCCTCCAGCATGAGGAGCGACTCTCCCGCACTCCACTCTCCCGGCGACTTGCCCGCGTGCAGCGCGCGCGCGCCCACCGTCATGCCGCTCACCGCGCCCACTCCCGCGCCGAGCGACCCGAGCGACGCGAGCGATCCGAGCGACGCGAGCGACCCGAGCTGCCCGTGTGTTGTATGCGCAGGCGATGACCGCTCGCCGCTGCCCCATTCGTCCACCACTAGTTTGTCGATTATTAACCTAAGGAAAAAAAAATATTTTTTACTCTTTTTGTCTGTCTAACAGTATTCCGGCGAAAAACGGCTGGACCAATTTTGACAGGATTTTCACTGGCAGATAGCTGATGTTATATTATAAGGAGTAACTTAGACTACTTTTATTTTAGAAAAAGAACTAGGGTCCACACGGGCGAAACCGCAGGTAGCAGTCAGTCGTAAATAAGGTACTTAGCTGTTAAGTTTCCCAAACAGATTAAAATAAAATAACTTGTGCAAAGTGCACAATTGTCTTACCTCCTATCAGAATCGTCGGAGTCGCTGGAGTCGGTGCGCTCGTCGCTAGGGAAGGGCAGCGCCACGGCTGCGGCGGCGGCGGCGGCCGACTGGTTGATCTGACTTGACAGCTTCTGTATAGTGTCGCTCAGCACCTTGTTGTTCTTGCCGGGCACGCTCAGCGGCAGCTCGGCCACGCTCTTGCGCCGCTCCAGGATGCTCAGCGGACTCTGCAGCCGAGGTACGGCCTCCTCAGGCTTCACCTTCTTAACGTCAAGTAAATCACGCTTTACGTCAACCAAGTTAGATGGCTCCCCGAATATCGTGTCAGTGCTGACCGGCGGTGTCGCTCTCTTTATGGCCTCAGCCTTTACTAAAGGCTTCATTGACTCTGGTTTTACGGTCCTCTGCTCGGGAGATATCGGGGACAGTTTTGTTTCAGGCTTCATCGGTTTAATGTTGTCGGTCTTAGGCGTGACCGGACGGTCGTCCATGGGCGGGGGAGACATAGACAGTCTCTTGGCACTGCTGATAGCTTTGAGCAGTTTCTCCGCTATCTTGGGTCCTTCAGACTGCAGCAGGAACCCTGGAGGTGGCTCCGGCAGCACGTCGATCCTGGCGGGACTGTCCGGCTCAGACTTGTCTTCCTCAGTGTCAATCAAGGGGCTGGAGGGAGGCTGCAGCTTCAATAACGCAGGCTCAACCGGCACTGGGTCCAATTTCTTTTCAATTTTAATCTTGAGCGTATTTTCTTTGTGTTCCATCATAGGTATAGCGACAGAGAGAAGTTTCGAAGGCTCCTCTTTTGGCTTGTCTATGTTTTCTACTTTATGATCTGATGTCGTTGCTGCAGTGACAGTAATACTAGGCGTAGTGATTGTGTTTGCAGTAGTTTGTATGTTCGTTTTAGTGGGTGGTGTTTCTGGTTTCTTTTGTGGTGGAGGTGTTTTAGGCGGCTCAGGAATGTCTTCAGGCTGTTCATTCACTTCTACTACTACTTCTTTATCGGGTACTACAGTGTCCGGTTCCTTTGGTTCGTCTTTTACGGGAGTTTCCGGGGTTTTGGGTTCCTCAACGACTAGTAATACTGGGGTTGGTTCTCTTGCTTCTTCTTTTATTGTTATATCTTCTGGTTCATCGTCCGAGGACTGCTCATCATCTGCTGGACTGTCTGGGGAGTCGTCTATCAGTTCTCTCAACTTTGACACTTTGCTCTTCTTAGAGTATGTTTCTTGGTTTTTCGCCGGAGTGAAACCTTCAAAGGTCGGTCCTGAACTGCCGTCGCCCGGGAACGAATCATCGTCAAGTGAGAACAGTCCATCCTTGGAGTCGTCCTCGGGACTCTGGCGGCTCGCGTCCCGACTGGCGCCGAAGTCTCTAAACGGCGACAAGGAAGGAGATCTGAGGGACGACGGTCGCGGTCGCATCGGGTCTTCTGAGATTTCTTCACTCAACGACTTGGACAGAGTAGATGTATATTTACTTGGTGAAATGTCATCGAAAATACGATGAGTACGCTTTTTCTTTTCATCATGCAGTTCTAATTCGAAGGGTTCTGGTTCTTTGAACTCGTACACGTCTTCGGCTTGTTTGTCTTGTTGCATGGGTTCGGTCGGGGGGGCGGCGGGGCCGGCGGGGGGCGGGGTGTCCTTGTCTTCTTGTTTAGTGTCATCGGGCTCCTGTTTGACGGTGTGTAATCCCTTGAGCTCGGAGCGTATCTCGTTGAGGTCGTAGTCGCGGCCCTGGTGGCCGGCGTTGGGCCGCGTCTTCTTGGGCGGCGACACGGATGTGGGAGTGGACACGGTCCGCACCGGCCTCTTGCGGGGCTTGCTCGAACTGCTGCTGTCACTTGACTTCACATCTTTTGACCTTGAAGGAGCTGTGGACAAGGAACACGTTATATTATACACTGTTTCTTGGAAATGAACTGGTATCAGATTAGGTAGTCATAGGTTACTTTACTTTTTGAGCTTGATTTGTCATCTGACTTCTTAGGAGGCCTCTTGACGTCGTCGTCACTTTCCGAGTCGCTGTCTGAATCCGATCGTGCCGATGATTCTATAGGAATTAGTTTCAATATCAGTTGAAAATGTGAGTATTAAAAGAATCACATTATCAGATAGCTTATCAGACAATGAAAAATCATTTGAAGAAAATTGCATACCTTCGGTCCTCTTGCTCCTGACTCGCCTACTCATACCAGACCCCTGAAAGAGTAAGACGATAAGTATATCGTGAATTAAAAACAGTACGTAGCTTTATATTTACTAATAACTGTCGATTGGCCTTATAATAGGAAATGTGATTCAAATATGGGTCAAATATTTTTTTTTAATAAAATACTTCAGAATTATGCCTCCATCAATATTTTTGAATAAAATTTATTTTAGAGGTAGAAAAAATTTTTTTTTAAGTCCCAAAAAACTGTGGGTAATTCAAATACTTGAAAAGGCTAAAAGCGGATGTGACAAAATGTCAATGTGAAGTCAATCAACAAGTGTCAAGTCAATGTCAAACGCTTGTTTGTTTTCATGGTCTGTGACGTCACCACACTAAGCGCGCCAAATGGAGGGCGTTTAAATAGCCCGGACCGGTTGGATATTTAAAAAAAAAATGAAGTACTTTCAATTGGTTTTTTGCCGTCTAATTTTTTTAACTATTATTTGACGATGTAAACTATCGGATAAAAATATTAAAAAAATACATGCATATTCCCTATTAAAATTCTATTGAGTCTCGTTAGTGACAGTTGGTGGTATGTCGCATGATACCTTTTTGTTCCGCTGCTCATGCTGCGTGACGTTGAGCGCGATGCGCTGCGGCTTGATCCACTCGTCGTAGCGCGTGTTCCAGCCGGTGTAGTGCACGCGCAGCAAGTCGCCCGTCGCCGTCTTGTCGATCACCTTCGCCTCGTACGTCACCTGCGGTAGCGAGCATCGATCAATCTACGTCATTTGACAACACAATGATCATTGAATTTCAATTTGTTTATCAAATTATTAAGTTAGTAAGTAGTAGATTGTAATATCGGCGTAACGAGCTGAACAAATTTTATTACTTATTAGAATATATTTTATATTCGATTCAGTGCACTTTTGTCTAACGCGTTAGCCGGGTGCGTTCAAACATTTCATCAACTTTTCATTAACATTTTAGAGAACAGTTTGAGAGCAAGTTAATAAATAGTTGTCAACATAATGTTTCACCTCAAACATACCGATGCCTTGCTAAATACCCTGACAATAAGACTTAATAACTAAAATAAAAACAGTTGTTTGCTTCGTACTTTTACCTTAGATTCTGACTGCGTAGGTCCATAGTACACTTTCAATTTGTCTCCCACTTGAGCTTTTACGTTTGATACTCCAGATCTCGGCGTTGGTTCATTTGTTGATGGCCTGTGAGTGTAAAAAGATGGTTGTAACAGACACAGGATCAACTCCAAAAAAAAAATTTGTCAGGAAGATGTAAAAATTGGAGTACTTTTATATTGTTTTTTTTTTGTTCTTTTCTTATATTGTCTTGTTTTTTAATTTGATAAAAAAGGTGTGGCATCTACATCGCCACGTGCGAACTACGCAACACGCTGACGTTACGCAAAATCATGCAACGCAAAATCATGCATCGCGAAAGCAGAGTTTACAGCGCGACTGGTAATAGAATTAATTATGTATAAGAGGTCCCGACACCAATCGTCAGCAGTTGCCCACCAGACAAAACACCCGTCTGGTTGGATCATTCTCCCTTTTCTATGGAGGATGAGTGAACCTAATTGTTCCTCATCCATACTAATATTATAATTCGAACGTAACTCTGTCTGTCTGTATATTACCTTTTCACGCCTAAACCACTGAACTGATTTTGATAAAATTTGGCAAGGAGATGGATGGCATCCTGGGGAAGGACATAGGCTACTTTTTATCGACATTACCACGCGGGCGAAGCCGCAGGCGGAAGCTAGTACCTCATAAAGGTAATAAACCTTTAATTTTGTAATTCGAGACAATTATAATTTCCACCCAGTAAAACAAGGGTGTTATAAATGGTCCATGGATACTAAGATGAATTACTAATTGATATCAAAACTAGGAGGTGGGCAAAGCAAAAAGTTACTCACTCTGTGTTCTTCCTCTTCCGCGGTCGCTTGCTGCTGTTGGAGGCGATCGTATTGCCGCTGCTGGCCGAGTTCGCGCTCTGACTGCGACGACTTTGCATCTTCTTTATGGGACCACATCTACAAAATATACATTAAATACGGTATACCTAATCTAATAATATTAAGAGGTAAAATTTTTTGTTTGTAATGTTTGTAAAAGCTAATCTCTGGAAGATCCACTTTAAAATAAAAAAATTCTTTCACTTACAGAAAGTTACATTATGGCTTAGTGCCATAGAATATTATCTTTATGGTATAGTTGACTTCCACACGAAAGAAGTCGCGGGCAGAAGCTAGTGCCTAATATTTTAAGTCTATGTCGCATTTATTATTTTATCTACACCCATGCTATATATCCTCTATAAAAGTATCGGAAACAGTTAGCTTATAGCTATCATTAAAACATCCAAGGTCATAGTAACCATAATATCATCCAAACGGGTGTTATAATGTTGTACTGAATTTCATTGTGCAACTCATTTAAAAAAAAGAACATTGTCATTCACGAGCGTTTCACTAACAAAGCACCGTAATTTAAAAACAAAACACATTCGAATTCGAAAAATTTGAATTCACGTCGTACCGCGCCATTTTTTTTCGATATTGGTATTGCAAAGAAACTTTTATAGAAGATTTATATCATGGGTGTAGATAAAATCTTGTATGCAACTGTATATAATTAGGTATTAAAACACCCTAATACCCTTTATTATATAACAGTTGCATAAATAACTATTACGAAAAGTTACACTGGATCTATAGAAAAAAAAACGTTTAATTCTGAACAAAAATATCAATTCAGCATTTTTTCTCTTAGATTATACATGTTGTGGATAGTACTGGGTAGTGTACCTTGAAGCACGGCCGGAACTGTCGCTGTCGGTTGAAGCATGCGGTCGTCGAGAAGCACGCGACGTGCCCGCACTCATACCTTCACCTAGAAAAACATGGTATGTTATTGACCTATCGAACAAAAACTTTATTACACAACTAACGTGACTGTTTCGGAATTTATTCTCATGTCAAAATCTGACCCGAATACCGTATTATAAAATGGCCACAGTATTTTATAAGGGTTTTAGGATGATGACAACTCAACATTGGTCAACGATGTAAGCTATATTGATCTTTGTTTTCAAGTTATTAAAAATAGTTTTGTATGCTCAGTGCCGTAGCATCAAAACGTTTGTGTCCTGATTTAGGAAACAATTTGAACACTGATGAAGATATAAAAGACAGGACTGTACTTACTCTTGGAAGACAAGGGCCGTCTCTTAGGCGTCCTCTTGTCGTTGCCCTCTGTCCTGACGGGCGTGGCCGTGCGTCCCTTGGACTGCGACCGAGGCTTCACTACCACTTTCTCTTTCTCCTCACTCGTGCTGGTTGACGCTGAGCTTTTATCTTTTTCTTTTTCTTTGTCCTTTTCTTTATCTTTCTCTTTTTCCTTTTCCTTCTCTTTTTCTTTCTCCTTTTCTTTTAATTTCTCTTCTTTTTCCTTTTCTTTTTCTTTCTCCCTCTCTTTTTCCTTCTCCCGTTCTTTTTCCTTCTCCCGTTCTTTTTCCTTCTCCCGTTCTTTTTCCTTTTCTCGTTCTTTTTCCTTGTCCACTCTGTTAATTTGATGAAATAATAAATTAGTGGTCACAAATTGTTCACTAAAATTATCCTTTTATAATTCACAATTCTCTACATAAATTGGAAACATCCAATTTATGTCATTACATACAGAAAAATAGCTCTAATGTGGCATATATAAAGTTTATTTTCCACTGCTACTTCAATGTGTTTAAGACATTTCCAATAGTAATTATGCTGAATTGAACTTTAATTACAAAGCGTTAAGTTGATATTTAATTTTGTTAAGTGGAAACAAATTAAATTTGGAACAAGAATTTGAATAGGTTTAACATACTTGGGAGCAGTGACAATAAGCGGTTGGTTGTCGGCGCTATCTTCCCCGTCACTTGTGCGGGCCTTCTCCTTGATTTTCTCTAGTTTCTCCATCTTTTCGTCTTTTTCACTTTTCTCACTCTTGTCTGTCTCACTTTTGTCAGAATCCTTGTCTTTGCCCCGCTGCAACTGAAATAAGGTTCAGTAAGAGAGCGTAAGAGGTTATGTGGTATTTAGATAAGTTTGTATTAGGGCCGGCGCACATCTGGCGAAGTGAGGTTGTCATTGCCAAACAAATATCAACAGTGTCCCCGTTGTGTCAGTGTAGAGTAAAATTTTAGTTTTAGTAAGTCAACCGTGTCGAAATGTCATGATGGCCCAGTACTTAAGGCTTTGCCTCTCAAGCTCAAGATTGTGAGCTCAAATCTGGACAAGTAATAATGAGAAATTTTCAATTCATAATGTAGTTTGAGTTTATCTTGGACATTGCTGACATTGGTGAAGGAAAAACATCCTGACGACAAGACAGGTTTGTGATTTTAGTCAACTATAAGCCCAGGTTGCTTATAGTTGACTAAAATCGCAAATCCGTCTCGAGCAAGCGTGATGGATGATCAATGCTCGTGTCTCTTTATGAGAAGAGGCATGAGCCCTGCAGTTGGACAATAACAGGGTGATATTAGGCGCCTGCCGGTCGCGGTCGCGGATGAGCGAGCGTACCTGTGGAGCAGGTGGCGTGGGCGTGGAGCAGCTGGAGGCGGAGGACGAGGCGGGCGGCTGCCGGTCGCGGTCGCGGATGAGCGAGCGTACCTGTGGAGCAGGTGGCGTGGGCGTGGAGCAGCTGGAGGCGGAGGACGAGGCGGGCGGCTGCCGGTCGCGGTCGCGGATGAGCGAGCGTACCTGTGGAGCAGGTGGCGTGGGCGTGGAGCAGCTGGAGGCGGAGGACGAGGCGGGCGGCTGCCGGTCGCGGTCGCGGATGAGCGAGCGTACCTGTGGAGCAGGTGGCGTGGGCGTGGAGCAGCTGGAGGCGGAGGACGAGGCGGGCGGCTGCCGGTCGCGGTCGCGGATGAGCGAGCGTACCTGTGGAGCAGGTGGCGTGGGCGTGGAGCAGCTGGAGGCGGAGGACGAGGCGGGCGGCTGCCGGTCGCGGTCGCGGATGAGCGAGCGTACCTGTGGAGCAGGTGGCGTGGGCGTGGAGCAGCTGGAGGCGGAGGACGAGGCGGGCGGCTGCCGGTCGCGGTCGCGGATGAGCGAGCGTACCTGTGGAGCAGGTGGCGTGGGCGTGGAGCAGCTGGAGGCGGAGGACGAGGCGGGCGGCTGCCGGTCGCGGTCGCGGATGAGCGAGCGTACCTGTGGAGCAGGTGGCGTGGGCGTGGAGCAGCTGGAGGCGGAGGACGAGGCGGGCGGCTGCCGGTCGCGGTCGCGGATGAGCGAGCGTACCTGTGGAGCAGGTGGCGTGGGCGTGGAGCAGCTGGAGGCGGAGGACGAGGCGGGCGGCTGCCGGTCGCGGTCGCGGATGAGCGAGCGTACCTGTGGAGCAGGTGGCGTGGGCGTGGAGCAGCTGGAGGCGGAGGACGAGGCGGGCGGCTGCCGGTCGCGGTCGCGGATGAGCGAGCGTACCTGTGGAGCAGGTGGCGTGGGCGTGGAGCAGCTGGAGGCGGAGGACGAGGCGGGCGGCTGCCGGTCGCGGTCGCGGATGAGCGAGCGGCCGGCGGGCGGCGTGCGCGCGCCGCGCGGGTGCGCCACCAGCGTCACGCCCAGCTTGCGGTAGAAGTCCTCGTAGCTGTGCAGGAACCTGACAACACCCACTCTTTAAGTCTCTACAAACGATACCAGCTGCAGACAATCACAGTCAAACATACAGCTCACGTCGTTTTGGCAGATTTTCAAATTGATGGGCGTTTAGAGGGCTGTCTGTTGTTTGTTGTGACTTTCAAAAACTGTCAATTTACAGCCTAATTGAATAAACTACTGCTACTTACTTTTTATAAGCCTGTTTACAAAGGTTTGTGATGCTTGTAGTGACCGGGTGGAAGCCCATCTTGTCAGCTATGGTCTTCCACTGGTTTTGGTTTGTCACTCTATTGTAGCCACCCAGCTTCTCCACAACCTGATATAGAACAACATAATATGATATAACATCACGCCTGTCATCCCCGAAGGGTTAGGCAGAGGTGTACCAATAGTACACACACTGAGGATATAGAACAATTAATGAATATACTACGTGACGATGATCTTTTAATAGTCAGAAAGCTTTAATCCGAAGACTAAATATTACGGTTTGATAGCATTTGTATAGAAAATACAGGTTGGCAGAGAAAAAAAAAAAATCATAGATGGCAGCATAAGTAACAATTTATGAAAATAACAATCACTAAAAAGCGTTATACGGCAAATTTTGGCTGAGGTAATATTAGTAAAAATCAAAACATCTTTGTTTAATGCTGATTTATGTATTTACACTCATAAATCTCGTATTTTCAACAAAAAACTTAAAAGCTGTTTACTTCAATTCGAACCCTTAGGGCTAATTTCACCAAACTTTTATACCGAGTATAAGTCTTATCCTGCGAATAAATTTTGAATTTTTGACAGTTTTTCCATACAATAGCTGTCAGACGCCATTTTTATTCCACGGATAAAAGATATTTGACTTTGGTAAAATCAGCTTGCGTTTAAGTCGTTTGATTAAGGAAAATCAAACAACTTTTTTTTTTAGTACTTTACGTAGAAATATAAAAATTGAACACCTAGGAAGAAAAAACGTAAAAAAGGAAGAAAAACATCTAGGAGTCTTGCGTAGTGTCTAGACAAGACTCCTAGATGGCGTTGTAAAACTACAGTCTCTGGCAATTAGTGAGTCGCTGATGCTGCCATCTGTTAAAAAAATGTAGGATGAAAAATAGCCAGCTCATTAGCCAGACTTAGGGTGGTGTCATTTCGTTGTATGGGATTGGGTATCTGTACGTAGTATTATAATATCTGTGACGCAAGCTTAAGGCTCGCCTGTCATTCAATGTAAACTTACATAATAATAAAAAGACATGACAAAACTTACTTTGAACAGCCTGTACAAGTCTATATCCTTGTTGGCGATGGTGGGGTTCCTGTTGAGAGGCGTCCCGCGTTCGTCCATGAACTTGTACAGCTGTGCCACGAAGTGGTCCTTCTCTTCGCGCGGCTCGTCATCTGAACTCTGAAAACGAATGGTGATAATGGTTATAGGGTGGAGTTTCTTGCCCATTCTTCGCCATACGAAAACTACCTTTTGGAAGAGGCAACTAGAATCAGTTCTATTTCTTTGTTTTTGACGTTCAAAAGTGCCTTTAATGTGCCTATTTGAAATATTTTATTTGACTTTGAGTATAGTACGAAGCGATGATCGAGGAGTAATGTTGTGATGGCCGAGTGGTTAAGGCCTCGCGTCTCATACACGAGGTTGTGGTTTCAAATCCGGGCAAGTACACACGGCTACACATCAATGTATAGGATTTCCGTACAATGCGAGGTCAGCTTATACTGGAAATGTATAGCTTGATGTGTAGCCGTGTGTACCAATGTGACTTCCTCAATTTGTACTTTCTAAATGTATCTTAGACATTACCGACATCGGTGCAGGAAAACATCGTGAGAAAACCTGGAGATCTGGAAGTAAATCGCCAACTCGTCTTGACGCAATTGTGGCGATGAATGCTCGTGCCGTCTCTGTATGAGAAGACGCCTTTGCCCAGCAGTCGGACAGTTATAGGCTGATATTATAAATAGTGATAATCGGGAAGGGTCGGTTTATGAAGTGTTGAGGACAAAGAATTCATTACGCAATAACCGCGAAATTAAAATTGTCTTACGTTTTCTACAATTTGCAGGTTAGTATCAGGATTATGTTGTATGCTCATCAAAATATGATTCGCGGCCGTAACAAATATGTATTTACAGAATTATAATCATTATTAAAAACATCAATACAATTCTCTAAGTTATATTACCCTATTGAATGACTATTTCGGGAAATCATGACATTTGAGGTCAATTCTAACGAAGAGACTTGTATTGGCCAGCTTTAAAATAAAGGAGTTGTCAATGTGAAATAGTCATCATCAACGTGCCCAACAAACCAAGTATTATTTCCATCTTGGAGGTAAATAAGAAATTGAAGAACGATTTTGGAGAGTTAAAAAAAGAAGTAGAGTAAGAAAAAAGTTCCCTCTCCCAGGCTACGTACGTCATCAGAGGTGTTCCTAGGCTCATTGAAGAGGGCGTCCCTGTCCCAATGTGGGGGCAACACGGCGTTGTTGAGGTACTGAAGTGCGGCGTCCACGCCCGCCCACTCCAGCGGCGCGCTGCCCTTGCGGAACTCACGCGCTTCCTTCTTCGGAACCGTGTAGCTGGTGACAACATTATAAAGGTTTACTTTTTCAATACGCCAGTTGAAAGTAAGTACAATACCTTAATAATTAATTTTGTATTGTAGAATGGTCCTGAGCTAAAAATATAACATTACAATTGGTTTCTCAAAAACTAGCCTATTGTGAACAAAAGCGATAAATACTCAAAGGATTGTCGGACTTGAGTTTGATGAAAACTAAAGCGCGCCTTTATATTACTTCCGTTACGTATCTTCCGTAAAAGAGTCGCTAGACTATGAGGTTTGATTCTAAAATGCGGTACGTCACAAAAACGGTCTCAACAAACAAAAGCCATAGGCAAAACTTGATAACCAATAACACTAACTAAGATGTCGTGATGGCTCACTGGTCTGTCATGCACGAAGTTGACTTTTCCAATTCATATGTACAGTCTGAGTTTCTCTTGGATATTGCTGACATTGGTGAAGGAAAACATCGTGAGGAAACCTGGACTTATCCTTACTAATATTACAAATGCGAAAGTAACTCTGTCTATCTGTCGCGCTTTCACGCCAAAACTACTGAACCGATTTAAATGAAATTTGGTACACAGATAGTCTAGAGCCTGAGAAAGGACATAGGCTACTTTTAATCGACATTCCACGCGGGCGAAGCCGCGGGCGGAAGCTAGTAGTTTGTATAAGTCTGAAATCGCCAACCCGTCTTGAGTAAGCGTAGTGATTAATGCTCGTGCCTTCTCTGTATGAGAAGAGGACTTTGTCCTGCAGTGGGACAATAATAGACTGTATAGCAGTGTACGAACTCTTCCGTCCTTACAGACCTCTGTGGCGAGCTATCATTAACGTGGCACCCATTCAGAGGTCTGACACATTGTCACATATGAAGAGGGCTTGCCAAGACGCCCCGACATGGGCACGTTGTTTTTAAAATGTATTGTGGAAAAAAAACATTTAACACTCAAGGGAAGCCTTTTCAATAACCTGACCCGCCCTGACCACAGCCGGTATAATTATAAGCACGATTTGATAGCCAATAATACTAACTATCTGCCATCTTTGAAGGAGCGCACGAGGTAGTCCTCCTTGACCTTGATCTGCGCGGTGGGCGCGACCACGAGCGCGGGGAAGGCGGGCTGATGCGGGCGCCGGCGCTCCGCCCCGCCCCCCGCCTCCACCAGCACCACGCGCCCCACGTGCGGCTCCACGTCGGCCTTCACGCGCCGCCCCGAGCCCGAGCCTTCACTCTCATCAGACCTTACCAAACAAATTGATTACGAAAACAATACAATTGCCCCTAACCAAAAAGATCGAGCGAATACCCGATCGTCGTGTTCATATGTCACTCAGTTGTACGGAAAACCGGAACGCGCCCTCTCAACCACGCGTTCAGGTTCGCCGAATAAAATGAACGCGACGATAGCATACTCGCGCGGCGATCGCATTGGTAAGGACGCGGTCTAAGAAATGAGCATGAAACATGATGATTTTATAATGAAAGATGAAGTCTGAAAAGGGTGCTGGTGACCGAGAATAACTATATCACACCTATAGTCCTCGCAGGGGTAGGCAGACACAGAGATGTATAGTACATCCACATTTGGCCAGTTATGTTCAACTCCCATGTAATAAGGGCAAAGGCAAGCATTTTGACAAACAATCGTTTTTCATTTAAGAGCTTGTGAGACAAGAAATGAGGGACATGTTGAAAGAAAACTTTTGCGTATGAATGTGTAGAATTCAAACACAACACAAAACTTTTGTCATTAGAATGGAAGACCAACGAAGCAATGGATGGACATTGGACTGTATAAAAGATGAAAGGGGGCGAATACTGATACTAGATGATGACTTATTGAAGTCTATGTAAGAAGACATGTTGCGACAATCCAAAATAAATTGAGATCAGGGCAGGGGATGAGAATGATGATGATGATGACGATTGTAACTACACATTTCCCGATAGGTTGTGATGACATAGCAGAAAAACGATCAATACATTTAGAAGTTCTTATTAATAGCATGATACTTAATGTAGTCAGCTAAATAAACTTCCAGACATCTGAATCAAGCCACTCTGCTTTTTTTTTGTATAAAGGACTTCTAAGATGTTTGTGAATTCAAATTTGGAACAATAATGACACTAAAATTATGGCCAATATGTTGGCTTCAAAACTGGACAAAAACTTTATTTTTATACTTAAGGTTTTATTAGTTCTACATGTGAATAGGAACAGTGGCTCAATTTAGGAGTCTGGTAGTGTTGTTGGATTTAGAACATACTGTGCTCTTCCGCGCCTCCCCCTCCGCCCTGCTATCACAGGTGTAGAGAAGTGCTCCGGGTGCGTCAAAGGTAGCTGGTCCAAAGTCTCACTCTCGTTGAAATGCCGCCCACTCTTGAGACACAACGCCGACCGTCGCAGCGTTGTTATATCTCCGTCGTCGAATACTAAAAGGATTAAATATTAAATAGATCAAGGGCTGATTTTTAAATTTCATTTAAGGAATAAATAATTATGGCCCCAAAGGAGACTTTTGGTACCAAAAAGGTGTAATTTGGCAATTGGCAATTTGTCTTTTACAAATATTGTTCCAGGATCCGTTTGTGGTCATTTTTTTGTCTTTGGAAATGTGAAAAGTACTAATTAGTAATTTTTTTAAGATAGTTTTTTCCAAAAATACTATGAAATACAAACATTTTTTGCAGTTAATAAAATCAAAACCTAAAAATTCATCCCAACTATGGAACCCCCTCAATGTGCGACCACGCACTTGGCCAGTTTTTTATTTTTCTAGATAAAAGTTATCTTAACCAAAAAAAATTGCCCACATACAAAATACACTAACACACACACTAACTTTGCTAGAATATAATTTGTATTACGACCTACATGGGTTTATTGTAACTATTTTTCAACAATTTAAATGAACTCTGTTGACTTGATTTTTCTGTCATTGCCCAGGGTTTGGACAAGAATTATCATGGACTATTGGACTGATGTTATTAGAAAAAAAAAATTGACAAAAATTCAGACCAATCAGTTTTTACAACCAGATCAACATACCAACAGTATACTGGCTACAATCTTGTATCTTTGTAATAACAGCTTCCATTGGGTCCTTCTTAGGGTCTTGCTTCACTTCCACTATGCTCCCGACTCGCAGGGTGCCTTTGATTACATCATCATTTACTGTGATGGAGCCACCTCCTGCTTTTAACGTCACCTGCAATAAAAGAAAAGAAAAACCTTCAGAACACAACAAGTTTTATAATGTAAATCAGGAATTAGAGTACAAAGGTACCAATGTGCACACTGGTGGTGAACCACTTTTCAACCTTATTACTAAGGCATAAGGGTGAAAAGTCATTAACTGCCATTGTCTCCGGTTGTACATTATGCTGATTGAATGTCTGGTTTCATAAAAAGTAACTAAGTATGTTATTTCAACTTTGTAGATTTTGACCACAAGTTAGTATTCCAATAAGATACTTGCTGTTTATTTATATACTGTTTTTATGTGATAAATAATAATAAAGTCTTTATTTCCAAAACTTATTTTTTAACAATAATTAATATTAATTAAATAGACTGTATAGGATTATAATATCTGTGACTATACAGTCACAGATATTATAATCTTAAATGTTTTTACACTACATACATACTATGTAGTGTAAAAACATCATATTTGGTATAGGCCTCCTCCAACTGTTTTCAGCGTGCTCATCCGGTTCTTACCTGGTTACTTTTAGTATATTGCAATTTATTTTATGATATAGTTTGACGGTTCCTTACCTTACACTTAATATTTCTTACAACTTTCTTTATCTTAGCTTCACAGAATGCACCTTTATACTTTGCACTTACATCTGTACCCACTGGCAAGAATGGTGGGTCGTCACCCTGCTACAAAATTAAACTCACATTAGTTATTCTAATAACACATTATAAACAATAACTGTTTTGTACTCAATGACTTACCATTTTATAGGATGCGTTTTTGATTTAATGTCTGCCAATTCTGGAACAAAGCTAACAATTGGTGAAAAATTATTTTAATCATTAAAAAAACAAAAATAGCTTTCTGAGTTTCTCTTAACTCAAAATTACAGTCTACTATTTAAATTGCTGCTTAATCAGTTATAAATGCTGGGCAGTGTTTATCAAAAGTTACAAGTCTGCACATTCACAAGTTACCTAGAATGTTAATTTTCGTTAAGTTCATAGCTCATCTCCATATGCATAATCAGCCTTAACCCGATGCCCGTGTCCCAGCAGTGGGAACACCCACTGCTGGGACATGGGCATCGGGTCATCTCTCACTTTTGACCACATTTTCAAAAAGAAAATCGAATTATTTATTGTGGTACTAAGCACGACACTTGTAAACTTGTAAGACGGAATAGAGAGTCGCCGGACACTCTCAGGATTTGCTATGATTTTCTACAAGTTGTAACTTACTAAGACATTATTGATAAACAAAATCACGAATAAAAGTCTAAAAATATAAGTACTTGTGAACTAAATAATGACACTAGGTAATACAGGGCTTGTAAGTTTTGATAAACACTGGCACTGGAGTGCTAGATATGTGTCACACAGCTCGGTCAAAGTGTCGTCGTACAATATGAATTCCATGAAAAATAGGTCGGATACAAATCCATTATTTCGTTTATATTTAGCAGCTGGTTTACTTTGGAACTGAACTATATTGGAAATATTAAAGCATATGAATTGACATAGCAAATGGTCCAAATAATCACAACAAGCAGTGACAACAAGCATTGGATAAAAAAGAAAGTAGATTGCGCGGCAAACAGCAGGATGATCCTTGTACCTTTCAATCGAAGAAGTTTATGTAAAACTCCTTACCGTGAGTATTTAACACCACATTTAAATGTCACATAGGTAAAAGATGTTGAGAGTTGAGAATTAGTAAAAATGCACTTGAAATTCAACATCCATCTTTCTCCTTTCGTGTTTTACTGTTTTTTTTTTTACTGACAAATATGTGACATTAGTAACGTAGTGTTGCCAGATATTTAAAGCTACAAACTCTCAATCGATATAAATTGCTAAGGTTATCTATTTACATCACAGAACATATAAACACATTTACATTCATTTATCTGTGGCAACAGGAATGACACAAATGAACATTGAACACGTCAAACAAAAATAGTTTTGTGTTTTACGAAGATACGAAATGATGTTTTGAAAATGTATTTATTGACAGTCTCGCGATTTTGGAGTGCGTAGAAATTTCTCTGGTTAATTCGTATGAAAATTTTAGTGCATCGGCGAAACGCATTAGTACCAAAATGAAGGCTTTACTAGCAACTGTGATCAGTCTTGGACTTACGACTGTGGTTATCGGCAATGCCTATTACCAGAAGAAACAGTTTTATCCTTCGATAGTTTATTTAACGAATTCAAATCCTAGTATGGCTGTAAGTAATATATCCTCTACTTATTAAATTGTATCCAAAGTTTAACGTTGCATGGGCGCACCGCCATTGTATTTGATTTAACAATATTTTATAACATTTTATTTACATAATAAAATGTTATAAAACCTTAATTAATTTACAAGATAACCTTCTAGTGACGTTATTCTTTACTAACCACAAACTTGAACTTGCAGGTAATGTATTTGCAAGCTTATATACTAGTTATACTAGTAGCCAAACTGTTGAGGAAGATATTCTTTGGGCAGCTTCGTCCAGCGGAATTTGAGGTAAATGAATGAACTTCCTGCTCTCCTCTATCACATGTAGGTACAAAAAGGCAATACTTACTAAATACATTGTTTTTATTTCAGCATTTGATAGAAAGGTCTTGGTATGCCATAACAGAAACCTGTTTGGCCTTTACTGTGTTCAGAGATGACTTTAATCCAAAGTTTATTGCGCTGTTCACTCTTCTGTTGTTCCTCAAAGCATTCCATTGGCTCGCTGAAGACAGAGTAGACTATGTAAGTAATGGTTTCTATGAGACAAAGAAACTAATTATAGTAAGTAATTAAGAGGCAATTAACTACTGGCTAATGTGATGCCAGCAACATTATGAATTGGATCAATTATACCATTTGTGTCTTATTAGATTTACCATTTCTTGTTGAAACTTATAGATATAATATGCAATACATTATATCAATGCAGGATGATCTGGGGTTAATTTAACACAGACACCATAATCTTAACAATGTATTACAAAATAATTTTGATGCAGAACAATATCAATCATTCTTTAAAAGTAAAAATCAAGATTATGTTTATCAATTGCATAACCACCATCAGTAATTTTATAAAATGTTTTGTAGGCACAGAATTCATATTTCTGTAAATTCAATTTTAAGTATAAATAATCTAAATATAAATGTATGCTATGCTGTACATAACCAGTAACTTAATAATTTAACACATTTCACCAGTTATGATTAAGTCCCATGAAATATGGGGCGAGCCTATTGCCACCAACTGGGCACAAATCCAGACTCCGGGCTGCTACTGAGAAATTCCAGATGGAAAACTCAATAACACGTAGCCCAACCTAGGAATCTAAACTAGGACCTCATGCTCAGCCGTAGTGCACCTTTGCCCAACCCTTTGGGGAATACAGGCATGATGTTATATTTATATACAATATATTTATGTTTATAATTTAAGAGAATAGTAGATAATATAAAATGAATTATTAAGTGTTTGTGGAAATAATTACTTTCATAATAATGATTGAAATGCTATTACCTAGCTAGAAAGTCTTTCAGGGTTGAAAAACACACTGATTGAATTAACAAATGAACAAATCTTTATTACACACACTTTCAATCTGAACAGGTATTGAAGTGATAACAACAAATCTTTGATTATTTGTATCATTGTGAGTTTTAATGCATTTAAAACGAAAGCATTGATGCAGGTGCCTATGGCAAATATGTTGGTAAAAAGTTGTAGTAATATGGGGCTTGGTCCAAATGGCCATATTCGGACCAAGCCCCATACATTTTTGGCCAATGTCCTTTAACTTTATCTAACTTACATATTTTTAATTTTTGTTCAGATGGAAAGGAGTCCAGTAATAGGCTTGTTGTTCCATGTGAGGATATTGACTCTGTTGATGCTGCTGGCTCATGCAGACTTCTACTTCATCCATCATGCGTACCAGTACACAGCCTCGAAGGGACCCTCTGTACAACTAGTCTTTGGCTTTGAGTACAGTATTTTAATAATAATGATTGTGAATATATTGATCAAGGTGAGTGTTTTGTTTACAACCTTTATTACAAAATGTCCTTTGAGTATGATTTTTTTCACTTGAGGTGAAAAGAGTCATGCATGATATTGAAAAGGCTCAAGTGCAAAATCCAGTTCATATTAAGTTTGATTTTTGCTCCGGTAGTGTGATTACAAATAAAAACGACAGCTAAAAAAAATAGAATTTGCAACAACCAAAGTTATATAAGATAATAGCTCAAAATTGGCTCCACTTATCTCCGAAACTAGTGAGCCTAAAATTTTGAAAAAATACTATACAGTAAAGAGTTTTATACTTATAGATTAGGTACAGGAAAACGTCTACGAAGTCTATGGTCTTACTCTTAATATAACATAGTAAATCTCTCAATATTTTGTGTACAAACTTACATTAGCAGTTGGAATCTATCGGAGATAAGTTTTTCAACTACAATGTTAAGTTTTTTTCTTGGGATAAATTCATTCCAACTACGGAACCCTTCATTGTGCGTGGTTCGACGCGCGCTTGGCCGGTTTTTTTTTATACAGCTATTCTTGTCACTGGCCTTGATTTTAATTTAATATTTCTAGGTTATTGTTACGTCATAATAACTATTTTTCTTTTCTTCAGTATGTTCTTCATGCCATCGACTCACGCTGGGAAGCCCCTTGGGAGAGTAAAGCCGCTGTTCTTCTTTACACCGAGTTGGCTATCAACTTCCTCAAAGTTCTGCTTTACATTGGCTTCGTGGCCGTCATGGTCAGGATCTACACCTTGCCACTCTTTGCATTCCGACCCATGTATGAAACTATGAGGTGAGACAAAACAATACACATGTCAACATAAGTTTTTCTGGCTCCGTCAAGTCACCATTATCAATTTCTGGGTAGTATCTTCAAATGAAACTACTTACAGAAATATATCAGATTTCTACCTCCTCCTAAGCAAAAGGAGCCACATTGAAATCTGGAAATCAAAACCTACAATTAGCTATTGGGAAAAGGATTGTTGCTATTAAAACTTGTTTGACTATGAGTTTTAATTTTAATATACACAGGTATATGAATACAGATTATGGGAAAGACAACAATAGCTCAGTAATAGCACAAACTTAACCAATCTGGTTGAGTTCTCAGACCTAAGACAAGGGTTACACACCGCGACTTTTTACGGCGCTAACCGCAGAGCATGCAAAGTAAAGGTGACGGCTGTATCGCGATTCAATCGTTGCAAAAAGTCGCCTTGTGACTAAATAAATACTATTTTTATAAGAAGGTAAGGTGAGACCACTGGAAACGGAATTCGCGACTTGTAGGTCGTAGGTGCGAAACTAGGCAGGCACTTTACTTTGTGTAAGTAAATTATTTCATCATCACTGTTCTCAAAGCGGTGAATGGAAACACCGTGAGGAAACCGGCATGTCCTAGAACCAAAAATTCGTAGACATGTGACACATGACTGCACCGCACTGGGCCCGTGTGGTGGATTACGGCCCACTCCCACAGAGAAGAGCCATGTAGCATAGACATAAACGGTGTCTGAGTAGCTAGTCTGCCGGGGTCAGGTATAGTAATTGCAGCAATGATTCCAGGAGTTTCAAGAAGGCGTATAATGACGTGGTTCTGTCGCGGCGCGCGATCCGGAATATGAACACTCTGTACCCGGATGCGACGCCCGCTGAACTTGCCGCTGCTGACAACGAGTGTATCATATGCCGCGAGGAGATGCATACCGGTATGTACACTATAGCTAAATTATATTTACCAAATCAGTGTTCATGAAGGAGTAAGTAGTCTGACTCCTTGACAATTCAAAAGTGCCTGTAAATGCAATAAATGCTTCTGAACTGAGGTTAGAACATTTCACTTGTTCTTCAAATTTTACGATGTTGGTCCAATAAAAGGTCCGATTTGTTCAACAATATAGGTACTTACTTATACCTCCTCGTGTTTAGGTATTAGTTATATTGGGCGCTGAGCAGACGATGGACAATTTGGAATCGTGGAAATCTAACGCAAACGTAGGACAAAATGCCGGGATTTCCATACGATTCCAAATTCTTACTGTTCACATTCAAAACATAACAAAATAATGAATGTGCACTGTTATTATTAGTTAATTACACAACCTTTTAGAAGGCATGGTATCGAGATTACATTATTGTCTGTGTTATAACTTCATAGATAATTAAGTAAAGCGATAAAATAAATACGTGACTTTCGTAATTTCCACCAACAATTACGTCATAATTTTACGCAATGTTTTTCTTAATCAGTCTGCATTCATAATTATGTAGTTCTTTAGAAAATGATTGTAACAATATTAGGTACTTAATAAAAAAAATACAGTTTATACCTATGTAGTTAGGTATTTTTCTCATAATTGCGAGTTATTGCTGAATTCTTCACATTCGTGTTGATAAAGCACAAGGTCGGTGAAACAGTGAAACCTGAAACTTGTTTGGTTAAATTAAGACTTAACAACGGATTCAACTCATACGCGACGCGAGGGCAGATGACCTCGAACAGCTGTAGTACGTGTGACGTGTGTTTGGGTTGTGGCCATGTTCAAGAAAACATGTCATTACTTTACTTTCTTGTGCATATTTTATTTTGGTTATTACTCGTTTATGTGGGCGACTTTATCGGACCTTGTATCATAAATCATAATAAATTTACAGTAATCGCGTGACACTGTTGGAATCAAAGTTGAACAGTACGTTTGGGCTATAGATGTTCCGGGGGACACGCCTACATTCGTCATATTCTAAGTTAAAAAAAAAGTATAAATTTAACCACAGTAGAAATATTTCCCATAAAATGGTTTATTATTATTACTTAATTTCTAAAAATGAACTAAGTATCACAAAATGATTTTTTACTACAGGTGCGAAGAAGTTGCCTTGCAATCACATATTCCACGCTGCATGCCTGCGGCTGTGGTTCCAGCGGCAGCAGACGTGCCCGACGTGCCGGCTCAACGTGCTGCGCGCGCCGGCGCCGGACGCGGGCGGGCCGGCCGGCCCGGCGCCGGCGGCCGCGCCCGTGCCGGGGCTCGCGCCAAACGCACCGCACGCCGCGCCCGCGCCGCCCGCGCCCGGACCCGTACCACCACCGTTCCCGAACATGCCACCGCCGCCACGTTAGTACCTCCAAAACATCGCAGATCAATCGTGCTATTTGCCAACTACACAGTCGAACTCTGTTTATGGAAGACCAGCCAAGACAGTTTGCTGTTGATGAAAGCACCTTCATGCCCGCTTTAACTTAGTACTTAATACAGTTTTTATATCTGTGTATCGCGAATCCAAGCAGCTTTATTGCATTGAATGAAATTACCATTACATTGTATTCTAATACTATAATATTGTCTATGGTGCAGCCATGATGGCGTGGGGTATGCCCCCTCCGCCGCCGCCGCGCCCCGCTTCTCTCGCCAACCTGACCATCGCCGAACTGCAACGTATGGAGGGCAATGAACGCAGGAATATTGAGGCCCGACTACAGGTAATAATAATATTCCCACATAATTAAATTACATAGCATTGAAAAATTACATCAATTTGTAGCAATTTTACCATAAAAATTCGCCTTGTGTACTGCAAATATTACTGAAAATCAGAGATTTGCTTTTTAAACGCACATAATTTTTCTAGTTACTCCGAGAAATTCAAGCCATGTTGGATGCGTCCGTCCTGCTTATGCAGCAGTATTCTACAGTCGTAGCTAATTTACCGCAGAACAACGCCACTGTGTCTACCCAAACGGAAACGTAAGTTATCCTTATCATTCTCATCTAATTTCATTTTCACAAATACTGAAGTAAAAAAAACCGTTTAGAAATTAGACTTCAATGCAGCGAGATCGAGAGAGAATACGAGAGAATCAAATGACTTGATGACAATTTTAGATAACATTCGGTGGAACATTCCAAAATCATTCATTCATCCATTGATAGCATCATGCGTAACTGAACCAAAGAATAAAATATGATACTATATTCTACAGAAGAATAGAAGAGCTGACTAAGGAAGCCCCATCACCGACGACGTCGCAAGTGAAGACGGAACCGGACGTAGTACCAACCACTTCGAGCTACAAGCAACCCTCGCCGATGCCCTCCACCAGCAAAACCATCGTCACGGACGACCCGAGTCCCATGCAACCCGACACCACGACCCCTATAGACACTAATAGGTAACTAATTTACAGTACCTAACTCACGTTTGAGCAAATAGTAGTTTCGTTTAAGTCCTGTCCCACCGCCGGCGATTAACGAGAAGCGAGTAGAGATAGTTATTAAAAACTGGTTGGCGAGCAATGAGTCGTGAATACGTATACGTATATACCAAACGTGAGTCTCTCAGGGAGAGTTCTACCTGCCAAGCGAGGTTCGCTGAGCGAGTACGGTTCCATAGCTCTTGTTGACAAACGAGTACCCGCCGGCGGAGTAAATAGTTGGCGGTCAATTATTATATTATGTATCTCTTTTACTTACACTAGACGTACAGTCGAACAAGCTATTTGGTATACAGGCAAAATATATTCATTTTCCGCTACACTGCCAAAATCGTTTTGATTGTGTGTGTAATTTAACTTTTTGAGTTAATGGCTGAGGTGCAGCGGCGGTACTGCCATACAAGCTGAAAAGCCCGGCTTGCCTTCAAAACTGAGCAAATCAATTAAAAAAAAAAAAACTACTCTATACTTCCAAGTCAATCCTTCATGTCGCAAGAATTGATAAGAATAATAACATAAAAACTTCGCGCTGCACCAGCCGCGCGCTATAAGTACAAACAATGCACCGTTGCCAAACTGCCACAGTTGCGATCTCGCTCTAACACTATAGCGCTAGGCGAGATCGCATCCATGAATGAAGACGTCAATTCTGTAGTACATTGCATCTTTCTCGCTCACACTCGCTTGCGGCAACGGTGCAAAAGCCAGCTTCTAGACCTCTCACTCTTTCCATACAAAATGCGTAATTTGTTGATACTATTAGAATGTACTTATTTTGCAAAATGTTCTAATATTTAAGCCCGGCTTTTGAGTTTTTATGAATGGAACGAATCGTGTGTTTGAAGTTCGCGCAAATGCACTAGCCGCGATGTTGACCCGCGTAAAGTGAGTTACAAGTCCGCGAAGCGACTCAATTTGTTATTGTTTTGAAATAATATTTTGAGATCAGTATTTTATTTTTCAATTGAGGTAATGAATTACCTAGTTTTATTATTTAAAATGATGTGATAGTTATTGCGGCTATGTCATTCCTTATGCTTAGTAGTGTTTTTATCATCAAAATGTGAATTTGGAAACTGTGTTCGAAAAGGTATATAATTACATTGAGTTTTCTGACAGTAAGTAACTCTTTGCTTCACCGTAATCAACCCCAAATTACTATAACTCGGAAATATAAACAATTAGGTAGGTATTTTTGTCAGTCGAAGAAACCAAACTTAGGTAAGTTTGGTCATACTCTTAACTTTATACATACTAAACAATCGAATGCCAATTTCAATATATTCTTGCTGAAAGACATCAAAATTTGTATAGTGTTGTTTGTATGGCAATTGTAGTTTTGGTAAACCACTAAAAAACAAACCACTTATTAGAATACATCTCATCAAGATCACAAAACACAATAATTTTCGTATCGAAGATATTCTTTGAAATAAAGGCGTTTTGAAATAAAGATTAGAGTTGGTTATTGTCATTATGATTAATTATAAAATGTTATATACCCAATGTAATATCTTATTCATTTTCAATCGACTTAAAACTTAAATTTTGTTAAAACAACAAATCGATAATTTGGGGCCACCTAGCGGCTTTTGATAGAATAATTTTTATGTGACAAGCGTTGACAAAGTTATTATGGTGAAAAGGTCCTGCGAAGCGGTGTGGTTACGCGCATTCGTTAATAGATGGCGCTTACGACAATTCCGTACTGAAGCATGAAATAATATGTAGAACTCTTCTTCATCCGTAAATCGCTCACTTGTCTGTTTTTTTAAATCGCTAAAAATCTGCCGGCTTGCCCTGGTTTTGAACCCTAGGCACGCCACTGCTGAGGTGAGTGACGTAAAAGGATGGTTGACTACAGAAAACACTCACAAATTTGTAAAGTATGATAAAATAGCTTGTTCGACTGTACAATCTTTCATGCATTCAATCTTGAGCGCGAAAATCGTTAGTTTCTTCGTTAGCAGTGGGACAGGTGCCTTAGCGCAATGGATTAAAATAAGAAGAGGGAACAGAACCCTAACCATAACCTTTTAATTCCAGAGACAAGACTGATGTGGATGCAGCTGACGAACTGAGAAGACGTCGATTGCAAAAATTCGCGATGGATAAATGAGCTTGTTTATATCTTTTTGTTTCGTTTTCCTGATGTACTATTATTTAATGTACAAAGTGTTTCGGTATGTGTAAGCATTATCTATTCTAATCTGAAATAAATGTATTTATGTTCTTGTAAATATAATGGGATATACACATGAATACATTACAATCATACTTTGCTTTCTTATCGCGTCTCCATACTTTTGTTGTTTTATATAAGAAATAACAGAGACTTTAAATAAATATGAATGAAGTTTGAATAATTACTGTGACAGTGTTGTGATGAAATAAAACCATTTTTTTACATTATCAATAATATATTATACTACACTAAGGCCGCGTCCTATTTAAAAGCGATCGTTGCGTTTATATGTCACTTTTTGTTCTGTGAACCAACGTGTGGTCGCGTCGACAGAGGGCGCTTTCTGGTTTTCCGAACAAAAAGTGACAATTCATGAACGCGACGACCGCGTATTCGCGCGACTATCGCTTGTAAATAGTACGCGGGGTAATAGGTAAACTAGGTGGCTTAGCAGTTATATAAAGCATTTATATATCCATATACTTTCTTGTTATAGTTTTCTAATACAGGCATGCCACTGAAGTAGCGACTTGAGCCATACAGTTGTAAGTTGTTCTTGCTGTACCAGACGTTTTTAGTACCCTCAGTACCATCAACGTTTAGTGTATTCAGTTCCAATACACCAAAATGATATTTTTGGCCATCTGTTTGTATACAATTTATGTATATCGGCTCTGGTAGGTCCTTTACATCCTCCTATGAGATAAACATACAATATATTTATTAGTAACTTGTATAAATTAAATATTTGGAGAAAAAGATGATTAAATAATGTGTTATTCATCTTCTGCCCATTTTGTATAATGGCATCTAATGACCGACTAACATCCCAGAATCAATCATCTAAGCATGTTGTTTACAGGGGTTTCTATTGTGACAGTCTGCAGTTGCAGCTTACTGCACTAATTTAGTGAACTCTTTTCCAAGCTAAGTTTAACTAACACTTAATAAATTCTAACTGCATAATTTTTGTTACATTCTATAATCTATTCCAAAGCAGGCTGGTAAGTAATTGGAAATAAAATAAGTCACCGAAAAATAACATACCCCATGTAACTGCTTGGCGTAGGCACTGGCTACAGTGAATGCATGAGTCAGTGATCTCCCGAGAATCTGCTGCTGAGTAACTGGTGTCTCATAGATGTTGTTCACTTCAGTCTCATTGTAGTGTAGCCAGGTAGTGTGTGGGTGTTTTACACTGACGCTCGGACGGATTGCTGTAAAACATGTTTTTATCACATATTTTTTTTATATTTATGGTACCAAGTGAATACTGTTACCAACTGCTTCAATTAAGAATATAGGTGCAAAGCATCCTTTAAAGTTTTCCATTTATATTAATTAATATTATTCTGTAAAATACTTACGATATTTGCTTGTCTCATCATAGAAATGCTCTGGTGGCAATGTAACAGTGTGTTTGACAGGATACAGATCAGGGATCTCAGAAAACTGTACATCTTTCTCTACATCATGCTTTACAGGCTTGTTGCTGGTCACCAGAATATGAGAAATATCTTGGAATTGTATCAAATCATCTTCCTTTTCAAATACAGTTTGGCTTTCAACATCATTCACAACATACTTAGAAAGGGTGGCTTCACTGTCACTGCTCTTTTCCACAAGTTGTAGCAACTTGTTTGTGAGAATTTGACTGAAAAAAAAAACCCAGTGAAAAGCTGTCTAGCAAACTAGCAGTAGTATAAAGTTCATTGATTGATGTATTTGTGTACCAGAAATAGTCCAGAATAAACAAGACAAAACTCTAATAAGTTCAGTGGAGACTACATGCACAATTGGTATTGCATAACTTATGTACTCACTTTCTTCTTCTGTTTGAGATACCAAGTATCCTTGGGAAATTATAAGCAGGTCTTTCTGGGTCCTTTATTTTAGGCAACTTTTTCTGTTCACAATCAAAAACATTAGCAGATAAAATAGCTTTTTTAATATTTTCATGAATGGCTGAGGGAGCTGGCACTTGTGCAAGCTCCTCAATGTTAGGTGGTAGTTTATTCTCAGCTACTATTGTCTTAGTGAGAACTTGGGCTTGAGCCATTCCCTCTAGGAGTACATTTGTGCTTCTCAAAGTGTAGCATGGCTGTTCTTTGTAGTCAGGGTGATTTTGGTCCAATGGAATCCGATGTTCATATGGTCCTACTATATTAAGTCTGTAATTAAAGAAAGTATCTGCTTGAGTAACTTGCAAGGCTGCAGACAGAATAAGTTAGCTATGAATTACGAATTGTGTAGGAAGTATCTTACCGTTCTCGTTTTTCAGGCTCCTCTTTAATGAATTCGAGAGCATCTTCAACTTTGATGCCTTTAGCTTTAAGTTGTTCCTCGATGCCAGTATCGATAGGTACGCGCTTTCCTTGGACCAACCAGTGTTTCTTGAACATAAAATCAATGTGTTGTCGATTTAACACTTGTGATAGTCGCATTGTTGTGATTTTCTTTTGATATTCCTTTAAAAATAATAAAATAACCTCAATGAATAACCTAACTTTTATCTGAGATGTCAGTCTGACAGAAGTTTTAAAATGTCAAAGTTTGCAGTGGTGACAGTTCTCTGCTAGTGTCGTTCTTTAGTCGATTATTTAATTGTCTTGTAATAAAAATTGAAACTCGTTTATTAGAAAAAACAATAACTAGAGACTGTTTTTTAATCATACAGACTAATTTGACATTTCAAGTGATTGTTCAAAATCAAATTATAGTTCTTTAATTTTTCTTAAATCAATAATATAAAAATGAATCGCAAAATGTGTTGGTAAGCGCAAATCTCGAGAGCAGCTGAACCGATTTTGCTAATTCTTTTTTTAGAATATTCCTTGAAGTACGAGGATGGTTCTTACGGAGAGAAAAAAAATAAAAAATAGGTAGGGTAGGTAGGTTTGGTAGGTAGGTAGGTTGGTAGGTAGGCAGGTAGGCGCCGTAGATAAGTACTTGCTACCCGTGCGAAGCCGGGGCGGGCAGCTAGTCTATATTTATAAAAATGAATCCCTATTTCCCTTGGTCACGCCATCAGGCGTGAACGGCTGAACGGATTTGGATGAAATTTGGCACAGGGGTAGACCATGACCTGGAATAGGACATAGGATACTTTTTATCCCGATATTTCCACGGGATCGAGACTTACGCGGGTGAAACCACGGGGCGCAGCTAGTAAAATATATAATATAACTAGTAAGAATATTTTACATAAACTAACAAACTATACTAACTATTTACATTAAAAACTAAATTAAATTAGGTACTGATTAAAACTAACTATACAGATAAACAATAAACTAAAATATTGCGTCGAAAAATTCCCCCGCATCGCCCATGTATCCAAGAGACTGGCGGTATTGCCACGTTGTATGGCAATGCTTATCCTCTGACCAAGGTAAAAGCCAGCTCTTGGGTCACGGGAAGTGACAAATAGCCGTTTGGATATTTCGTGAAACAAGCTATGAGCACTCGAACCCCACGGCCCTAGGGTTTCCACCCTAAACGGCTCGAAAATATAATTCGATGACGGTAGTCATGAAGCCACAGACCCGACTCCCACTTGCAGGGGTGTATTTACCCTAGGGCCAAAAGGGCCATGGCCCGGGGCGGTAGGCTGCGAGGGGCGGCGTATTCCGCACCTCGCGCTCAGCTTTAGCCTTTCTTTTTGAAGAAATTTAAAATAAGCCTACTTATCAAAAATTAAAACTCATTTTGTTGTAAATTTGATAGACATCAAGACGCGGGACTATCGTAAATAGGCCGAGTCACCGGTCACCGGAATGGTAGCGGCCGGCAGTGACGCGGCGAGCACTTTCAGTGTGAAATAATTTTAAACTTTATCTACATACTAAAGAGATCAGTATCGCTTGAAAAGCTTGAAAAGGTAGAAACTACACTAGTCAAGGGAGACTAGGCGTCCTTTTTTATAGGGCGGCAAACCTTTCAGGCCCAGGGCGCTGAATCTTAAAATACCCCTCTGCCCACTTGCCCACAGCCAGCAGGCGCACACGCTCCGCAGTAGTAGCAGACATGTCAAGTAAGTTGTTCTGTACTACTCTGCAGAGCGGCTCATCCCACCGTCTCTGGGAAGATATACCTGCGTAGACAACATTCCGGAACAAATTAATATGATTAATTTGTTGTAATTGACCTTTGTCAAGTGTTGTTTGATCCCGTAAGTCTAGCAATTTTTGGCAAAGGTCTCGAGTTCTCGACTTCGTGACGGGAACTGTAAATCCAACCATTTTATTCATACGATACCTACAATTACATAAGTAAATCGCTAGTATCTATGGAGTTAGAGAAACTGCTTTGATCGATTTATTTGAATGGTAGGATCCAAAGAGAGGACTAACGGCGAGCGATCTTCATGATCTATTTTCTCTAGGTAAGCACCTAAGAATCCTAACCTAAGAGAGTTCCACAAGGCTCAATCCTTGGCCCAAAAAAGTGTGGGAAAGAGTATCCGCCCGTTTTTGTGACACTATTTCATTAAAATAGTGACAACCATGAAAATGTTACTTGCAGCAGGCGCCTGAAATTATTCAAGCTGTCGAGAGCCTGTATGATTTACGAAGTAGGTACTTGAGCCATCGGCGTACTTATATACCTATAAAAAACATTGTGTTTTTTCTTTACGTCATGTTTTACCGCAAATAAACGTAGTTTGGTATTTTCTTCCTCATCTCGTATACATGTTAAAGAGTGTTTTGAATGTATTTTCTTGGGCTTCTTCGGGTAGAATGTTGTACGAAAAGAAAAACATATTTATAATTTCGTAAATATATATATTTAATTTTATATCTTCCATCAATACATACAACGACACTTATACATTCAAAATTTGGCCGTAACTACTATAGGTCTCACTTACAATGGCTTCGCTTACAAGTAAACGTGTAGAGATATCTATTAGCACATAAAACAGGAGCAAAATACAATACATTCGACTGTGGACTTTATTATTTAGGTAAAAAGTGATAATTTTATAGTCTAAGGTAAACGTATCGTAAACAGTAAAAGAGTACCTATATCAATCGGAGTCAGACCTATCAATTTGATAATACGGGGAAGACATCGTTTTACAATTCTGTTATATTTAAAATCGAGCGAACAGCACCGTGTGAAAGTACCAAGATGTGTACATTATCATTGACCAAGATAAAAAGATTCACAAATCCTAACCTACCAACCGCATTGCACGAAACGAAAATCAAGTATCATATTGATGGAGGAGAGATATTTTACAAAATAAAACTTATCGACATATCTTCGGTGTACGCTAGGAGCTATAAAAATTGAAAATAATACAACTAATTTAATTTCATAACTAGTAAGACATTACAAGCCATTACCACGAGATCAGTGACATTTGACGTCACCCGGTGTTGCAGCGTTCACATGTATTGGATACTCAAGTATATTTACGTACTACATCGGAGTTTCATATTTAATTGTTTATGTAGTTTATTGCATGAATTGTAAGATGTCATTTTTGGAAAACACTGGTCGATAAAACAAGTTAAAATATCATAATCACTTCAAACCAGACGCATGAGAAGTCCCTTTGGTAATTTTGTCATATCCTTACCAATTGGTGGGAATTTAGATTTAATAATCTTTGGACTAAAATCTCTGAATACAAAAATCGTTTTATGTCCGTCCTCATTCTGACTACTCATTATATTAATCGCATATTGTAACAATTTGCGAATTAAACATACAACACTTAACAACTACTATAATATAATACCTAATTATTTTATAAAGTAACAAAATTAACTTATATTTACAGTTATCATTAAAATTATAGTAAAATTTTACTATTTTAGCACTAAGTTTTGATTATCTCGCTGAATTCTGTTCCTTTGTGTTGTAGGAATTTAAATAAATTGATTTGTCGCAAAGTTTGTAGACGCATACCTGTCACATGGACACAGTAGACAATAACGTATGGGTGCTCCGTAATACTGCACTGAGTACTCACTGCGTGTTACGTCCAAAACAATCAAAACAAATATTTGCAAACCCAAAATGAAATAACAAGTTTTCAATAAGGCACCATTGGTTACATGGGTACATAGTGTATGAATGTAAATATAAGGTGAACAATAAACATAGGACCTTTCGGTGTTAGCCTTCATTAGTTGGTTAATATTAATTCCACTGGTGGCTGCGTATGAGATCAAATCCATTTTAATATTATGAAGTCCTAAAAATGATTATAAAATCTTAATGATTGTTATAGGCGCTGGGCCTACAGTGTTAGCAATTAGCTTTTGAAAACACACTTATGTAAGGAAGTCGGGTCGAAAGATACCAGATCTTTCTTGAATCATTTAGTACGATGTTCTTCGTACAGCAGGTGACAGTCTGTAGAATGCTGGAGATGTGTAGCTAATAGTACGTTGGGTTGGAGGTGTTCTGCGAAGGGGAGCGATGTGGAGGGGGCGGCGTGAGCGCAGGGCTGGCTCAGTCCTCGTCTTTCTTCTCCATTTTGGGTTCATACATTGCGTGCAGTTGTTCAGGCGATATACTGTAAAAAAGGAATTTTGTTAGATATTTAAAAACATAAAATAATATAAGTTAAATCGAAAGTTACAACGCCTATAAATAGACTACTTGTCCCTACTGACAGAGATCACAATCAACATAAAAAACCTCTTAACTGTCCAGTCTTATCTGAATTTTGATAACCATCTAGAGGAGGAGTTCCAATGTGTAAACAACGACCATTTATCAAATCAGTTACGAGTTTCGCAGATCGATAGACCTGCACGGGGGCTTCGCAACAGCAGGGCAAGTATATCAGAACCATGTATATAAAATGGCACGGGATGACTTGCACACGCAATAATGGGCCCCGGAAACTGTCTGGGGGTACGACAAGGGAGCAACATATCCTGAGGTGCCAAGGCTCAAAGGCTATCAGGACAATCCCGGACTAACGGCCAAGACCAGCATCTTACTGGAATACTTCCTGCTTTCACGTGAAACACCGACGAGTAGACAAATCTGAAGAATTACGCTACTTCTTATTCTCGATGGTACTTAGTAAGCGGCAGGCAGGCCACAACAAAGACATTATACCTACTGTCCTTTGTAGAAGACATATCGCAGTTGACGTATTTTGGCCCTACCACATGACTTCATGCATCAATAAAATTAACCTCAACCTAAATCGGTGCAATAATTCTGTCTCATTCATACATCTCTACCACCACAATCTTCCATCCTTCTCTGCCGCAACTCGTGTATAAGTGGAATTTACCCTAACAAGCTCTGCAGGTCGCAGACGAAGCGGTAGACGTAACGCTTGCCGGCCGTCTTGTGGATGATGTTCTTGTCATAGTAGTAGCGCAGGCCGCGGGACAACTTCTCGTAGTTCATCTTGGGCTTGTTCTTGCGGATGCCCCAGCGCCGAGCCACCTGTAAAGAACAAATTTTTAGTATTTTGCTTGGAAGTAGATGCACCTACCCAACCTCCTCGATTTGAAAAACCGTTTACTTGGAAAAATGTTAAGTGCGCTAGCTATTATAAATAAAAAAAGCCTTTATTTCTATTACCAAAATTACATGCAATTTTCAACTCGGTTCTAAATTTTCAACTCGGTTCTATTCTATCACTGGTAGAAGTCGCATCTTTCTTTGGTGTAGGCCTCCTCCAAGTTTCTCCAAAGTTTTCTGTGCCGTGCTGGCTATGAATAATAACTTAATCAGCAATATGTCCATACATCTTTATTCTAGCAAAACCGAAAGATTTGATTGTTTGTTTGTTTGTTTGCAGCTAGTAGTTTCATATTAATTAACTTTCGTCTCAACAACGAGAGCGTTATTACTGCTCTCCGTAGTTACCAAGGACCATCGTTGCTGCAACGATGGTTGCAGTACTTTACAAGATAAAATTTTATTATACATGTTCAGTCTTATGGCTTTTTTATAGATCTCTTCTATAAACAAACCTGCTGAGAGACTGAATAAAGAAAAAAAAGATCTCTTACCTCATCAGGGTCAGTGAGTTTGAACTCCCAACCGTCGCCGGTCCACGAGATGAATCCCTGGCAACTCTTGTCGGTCAGCAGCTCCAGCAAGAATTGCCACAGTTGGATCGGCCCTGATCCTGTAAGCGTGCCACACAGTTGCTTTACGATATACGACTGATGAGGACTATTGAAGAGATGGACTGCCGAAAATGGCGGAGTATTGGAAATTGTTTGTCAAGTTTTTAAAGTAATAATTTAATTGAACATAGGAGAATTAAAACTAGGGCGATAGGGATATGAAAAACAGGCCGAATTGTTGACTAATTTAAAATCTTGACATAACTAGGAAAAGTTCAGGGTCATGGTCACGGCGGCAAAATGGATGGTATGATGGATTTTCGGTTTCGAATTACTATAACAATAAACCTGATTTCGTCATTTCGTCCATGGTCATACATACCGGTGAAGCAAGGTCCCGTGGCTGGGTAGGCGAGCTTGTCCTGCGGGATGAGCGCGTGTTGGTCAGCAGGCCACTCGTTCCACTCGGCGCAGGCGCCGCCATACTCCTGCACGTAGCTCTCTCCGTAACCCTCGCCGCCGTACCGACCGCCGCCGCCTGGGCCATCGAGAAACAAATATAGTTTGTTAAAATACATGTTTGGCACGAATGGTGGGTAAATACCCGAAATATCAGAAAACCTTTGACACCTAATTGGATTCCTTGTCTGGCTGACCTGACTAACTATTGACTACTAGGTCTAGGCTACTGTGAAAAATCGTAAGATTGGTTTCTTCATATATAGAAGGTTCAGGTTTGCAAATCCAAGAATTTGTAGACGTGTATTAGAATTAAATTAAGCATCTCTCTCGTTCTCGTAAGTCGTTTATTAAGTATCTCTTTATATTGATAATAATTTGTTAAGAGTAGAAATAAAACGAACCGTTTGACTAACACCAATTAGTGCACTCCAGTAACGATGACATGTAAAATACGAGAGTAATATGATCACCACTAAATAATGACCACATGAAAGATTCAATTCTGTTAACGACGTTGTTGAAATTGTACACCGCATCAATTAAAATGACCAAGTCAGTTGTCTTCTGATCTCTCCTAATGAGAGAATGCCCAAGTTTGTTTTTAATTACTTGTGATTGCGTGATTTTATAACTGCGTTTTCTATTTTTATTTGCGAAGGGGTTTTGTAATATACTTTACTTGCAATGGGAAATGAAAACAAGCCCTTTTTCCTATGGCTGTACGATTTCAAAAATTTCCGAATTGATCAAACACAAGTGACGAACTTTAGGTTCTTCTCTATTGACAAATCAAATTAACTGAAGGCACATTACACAAACAAAATCAGCACCACTATATATCCAAACGAACTTAAGATAATCATGCGCGTGGATTCTTAGGCTTGTTACGAATCCTGCCACTGGGACTTAACCCAAAGTCCCAAAGTCCCTGCAGCTGTCCCAGACAAGAATAAATGACTCACCTCTTGGGTAAGGCTTGGTGTAAGGATGAGGCTGGTACTTTTGCTCGTGTGTGAGCAGGGGTTGCGAGTGCGCGTGCGCGTGGTGGTAGTACTCGTCGATGTAGGGCTGTGCAGGGGGCGCGGGGGGGCCGGGTGGGTACTCGGGGGGGTAGTACTCGTCCAGGGGCGAAGCTGCCGTCGGCGCAGGCGCAGACCCGCCGCTTGCCTCCGAGTAGCCGTAGGCGTTCGTCTCGCGTGGACCGCCAGTCGTGTAGCCGCCTGTAACAAATATCAGTAGTTTTAGCATATGAAGAATGGCCAAGAATGAAGGAAATTACGGGAGGTAAAGGTACACGTCGACCTAACCAGAACACCTGTAAATCAGTAGTAAAAGTGCGATGTCGCACCTGACCATCCGTCCTAAGTCCCATATGCTCAACCCCTAAAAGCTAGGATTAGCATGGTAGAGATCAGTGCAGTAGAACCTAGCCCTAGAGGCTACATTATTCGTTATATCAGTGTGTTAACTGCTGCGATGGTTATATAAGCACTCATGTGGATTTACAAAATTTAATCATGTCGGTAGGTACTGTGACTGTGGTATCTCAGTCAGACAAAATTTCCATTAAAAAAATCAGTACGGCGTGCATATCGAGGCGTGTTGGCGGGCGCGGGGTACCGAAGCGCGTCGGTCGCGGTTCACGGCTCGCCCTTTGTTCTGCGCGTGCGCCGACGGACCCACACATACCCCCCCCGTTCCCCCTCTCACACCGCACACCGCTCCCTGACACCCTCGTGCCACGTAGTGTAGCCACGAATCGACGATACACCACCGACCATCGAATTGAGGTTTGATATAATTTGCAAATATTCTGCGATTGAACTAGGAAATTGATTTCGAAGAGGAAACTTGGAGAGTGCTGGCTGTTAGGGAGTAGGGAGTAGACTTGAATGTGATGTATTGACTATCGACTGACTACTGTGCGCTACTGTTACTGACAGACAACGGTAGTTAACTATTTAACTATTTTATTGTCGTAAATATTACGAACTGGCATTAGATCAATGGCTAATTCGATTTTGTACTTACAAACCGAATAAAATAATTTTACTTTGTTTTCTGAGACTCATGAAAATAAAGCATGCCTGCTATGAGATTTGTAGCAGATTTGGTAAATTAAGTATAAGTTGTTAGTTAAAACAAAAACAGTGTAAAGTACTGTAAACCCGGAGAGATGTTGGACAATGTCTAAACTGTTGTTTTTACAGGAAAAATAAGGTTTTTCGACATTAGCCAACGATACGATAATTTTCTCGTAAAAAGAAATGAAAAATCACCGTTCACGCAGTCTGGCGGTGTGATTGAATAATTTAACAATACGGTAGTCGCTGAGCATGTGTCTGTGTGTACGTTTACATGTGTCATGTGCATATGTGTGTCTGTATGTAGATCAGTACCGCGGGGTCAGTAGTCGCTCTTTGTCTGTCGTTTGACCGCCGATGTATCTCATCTCGTTATCATGAAGATTAAGTGGCATCATTGATGCGGTAATAGCTGTATCATTGCCAGTGATTTGGTTATGATTTGAAGTAGCATTCTTCATTGCCTTAGATTTTATTTCAGTAAGGCTTTAATTCCGGAGCTGATATGCTCTGTTTTTCAGGAATTGGCGTTGAAATACCTATATAGTAAGTAAAGTCCAGAATGCTGATAAAAGGAATCTATTTTTAACGCATGTGACACGTGGTACTTATGGGTTTTCCCATAGGTGCCTACATTACATGACATTCTCTATGAGTTGCAATTATTTAAGCAGTTTTCCCTATAGGAACAGTTACTGTTTGTTTCCTATTTTAGAGAGGAACGCCTTCCTTATTGTTTGGATTCGTACATTTAGCAGTATTTTGAATTTAGGGAACTTACTAAATGCTGTGTGTATTGTGAAAATTCATGGTACCTATATTATACGTAGGTATCAATATGCTCTATAAGCTAAGTAATGATAAAGTCACTTAAATAGGAACTAAATTGAAACAGAATTGAAAAGTCGACATAGTATATATATAATTGTAAAGCTACAAGGAAAACGAAATCTCAGTCCATTCAGTAATTCCGTAAATAAGTAGATAAATATAAATAAATAAGACGTGTGTGAATGAATTTTAGTGAAGCCGTAATTATGGCTTTTGTCGTGTGATGAACGAGCATTCAATTGACGAACGATATGGTGACTGGTCAGTGCCTCTTTATTACCATGACCATGTATCTCGTAGGTATGTTAGTACATTGTGTACGATAAAACTGTAGGTAGGTTCCCGTGTAACTAATGATGCCGCTTCGAAAACTTAAGAGGAAACGTGGTCACGTGGTCGCTTGCGTTCATTCCATACTAACGTATACCTCTGTTTTCTCGCTGGTCAATGATACCAGTCCTAGTATTTTTTTTCCGATGTTATTTTTATTTTATGGCGTAATCATATTTTTTTTTCTCTAAAATTAAAGTAAGTATTCTGCTTAGAAAGATGCTCAAGAATGATTTCGATTTAAAACTAAACTTTGCGATTAATTTAGCGATTTGTATGCACTCTTCAGTTATAGGAAAGTTTTGGGCCGATACCTACCTTTGTTGCAATTTTAAGAATAGATAGGTACCCTAATCGGAAGCTTAGTAGAGCAGCAGTTTAAAAAACTGAAAAAAGTTCCATAGTTTGAACTTTAAATAGTTACTATCTAAGTATTTTCTTACTAAACAAATTATTTTCATACGGGTGAAAGTGTCAACTAAAAGTAGAATAGAAACGTTTTTTAACGAAACAAATGAAGCATCAGTGAGACAGTCGTGTTAACAAATCACGATGTGTCACTTTGGACTAATACAAGAATTTTAATGAAGCAATTGTTCCCTTGGCGAGTGAGGCAAAGGAATGGAACTATAAATCCTGTTGAGTAGGGAAATAGCTCCCTTAGGAGTGACCCGGTGACCTTTGAGGAGTTTTGTTTGATTTTTGGAGTTTTTGGTTTTTAGTAGAGCAAGTAGTTGGTTTTGTACCTACCTACCTATTGTTGCCTAACTTCCGTTATTGTTAAAAGTAGGTACTTTTCGTTAGCTTTTTATTTTATGGATCGACTTTGGGATTTAAATTAGATTTCAGACTTATGTTTTCGCTGAAAAGTTAAACCTGTTCACAGTTCCTCAATCTAAAATAAGTTTATTATCAATGTCGTTAAAATAATTATTTATTATCTAATTATTTCTTAGTTGGACACCTGGTCAATGTAATAAGATTAATCTAATATTTATTATCAATATCCGTCCGTTGTAACATCCGTATTTAATTTCAAGACTGCTTTACAGCAGAAAAAAAAATAAGAACAAGTCAAAGACGCTCGTCAATTCGTTTATAAAAATGTATGGTGAGAAAAGTACGTCAGTCACAGCATCACGGTTCGAGATCGAGTAGTGGGGCGTGGAGAGGGGCGGGTGCGGTGGCGCGGGGCGGGGCGAGCCAATCGGGCGCGGCCACGCCCCGCGCGCCAACGCTTGGGTCGAAAGGTCGCCGCTACACCGCGCCATTGGCTCGACACACAGATTTATTTCAGATAGAAGAAAAAATGAAAGATCTTTGCAAGTCGCGCACTAAAAATCCCGACCTGTAAGGTAACAACTTTTTGTGTCTCAATAAACTTGGTATATCTACCTATACTAATGTCTTGTCCCCAGTCTAGGTATTGTGTTAGACGTATCGACGTTCCAATCAATACAGACTACATGGCCACTAATATGGCTCGTTTGCTCATAGGAATTTAAAAACCTTTAAAGGAGAGATATGTTAATAAGACCTACATTTTCTGAAAAGGTATTTTTCACATACCTATATCAGATCATAGACACTCTACTTACCTACATATCTTTAGGATACCGAAGCTATTTTTAAGAGTAACATTAAAGGCGATATATTAATTAAAAGGAAAAAAACCCTACTCTTGCAGACAAATAAATGTTACGGTAGGTACGTAAACGAGGGACAACAATAATCAAAATGAAAAAGTAACTGCCAATATTATGGTGATACCTAACAGGAAAACTGCGTTACCAATCAAAAAGGCACAAATCATACTTACGCATAACGCAAGAAGAATTACATATGAGCACGAAACTAAGAAACCAAACCAAACCTATCGAAGAACACGAAACGTAGGTCCTAATAAAGTTAAAAGTCAAGATAAAGAAACAAAAACAAACAGATTCAACGCATAGTTTGCCTCTAAGATATATTTAAAATCTCTGCACATCATTAGACCTTAAACATTATGACTATAAAGTTCAAAGTATGAATGTGCATGAATGAAGAAGATAGGTAAAAGGTGGACCATAGAAAATATGGATTGACTGTGTGAAAGATTTGTGAGAATTGAACACGGAGATGACAGCTAATATGGTAAGGAATAAGAAAACGTATACCAAACTAATTGGGATACCTAAGGGTTGATAATCTTCAAATCAACATGACAAACCAGTTAAGTCTTAAGTATGAATATGAATAGTTTAAGATAAGAAGCAGACTAAAGAAAAGATAGATCGAAGTGAAATATGATGTCACGGTTAACACAGATGTAAGGGATTTAGAAGAACAAACATACAAACATACCTAGGTACTTAGAACTATAAGGAACTTCGTACGGGTAAATTGAATTTGATAATGAATTTAAGATTCCCATGGAAATTCACTAAAACCAAACTAGTACCTATAGATCGGTAGGGTAATGGAAGGGTCCTAGAATCCGATAAAGTTGGATACAAAATAAGAAACCAATCGTTCTAGAGTAAAAGGATAGTCAGGAGACCATAATGTAAGATGCTAGAGTGTTTGGAGAGGCAAAAGCAGAAGATAACAACACATAACCTAGTGGTATAGAGACGCATAGTAGTGGTTATTATGGATTTTTAAACCAGGTGTTCCAGAAGATAATAATCGGATAAGTTAATCGGCCAATTAATTGAGAAAGGGCTACCAATCCAGTATTTATAATTTCACCAAGAAAGCTTATCGGCTGCTATCTACCTTCTTAATGAGATACTGTTAGATAGTAATGAAGACTTAAGCATAGTTTAAGTAGGTAACTATACAAAGTAAAGTAATATTACTTACCTACGTCCTTATTACTTACCTACGTCCTAAGTCGTCTTTCGCGATTACGACAGTAACCTTAGACCTGGCGGCAGCTGCGACACGACTTGTCGCACTTTTTTACTTGTTATCTGCGACGAAATTCGAGCCGCGAAAACTTGGAGTCGTTGTTTTTTGCCCTGGCAAGCACGCGCTAAGCTGCCATATGGTGTCCCGACAGGCGAGCAATAACGATGCTTTTGTAACCATATTTCGAAAGTTCATAACAGGCCTTTATTCTTATTTGAATACCCGAAACATTCTGGCTATTAAAATGTGAAAACGAAGTATCTTTCATACAAAGTCAATTCTACTATTTAGCTGTAGTCGATTAAATAAGTCCAGCACAAAGTGATCTACCTACATTCAACGTATTTTATAATAACGTGAAGACGCATATCGCGCCAATTCCCATTTGGGAACGGAAGTCGAAATATGAATTTTTAAAATTAGAATCAAATGCGGTGCGCAGGTGAGCGCTGTGACAAGCCGCAGTCGACGACAGCTCGCCGCCGCCCGGTGTTTTGACATAAATAATTTGGCCTCATTAATTAATTAAAAATGTAAATAGACACAATTAAGGAACTCTGTATGTTACTGTGATAAGAGTTGCTCAAAATACTTTTAATAGATGTTAAATGCATGAGCTATTGTCCCTTATAGTGTTTCTTGGCTGAGAAAACTCGTCTAATGCATCGACATCTTGTTCTCTGATTTTTCAGGGTAGAATTAATGAAAATGTATTTGATACATTAAACACAGTGCAATTTGTTAACTTCCCGTTTTACAAAACTTTACTAGATTATTGGCAACCTATTTTATAAGATTTTTCATACAATTCAGAAATAGACAATCATATAGGACAGGTGCACATTTGAAAATGACAATAATTTGTCAAATGAGGGACGGCTTGGAAAAATTTAGAAAATAATAGTGGTGAAAACTATATTATTCTTGGATAAGAGGAAATGGCTGTCAACGAGTGGTGTTTAAATCAAATTCAAAATTGGAACATCTTTCGGCAGGAAGCGTGAAATATTTTAAAGTCGTGATGTGTGAGCTATGACGTCGCGAACGAGATGTCCATTGTGTTTAAAGAGTATTTTTATGGAAACTGTGTATATTTCTTCCACTGTACCAATTATTAGCTGAAACATAATAATATCAAAGCGTTGTACATTTCAAAAACACAGCTTATGTGGGATTCCCTATTGGGTTAGCGCACTTTTCATCGGGAGGGAAAAATGTTACAGAAAAGAAGGGGGACAAAATGCCCGGTAGAAGATGTTAACATAATGTATAAAGCGTGCGATACATAACAGCCCGCAAACGTGATACGGTATAACAGCACATGACCTCAACTTGCGTTTAAAAATAAAGAGTCGCAATCGGTTTTCCTGCGAGCGACTGACGCGAAATCGACTAACACCAGATCCACCGATATTTATTACCAATAAAATAGCGTGTAGCGAGCCGATAATAATTACAAACACACTTTTTTACTTCACTATTTATACATTGATTTTAAACAAAAAATAACGGAGTTTAGTTTTTAGTCACAAATATAATTTGGGTTTTACAATAATATCCGGTGCAATATTATGTTTTTTTTTTTTAATTTATAATCTGTCGCAGCAGATGGCAACGTTGATTTTGACACAATTAAAAAAGTTCGGTTGTTACATTAATCAAGGGAATCTACTTTAAAATTCCACGCCCGTAGATATAAAATATAAATTGACTGACTAATAGGTCCACATGCCGATTGTGCTTAAAGACTCGTAAACGATTCCTGAGAATCCGATAGTGGTTCAATAAAACCTTCGCAGCGCTCGGCAAATCGTTCAGCTATTACATTGTCTAGACTTAATAAAACGTAGAGTCACTAAGCCATACAACGGGCACGCTGTACATCACTGCCCACTCTGTTGTTCTGCTTTAGAGTTGGATCATCCTTCTGAGCAGCTGGATACCTGTATGACCCGTTTTAACAAAAATAATGTTTCATACAGTTTTTGTTTCAAGCAAGTTGAAAGTATTATGTACTTATATCCTGTAAAACCTTATTTGCCAGGACCAATTTTTATCTCTTCCAATGTTTTGAATATTCAGCTCAATTGTCACAAATAAGCCCCTTTTCCATGTAGAGAGTGTTAAAGTAGGTTTTGTAACTCTGTTCAGCATTCAAGTAGCAACCTACAATCTTATTTTGCAATAAAGCTTCTAATGCTAATATCAAAAATGTCAAATCGCGTGCACTATGCCTTGTCTACGGTTGTCGGTAGTCGGTATGCGTGGCAGGTGCGCGGCCACCTGCGCACGCGCCGCCAGTCGTTACAAAAACCGTGCGCGAGGCACGAGGGGGGTAGCACCACGTAAACACTCGCCGTCATACTTAGAACATAGCTGACATAAGGGAAGCCATTAAACCTGCCTCGCAGTATTAATAATATACGTTTAAAAGCCGATTTAGTTGAGCCGGCATTTAGAGGAAATAAATATCGAATTACATTTATGAGTAATTCCGACAGTTTTAATTTTTTTGCAACACTGTAATTTGCTAACGCCAATTTGATATGGTGTGATAATCAAGTAAAATCATAATAATGTAGATTAATTCAGCAGGGTAAAGAAACTGATCTTCAATAAAGGCACTGCGCTTAGCTATAAATAGCCAGTATTTCATAGCACAAAAATAAAACCAATGACACACTGCTCAAAAAAACCTAAGTAATAGATTTAAAGCAAATAAATGTAGTGTGGTGGATAGTAGTGTGATAGACATAAAACTGCAGGCAGGATGTAGCGGCGCTACAGACGACGGAAGTGGCGGCGCGGGCGCATCAATGGCGGCGACGTGACCTGCTCTGACGTCACGCCCATTCAGCTCTCAAACTTTGAAATAAATACGTGCTATATTTTGATTGCTAGATTCGCCAATCTATTTTAGAGACGTCCTGTGTTACTGAAAATAGTTTAATGTGTTAATGAAACCTATCCAACAAATAAAACAGATCAGAGGGAAACTAATTTTAAGTGCGACCGAGTTTTGATACTAAAGGAGAATCAAAACCTTCTATTAAGTTTTATGGAAATCGACTAAAATAATTATAGCATAATTGTATCTAAGCGCAACACTATAGTTTCAAGTCGGATAGGTAAAATAGGAAACTATCGGTTATGAACTATGTTAGTCAAGTCAAAATCGATTGAACAGTGATATGTTCCTGGCTCGTCAGCTTTTGTATAAAGATGAGGCAAAGAAGCGGATACGTATGATGTCATATTCGGATTTCCTTATTTTGATAATGGCCAAACATCCCTTGAATATTGTATCAGTTTTGAATGACTAGCGTTATGAATGGTATTTAAATAGTATGATGTTTCCTTAACAAATATTTGAATGAATTAAAGGTCATAAATTGATAAGCTGAAGTGGAAGACAAAGTGTCTATAGAAACTTTTGGGTGAATGCTGCAACAAGTTTTTAAGGCACACGAACAAAATGATACAAATACAAAATGTGTAAATGTAAATGCTCATTCTATGCTTTAAGGAATCCAATTTCTTAGAAGGTATCGATTAGACTGAAAGCGTCTAAAAGTTAGTGTGGATTACGGCGGGTGGCGGCCGGAAGTAGCCATATTAATTTATGAATGAACCGAGCTACGTGACGTCACTGACAGCAACTGACGTCATCCGTCATGCACATTGTTCTAATCGTGACCAGTATTCAGTTCGCGAAATAGAGGATTAAACAAGGAATGAATAAAATTATCCGTAGGACAAAAGAGCTCGTTAAGGTACACGATACGAATTTATAATGCTGATTAAAATATAAAAAAAAACAGAAAACAACACAAAATATTTGATTTGTCAAAATAGCACCATTATCTTTAATTAACTAGGTATCAATATTTCAAATTTTGTTGTTTAATATAAAAATGTCTACAGAGTTAATGAAGTCGATCGGGTAGTTTTTTTTCTGTATCTGCTAATGTATAAAGGCGGTTTGTAGGTATTTGTATAGGTAAGTGATAAACTTTGGTATCGTGCACATGTTTCTTAGGTCACGGGGCAGCTGCGGGCGTTAGACAGGTGTTTCTAACGTGACAAGTTGTTTGTCGCCTTTGGACACAACACATGATAACATTATATCATCTAAGTAGCTCTTTCTGTGAAATAGTCATAAATTGAGACACTTCCTAATAGTGCTGAAAGATGGAACGAAATGAAACATTTATTGCCAGATAGTGTTTTCGCAATGACTTATATGCATATTAAATTAATTAGCAGGATCGTCCTGGTTAAGGAGATTTGGTAGAAGGTGAGCTTTGTATCTATTGAGCGATTACTTATATCACCCAAGATAAGGGTGAAATGGCCTCTAAAATTCTACGTCTGTGGTGTGATTAGCTCATTTGTGTTGAAATGTGTTTTGTTTTCCATGTACTCGTATTATGTAAAGTATGTGATTCAAATACAAAAAATAGTTTATATTTCTCCGGAATTTTGAATTCCGGAACCAAATCCACTGTTCAAGTTGAATTAGCTTCTTCGGAAGCTAGTACTTATTAGCTCCGGAGCTTAGCTGCTTAACGCGAATTAGAGAGTTTTCAAATTTCAAAGATTTGTTTGAATATTCTAATAGGTACCACCGGCCTATATCCATGATTATGAAAATAGGACGTTTTTGAGACATTGCAAAAGTTTCCAGGTAATCACGTTTCTTCATATTGTGACATTTATGTCATGAATGCAGCTATTTTTCATAAAAATCTGATTTACGATGGCAACGACCTTTCAAATCTTTGTTTTTCGAGATTGAATCATAAATAAGTATTAAAGTGTCCGTCGGCTGGTTCAAATCGTGATTTCGATCACGTCAACTACGAGATTTGCGACGACCTGTAAAAGGAAGGAAGCGATTACTGAAAGGTGAGCGACCTGGACCGTTACCTCTAGAATGGTCACCATTTATGACCGACCACCATTTGTGAGAGCTATGGATGACAGCCGACACGCCTCGACATCGATTACATCTGAAGCTATTGTATGAATATTCATACTCCATACGTGTTGTGGTTTAGAAAATGACTATCTGATTTTCAATTAACGTTTACTCATGGCGAATTAGGCTCAGTTTGTCTGTGAAATATATGATAGAGCTATAAATTATTGTTATAATTATAATGTTTTACAACATTAATGGGTGTGTGATTTCGTGTAGATTTTATGAGATCAATAAAAATAATTATAAACTGGATTTTCCTGTATTTGAACCAACGGTGTACAAGGGCATACACAAACTTTGGACAAAATGTAATAGTTATGTAAGTTAAAAGTAATATACGTTTAAATATGAACTGCGTGGTACGTGCTAGGCTAGTCATTGTGTGGAGCACTTGATTGGGGCGTTAACAATGCTTTCACGTAATCTATGTATGCAAATGTAAGCTATGTGACAATACTGCAAAGCTTTTTATGCGCGTCACGCGGCGGAAGCGCGCGAGGTGCGCCCGCGCACCCCCGCCGCCGGATCCAACATGGCGGCGGCGAAAGTGCTTCCGTTCCCAACTTGAGAGTTCTCAATGAAGCTCTGCTTATTTATAACGTAAATGTGTTTATGATTTAAATAAACGTTACGCTGTTATAAAGATGAGATTTGTCAGCGTTCGTTTACTTAGCTCATTTCCCGTCCTCGATGAAATAAGTGAGTGTTTATGAAATCAGAAGTATAGATCGGAAATCTTGAATTAGTATTGTACGAATTATCCTTTGGGCAAAGTTGGTTAATAAAATAAATCTGTATATTTCTATTAACGGGGTTTTTTAAAACACATTTAGTTCGTTTGTTCGTTTCGTACAATTAATTATGTAGATAATGATAAAAACAACTAACAAAACTATTAAATATTTTCAAAAGTAGAAAACTTTAATGTAAATACAACAATGGTATCGTATAAATAATTCTATTTCAATAAAATATGTGCTGTTTCGCGTTGTTGTATTAGGTATTTACAACATTTATTAACAAGTTTATTGTATTTTCTAATAATTACTGTAACCGCAGACTTAATGAGTGCAGTTCATTGGTATTTAATTATAATAAGATATATATAAATTAACACATTTAAGTCAACGTCACTAAAATTAAGTCTTTAAAATAAACCACTAACAATAAAGATAACGATTTACATTATTTTTATTTATTAAATAATAAACATTTTTATATTGATATAATTTAAAAAAAATACATAGCTAGTATCTTTATTATTAATTAATTTTATTTAAATATTTGGGAGGTATAATACATAATTGAGATCAAGTGATTCGGGAAAAATCTAAGAGGATTTTTTTACTTATTTCAGTTTACGCGTTTACGAACCTGTATTTAAAATGAATGAAGGATCTCCACACATTGAGTCAACTGAAGGATCATAAGCAAGCCTGCTCTGCTCAGCATAGTGTAGCTTGCCTGTGTTGGGCACTGATTGTTCATAGCTCAGTCTAGCTACGCTCGCTAGAGCCTGTTCGTAATTCAGTCTCGTATTGTCCCTATTCTCTGCTTCAGAGTACGGTTTGTTCACTTTAGCACTGTAGTCTGTGAAGTTTAGCTTGGTAAGCGAGGACATGGGGATGTCGAGGGGCGCCGCGCACGGCGGCACGGCGGCTTCGCGCGGCGCCTCCACCAGCAGCATGGCGGCCCGGGCACCAGCCCCGGCGCACTCCACCACTGCTCACCAACACATTACACCCCAACACTGACTTAAGGATTTTTTAAATTTTTGTTCGCATAAAAATGATTTATTTCTAATATTTCAAAATAAATCAAATGTTTTGATGTTATTGATATATAAATATAAAGTTACTATTTATTGTGATTTAAATATTTAAAAAACACTTCAAAAGGAAAAATCTTTTTTAAACAACGTTAATAACTATGAATGAATATGGACCGACGTAATATTATCGCGTTACTCGTGACGATTCCGAGCTTTTGTATGCGAGAGGCATTCGTAGCACCGCCCGTGTCGCGTCGCGCCTAATCTCCGACTGAGAGCTTTCGGGCGGATCGAGAGGGCGGCCGTGGAAAATGCGGGCCGAGTGTAGCCGAGTGCGAGCCGAGCGCGCCCGAAGCGCTACGAACTAACACGAGCCGCGACCTGTCGCGTCACCTGCTACAAGACCAACTGTTGCGCGACCGTTGATTTTTTTTTGCTAACCCTCCTGATGAGTATCACGAAAATTAGCACGGGGCACCTTCTATCGAAATATATACGAACTCAATACACAATCAGCTTTTGTGTGAGCCTTTGAACAATCTAAAAATAGAAGAGGTCAATTATCTACGTGCACATGTGCAAACTGTATTTCTACTCTAATTAATCTAGCAATGCAAATATAACAAATGAACGTTCAATAATAAATATATCATTCTTATTATAACGTGGAGTTATTTTCCTGTTGGTTATCATTTAAGGAAAATGAAATCTAGAACCGCTGACTGTAGAACGAAAACAATGTAGAGTCCCGTTTGTAGAGCATGTGAAATTGTTATCGTGAAACACAGCAGTTTTACAAGGATCGGTGGATATGGTCGAAGACTCGAAGTAACTGTGGTTAGGTAGGTACATGGTTTTTATTTTAGTGCGAACAATGCGTTGTAATTTATATTCTTCTTCACTTAAAAAATACTTTGCAGGTTCCTAGTGTGGCTGTAGTAGCATTGTTTTGCGAAGTTATAAAAACAAAACGATTAAATTGTCCGGACGATACACTACACAGATAATGAACTAGCATAATGGATAGTGACGCATCTAATTATATTTTTTCAGTGGCTACGTGAAAATGGAATATTGCAAAACTATAGATATAAATTAGGCTGTAATGTACAAGTAACATAATATGGAAATGTGTTTGTAAGCATAATTAACGCGATTTTGCAATAGTTTAATCTAGGGATTTTTTTACGGTGCCTATTATTTTACCACGTTATTGATATACATTATATATTGTCTTGTCTTGTAAAAATATAAATAAATTATTTTTAAAAGAAAGTACAAAACAGATTATTTTATTTTTAGTGATACTAACGTCCTTGAAACATTGTCAGCCAGGAAAATTCATATCAACTTTGAAAATCGAATTTTCATATTTAAAACAAACGCGGCAGTGACGTGCTACAACAAAACACAAGAGTAAATAAAGATCATATTATCCAACTTGAAAAAAAACAGTTGGATTGTTTCGTAAATTCAGTGTGTAAGGTAACGTCGTGTATCATAATTACGTTATAATAATGACCATGACGTGTACGGCCTTGACTATGATTCTCATTCTCATTGTTTGATAGTGGCACGCGAGACGCAACACACTTGAATTTTAAATTCAGAATACTTCCATTCGTGTCTATTGTAAGACAGTGTTACTATTGTTGTAACCTTTATGTAATAAGAAATTTAGCTTTTTAATTTAGGTATTTCTTTTTTAAATAGCTTGTATAACATCCATATACGACAGCCAAGAAATGGATTTAAGATTTCTGATAGACGATAATATATTTAAGCTTCCCCTTATATCTTAAATACTGACAATGGCTTAGCGAATGAAACAGCGAATGTTGAATGCAGGAAAAAAGAGAGCTGATATTGATATTTGAATAGGCGTAGCAAATAAGTGAACTCTCCAGGATGTTGACAAAAGTTTCGCTTTACATGAACCTCGAGACAGATGCGTTAACAGACGATATGATAGAATACGATGCGATGGGAGGGCACGAGCTAGTGGGCTGGCCCAAATCTGGGTCAAGTTACAGGGGTGGTACTAAGTTGGGTCACAAAAGGTAGTTAAGGGGCGAGGATCGCACCGGGACATAATAGGCACCTGAGCACGTGTGCTACCGGATACGGAGGCTATTGTCTGCCGGAGGAAGCGATTTCGACGTCGTCCGAAGATCCGACGCCGATTTTTTGTTAGTATGCTATAACTAACAGCCACAAATATAATGGTTAGTGCGTGATAAGGGAGAAAAGTGACCATAAAGTGTTGTTGCCTAATTTGACAGGAGACCACACGTGTCGCGACATTAATTGCGTCAAAGTTTGATTTAACGACTCTTGGAATCATATGATTATGTATGAAGGCACACAAATGAAGTACAATATCTGAAAATTGGTTAACATCCTGACCCAGAAAATTGAAAATCACTTATCAGTCGTTTACGTATTTTTAAGCGAAACCCGGATCAAAGCTCAAAGTGTCCCAACTTATTTAGAGGCACGTTGTCAAGTAACTTACTTACAAGTACATGTAGTTTGCGTGGAACTGGGAGAATGAGTCTATGGAGCGCGCACAACGCAATTAGCGAGACGAGAGCACTCCGCGAGCGCCTTTCCACCGGGAAATAGCGCGGGAAATGAGTTTCCAATATTTTAATAAATGCAAAGGAAATAAACACGCGGTGGATATTGTGAGCGATGAACAATCTCCATCATGTAACACTGTGCATCAGGAAATGGAAACGCGGAGAATTGTGGCGATGTGCGCAAAAACTATACGAGATATTAGTGGCTGTGTTACTGCTATTTTAGCACCGTTATTTTTCATGTGGACTTTTCGACAGACTGTATCCGTCGATAAGCTCTTTAATGCAGTTGAAGCAACTGTTATCATTGCCTTTGTTTTGTATCTGGACATGCTAATGTACACTCAAGGAGTCGACAACAAAAAGGAAAGAATTACGTATGGCACCGGCGTAATATCGATCGCAAAAGCCCAAACAGATATCGATACAAACCGCTGGCGGCAATCGATATTCACAAAGTAAACTCCTCATTCCCATCGCCGCTTTAAATTTAAAAATACAATTTACCGAGGAATTCCCTGCTTTGAATTACATTAAGTGTAAACAATAAAGCGTTAGCGAGCGTATCGGCTGCGGCAGGCGACGGAAGTGCCAGATAAACAATCTTTTTTAGATAAAAACACTGAAAACAGTCCATAAATCTGTACAGCGGCACGGGAGCACTTCATCCAGAACTGTCAGAGACATAGCGATGAGCTTCAACGACAACTAACGGTTGCATATAATTATACCGCTACCGACGATTGACAACTTAAAAAGGTTTTTTTGGTAACGTTCCTAACCTTTGCACTAATTAAAAACCAGCGCATCCGGCCCTGTCGATTATACAAACTGATTGAATTCTAATTTGAAATTCAATTTGTGTTCTCTATTAGTCCGATTCTAAGGTTTTAAAATGTTTATTTCCGGCGAATTAAGGATACAATATATTATTTTGTGACATTCATTAAGTATAATTTGTTTTTATTTTATATTTCAAATAGCGGCTATTACGTTTAAAAGCAAATTTTACGAGATTGTGTTTGACGGCTATTATTTTGTAAGCTTGCATCGCCGCAGTTTTTGTCAACGACGAGCGGTGCGACGTTAGACGATGTTTCGTGGGTTGTGTTTTAAATTGGAGCGAGCCCGGGACGTCACTTCCGGTACCAATAATTTATTTCTCTCGGCCTCCGTCATGTGTCGCGATGGCGCGTGATACGACATTTATCCACGTTTATATTTGGAACGATTTCTGAGAACATTATGATTGTGACATATTCTTGTTTGAGCTGCGACCTCGGAACTACATAGCTGTCCACATGTATTGATGTGTTCATATGATAATTATAATAGCACACATTTAATATATTAATCTGAAATAGTAAATCTGCGCAGTTATATCGTCAGTAGCAGCTGTGGAATCCCAAAACCAGAATACTGATTCATCACGAACATGATTTTACTGAAAATATTTGTTGTTTTAAAGATGACACTATTATCATTGAAACAACAAATAATTGATAAACTGACAAGCCAAAATAAGCATGGCAAAAAAGGAGAAAAAATAAATGTTATCGCGGGTTGAAAAGTACAAAAAGGAATGAATGAACAGCGTGTGGTAGTGTTGTGACAGCCATATCTCACTCAGGGGCAGTGTTGCGAAGGACAGTCACCCACGCCGTCCGGCAGCCAGCGCACCCCGGCCCCCGCACCGCGCCCCCACACTCCCGCGGTACCCCTGCTGATGCTGATAACGTATCGGGGACACGTAACACATTATCGCAGCGCAGTCCATGCTTTGTGTGGAGAAGAAGTTTGGCACAATATATCTTTTTTAAGTGCATATAATATTCCTGCTCTTGTGAAAAGGCCAGATTTTTTAGTTTTTCCCTTTATCTTGGGGAAAAACCATTTTTAGACCAAGCAAGATTAGATAGACTTGTGTCTGTACTAATAAAGGTTCCATGTTTTAATATTTACTGCAAGTATTCTGGAAGACTAATCAAGCGAGTATTTTTCTTTTAATTTAATACTTAAACTTCAGACATGTCAGTTTCGTTAATAACTTGACAGGTATTTAGGTGTCATTAAAAGCGTTGAGAAAAATGAGTGATTTATGTGATTTACTGCTCTCGGGCCGCAATCAAGACAAGCAAACGAGCCGGGAGACAATTAAAATGCGCACCACCTAATAACGGATAATGAAGACTCAGCAAATATTTGTTTTTGCGGGGGATTCCTACAATGAGCGTACCACTGCCGCAAATAAGGCAATTAATTGAATTCGGCACATCAAAGGTGCCGCCGCCGGCGGGCTTTGTCGGCGCCTCGAGACGCGCAAACTGCAGTAACCCAACACTTGTATAGAAGCTTGTCTACCGACACTATGGGAAGGATTCGCGAAACTCCTTCACTTGCCGCCATTCCCACACTTACCGATTAGGATCCCAACACAAAAGCTAATGCCGAAAAAAACACCTGCAAATTGCTGAATTCGTAGACGTATCGATTTTCAAGAAAAAACTGAGCCAGCTTTAACTAAAATTTTTATTAATTCAATATGTGTGAAAGCTTACGAGTTGCTCGGGAATACCCGAGCAACTTGTAATCAAAAAATATAAAACTGTATGTTAAATTGTTATCTAAGTAGGTACGATTGTGTGAAAAATTCCATGACTTATTTAAATACACCCACACATTTATGTTTATAGGCATTCAAATGTTATCAAGAAATAAAATGGAACATAAAAAATATCTAGGTATATAAACTTACATAAAATACCCGAACATAAGAAGTGGTTCCTTTTGACTATCTGAAGATTAAACGCATTATTGTTAAGGATCGACGCTTTTTATTAAAACCTGAAACTTTTACAACGCCATGAAAGTTTATCAATGCGTTTCGACGATATTAAAATAGCAGTAAAATGAACGCGATAAGGGCAGCCTTTGAATATTAAAACCCTTTGTGACTGCACTGACCCCTCTTTATTTATTATGCGAGTACAATAACATCGCCAAGTAAATCAGATTTAGAATTTGAATCAAGGACACGTGGGATAGGTGAAGAAAAAGGCCTGATTGAAAGGGCACTTGGCAAGGGCCCTTATTAAGGGCTTATTGGAGGACAAGAGCCCCCTCAGGGTCGCAAGCACCCCATCAAAGAAGTACCCTTGCTCTTTTCGTGTGCCAACCCTAGAGGGCTGATTTTTTATTAACTTCTTACCTGCCAGCACTTGAATAGGTACTAAGGTGGGATTACATGTTTTTTTTATTGTTATACAATGAATATGTGCTCTACGGTCTATTAGACTCGGCTAAGTATAATTTGAAGTAAATACCGTTCGTGCAATACGTTCGATTGCTAATAAAGTTGTAAATAGAATATTGATGTGGTGTAATGACAGTGCTTTAGATGCTAACAGCGTTGTATTATTTAATTAGTTCAAATTACTGTAAGTGCTTAGGGTTTTGTAATTTAGTTGTCTTTACCTAACTGTATTTTTAAACGTTGTGAGGGATATATAGACTTTTAAATCTTAAATTGTACCTAATGTGTCATGACAAGGGTTTAATTGATTGACAAAAAAATATAAATAGTAAAACATATTATGTCATTTGATGTTGAAATACTTTTGATGTGTATAACTGTCTTATTTTTTTCTTCTATTTTTTATTACATCCCTTATTCCTCTATAACGTCCTTTGTACGAAATTTTCGTAGTTGAAAAGCTTGCGCACGTGCGCAGGAGTGTGTATCGGGTTGCACCGGAAGTTCGCCAGTTGAAACACAATGGCGGCCGGATGTGGCTGCTCGAAACGACACGTATCTCTTTATTGATATCTTAGAAAGCTCAATATTTTTCTTGTCGACACTTCAGAACTATTGACAGTTATGAAGTGAATGTAAATGATATTGATTTCTGATTCTAACGTCCTGATTGTGTGGGGTTTTTGTGTAATATAACAGGATCTATTAAAGCTGTGGTAGGTCACTGCGCAGTAGCTGTTTGTTTGTGTTTTTAATAAAACAATAGGTATAAAACAGCAATTCATGGCATAAAACAGATATAACTTGTATCTGTCCTGGGCCAGCTATTTCAAACGATGCTTGATACTCAGTTGCCCAGTATCTATTACTCGTACTCCACAAGGGACATTCCACACTCATACATTCCTACATGATCAGCGTTTATTAAGCTAATACAAATGTTCAAAAGTCAAGCACGACTCATTCAATAAGACCCTATTATTTGTTGAAAATGGTAATTATACATCGTAAATAGCAGAATTTATATCTTAATTACGACTAACTGAGCCTATTACGTTAAATTCTGTATTTGACATGATATTCGTTACTGGATATTTGCTTTTATATTATACCAATTAACGTTTGTTCAATAAAAAGCTGAATGGTTGTAGGGTAAGGCTATCAGGTCGGGGCGGGGCTTGTACGGCTGATAAATCAGTGCGAGTCGCTTGCGCAGGACACCGCCGGCCGCCGGTAGTCGTCGCTACATTAACTGCCCATATCACTTTATAGTAATAAATTATTATGATTGGCTGCCACGTAATACGCCCGATATATTGCTCTGGTAACTCATAAATGTACGCTAATAAGGATGACTGTACCCACTGCGGTTTATTGCCGGTACGACCAGTTGAATGATGCCGTATTATTTTGGGACATGCTTTTTGATTTCTGTTTGTTTTCCCTTCTTATAATTTATGTTCAACCGCATGTGTAATCAACAGTTATCGGTATGTAATAGATACAAGGATAAGTGTATGTGCACATCGGAGGAGTTCGTTTCAGTCGAGTGAGCCGCATGTCGCGGCGACAACCCGGCGCGTGCCCATGAATTTTTCAGAACATTAGACATATTGTTTAAACTGTAAGCGATTTTGCAACGTTGGTTGTTCCGAGGCGTACGTCCGGCGATTAGTCGGCGAGTGCGCAACGCGAGGATGTGCCGGCGGCAAGCGATCGCTGGCCCTTGCGACAGCGCGGATGCCACGAAATTGCACCAGCACAACATTAACCATATACCCACACGGTTTATTAATACGAGTGCAGTTGCAAAATATTGAATATATACGATGTGTTTTTGTGCGCTAACCTTCAGCTTCGTCGGCCCACTTGCATTAGTTGGGCACGCTCGAGTTGACGCGAGGACGCGCGAAACTCACCCGGTGTCGGGCGCATGCGCGGGGTGACGACACACCATGCAACCTTCATGCACTCTACTTATCATTACTGATAACTTTCAGTAGATAGGTATGGAGTCCTTAAGGACAGCGAAACCTAACTATGTAGGTACTGGTTGTAAAACGTGGAAAGAACAAGAAAATGCTGAAAAGTTTTCTGTCGACATTACCTTGTAGGCAACGCAATTGCTAATCTAATTTGTGAATAACAAAATTCGTAGGTACAACGGACCGAAACGCACAGAAACGAGTCCTGTCTAAAAGTCTTAACAAAATTATTGAAGAACTACAAAGGTTCAGGAGCTCGCAAAAGTAAAACTCACCACGCCACACCATGCCAGGGTCCAGGTCTGTGGAGTCCCTAGACCGGGAGCTCGGGTGCAAAAACATAGCTTAACCAGAATCCAAGCTCTCCATACTGTGTCACAATACACTCGAAACACTTGCCACTTATCTTACAGAATATGACGAGGAAAATTAATAATAATAGTAAAACAAAAATAAGAAAACGTTAAAACTAATCAACTAAGGTTCAGGTAAATGGTTCCCGACACTGAACTTTAAGTGCGTGCAAGAATAATGTGAGTGATGAGTAACAGCGTAGCAACTGAAGACTGGCGCGAGCCAACCTGCGCACGCGCTTCACCTCGTGGTAGGGGCGATTGGACAATCTACTCTTAGATGTACTTGCTATTATTTGTCTTTAATTGATTATGTACTTTAACTAAGTTAGTTATCAGAACGAAAATGTAAAGTTTTTTTGTAGATACGATAGTTTTCGTTGAGTTAATTTTTTTGTAAGTAAAGAAACAGGAATGTCTAATGAAGTTAACTTTATGAAGATTAGAGAAATACCTTCTTTAAATTAAGTTATTTTATTTATAAACGCTGTTTGCGAAACTATACAGTCTTAAAATAGACGCAACATTTCATTGTTTCAGTAGCGTCATCGCAATTTTAATGATCAAGTAATTTAGCTAACAGGGTGGGCCGTGATTTATGATACACTAAATTAACGTAGGATTCCCTGTCTGGCCTTGTTTTTTAATCACTTTACCAGTCTCATTGTCCTACCTTACAGACCGACATTGCAAAAAATAATTCTAGGTTAAGCAGTTATTCTTGCGTCATGAAAATTGTAATATCGTTTAGAATCATCAAAATAATCCTATGATACGAAGATGTCACGTTTGAAATTGTGGTACAAGGTGCAAGACGAGTTGTTAGACCTCGGTTCAGCTGAAAGAGAGCGGAAAAACAACGCCAAGGTCGGCATTGCGCCATACGCCCAGCCAACTGGAAACCGTATGTGTGCTGATACTTACACATTACTGTAAAACGTAGTTTTTTATCAACGATAGTGTTTTTATAATTAAGTTAACAAGTCGAAACGGTATCGGAGTAAGGTTCGCGATCGCAACAGTAAGAGTTATTGTGTTCGGTGGAGGGTTCATGTAATAGTTTATGTCGTTTTTCTTTCAATTAGTTCAATTCTCATGGAATAGAGGCATTTAATTTAGGTTGATATTGGAATTATAGGTAAAGTTTGTGAAGTAAAGACATATTGCAATATGTTGAAGAATCTAAACTTTAGTTATTGATGAAATAAACGTATAACCTTAATGAAATTAAATGAAATTGTTTATTCTGTAAATAGGATATTGGAATCACTTTTACACGTCATATTAAAAAGTTGTAAAAATAAGCTAGATGAGGTCGGCGTTTCCTATCTGACTACTCTGAGAAGAAAGGCCGAAACAAACTCAGAGGTCACCGTCTCCTTTAAAGTCCAGACATAATCTTGGTCAGGCCATATGAGGACCATGTAGATAAGAGTCTGAAATGGTCTTTTGAGGAAAGAACCACACAGATTTGAGTGGATCTGTCCAGGCAGTGCAAGCATTTGTCAGTAATAGTGGAGCTCAACTCAGAACTTAAGGAGCTCAACGACTCGACGAACAATACCAAAGAAAGGACATTTGGGTAGGTCGCATAAAGTTCTCAAATTGAGAGACCAGACCTTCGCTAAAACTAACAGACCTTCGCTAAAACTAACAGACCGAAAAATAAATATCCACATAGTCCTCACATTCACAATAAAACAATACTTTACAAGTAATCATCATGTCATTTTGTATATAATATTCAATAATGTCAATTTGTATATAAAACTGGTAGGTATATTTTTATGGCTTTCCATAATATTCAAAATGTCACAATGCTTAGCAGAGCGAGCAGCTCAATCCCATGCATTTTTGTCTTCTAAATAATCTGTGATTTTATAGTACCCTTTTTTACAAAGTTTGGTTTTAATACAGCTTTAGAGCTTAGATAGACGCCCTACGGAAAATAATGATCTAGACACTTTTGAATGGTTACCTATCCGTATTTCATTAGATAGTCAGTTATTCATCTCTGTGATCTCTTTAACTTTCAACTACGTAAAAGATTTTCATTTCGTCCTAATACATCTGCATATAGCCTTTATCCATCATCGCCTATTTCCAAAACACGATAAAATATGCCGTACATCAATTAGTCGTGTAAATTAGTTGTCTAAATGTTTGAGGTGGTGACGAGACCACCCGTGCTAACGACGGCCAGAGGACATCTTGTCTCCTTAGTTAATTTATTATTTCAGTGGCCGAGCTCCGCGCTGCAGTCAAAACATCCCGCGTCGATGATTTACAACGCAATAAACACAACGTTTTATATCTAATGGAAATGAGCTTTTATCCGTGAGATTACGCAGCCACCCCCGATTGTAAAATTTGATTAATTATCATTTACCGACATATACCTAAAGATTGGTACAGTTACATCATTCGATGTAAATGAGATGTTTGGTAAAACGACCTTATTGCCGATGTGGAGTTTTTGGTGGCTACAAAATCTACGTAATAATCCCTATCGAGGAATATTGCATTTAATATGTATTGCTAGGACAAACTATAAGGTCTATTTTACCATTAAACGTAGACATACACCTATTTCGTACGAGAATAGTTATATAATTCGACGTAATATATGTGACTGCGATTAGATTTATGTGCTGATTAACAGGTCGATGTGAAATGAGCCGAATTTCCACAATGTTGCGTGAAGTTTACTGTTTTCTTGTGTCAAAACAAATTAAATAATAGATCTAATCGTAATTCTGTTCGGGTTTTATGGTTTACTGTTATCTTAAAATCGTGAAAAAATAGTAGAAATAAATAACAATTTGTACCAAATGTAAGATAGCTTTCGAAAATATTAGTGCGATAAGTAACTAGCCAACTAAGCAGAAGAAACAGAAATAGATTTTTGACCTCGCGTCGTGGGACGTCGCGTCGTCTAGCTGGACCAGTCTTTAGGCCCGAAAACAGTTTCATTACACAAAATGTTATAGTTGGACATAGGTGTTACGCAAAGTGCATTAACTGACGAAGACCTAAAGCCTCACTCACTGGTGCAAAAAATAGTGAGAAAAGATGTCCATTACTATATTAAAGGATCTTGAAAAACATTAATAATATTATGTCATTACAAACAGTTTTCAACCATTACTTGTGAGTAAACGTACCGCGTAAATATACACTTGTCATAAACGTATGACATTGCCAATAAACGCTGGCTGGGGTTCGAGCGCACCTAATTGTCGGGCTATCAGCTACTTGTAATGAGGCTCACTTTGCCACAGTTAACGCCACCCCCTTATCTCTACTAGGTACCCCATAGACGTTTTTGTATTTCTACTTTTGAATGAAATAAAAATGAGCAAACATGAGCGTACAATTGTTGTATGATGTATATTTAGATTAAAACATAAGTTAAGTGTATGCGTTTACGTTACAATTTTTTTATTGAGTCGAAAACAAATAAAAATTGAACTATGCACCACAATATACTTCTATCTACCCCTTTCGGAAAATATAGGCGTGATGATACTAAGAAATATTCTGCCTAAATATTAATTCATGCCTAAACAAATGGATAATATTATAGAAACTTTATTTGAGTGCGATAAGAAATCGATAGTTTTGATCTTCGTAGCTGCTACGAAATTGGCGTAGCATCCGTAGACCTCTCGTAGACCAGACCTACCCTATGCTACGCTTCATTTAAAATTCGCCTTTTCCCTTCCCATTTGTTGCTAATTATGTCCTAAGGTGTACTGCAGATAAAAACTTACTGATTATGAAATGTTTTTGTTATTATTGTTTCGATTTTTTATCGCTTTAGAAATTATCTTTTTGTAGACTCTAAGAAGTATGGAACTTGTTCTAAGCATCAAAATATTTATGTAGCAACAGTTATAATTTTAGGTAAAGATTGAGAATTACTAAGTTAGTACTAAGAAGGTCAAATCCCAGGGTCCTCTTGCTTTTTCGTCTGACACCGTGCGACAAATGTAGAATATCAAAATACTGATACCATCGAATTATCATGTAACTTTAAATGGTAGCATGGTCTGATGTATTTCTTACCTTACGTACTCTATTTTTCTGTCTTTAAAGCGACTTCAATTTATAATATTATGTATAGTTATTGATTTCCCTTTTACCGTAGACCCAATTTTTTTTCTCCGAAAATAGCTTTGAAACGGGGACTGTTCAATTTTGTTAGACGTTTTTGCTAGGTACAGTTGATAATTTATTGATGACTTACCAGTATTGTTGTTGTTGTTGTAGTGGTGCGCAGGCGGCGGTATGTACTCTGGCAGTTCGGGCAGGCACACGTTGCTCTCGTACATGTTCGGGGGCACGTTCGCCAGCAACGAGCGCTCCTTCTCCACATCTGTGTGACATTCTGACGTTTGAGTCTAGCTGTCATTTGGGATACCATTTCGTATGGTGGTGGATTGAGACATTGAATCGAAGTCCTTTTGAAAATAAGGGTGTGAGGCTATGTCCTAACCGGAAGTTATTGTCGCGCGAATACGCAATTACGCGATCGTTTACATGAATTATGACATACAAACGCGATTTCATTGGTCGCGCGAGTTATAAAACGCTCTAGACAAAGGGTGAGGGTTTGTTTATTTGTTTTAATTTAATCAGGTTTCAAGGTATAACTAATGTTGACAATGTCAAGCCCGTTGTCTGCATAGGATGCAGAGGATAGAAATGTAATATTGTTCGAAAATTGGCAAAATGTAACAATGCGAAATACGTTTAAAACCTGGAAATAGATAAATTAACATTGTTGGAAAGGGGTTCCTAAGACCGCTTGCGCTTTTTAACTGCATTGTTACAGGACATTTCAATAATAGAAAGGGTTTAATAATAAAGCATGCCGTTAGCGGTATACAATACCTACCTTTCTGCAAGATCTCGAGATGTTCCCACAGAATATCGCCCATGAAGGCAGGTGCGCGAGCGACAAACTCCTCGCGACCCATGGCGCAGATGTCTTTGCCCTGGGTGCGGGCGAACTGCTGCAGTGCCACGCCTTCGAGGGAGAACTCCCGCGCAGCCCACCGCAGCCATGCCGCCACCGCCGCCTCGTTCCATTGGCGAGGATCTGAGGGCAAAGTGCTGGCTATAGTAGGGAAGGAATATGGATTCTAATGACTTAGTTTTAAAGTTTGACAACATTAATTCAGTCATTGTGATTTTGTGCTTATCGGATTATGATTTTATACAACAAGTTTTCTGTGCTTCATTTATTCGTCTGAAATTCTTGTAAATACCTACCCATTACCTATGTAGTTAAAATAGATTGATAACCATGAGTAATTTTCAGAATTATCTGGAGTTAAACTATACAAGAAAACGAACTATTCCTTATTTAAAATAACAACGATCACAAACCACGATTATTATTTCAAGATAGATAGATATTATGTAGATTATTGTAGACAGGGCACACATATGAAATCAGGCCGTCAGTGGCCGTGATTGGCGTTCGCTATCAAGTAGTAAAGTGCACAATTGTAGCCGGATGGCCGACAGGGCTGCAACATCAACAATTAGCAGGGCAGCGAACCGCCTGGTTGCCCAACAGCGGAACTTGCGCAGGCGCCGGAAGCGGCCTGACCTTGAAGCCCCAATGTATGCACCCAGCCGATTGTCTTTGTAACGGCGATAGAGGATTTCTAATATTATGTTACTATTTTTACTGTAATTTATTGTTTCTGAAGAAGATTTGACTCCGTGATTTGGCTAAAGGAAATATTGAATTATTATTTTTAAGGTTTCCAAAAACTATGTTTAATAATACGTAACATCACGCCTGTATTCCCCGAAAGGATAGGCAGAGGAGTACCTATTGTGCACTCACATTTTGCCAGGTATGTTTAAATCCCATGTGATAGGGATAGGGGCGAGTCTTATGCCGTCAACCAGGCACAAATCCAGACTGCGGCCTGATATTGAAAAATTACTGATGGAAATACAACACTTTGCCCGACCTGGGAATCGAAACGAAGGACCTCAAGCTCAGCAGTACCGCAGCACTAGACTAACGAGGCAGTAATGTTAAGGGAAAATACAGTACTTAACAGTACCATTCGAAAGCAAGTATTTCAAGCGAATAGGGTTTATCGCCTCGTAGAAGGAAGATCGATCAATGTAATCAGTGGTGGCCATTAAAGAATTTCTAATCGCTCCTAGCTAGGTTAACTACGAGAAAAAGTCAATCGATACAAATAGAGTTATGTGTTACGAAGCTATAAATTGCTCTTACACTCAGAACGTAAGTTTTTCCCTCGGAAGCGGGAGAGCTGTCTAATAATAAATAATTAGTTTAATTACAGCTTTTAGTCGGTGGCTGTCGGGACATGACGGTTAGTATTTATGCCGTGGCTGTGTGACCACGAGAACCGCGAAGACGTCGTTGTCAGTTCAATACATTAAAGAGATTTAAAAAAAATAGAAAAAATAAATAATTAAGTTTATAATATTAAAATTGTTTTTATTTTTAAGCTCACTAAAAAATAAACAGTAAGGCTTCACATTGTTGCGGAAAAAGGGATACCGGGACCTTGGCAATAGGTAACAGAAGGAACACGGGTGGGTTTTAGTCAGTAAAAGTCTGACACGCCCTTCCGCTCCGCCCAGAGCGGGAGAAGTCATTTGAGGATTCTCCACCCACAAAAAAAAAAAAAGACTTCACATTTTGCCTGCCCACAGAACACGTCCTAGTTTGGGGGTCAAGAGTTTCACTAAATCGAGCATATACTTTTATTATAAGGACCTAAGTAACTTCAGAAATTCATTTTTAACCCTTTTTCTCTCCTTATGTATTATCCTCATTATGGCTTATGAACATAAATTATTAAAATGGCGACATCATAGGGAAATGACCACGTATTCAGTCGTGCGACAGTAAAATAATACTATGATTTACTATCGATGCTGTTGAAATATGACAAGTGAATACATGTAATGATATATTTCTTCATAAGAAGAAGGTTGTAGTTTTATTGTGAGTTCTATCACTGATTCGTTTTTTCGTTTTCATTGACTTCATTTTTTAGATTTGAAAAGTGGTCGGTCTGCATGCATACATTTTTAATTTACTGATACAAGTTTAATAAAAAAGGTTAGGTACTAAAATCTAACTAATTTCTAGGGTCAGCCCAATTAAATCTATGCTAATATTATAAAGAGGTAACATTTGCGAGTTTGTATGTAGTGTAGGGGGTAATCTTCGAAACAGATCCGTTTCCGAAAATTCTTTGACTAATGTGAAGCTACAGTATTGTCGAGTGTCATAGGATATTTTTTATGTTAAAACAAGAAATTTTACGCGTAGGAAGTCACCGACAGAATCTAGTACTTAGTCTAGGAAAAAGTCACGATGAAAAAAAAACCTTTACGAAACAAATCGTGATTGGCTTTATATCGGTTTCCTACCACAAGTTAAAGAACAAGATGTTTGTTTAACATTAACTAATAAATATAGTTGCGGAGCTCATGTACATTAATTGAAGCCCACAGGTAGAACAAAGCCAGTCCTTATGTTAATGGAGCAATTTTATTAACAATCGATGGCAAGATAACGCTGCACGCTGTCTCCTCGACTACAGGACGTCATTGTGGACGCTGGGATTAATTTTATAAAATCTTTTAAGATCTCAAAACAGATAAAGTACTGGCTCTACGACTATAAAACTACAATGAATGAACTTTGAGTTTGTTTTAAGTTCCATTGCGTGTATTTTTTCAATTGTTGTAGAACTTTATAAGGAAATACTGCAGTGGATATTAAAAAGTTTTTAGTACGTAAGCCACTTGTTAGTGGTGAAATCTTTAGACAAAAAATGTTTGTTTAACACATGTTTGAAGGCTACTTCTTTACGATAATTGCGTTACAGGTTTTTCTTTTTAAATGTTGATAGCTTACATGTGTATTTTACATTTTTTTATGTATTTTACTTGTTGGTATGTTAGACTTTTTCCCCGCTAAAAGTGCTTCTTTGTACCTAAGTATTTTAATTTTATAATTTAGTTCTAAAATCAAAATGCAAAATTATAGGAGTTCAAGAACATCTCTTGCGTAAATGAAGGCACATTTCCTTATCAGTCCATTTTCGTTCTCCTTTCAAACAAGTTTATTTAGAGTAAGAACGTTATTGCCAACGTTGTTACCAGTTCGCTACTTATCGTCCTCATGTGTTACTAGTTGTGATAAGATCTTACCGTTATCTAAACTGATATTACAAACATGACTAAGGTGGTCCCCCCACACGATGCTATGACAGTATTCTGGACTTTAGAATGCTACTTGCTACGATCTTAATGTAAGTAGGTACAATTTTTCAACTACAATTACAATACACAACAACCACAACAACAACCACAACAACAACAACAACTACAATTAGTACAACAACGAAAAATTGCTATTTTTTTTCAGCCCTAGGCAGATAAACATGTATGTAGTCACGTACTTTGTGAACTGAAACCTTTTCACAATTTTGTGTAACAATCGCCTAATTCCTGAATTAATATATTATATGGTATGTATTCGATCTCTAACATTGTAAAATGTTTATTTCCATTCAAAGTACTTTGAAATTTTATCAAACTGGGTTTTATGGCTGAATTTATTACGTTGATCAATTAAAGAATCAAGTCGATTTGACAACACGTGTACCGCTGACGCACACAGCACTGTAGTCCTTTGATAACGAGGCATGTACCCACTGTAATGGCGGCGAAGAGTTATAGTTGTTCCGTCATTATATCGCTTGAATTCATGTTCATTGAAAAGGGCACTCTTGCGAAACATAAAAGCTCGATCAATAAAAGGTTGGCAGTTTTTTTTCCCAATTTCGTGATCCACATGTCATTAAATAGTTGTAATACGTTCACTAACTGAATTCATTGATAAAATATAATAATCATAAAAGATTTAGCAAGTGTTATTCACATCCTGCGCGTGATTTCGTGTTAGATGCGCGGGCGCACCGGAAGCGCGAATAGACGCGGCGCAGACGCACGCACTTCCGCCGCGCTAGGGCATCGAACCCGCCACCTGTCCACAATATGATCCTAGGCAAATATCAATACGTTTTAAACAGAGTAGGAACAATTTGCGCAACTAATTGATAATCAGCCATTATTTTTATATGCAACTCAAAGGGTTTCAGGTGTGCAAAGAAAATGTTTTACCATTTTCTTCTGTTTGATATCGATTGTCGTTAAAACACTTTTACCATAATGTAAGTGAGGAAAACGCTGGTCGTCCGTAACCACCAACAAAGGTGGAGGTGTGTATCGCTGGCGGTCGCGACACGGCGACGCGTCCGTCACATTACCATATGCAAATGATACCTTTTATTTATACGCTTTGTCAACTGTACGCTAACAGTTTTTGCTTGTAACCAGTATACACTTAAATATTGAACAAGGGAAAAACAAGACGGCTATCACAACATTCTTACGCACTAACGACTTCACTTTACCACCGCAGTGACAAAAAGTGTGGCGATTATTTGTCGCGCTTGTACCAGCACTACAGACCACACCAGGCGACCAATTTGCACTTTAACGATTTCAAGCTTGATCTTCTGCTAAGCGCTCGAATGGATGCCTACTGCAACTTGCGTCTTAGTAACAGAAATTAATCATGATTTTATTAGCTTACTTAAAAGCAGGTGCATCATATTAAAATGAACTGATCGCATTAATAATAACATGCGATGATTTTTTCCCTCCGTCTCTCAGATCTCGAGCGACTGAAGTCTAAAATTAATATTTATGTGGTTTTATTGCCTTTTCTTCCTGACCATAAAGTGCTATTGCTGAACGATCCCAAATGAAATGTCGGCGTTTACATTACTGTGAAATAAACCATTGCATGGGTATTTTCTTATTCCTCCACGGCTGAACACCACGAAATGTCTTTGTATGAAATTATCTAAGCATTTACTGAACGTTAAACGGTAATTAGAGTGTATTTTATAGCTCGACCTCCTTCAAATGCTTACTTTAATTGTCTATAAACAAAAGTTAATTAGTAGGACATAATGGAGTCGAAATTAGCAGTAAAAATGTAGCTATATCTATCTACTTGCTGAGTTTAAATACCAGTATTGTATGCATTTCAATTTATTTATTTATTGAATCGTATGGTAGCTAACTTGCTGTAGTGGGCAAGTTACGCAAACACGTTTTTCAGGACATTTGGGCAAAGTGACTTCCACGATCAAGGAATTCAAGTCGATTACAGAAAAGTTTTCATAAAAACCTTTAATGAAGTAAATAGGCCTAAGAAATTGCTGAGTTTATGCCTATTTTAGAGCGCTCAATAATATCATAGTTTAGAGCCCTATATATTCAATTTATTTCACTTTGTTTACATCGTTTTATTGAATTATTTGCGCCAATAAATGAACAATCTTTCAATACCTCTTAATTATAAAGCAGAAAGTTAATCTGTTACCTTTGGGTACGCCGAGGCGCAGTTGCTCCTTCTCCCAGGAGGCGAAGGTAGCCTTCAGCGCCTCGGCCATCTTCTTGTTGGTGCCCGGCGTGAGCGGCGGCACCTGCGACGGGATGTCTGCAACAAAACATAAAGAAATCTTTAACACTCAATTTTATCATGAATATTACGCTGGTACGGAACCTCCGAACGATTTACTTGATTGTAAAATGTTGAAATTGTTACTTTAGCCATAAGAATATGAATATTAATTCCTAAAAACACTTGCTTAGACAAGAACTTCTAACAACAGTACCCTGATTTTCGTTCACTGCCACATCGTAGAAGCCATATATTATTTTAATATGCTCCTTACAATCAGGTTTGTTCATATGCATGGGTGCTAGATATGATCTGTTTGCAATGAGTTATTCATAAGCCCCAGGGTTATTTTAAACCATATCCACATAGATAAACGAAACGCCATAGGTTCTCCGTATTTTTTATGTTGGAAGTTTTCTAACGTTGAAGCGAGTTCAATCTCTTGTCAACCAAGATCATTATCAATCGGATTAATTACTTTATCTACGGCGTTTATACCGAGCACCGAAGAACAAATTAATAGCCAACTTTTTGAGTCTTGATGGTTTCGAATAAAATAAATCAGAGATAAACAAGCAAGATTGAATTTATTGCGCTTGTGTGCGTGAGCGTCCGTGTGTAGTTCTTGTGCAGGTTTGTAGGCTTCATTCATAAGTGCGCCTGGTTTGTGCTGTAGGTGTGCGCGTGATTGTTGGTGTGCGTGTGCTGCGCGCGCGCACCTGCCGACCAGTTCTGAGATGCGGAGATTTGTGCACCTCTCCCACGGTCGGTGCCCGCTCGGCCTCTGATCTGCTCTAGCTGAACCTCGTTCTGATATAATTTAAATTTTTCTGTGTTCGTCGTTTTAGTTTCAATTAGAGCCAAAGAATTTTGTATTCCAATCACAATTAAGTAAAATAAGGCTCGAGATGCTACTCGGCCCTTTGATGTTGTGTAAATGTGGTGTCTGTTTCAATACTGTCATGTTTTGATGTCTCTAAATGAGTTGAAAGAAATGTTCCGTATGAAGACTTCTCAGATCTATTATAAAACATGCTGTTAAACTTTTGATATTAAATGTGTTTTTATTGCTTCATTTTCTTGTGGTTGACGTGAAGACTTTGTATTTACATTTTGAACAACATCACTTGACAAGATTAAAATCAAACCGCGCAGAAAATAACCTGAATAAAGTAACAATCGGGATTGCGGATTCTATTTTTGCCGTGGATAACATAAAGAGTTGTTCGATGGCGCAAGGTGGTCAAAATCGCGCCGGTTGCGAATCACGCCTGCATTAATTGCACCACTCTCGCACATTGTGATTTACTCGCACTATATATCTCGCGCAGCTGCACTTGACTCACGATTATTGCGCACACGCATCTTTTTATACTAACGCAGTTACAATGAGATAGGAACTGCGTGCTTTGATTGCGTTGTTAGGGAAATCTTTATCATTTTAGCTATTTCGCAATTATTATGTGAAACAATATTCATGACGAATTCCATAGATTATATTTAAACCGTCATTAAGTTTTTTAAAGTTCCCTGAATACAGACTATGTTTGCACATTCACATTAAAATTGTTAAGAATATTTTGTCGAACGATTCAATGACGGCAATTTGTTCTTGAAAAGACTTCGAAAAAGTTCTCATTGCATCTTGATGAATTTTTATTTACCTCAGCGGATATTAATGTCTCGTTTTAATTGAAGTATTTAAACTCATCTCTGTACATGCAATGTGCATTACACAATACGCTGTTTCTGTTCATTGTAGAGATGATATTATATTATAAGTGCGTATAGAATCTTGCATTTATCAGACACCTGCTCGTGCGATATACCCGCACCGATATACATGTAACTGATTGTGAGGCTCCTCGCTAACAAGCCTCCGGCCCTGAGTAATTGTAGAGAACTGATGGCTCTCTAATTCATATTTCTCTCAATGAAAAACAAAAAAAAACAAGTACTTTATTTTTATATCATAAAGATCAAACCATTCCCAACTAATTAATGATGTTACACATACTTTCACATCAAACAACTTGGTAAATAAAAAGTACATAATATTTAAAATTATGTTCTTTAAAATTATTTTAAATGTTGTAATAGAAAAGTCGTGTCATCAAAAAGTTTTTAACAGAAATATTATGCACCGCCTCCGTGGTCGTTAACTCAAGGTGTTGGGTTGGCACCAAGGTTGTTTTTTTTTAGGATGAAAAGAACATTAATTTTCTTTGACTCTTATAAAGTTTGCAGAATGTGAGTGTCATATGCGCCAGAACTCGCTGTCGGACAATTTAAAGAAATAATTTGATAACAAGCAATGACTAATTTGATATTCTGATAAAAATATGATAGAAATAAACAGTTATTTCTTATGAAATGTTCTTTAAACTTGCAGAAGTTTAAATCCGAAAGCTATCATCGCTCTGAAGAAATGAATGTTCAGAGACGCTTGTTTATTTCTTGAATTTTATAATAACTTAAATAAAGCTAATTGTAATTTATCTGAGGAGGATAATGCGAGAAGGTGGTGGCACGAATAACAGTCGTGCTTGGCATTAAGATCTGGAATGGTATTTTTGGCTGCACAAAAACTACGATGGCAAGACTTCCGTTTCCGTAATTAAAGTAATTAATCCCGAATGATTTCGGTTTAATTGTAGCGTAGTTTCCGATGAGCCCCATCCGTTGTACGATATTGTCACTGATAGCGTTTAAGTAAGAATGAAAAAGTGAATTACTTAATAACCTATGGCAGTTAATTTATTTTAAGCAGAAGATTATTTTTTTATTATTTCTGGGTTTTTCCACTGGAGAGAAGCTCGTGGCTAAGTAATAACAGCTGCACGGGCCGATCCATCTCAGCTACGCTTGCGTGGATGGACCATACCATCTTAACATACCGAGGCTCTTCCGTGCCTCTGAAAGCACGTTAAGCCGTTGGTTCCAGTCTTTCATGGATCTTTGACAGTCGTTACGGGTTAAGGGGTATCGTATTACCCAGTTACGTCGTTCTGGATGTCAAATATGCAGGTAACGCACCATGTAAAATACTGGTATTCAGTTGCATCCGCTTAGACTGGAAGCCAACCCCAACATAGTTGAAAAGGCTAGCTTAAAAAGGCTAGGAAATTGATTGGGTTTTTCTACTGGGGAATTCTCACTAGCTGGAAGTCTGGATTTGTGCCCGGTTAGTTGCAATACGTAATAGGGGGAATCCTATTTCATAATTGGGGAATTACCTTATTGTTATTAGCGAAACGTGGAAGTTACTACCTACCTACGATTTTACACCTCCTAGCCATTGTTTTGATTATCAGCATTTCAACAAATTAAATGTTTTTTTTGTTATTTATCCAACTTTATTTGCTTAGTATCAGCACCACTTAACAATTTAACAAGTCATTGAGGTCTCCACAACATGTCGAACGTTCTTGGTATAGTTGCGGTGAAGAGAATCGTGAATGGCGTAGATAAGTGCACAAAGAACCGGAGATGCGCCGCGTGGCTCAGCCGTGCCCGAGGACAGGCCGCAACCTTCGTACTTTCGGAGTTTCGGCCGTATTTACTAATACCTGATTTGTTTTTGAATTAGGAACTTTGATGTGTGGAGTGTTTTTGAAAATGGAATAGCTTGTATAAAGTTGAAATAAGGGTAGGTTCTGTCACTGTGTCTAGGTTGTAATTGCTAGAAAAGCGAGCTGAAGATTTTTCAGAATGTTAACACTTTGGCGGACAGTAAACGCACATAGACGTAATAACAATAAAACTTCAATTGTGTCTCCTTCACTGTCCGCCAAAGTGTTAACAAAGAATATCCTAAGGTTTTAGAACAGAATAAAATGCTCTTTATTATGTACATACCACACACATGTTTGTTGTGTTTTGTTATATGTATGTATAAATACTGGTATACAGCTGCATCCGGTTAGACTGGAAGCCGACCCTAACAAAGTTGGGAAAAGGCTAGGCAGATTGATTGATTGACTCTTTAATAAGAACACCTTAAGAATCTAAATTTTAAATAAGTCGACACAATAATATCAATAAATAATAATTTTAGTTCTTTATCAACGTTAAATTTCCACTCTGAAGTTAGAATTAAAAATTGAGTGGGACATTTGAAACTATGCGTACTTATTAGAATTCTTTAAAAGTTTGAACTTCATTTTATATCGCAAAGCAATCAAAAAATTCCCAGTACCGCAAAATAAGAATGTATAACAAGAACAATGCACGCGACAGGCCGCGTTTCTTTACAACTCCAACACATTTCACATTATGCTAATGTTCGGTGGTTTCACAGTAACAGGTGGCCGACAAGGGTTGTTCGAGGGGAAACATAACCGACACTTGTTGCGTCGACTTGCGTCCAGCAATTCCACGTTGATAAACAAATGTAATGACTCCATTATGTCCCGTGTTTATCTATCTAGACCGAGTGACTTGTAAACGACAATTATTTCCAGGTAATTTTATGTTCTAGGTAGCTTTATATCTAAATTGTTTTGGGAATGAAGTGAAGGGAACAGCTGCTTTGGAATTGAGAATCAATTGACGAATTATTTTCAAATTATGTGCTTTTGCAATAATCGAATCTAATAATAGGCATCTATTTTGTGGACTGTGAGGTCTTACGTGATTTTGGACATTACCTTATCTTCTAGAGGAAAATGAGGTGAACGTATATGAATATGTTATGCGTATCATCATAGTCAAGCAATCTCTACCGCGGCAGCCGCCACAATAGCAAGCCAGAACAAAAGCTCGCGCCATTTTTACCGAACCCATTGTTCATCGTTTGAACTTGGAACGTCGCGTGACGTAAACGGCGCGTGCGCTGTTTCGCATTCAAATCGCCTTCTTTTTGCTTATAATTATACTAAATATCATTGCAAAACGATCATTCTTGCTAAAAGCCGCGATTAAAGTACTACTTTGTAAGTAATTGCCGTATTTGTGAATGCAACTGTCAATTTAGAAATACATCTTTAAAAAGGTTTGCTTTAGCATTCTTTGAGTGCTTTATGAACGGTAATTCGTATTAAGTTAATGACCTGTAATTATACCGACCAAAACTAACCTTCATGACTAATCTTATTACCCTCATACCCTACGATGTATATCGTTACCGTGTGAAGCCAATTATTGACTGCAAGTATGCATTTTGAAAAATTGTTCATTTGCTTACCGATGTCACCCTTCCAGTCGTTGAAGCGTGGAGGAGGGTTATGCCATAATGCGGTAAAATTGTTATTGTTCAAACGGTTCTCTGCTCACTGACGCAGAAAATGAACGTTTTGCGTATGAGTTGTACTTTTATTTAATACATTAAAATTCGTTACGCTGCCCAACCGTTGCTATACTTTATTAAATTGTAAGATTCCTACAGGGTCCAGGTAATTTTAAATTACCCATGCAAGGCAACATGAGTTTATTATTTTGTTACGAATATGAATGCACATTAGTTGTAAGTTGTAACATTCCTAGTTAGATATCAGAGGTCCTCATCATTTTTACCTTCCGAGGTGTAGAATCTAACAATGCTCACTTATCTTTCAGTGATCTGAGGCTACGTTGATCACGAACGTAGGCGATGGACCTTTGCTCAATGACAGAGGCGGCGCGGCCGGCCGCTGCGCGCGCGCATCATCTCATTGAGCGCGCACCGGATGGGCCAATCAGCGGCGTGAATGGACGCCCCCGCGATGCGCTGCTGCTGCTTCGCGTTATTAGCTCCCGTACTAGATGCCACTGTTTCTTTGTTATGCCCGTAAATTGTTATGACTTTTTATGGCCCAAAGAATGTGTTGAGTCGTAAATCCGTTGTTTGCCTCATTGATAGCGCTATTGTTCGTCGCATGAGAAAACGCGCGTCCTCAGCTACTGCATTTGGACCGGTCACATAGTTGAGCTTGTTAGCTCGGAGGTGACATGTCCGCTACTCGCTTGGTCACCGGCGCAGCGCGGACTCTGGCGTGGCGCGAGATGCTCATGCGCACGTTTACGTAATGTTTGGACGGAAGCGGGGTGGCTATTATTTTAGTTTATGGCGTTCAATTAAATAAATGTATTTCTGTATTCAATTAGCAGTTTGATTTGATGTTTTAGGTTGTCGAAGGATGCTTACATGGAGGTAAGAAACTCGTAAGCTGCAACGAGACGATTTGATACTTTTATCATTTGTTAGTTTTCCGGCGAGTTTGTTTAGTGTCCTCCCACAACCATCAACAGCATGTGATCAAACACTATCAATTGGCAGCACATTAACCGCAGCAGTCGTATTTCGGGGTCGATTAACAAGCAGGCAGTTTGTATACAAACAATGTTTCCAGTTCTCAGGTTATGAGCACGCAAGGTCTTTACTTTCAAGATCAGCAGAGCATACGAGGAGCTAGTCATAATTACGGTAATGGTTGGCCGAGTGTTGCTCAACAGAGCGGCTGTCTGTGCCCTAGCGAGTAGCGGAGCCGGACACGCTGTGTTTCAAAATACAGTGATATTAAAGGAAATTGAGTTGCGATATGATGCGCTGTTGGATGTTCGGCCCTTTGGGTTATTGATTGCCAGTTTTGGTGGGTTTTGTATCAAGTTTGTAAGATTTTGGGGCGAGGGAAATCAGGGGTGTCTGTCGTTTTAAAAGTAGGCAGATTCAAGTATTCTAAGTTCTTAATTCTTCTATCCTACGACTGTATTTCCCAAGGCGAGAAAAGTAACTTAAAGACAGCAAGGCCAATGCTTCACGCACAATAATTTCGCAATTTCTACCACAACCTGTCCAATATTCTGTAAACTTAACAGACCCATAGGTAATACTTTAGAAAATGAACGTTTTCATATTTTTCTTTTGGTCACGGCGCGTTCACATTCGGGGCAAGTGCACGCGAAACCGAGAGCGTTGCGCGGTTGCGTCACCAAAGCGAAGCGAGGATCATGCGACGCCATTTTTGTTACGATTCCTTCGACTACGATCCATATTTGAAATTCGAACGCTATTGTGGAGCAGTTGACTCTATGATTTGGTTGATCCATAGTGTTTTATCGGATTTTTTAAAGTGAAACTTCGGCATTTCGATAATTGAACGACAAATTGAGAGTGAAATATCAAAGACTCGTCACGTTTAGGCACATTTCGTTACACGAGAGAGAAGAAAGATATAACTCTCTCTCTCTCTCTCTCTCTCTCCCTGTGTCTCTCTTATTCTTTATTTTTTAATAAGTTTCACTTCTATCACGTGTACGAAGATGAGAGTGCATTTTTTTTTTGTGGCCTTGTGTGTTAATTCTGCTTTTCTTTGGTTAACTTGGTTGCCAGTCTTAACTTACCTTTTGGCTTATTGAAAGCTTTCATCATGACTTTGATTCCCATGCCTGCGATGGCCGCCGTCGCCTTGATGAGTGGTCTGCTGCGGGCTCTTGAAGTCCGAATCACAACCCGCCAGCAGGCCGATATTATCTATTGTTCTTTTCACTTATATTTATATTTACAACGACTTTTTATACACTATTTACTTAAAATTTTAATAAGATCAATAAATATCACACTGTTTTTGTTATTATAGTTTTTGTCATCAGTCTAAACACTCTTCGCTATTTTTCATTTTGGCGATGGTACTGTTGTCACGTGACGAAGGAAAAGTTCATTCCTATTTTATCACTGTTCATTGTTTTTTGTATTCATTTAACAGCACCTGTTAATAAAGAAATATTCTATGTAATTTTGTACTTGACTCCTATTTCCGCCGTTTGAGATGAATACGTTAACTGTTTGTAGAGTTAATAAATTAAAACAATGTTAGTTTTAATCTACTGCAATAGCTATAAATAATTGCTGACTGGTAATTAAGAGATAAACGATAGCGCGGTTGTATGATAATTGTTAAAAGTACTAGGCTGACCGAGTGTAGGAGGAGGTATAGAGGTACACAAATAGTGGCAAACATTCCCACAGGTGTGCGGAACGATCCGATGCAGGCGCTTCCGGCCCGGTACCCCACTTACCCCGAGTGGTTCCCACCCTCGCACCAACCCTGCCGCGTGTAACCCCGCGACTGCAGCGGGGTTGTTCTCACGCAAACCACTAGCCCGAGACTGATCATTTTGCTAACTTAGTGCCGAACTGTCAAAGTCAGTTTAGTAACAATGTTAAGAAAGTTAGTATTCACTCTAGGCAAATACGCCATAACAACAAGTTCATGCGATGTTAGATTCAAAACATTCTTTCGAAAATTTAATATATAGTTCTGCCTGTGTTTTTATCTAAATGGTACTCAAAATATACGTTATTTTTAACTAAAACAAGAATATATTTGTTATTTCAGTACTTAACTGTATTTTTCCATCCGTTAAAGTTACTAATAATATTATTTACGTGTATGATCAACCTGTTGAACATGTTGTGAACATTCGGTAGTTATAATGAACCATAATTGTCATGCTTATTTCGTTGTGCGTGACCACGATATGGGTACAATTACAATAATGTTGACTATGAGAGCTGTAACGGAAAAACAAGAACAAGCTTTTTAACCACAATTTCTAAAAGCAAATACAATTTCAATATTAAATTGAAGTTGTGTTGTTTGAATATTCATTATTCTACAATTGATATCTACTTAAGATCATGTGGGTAACGAACGTAATTTAATCACGATGCCGTCAGATAATCAGATGATGTTTATTTTTTTAATATTCATAGCCATAACACTTTCAAATAACCAATAACTGAGCGATACAAATTGATGCAATTGGTACTACAAACCCCATCGAAAGTCCAAGGGTTAAGTACCAGTAAACATCTTCATTTCGCTTTATTAAAAAATGTTCCATGAAAAGGGGTTCTAATGCTTGATATTATTTAAAAAAAATGTATTGCCACAAGTGATTAATGATAATCTGTTAAGGCGCTTTTCAATGAATTTATTTTCGGTTCACACGGTTATAGAGCATATTTATTTTTTGGTTATTTTATGCTTATCTTTTGCACTAATTTATTTTTTATTTAAAGACTATGCAGATACGAACATCATTTTAGAATTTATCGTTATTTTTTTATGTTGCAAAAAATTTTCTCACGCTTATGAGTACGGCAGTGATATGCAAAACCTTGTGCACATAGCATAACGTATAACATAATGCTTTAGGTACGTAGGTTTCAATACAATTGACATAGTATTAGTCAATCAAACATACTTTAGTCATGATGGGGGCGACGAATTGTCTCTAATCAAAATCACATTTAGGAACATAACTGTCATGTTATTGGTCGAGGATTTTATTGGACAAATGACGCTGTATGAAATAATAAAACTGAACGCGAGGTTTGAAGGGCACGGCATTAAATTGTTGGAAGAATGGTCTTTTAAAATGTTACAGTAAGTAACTCTACTAAAGATTAATTAGTTATAGTCACATACCCATGTAATTCAATCAATCAAATAGTATTATATGCCTATTAAAAGCTACTGCAATCCAGATCATTAGTCCCATACTGAATAAAGCGAGAGAATTTCTATTGACGCTTGAGACGAGTCCTTTGTGCCCTAAGTAGTCGCATTCAATGAGTCTAGTTGCTCGACCAATATTGGAGGACAATAGTCAAATAACGTGCTGCTCACAACGGGCGTAAAGCGAAAATTATGTTTTATAGAGGTCAGTCCAGTTGTACGTCTGTTGACTTCGTGATATTTCGAATGATTTTGAAGGATAATGATGCAATGCATGGTTTGATGTGAATGGAGTTTTAGAATTTAGTTGTTAATGTGAACTTACAAAATATTATTCTGAATATAACTATGTAGTTCATGTATAACATGTACTTTTCGTACAAAACGGAATCAATTTCGAGTGTCTTCGCACCGTGCGTTTGTTCAGCGTAGGCGGCTACGCCCCGTAGGCCGCTACGCCACGTAGGCGCCTACGCTGCGTAGGCCCTGCGTAGCAGCTGCGTTGACGCCAAGTTGTTTGAAATAGTTTTATTCCATACAATAAAATTATTAACAAGATGGATTCCGCTGGGGAAGTACTACTGTTGGCAATTCGGTATTACACTTGTTATCTCCTAAATATTCCATCCACGGTTATATAAGCAAGACCCTTTAATTGACTGTAACCCTTTCTAATAATCTGTGCAGCACAATTGAGTGGGTCGGATAGCTTCGTATCTATTACAGGGCAGTTAGTGCGTGTGTCTGTATGCCAGTGTGTCTGCGTGTCTATGTGTCCGTGCGGTTAATCGTGTGGTGTGAGCACAGATTGGCCGGGGCTCGGGTCAACTAACTCGATTGTCGCGCCCAATTTGTCACCCCACGCCTCAATGACACCGACCGCATTACATTTGTCTCTTATTTGTTACTAGATTACATTTTGATCACGTTCTATGACATTAGGCTCCCTTTGTTTGTTATTACGTCGCGTCCAATCGAAATACTAAATCATTTGGCAATCATCAAGCAAATCTAACACAAATTGAAGTAAGCATCTCTTTTTCTCAGTCTGTCGTTTCATTTTCGCTAATTCTAGGAGAACATCACGTGTATATTTAGTGATAACAATGTTAAATAACAAAAGATGCAAAAGCGTAGGCGAGTAGTCGAGACCAATAACCTACATAAGTGCTAATGTACAATGTAACCGAATGTCGTGCGACACTAATTGATGGCTCTCGTCTAGCGGCATTCATGAAGCAAATATGTAATATTTAAGTGTTAGGTGTGCGGAATGAACCCGCGGTCAAATGGGGTCGCATCTTCGACCCCATCTTAATGGGAAAGTGGACACCCGCATATCTGGACCGATGATGCAGACGGACACTAATTCGGTTGTAGATTTTAATATTTCTAAATTAAGTGGATTTACGATAACTGCGGGGGACCAATCGTGTGATGCAACGGTCGAATTGAGCAGATACTTGCTATTTGGACTGCAGAGACAATTTCCGATGCAGTTTTAAAATAAAAAGTAATAAAAGTAGTCTTTATGGGTTTCTTGACAGAAATGAGGCAAGAGAATTCATTTATTCAGCCACTAGCTACATTGTGATGCGTTCGAGAACTGGTTTGTTCCCGCGCCGCGTATCAATGCATGTTTTGATTTCGGCCAAAGTATTCGCGAGATTTTGCGCGGTTTTGCACGGATTGCGCGCGCATCAACAAACATGGCGACAATGGATGCTTCGGCGAATCGAGTGACGCGAGACGCACGATTCAAATGTGGAACAATGCGAGCTTGTATAACAAGAGCTAACAATTTGGCGGGTTGTTTATGTGAACAATAGCAATAGATTGTGCAGTTTGTGCGCAAGCAAGCGAGCTTTTATATTTTGTTTAGTGTTGCCACATAATAATGATCGTAACATTGTTAGCGTAAGCCTGAGTCAATATTAGCATGCGATCAGCGTAAATTCTTTCGGTTTATGTAATTTTGGTTTGTTGAATCTGTAAGTTGTTGTGTTAGGCTGGTCGTATATTGGTTTGTTCTGGCTGGCGTGTCGAGGCTGGGTCACGCGGGGCGCAAGTGATTTGACCTCCGACCGTTCAATTAAAACGTTATTACGGACTGACTCGCTCTGCTCCGACTCATATTGTATCACTTTTGTTGGGACATTCATATTTAACTAGGAGCTAGGGTCAAATGGCTATGTATCCTCATGTTACTATTTCGTTTTGTAGGTATGAGTATCAGTTAACTTAATAGTAATAGTAAGCTTAATAGTAAACTTGTTTGTTTCAGTTAATTATTAGTTTTTTTTTCTCATTCCTTTTTTGATACACGAAGAATGTTGATAGACGTGGGGAATCAAGATAATATTCATTTCTTGGTAAATTAATAAATATCGAGTTGAAATTAGGTGTTTATTCCAAAAAATTGTGTTCGTCATGGCTACTGTAAATAATCTTAGTAACTTCTAAGGTGTCTTACGCGGTTATAGGCCGATACTATGTAGACTCAATGTAGGGACGTGATTAAAATTGCTTAATTTGATTTGAAAAAAAACGTTGAACGACTTATCCCAACTTGGCTACGTCGAGAAAAACCTATAAGTAACATACATAACTCTACCTACAGTCTGCATTGGTATATATCTAAAACATGAAAAGGTTTTTGCTTATTTAGTAATCTCCATACTAATTAAACTCTCACTGCAACGAGTTACTGTGAATGTGTTTCGAAATATGAAATTAAAGTCCAGTAGTGAGAAGAAGGGTTATTTGTCGACAAATTAACGTCACATTCCATAAACAAAAATGATTTCGAGCGTTGGAATTTGGCAGCGCAGGCTGTGTGAGATGCGAGATTTTCCGGCACTTCTCTAATTATCGAGAAAAAATATAATTGTAGAACGGCTGTCATAAAACAGCTACGGTTTGGGCGACATTCTGTGGTGTGGGTGGGTGTCTTGGAGATACGGCCGGGCGTGTGGATGCGAGGCGTGGGGCCGTGGGGCGGGCTCGGAGGCGATTGGCGAACGCCTCCCAACGCCCACGCACGCGCGCTCTGCGCGAGAAAAATCTTCGCGAGGAAAACTCCGCGAGTTTCATATTCTTAATGTTTGTTTACAACACGTGGGTGGCATAATAGTCGTTCGATGACTTGACTCGGTAAAATGGCGACGGCGGTTTGTGAACAGATTATTGGCCGACGTTAAATAAATTTTCTTTACGAAAACACAAAAAATGAAAATAACAGTTTAATGTCCTGAAGCACCGAATAAATTCAACTGCTGAGGCATTTAGATAACATTGTTTTTTGTCTACACCACATTATGCTAAAACATAAAAAGCAAAAGTGTGTCATCGTGAAGTCAGCCTAACTTAAAACAACACAATTTCGTAGGTACAATTAACTTTTAGGTAACGTAATAAAAATTCAAATTCCAATCGCAAAATGTTCGTTTAGGAGAATAAATATAAACGCGTTAATTAGACATTCAAATGGATGCATTTTCAGTACTTTTGTATGTTAATTCATTTGGTATAAGGTTAAGTTCAGTGTCACAATCGCCATTTTATGTAACATAATATAGGTAAGTATGTTCATTTAAGGACTAACGTTTTCATGTTAAGTTATCGACAAATAAAGATACTTATTTGAACATATTGGATGTATAAGTTTTGATTAAAGAATAAACGTAAGCAATTAAATAAAAGAATAAACATAGACCATCAAAATAACAGACACCTACAATCGAAACTAAAATAGTTTTCAGATGAAACAATAGTGAGGTAATTAACCCTTTAATTTATGAAAATTGCCACATTAATAAAAGTCAACACAAAAAATAAAGTCCGTTCACTTTTATGAACAATTATTGTAACACGGTAGATACATCACTAGCATTTTAAATTTCAACGGCATCCTTTTGTTGTTTAAAGCCAGTTTGATGGGCAGCGCTATTAAGCGACACTGTTACATACTTTTATTAAAGTTACTCTATTTCGTAGCTAAAGAGTTACGATGCTCGTAAACTAATCTGTCACTAAAAGCAGGAATACGGAAGAATTCATTTTAATGCTGATACCGGTGAGCTACTCCGTTCGGATATCTATTTCATCACTCAGAAAATTGGGTCGGCGCGGGCGCAGCGAAACGGGCGTTCAGTCTCTCACCAACATTAGTGACTATTAACATCGTGTTAACGTTCTTTTAAAAATATAAATCGTCATAAAACTACTGATTTATTTTGAATATTATAAAACTTATATGGCTTTGTTATTGTCCTTCATTAGTCAAAGTTTCGAATTTTGTTTTACTTATGGCAAAATTAACTTATTCTATGGAGAGCGATTTTGAAAATTGGGAAGCGATTCAAGTCCTACATATCTACACTCGAAAGAACATTGTTCATTAAAAGCTCTGATTATAAACAAAGATAATATTAATTTATTGATACAAAATCTAGCTAAGTTCAACTGAAAACACTTTGGTTTCTTGTATTAATACTGTTATGAGAGGTACCTAACTAAAAAAATTAATTAATTAAAATACAGTTTGTTTTAAAAAATCCCAACATGATAACAACAGTACCTACTTAGTTATATGCTATCAATTATGTATGACCGCTCTGTAGAGCAAATACCTCGCTAAGAATTGCCATTCATCGCAAGGCGTAACTTTGAGCTATCAATGAGGGATTCGTTTTTTTTTTCATTGGCAATATACTGACAGGAATAAAAAAAAAATATCTATTTGAACAAGGACAATGTTTTTGATGTAAGTATTTTCAAATCAATGAGCATTAAACTTTAAAAGTGTGCAAAATCCACAGTAAGATCCACAGTGAAAAGTGACGAAATGTGAAGCATTATTTTCCACATTTTCTTTGTAAAAACACCTTTTCCAAAAAACTTGATATATTTCCCATGAAATCACGGACATCTAAATACCAGCTTTGAATTTTATTATGGAAACTTCGCTTTTACAAATGGCAACAGAGACTTCATGACTTTTCGATTTACAAAGACGTTATTTTCAAACGATTTGCTCATTTCGTTTTTAGAACAGCTAGTGAGGGGACCATTTGAATTTGAATGCTAAGCGTTCAGTTTAACGCTCCTTTGTGAGTCAGAGGGCACGGTTCGCTGGCTGCGAAAATTCGACGCGTAGGTACATACACCTCGCGTTTCGGACGAGCGATGCGAAACCTTTTATGCATTCATATTTTAGGCAAGCACTTAACGTTCTGAAATTGTAATTATTGAGAAATATTCCCAGTTGAGCAATCGATAAGTCGACGTAATTGGGTAGCTCGTTATAAGTGTTAATACTTACAAGGAAAATATTTAATTTTTCGTGTTTGTGCTATACGAATCTAGCATGTGCCTAAGGTTAAAGAAGTAGGTAACTGGGTATATAATAATCAACTAGTTGTTACATGTTACACCATATATAGTTGTTCGTGTTTTGTAATAAACGTGTAATAGGAATCTCATAGAAAATACACCTGACAATATTGACTTATGTTTTAATTTCTTTTATTAATATGATAAAATAAATAAATAAACTGTATAAACTTCCTAAACTAAATAAAAGGACAATGTTTAGTTTTAAATATTCTCATGTAAGTGAATTATTGTATTCTTAAGAGAATATTAAGTTATCTCAAACCTCAAAATAATGTTGAGCGTCTACATTATATTTCAGCAGACGAAATTTTTCATTTTTTTTGGTAATGTTGAGACGATGAATGAAAGTCGACTAATAAAAGGTATTTACAAGGCAGATGTGAGTGGAAACGCCGGGAGGGGGCGCCCTAAGAGGACATATAAGCTTAGCTAGTGACCTAATCGGTGATGTACTTCATAAAGATAAGGGGGTCTAGCACCACCGCTTACAGCAGTATTATTTTAATCTTACTTTGTGGGGGAAAAAGATAGCTATACGTCCTGTAGAGCTTCATCTCTTTCCTACACTGAAGTATTATTAAAATAATACTGCTGTAAGCGGTGTTGGTAGGCCCCCAGGTGCGTAGTACTAGCAACCGGCGCAAGTGTATTGACCTGCACCTTAATTGCGTAACACACGATCAATCAAAATTTAAATCATTTTAAAGGATATTGCTCATCCATTGTTCGAAAAATGTGTCTGCTCAACAACGTAAATAATGCAATGAAAGTTGTTGAACTGTCAAAATGAATGAGATTGTGATTGATCGTGTGTTACGCAATTAGGTAGATATGTATGAATGTAAACGAAGCAGAAGGAGCATGTCAGGAGTTTAGCAGGTGGCGTTCTCTAGTTTCTGCCTACCCCCATGGGAAGACGGCGTAAGTTTATGTATATTATATATAATGTAAATTCTTTATTCACAAGCCGTGTGCCCGATGGGAGTTCTTATCGACAAAAACGCAAAAACTACCATTTATACCTAGGTACCTACTTACATCCTCCATTAGTGCGCACTTTCTTTATATGGAAACTCTTGCGCAAAATTTCATGGTTCTAGACCCAGTAGTTTAGGCTGTCAGTTAATTAATCAATTTAAGATCATTGTTAAATAAGTAGCAGGATGCTTTCTGTAGTTTCTGCCTACCCCTATTGGTAGTTTGATTAATAATTAATAATTTCTAAGTATTAATAGGTTTCTACTGTTATGGTCCTAAGACTGATTTGATGCATTACATCTTTACTATAACACTGAAATCAATCAATGAATAAACAAAAAAAAGACTGTATAAAGAATTAGGAGATGTTTTAATCAAACTCGAATGCAAAACGTCTCATGTTTATACGAATCAAATTCTATTGAACACCTTATGAATGTTTGTTGTCAAAATTGGAGCATAAGACTTTGTACATGCGCCGGCGCAAGTTATTATAAGGTTTTTGGCGCGTGACTGCAACGTTAAAATGTTTACTTTGAGATGACGTAGGTATTTCTCTGGAACCACCATTTTTCTGGTCTTAAATTAACCATTAATATGTAATTTTATGTAATATTAATATGGAATTCGATTCCATAGACGAAAGTATTATTGAAGAAGTCATTGCTGCTTGCTACGACGTGCTAGGAACTCTACCGTTCCGTCTATTCTACCGTAAGTAATCTCTACCGTTCCAGCAAAAATAAATCGACAGTTCAATGTCCTGTGTAATTGTAATCAATTATAATATTTTATACAATGTCAAGTAAACGGAACTAGGAAGTATCTGTTAGTGATTGTTAAGTAACATTGAAGTTCAATTTACATAACTGAAAAAATAAGGTTCTAATCAAAATGTGCAAATGGCAAAAAGAAACAAAACTGCCAGACATGTTGTTTTTCTGCTCATCTCGTATGAAAGCCTCATCGGAAAGGTTTCTTTAGAGAAAAAAACCACAAGTACGGGATTGTAAGACGGCTTCAAAATAAACACCTGTATCCGTTGCCGGGACACGGGGTTTTTGTGTTTCCCCCACAGTATGTACAAGTCCTTAGACCTGTAACGCAGTAACCTATAACCGCCAAATGTTTGTTTATGAAGCGAACTATAATTAGGCCTAAAGATCGTGTCGTGTTTTATTAGTTTGAAATAGCTTTATCTTTGATGATAAAAATAAATGATTTAATAAAAACAAATAAACAATAACATATGAAGATCTATTTAAAGTTATTGACGTGATAATACCTATGTTGAAACGAATAAGAAAGAAAATAATTCATAAAAGTTACATTTGACATTGTCACCAAACTGGCAATAATTGGCAGTAGTAAGCTACTGCCAATTATAGCCAGTTTGGTAAAGCCATAAAAATTACAAGTATTTTGTAAATCGTTATTTATAATCTGATAAGAACAATTTATAATTTAATTACACATTCATGTACACAATAAATCTTCACATTATCTCAAATAAGTTTTTATTTAAATCAGTTACACCAAATTCGAAGAACAAAGGTAATTCTCGCGAGGTTTTTTAGCCATGAATCGACCGAGCGAGCGTAGCTGTACAATGTTAACCTTTCATTTGTTGCTATCAATAGAATCAGCCAAAATATAACATTATTGCTACATTAACATAATCGCTGAAGCGTAGATCTTAACTCAGACTAGTCCAAGTATGAATCATCGGGAATTTTCGATGCAAAACGGATTTACTATGGCGCACGTAAATGAAAACACAACTAATTACTTAAAGGTACCCCAAATGGGTTCTGACGATGTTCTTATCTGGCTGCTATTGTTTAACACGCCTCTTTCATTCCCACGGTCGCGCACAGGCGGCGCAGGCGACTGATAACGCGCCGTACCTGCGTCGTGGCGGCGGAGAAAACGCCTCGAGGAATTCTTACTATCTGCGTTAGCGGGAAAAGCGCTTGAAAATCAAGTAATTGAAATCCCTACAGGATTTATTAGGACCGCCGTAATAACGCGCTTAATTGTTAACCTCTCTCACTAGTTATGGTAGAAAGTCCTCCTTTACACAGAATGGTCTAAGTGATTTATGTTCAGCATTATATTAGAACTATTTCTCAACCACTTAGGTGCTAAGTGGCTACAACTAGTAGTTGAAAGTAGCCAATTATATTGCAAATTTCATAGGTGGTAAACGTAAAGTTGAAATATTATTATTTCGTAGCATAATACACTGAAAGTTATTTATTCAGCAGGTGCAATATAATCCAATTAGTGTAACAAATATTGTATGTTTACTTCACAAATAATTAGAGCAAAAGTAAGTTAATAATACACTAAATAAATAATGATATTTGGCGTAGGTAGGTATGTATGTATGGAGCTTTAGCATTCTCATGAAATAGTCCCTGGAAGTTTGTTATCGCGGTTGTTATGTGTTTGTACCTACTCAATTGATAGCGAACAATATAAACCGAATGTGGCTAACTATGTACTTAAACAATAAATACTACAAATATACAGTTTCGTATTCATCTCATGAGGTCAGAAATCGCATTGTTGCATTTGAATATTTAAATGGAACGGCATTAAACAAAGAGCAGGGCCGGGAGTCAAGTGCAAAATTCACAGCGACCCACGCTCCCCGTAAGGACGGATTATATGTACTAGGTATATGAGCCGAATCCATTATCCAATGACGTACACCAATTACCCATTTAATGCAATTTGGGCCATTGTAAAGTTGTCCAGGCCGAGTTCTCGTACATTCCCGGCGACACTCACTCAAAAGCACCAATTAGAGAAATCACTAGTGAGCTAACACTGTGTGGACACAGGTCGATCGTTCGCGGTCGTGTTTGGAACCGGTCATGTCAAAATTGGAGTAGTATCCAGAGAGTGGAGTGGCAAGGTGTGCGCGCGCGTGCGTCGCTGTGGCCGGCGAGCGACTACTCGCAGCTGAATGGGCGCTCGGCGGAGGGGCGAAGCTCGCACCGTCTCACTCCCAGCGAGCTTACGAAAATCACCAATTGCGACTGTCCCCTCATTAAACGAGGTAATTTCACATTACAACGACACACTTGTAGTTTCGATACGCGTCGAGCCGGCGCCGCGGGTGCACTAGATACTCGCTGCCCCGGGATGTGACTCGGTTCGAGGTGATGTGAAAGAGTACGAGGTTTTTTTTAAGAGCTTCCGATCGAAGCTCCGGTACATCGTTAAGCATCCGGTGCCACCTGCTCGCACTCGAGAGGAGACTGCGCGTTAGAAGGAGATGAAGTGATCGATCAGAACGCGGACCGGATGGCGGACTCGGTTATGAATGAATCGGCTGTCCCGCTCTGGCCGGTACGCTTGCGTAACGCAGTCTCGCTCCAACGCAGGTTGTCGCCGTAGAGGAAGTGAAAGGGTCGGGGGGCGTAGTAAATATTGCGCTCCGAGTATCCGTCGGGAGTATTTTCTAAAGGGCCTCGGTTTTTGTGGCACCATAAAGTGCAGTCCACCGTCTTCATTCATAGATTTGCACACACGCAACACATAGAGCCGGTGCATTCCTCAATGAATAGTAACGCTCATTACCATTAATCTGCTAAAGCTTACAATCTGTATTATTGAACAATCCATGTTCAAGCAGGACGATTAAATAGTAATATCTGTGTACTAAATTGCACAATAATGTTCTATAGCAGTTACAGGTAGGCAGGAAGTGGTACAAATTGGCAGTAACGTAGAGTACCTCAATTGATTCTTGACTATGACAAATGAATGAAACTAAGACAGGATGTTATGCAGGAGGCCTGTAGAGGGGCTTAATGAAGAACGACAGAGGTCCTTCATTGTTGAGGCAAATACTTGAGAATAAGTCAAACTCATCAGTTTGAAGTGCGCTCAGTTTGTGTTGTTTGTAGGTGTGTCGCTGGCTCGCTGGGTCAGGCGGCGCGGCGTGTTCATTGTTCGCGGTATTGTTATCTACGGCGAGGTGCGCCCGCGCCTCGTCCCATGTCAATGTTTGGTCGACATCGACACCACGTGGAGGCCCTTTGATCACGGCAAATATTTTGACATCAGCTTATACTGGGGATTGGAGATCTGATGTCAAAAGTAACAGGTAGAAGATAATGGATAAATCAAAGAATAGAGATATAGTCTTTGATCAAAGAGATTAGGGTGACAAACGGCTTAATGTTTTCAAGTAGATAAACAGCTTGTATTTCTGTTTAATATGCAAACAATATTAATTTCCCAAGATCTTCGCAACGTAAAGAACTATTCCTCTAGTAATATATCAGTGTCTAGTCCACTTAATACAAAAGATAAAGATCACTAATTTATACCGGTTCCAATTCTACGCAATTAACATTTTTTTCTCACTACTCCACATTGATTGGATCTAATAAATGGAGATTTTAAAATACGAAGTTAATTTTTATTGAATTATGGTACTGGCGACATACACAACCCTGAAATAGAAGATTAAAATCTTTTCTTCGATGGTAATGGTTGAAAAACGCAACTTATTTCCAAAGAGTTTGCTCAAAACAAATAAAAGGCTTACAATTGCCTTTCACTTAAACAAATAGAGGATGTGGTCGGTATTGTCATCATGGCTCGAATACTGAATCACAGACTTGTTGAGCTTATGGTTTGGACTTCTTTTTGGGTTCTTAATTTTCTCCTATATGGATACTGTTTAGTATGTGTAAAACAAAAAAAATAAAAGTTTGGTCTTTGATTGAGCTGTACATAGGTAAGTTATATTTGCAATGTTCAGAAAATGTTTCTCAAAAGTATTTCTAGTTCCCAAAATAACGCAGTCATCAACACGTTTGGCTGAAAATAACTAAACTAATGTGGAAATCAACCGACAAATACCTACACCAATATATATTCGCATCAGCATACCACGTTCGCAACAAAGAAGTAAACCATAAACAAAGGGTAAAATCAGATCAGAGCATTAAGTTCAAGTGCTTCTCGCCACAAATCAATGGGATCCCGTCGATGCATGTAACCTCTGAGCGCCAGGTGCTACGCGGGAAGTCGTCCCCCGCGCGCCACCGCCAGCCCCCCCTCCCCCGCACGATCCTCCACGCACACACACACAACGCAAGAGGAAGTGCACACACACATGCACAACACCTACGTAGTGACGTAGAGATCAATGCGGCTGTGTGTTTCTGTAATTTATTAATGGCTTGCATTTGCGTATGCGCTGCTCGTTGCGCATGAAAAATGGCGGATATAAATATGAATTGAGTGGACGCTAATTCAAAAGTATAGTCATTTAAAGCGCTTATTCTTGACGCCTGAAAAGAGCCGTCGTAAGAGCTTTTGACAACTTGGTTTAGTGCCGTATTTATTGCTAACAAATGAACATTCCGTGATTTTGGTTCACATACTTAACATGATGTTGATGACACATCTTGTTAAGAATCATATTTATTTTGTAATACTGATAAACTTCTGAATAAATGTTGTTCTTTTTCAGTTCGATTTTGCGAACTAAGTAACTTTTTAACCAACGGAAAAAGGTTCTCAAGTCGATGCGGTTTTTTTAATATGAGCCTTTTCTGCAGGATGGTATGATTAAAACATCGTAAATAGTGGCAAGCAATACAGAGATACAAGTTTATAAGTACCTATTTACTTGAGTTATTGAGAAAAACATTTATTTAAACTTTTAATATAAGTAGTGACGTAACTGTCTATTGCAAAAGATAAAAGTTAAGTTCATGTCGGTTAAGTGTTACTCATCGAAGGAATGCTTTTAAAAGTTTTTCTAACGTACAACATAGTATTGTGCTCGTTCACCACTCACAATAGAAATTATCAACAGGTAGCTAAGCTAAGGCCTATACAATGTGTCCTTCCGGTATCCGAACTTAACACTCACTTCTCTAAAAGAAACGTTATTGTCACAGCATAGAGCTGAAATTGAAATGTTACACAAAAGTCAAATAGTTTTACGCACAAAATATTGAAGTTTGAGCCAATTCACAGTATTTTGAAAGTTACTATCCTCAATTTAAAGTTCAGTTTTACTTAGCTGCATTGTTCAGTAAGGTTTTAGTCTAACTTGCACTGCAGGGTTACCCACCATCCGGTGTAAGGTGATACCGTGGGGAAGTGAGCACCATTTCGGGAAAAGATAACCCTTCTATGATATTAACATAAACGTGTTAATAAAACATTTGTATGAGTATTTTAAGGTTAAGATACAGTTACAATAATTTCGATGAAATTAAGATTCGCGTTTATGTCTTTTCAATGACGTTTCCGGTCTTGATTGAAGTGACGCTTTTTTTTGGGTTTGTGAGTGAAAATAAGAGTTTTTTTGATGAAATGGTGTACTTTAGATATAATTTTATGAGTACCTACTTTTTAAATTAATCATCTCAATTTTCTGAACATAAAAATTATGATGAAGTAATTATAATTACTCAATAAATTCCCGCAACGTAATCAATCCATCTATTTACACTTACATTTAATTTGTAAGAAGTTTCTATTACAAAATAATTACAAACCTTCAGATTGATGCGATAAAAAAGTAGCTGTGACTTCAAATTTACATAAAGTACTTCTAAAAAAATCATTTAATAGACGCCAAGGTACAATCACTACGAGAAACTATAACCATAACTCAAACGAGAATAATAAAGTACTTCCAAATACCTACGTGGTAGTATTATGAGAAAAATTACACGCAACCGTATCTACTACATAAATCGTCCTGTATTAATTAAATATAATGGTTCACTGATACGTTTCTGTTCCCAACTCGCCACTCATCGAGAACTGGTTCTTTCTCCATCCATTAATTTATATTGCCCAAATTAAATTAACATGAAATCTAAACATTATCTATAGAATATTAAACGTGTGTTGTTATCTCAGATTATTTCGTATTATCAACTTTTAAGTAAAACAAAAACAAAATATACGACCAATTCACGTCATGAAAACCTATTATAAATAAACATAAACTTAGCTCAAACTGTTCAGTTATCAATAATGCGAAGCTCTTACAAATGAAGACAGACTGGTACTCTTTATATAAGCAGCTCATTGTGGGACTACTCACGACGAGGTCTAGACTTAAATAAAAATAATCACAAACAGTAAATGTCGAACGGAACCATAAAAAGTTGAGTAAAAGGCGTCGAAAGAAGGCAGCGAATTTTGAAGCAAACCAGTTTAATGAGGGTCGAATTTAAATACGAAAATAAAGCGGTTCCCACGGAGTCGGTCGCGGGAACGGAAGCCTTGCGATGTCGCGGCGACGACGCGACGCGGCGCGACTGCTCATATCGCGCGATCATCGCTCGACGCCTCGCGCACCGCCCTAGTGCACCGCAACCCGCAGCTCCAAGGTCGCACAGAACAATATGAAGGGACCAACAATGGTTTTACAAATTGAAGTTTTATTAAGATGAACTTTTCTGACAAAACTCTTGTATTTGTGATCAAATCAAAATCATTTGGGTGTTTTAGATTGCCAGACATACATTGATAAATAATTTTTGGGAAATTTTCAAAGATTTCCCAATATCCATTACGTATTTTCAGTTTTCCCCACGTGAGAACATTAGGTACTTAAACATGTTATGGATAAACCGTGTCTGAGGTCGATGTAATTGAGCATAGATATGCGATCACGGCTCCCGTGAAATTGATTCGATTAATAATCGTATTTCTCGATTTTTTGTCGATATAATTTGTTACGGTAAGCGGTAATTTATATCGTATGGCGCTCTGCAATCGGTAGCATTTTAGCCTCTGCTTTTAATTATCTATATCGATAAACAATAATTGTAGGCACTTAAAAAAACTATTGCGTAAAAAATAATTCACCATTTACGGTGTCTTCCTAGCTTCCAAAGCAAGTTTCAAAAGTGCTACATCATTTATTAATGACTTAACTAATAACTACTGCTAAATCTCCCATGGAAAGAAGTTAATTGTAAATACAAGACAAGGATTACCTACAAGCAAGTCTACATCTGTATAAACTGCTTTTGATGTGCATCTGCTGTAAATGTTTGTTATAGTTATTTTTCTCTTAACTATAGTTAAACATTCGTTTATCTCTTTAGCATTGACCTGTTCGTGGAAACATCGCAGAAAGACAATTTATTTATTTTTCGAAATATACAATGTGTAAACAAGGGCCGAGGTCCGATCGCTGTTTGAGCTTGCTTTCGATAATGTCAACATGCGTCAACGGAACTTGCTCCAGCCGAGCCGAGCCGCCTGGCGTTGACGCCGTCGTGTGCTTTACATAATCTACTTTTAAATCGTTTTCTACGTAGTTAACGACAAAGGAAATCTGCCTTCCGTTCATTCAAGCTCTCCAGTTCATTTTACATCGATTTAACCGTGTGCGCTAACGAAAAAGGCATGTTTTTACAAATTAAAATATAATAAGTTGTTATTTCTATATATGTAACGTTATTGTTGTGTTCATATTAATTCTTTATTTATTACATGTGCTAACATCTGCGCTGATATAGCAACATGTCCGTACGAGTGATGTATGAGTGTTCGTACAACAATGTCGCAACATCACGCCTCATTGAGCACGAGCGTTGTGAATGACATGCTTGCTGGCTAGATGGGCGAGGTTGTTTGTCTTCAAAACTATGAATGGACCGGACCCGTTCTACTTTACTACGGACTTGGACGTATGTACTCTGTCGCCTCAAGTTATCGTTGAAATAACTCGTCTTGCCTCGTCTTGCCCCGACGCGACGCGACGTGAATGTTCGACGAATTCGAATATTGATTCGGAAGTTATTGTAATGCTCTCAAAATAGCGTTCTCAGAACTATATTAGTTTACGCTGAAATCTGTCTTTGATTTTAACGGAAGTTGATGATTCTTTGCAAATACAATATGCTGTGCCGATGGATTCCTAGATTTATTGTATTACGACATAGTTTTCATTCATTTGGTACGAATATCTTTGATCAATTTTGTTGGTAGTTGAATTGTAGGTATGCCTACTACACAACCGGTTCTAATGAAATTAAGTTATGCCTAAAAGTGCTAGATGCGTAGTGACCGCCATCATTGAGAACAAAAATCCTTAGTTGATCAATACCTGTGCCCTTTTGTTACATAGAATCGGCTGATATATTGTTCTACGCGTGCGTAGTGTAGAGTTAGGAGGTACCTACGTTATGTTCCATTTCCGTGAGTCATTCATAACTTTATAAGACGTAGTATATTTCTCAACACTATAGCACATCGTTGTAGGCTGTAGGCATAACACCATAAGACCAGTGTTTGCTGTGACAACATGTCGGAATCGCTGGAAGGCCTCAAAAAGCTCATAGTCATGACTCATACATAAAAAGTCATAAGAATAATGTAATAATAAAAGTCCACAAGGCAATAATAAAGGGCCAACAAACTATTGTTGTAAATGGATATCTGTCTATCTGTGTAGTTGGACAATGTTATCGGTTGTGGAATTCCAATTGATAACTAAGATTATGAATGGTGTATGAAATTGGAAATAAGTAGAGTATTCTCATAATTTGTATTTGAGCTAGGTTTGAGCCTTAAGCGCATCATTCGATGTTAAAATTGTCAATGACCTTAAGTACTGAGCAAGAGAACTTAGAGAAAAAGAAAAACATTAATATATCAGCCCATTACGATAATAAAAATATAAATAATTCTTTACTTCGTCTATATAATACAGCTGAGGTTATATGATGTACCTATAATAGTATCAATAGATTTTTCTCAATGAACGATCATACTGTCAGCTATTGAGAATGTTATACTATTACTATAAAGGTCTTACAATGACTTGTTGACCTATTAACACATTCGTATTTTTTTATTCACTGTCTATATCTAGATCTCACTCATTCGGTTAAAATAATTCTCTCATTCATCAGTTGTGTCGTAGAATCTCATAATTTTGTACCTAACTATGCCAGTTTTATCTCAACATCATCTTATGAGTCTCTTTTCCCTTGACTACAGTAAATTGGTAAAGCTAGTATCTACCTACAAATGACAGCATAGCTGCGCTACCAAACTACAATAAATTACCCTCATAATGCATCACGATATGTTGATATCGTCAGACGATATCTCTATCAACATGGTGATCGCTTTGTTAAGCGATAACTTCGGCTGCTTATACCATCGATTTGTTTTACATAAAATCGGTTATTTTACTTCCGTTATAGTCCGTTTATATCAATGCCTTCATTTTCTCATCGTTCCCTTGAAATCTAGCTACATTACGAGAAACATTTGATACATCTATCAGAGATGAACAACATGTTATATTGTGTAAGTTATTAACGTCTGCAGCGGTGGTATTTGAGCTTTTTTTTAATTAAACGATGCTTCGTGAGGTAATATTTCTCAATGCGTCTTAATTTAGGGAGTACGTAATATAGTTGCGCTTAAGTAGTTATCGAGATGTGGAGATAGAGGCTGACGGGTGGACGGAGGCATCTTCGATAGTATCTTGAGTTAGGGCCGATAGCATCGCCCCTGTCAGCCGCCGATGCACCGCCACGCATTCAATTGATTACCAATTAGTGGTACATGCGTCTTCACAGAAGCATTTATAAGTGACGTGAATAGTAGTCAGTTGGTTATTAAAGGTGACAGAACCGTTAACATGCGCAGGAAGCTCATATTAAGCACATGTGACAAGACTGGTATCAAAGAGGTTGAGGCTGAGGAGGTGGCTCTAACTCAGAACGTTATATTCGATGACAGGTTTAATTCTCTATTTACCTACATCTATAGTGAGGTTTTTTGTTTCAATAAATTATTGCATACTAAATCATACATCCATAAAAATTAATACTCATTCCATAACATCGCTAACAGAATTATATATGATAAAATAAATTAAATATTTTCCTTTAAGAGATGTTCTCGTGGGAACGGATGAGTTCGTAGCTAATTAGTCAAAACCCGAGCAGTCTCCTGACAAATTGATTAATCATAATTTTATGATCCTTCGAATATCTAGAGAATAATACAAGAGAATGCTAAAAGAACGCCATATTGATTGTATAAGGACCTTAATATGGACACAAATCACAGGGGAACAAACGGGTTGATGGCCGGATAGAATCATAATTATATTTTTCGAGTAGCTACACATTTAAATAGGCATAATAATCGGAGCGATGTGATTTCTGATTACTATCATACGCGTGATCTGTGCGAGTAGTGGGCCGCACTCATTAACATACTCTTTCCATTAAATTCGATCGTTATTCTTTTCTAATCGCGGCCGGAGTGAGTTCGGTATCGCGGTCGACCGGTCTTCGGCGTTGCAACATTTTATATCTGATCTTGTCGAGCATTTTAAGCGCCATCGTGAGAACATGTACTGTTACCATTTTATTTTGTTCTACGTCTTAATGATCAGTGCGCATGTTTGAGCGCTCACGAAAATAAAGAGAGTCGCAGTCGCCAAAGCGGTAGAGCGGCACTACGACTGACGAGTGTCGCGTCGCACCCATCAAGCAGCTTCAGTAAAAACGCTCATTTGTGATAAACATAAAATATGTGTGGTTGCGGTACGTACTGAATAAATTAGATCGATTAACCGAGTTTTATTTATCTCGTATCGCGTGAGAACAGTTCTGGAACTAAACGGGAAAGTTTAAACAAAAGTTATCTTTCGATTCTGTCGTCGTTACAAAATATGTGGTTAAACTCCGAATTCAATTACAGGCGACTACCGACCGATACGATCTCGTTATCAGGTGTTCGAAATCAGTTAGCGAGGAAAAAATGGCTTTAACAGATTTTAAGGGGGCAATGCGCAGTAAATTGCGCAATTTGGTAAAAGTTATACGTGCAATTAGCTGTGCGAGCAAAAACCGCAGACGTGAGCACACGTCTCCGTTCCGGGCCAGCACGGCGGCGCGCGGCGATGCCAATGAGGGCCGCAGTAATGCCGCCGATGCCCATCTATCGGCCGGCACCGCACAAGGGAAAATCGACACGGCAATATACTTTTTTCAATACACTGATGAGCTTATTATTTGTTGTTATGTTCAATAAAGTGCGGAGGCATTTTTATGAACGATTCCAGCAACAGCCAAAGAAATTAAATAAAGTGAATGGCGTTCATGTATTGAAAACGCATCACAAAGAGATTAGATCAGATATAAATCAATGTGTGTCTACACGTGTGAATGACTTGAATCAGAGAAGGTGCAAAAATAAGTCGAGATTGTCAGACGTATAAAATCTCTTCAAAGCTACTTTCTTTGTAGACATGTTTGAATGAACTTTTAGGATCAAGAGTCGTCGTGTAGGTGTACCTACATATAAAGAAGACTCGACACTTTACGGTTAGCCGGACGCAGGAAACGTCCGGCGAAAAAACCTGATAGTCAGCATCTCCATAAGACACGGGAATCTTGCCTTCCGCTAATTATTTACGATGTATTGCGTAACGGTGAAACGCCGGGAAGGAGACAAGAAAAAAACGTGCTCCACAGGATGTGAGACACACTCGCCACCAGATCACGTTAATCCATATCTAACCGTAACGTGTTATCATAAAGTCCATAACGCTATGGCGATTAGGATCTCTTGGTCACTTTTAGAATATCTTTATTCATATTTCGAACGATCTCGATAAAGCAGAAATGGACTCCGATCGATCACTGGGCGCGGGAAAAATTGGACTCTACGTCTTGCACAACACGATCGCATTTGGTTAGTCGTGCGGTTGGTCCACCACCGGTCTGTTTATGCTGGCGGCGTAATTAAAGATACCATAGCAGGAACCAGGAAGAGTGTCGTACTATCTCAACAGTAAGCCGGAAATCGCTAGATCTGTGAGTTCATTCATAAATGAGAGCCCCGGTGCGACAATGTTGTATGACAGGTTGGCGCACCGAGCTATATTGACTTCTATTTATACCTTGTATAGACATACTTTGCTGGAGCAGCGAGTCTTAAATAATTAAACATGAATGAAACGCACCACTTAATTGAGTAGAAATGTGAACAAACATTATGTCAACTAGCCCACGCTGTTTTAGTTTCCACGGCTAGGCTATGTTTGGAGATCATGTATGGGTATCGAAAAATAAATGTTTGAGGGAAAACTTATGACAGCCGAAACGTACACGACACTATGTGATAGGTGTTGTGGACATTATCAGAACCAGTTGAGTAAACAGGACGTTCTAAATTTAATTACCTACCTACTGGACTGGTAATAGTGGTAGTCACAAAACCACAATAACCTTTATTGCTATACATTTACATAAATGAAAAGCGAATGAATATAGCTTCTGTTTAGAAAATTATCGCAATTTTGAGCACTTTAGACAAAAAAACACTAATCCCGAAAACTGGAAACCGACCTGAAAACAACATTCATTTCTAAATCCATTACTAGGCTACTCATAAAAAAGCAGCGTGAAAACAAACGAAGCACTATAATGTTTGTTGTTGAATATAGACAAAGAGTCATGACGAACAATTATCCCGAGCGAGACGTAGGGGCGTCGGGAGTACTCGGGAGCCGCCGGGGCAAAGGGCGAGGCTCTGATTGCTGTAATCGAGTTAAGACGAGTGGACATCTAAACAAAAAGAGTAGCACAATTAGCAGGCGTGGGCGTGCTTCCGCTAACAGGGCTGTCTAACGAACTTACTGAGATGGGTTTCATACAAAAAGTCAATTATGAACTACGAAAGAGCGGTTTTAAAATGTTTTGTTTATTTAAGAATTGGGTGGAGTGGAAGTTAGGGGACAATTTTCGGAAATTATTTCACTATACAACATTGACTAACGTTAAAGATGTAAGGAGGATGCCTATGATTTCAAACGAGTTTACGTTAAAGCTATATTAAGTGTAAGAAAGTCACTTATGACCCCGAGCCAAAGGTGGAAACTAGAAACTAGAAACCATGACTCAAGCTTATAGCAGAGTTAAACATAGGATCCCATTCATAAAATATAATAAACAGAACATGATACGAAATAGAAAGATCAAAATGAGTTCTAAGAAGAGACAGAAATATGTAGGGTTAGTCATGAGTTGTGTTCCATTAACAACATTAACTGAAGGACATGGCAGAGAGAAGCCAACAATTACACATTACATTACAGTGGATGTGGGCGACGGAAGTGATGCTAAGCGGCGCCTGAGCCCTGAGCACACGTGAGGAGAACATTCACGAAATTGTACGAATTCTACCGAAGTTTTGAAGTAAGGATGGAATTTGAGAGCATGCAAATTCGTCGTAATCGTATAAGTAGTAAGAATAGAGTTAAGAGGAGCTGAAGGTTAGACTATACCACGGATATCTATGGACTATAACTGACTGATATGAATGTTTTGGGAATGCTTTCAGTCCAGATTGTCGTTTTAAACAGTCGTGACCAAACCGTCGAAAAATATTGGGATTTTTATGGTCTCAGTCGCTCCATGTAAAATACTGGTATTCAGCTTCATTCGGTTAGACTGGAACCCGACCCCAACGTAGTTGGGAAAAGGCTAGGCAGATTGATTGATAGTCTCAGTCTCTGTTATTCATGAATTAATTTTATTTTTAGCTCCAGATTATGTAATTTTGTAACGTTTATTACTTTATCGACAGCGATTAATGTTTGCAGGACACTGGCACACTATTATTCCCGCGACAGGAAGTGCTCTGCCGGACGCGCGTATCTAGCTACCTTATCTATCCCATTCTCTTTATAGATTTGTCATACTCCACCATCTCGCTCTCTCAGACCTACTTTTGTCCTTTTTCTGCTCATGTAACTTGAATTATACTATCCTGTTCTCTCCGGTACCATTCCACTCGCGTGTTGCGTAATGAGGCGGTCAAATTTTACTTTGTATGTTGACCGTTATATTATTGCGGCGTCATGGAGCCGAGACCACTCTCCGAACAGCTACTGTTTAATGATACGTCATTACAGAGCAACATCTCTACAGGTCATATTTTATAACAAAATATCCGATGTTGTCTAAACTTTTATTTATATGTTCCGTTCTAAAAATATATAAATAATGACACAGTGATACGGCTCGTGTAACGGCAATGGAGCAGAAGCTGTGGCCGCAACAAGAGCGGCTAGAAATCATCTCCACGTCCGGCCATTCCGCCAGTTGCAGCGTTTTAATTATTAATGAAACCGGCCGCCGCGGGAAAGCCGCACTACGCCCGGCTCCGCTTCCGCTCACAACGTTGCGCTTCATTCATAAAACCAAACATCTCTTACTAAACGTACTAACTCACATTATCATCCATTCCAATATCAACTCTAGCTTTAAGCACAAAAAGTTCATTTTCCATCTTCGGCACGAGCACAAGCGACATTCAAGCAGTACATAGCTTGCGCACAGAAATAGATATCGTAAAAAGTCGTAACTCAAAGCGAACGCATGCGAAAGTGGTTTTTCCATCGATAGCAGAAAGTTGTTTTCCGCCTGAGGAAACGGTACCAATTAGACCTTATAAGGTGTTAACGTTCTCGGTTGATTTACTCGCTTGTCGTGAATGGGATGCGTTCTGTGGTCGGCGAGGTGCGAAGATCTAGTAATCGGTGAATGGAGTCACCGTGGTCCCCTGGGCGAGTCGGGCGCAGCGTGTCCATATCGACGCACAGCTCGCCTAGCAACCGCCGGAAAAACACTATCACCTCACATTTCTTACAACATTCACTCCGAGAATATACTTAATCATTACATTTCCTTTATGGAAACTTGGTCGTAATGGAAACTGGAGTTTGGTATGAGGTTGCGTCCAAGAGCCAAACTTATAAGGACATCCCTATGGACTAAAATTAAAAGAGAAATCGACATCCTGCGTTACTCTGATAGTTATGATCGCTTTGGCCACGTTTCATATTTCTGAGGCTAACTCTTTTACAAATCGTTGGTATATGTTGTTAGCAAATCGTGTTTTTAAATAATTGATATGCAGACTCAAAATTAGACGTTGACTTCCGATTTCATAAATAGGATGTTTTGTAACAAACAGCGAAGGAAGTCTGATAGACATAAAAAATGGTTGATCAATGTTTCGAAACCATGCTACCTAGACTGCGTATACGAGTAGGTACAAATCCGCGCCTATATCATTATATGCATGTTGATTGTAACAAAACTTCTTATGTTATGTAAGTATTATTATTTATTAGATTTATGTGTACAGACGTGAGGTAAACTGGCTAGGTTTACTGGTTATAGGGAAGCGAATGATGCCGACCAACCGTCTACAGTGCGACCAAGTGCTGGTCGTGTCTGCCTCAGTGAGAAGCTGGTACGTAATAGAAAGTGCCGCTAGAGTTATATTTAGACGTTACCTTAGCTACCTTATAGGCTGTTATAAAATGAAAACTTATAGGGCACCACCACTTATAGAAATGATTGAAACACCTGTGAAAAGAGGCTTATGAATCTTCGTTCCGTCTGAAATCTCTTTAAGTATTTCACTTGTTATTTATCTATGTTTTAGAACGTCATTGATGACACAACAAGTCTGCGTATTATTACAGTGTTCACAAGCTATAATTAACGAGCACTGGTATAGTATTACAGACAATTTGTCAGTCGCGAACGGTCAGCGCAGCGTTTCTTGGAAATAATCGATGAGTTCCCATTCATTTTTGGAGTATTTTGCAGGAACAAAAAGGTTTCGGTGCCACAGAGTCTGCAGCCACAAAAGAGCGTCCTTTTTTACAAATTTTAAGGTACCTTAGAAATGCAATCTGCGGTTTTGCTATGTGAATTTCTGCCTTACGAACACAATTATTAAGTAGAATTTGTGTTTTGGACTTCTTTTTCGCTATAATGAGCAATGTTTTTGTGTTACCTGGCGTACAATATGTTGGCACCGCTCACCGGATATAGTGGGATCGTCCATGAATGGCGCGGGATGAAAAAATCGCATTTACGATTATGCACGAGCGATTTGTCGCCGTCACCCGATACGATGCGCGGACGCCGCCCGGCGCGGCACGGTGCGGCGTGATTATTGGATCACGTTACGCGGAAGATGTTGTTAGAGGAAGCTTCACATAATTGTACTATTTTGCCCTTTATTGCATATTAAATGTCAGTGTAATGAGAATAGAGGATAGCATGTTTCTTTAAATTGTTTATTAGTTTGTTTAGTTGTTTATTAGTTTGTCTGACAAATCGTTTGTCTGATACTTGGCATATAAATGGAAAACTTTTGGAGGACACAAAATTATGACAAATCCGGCCATGTATACATGCATGTAATATGGTATGGTCTGCATTTTGAAGACCCAACATCGAATCTTTCAAGACTCGAATAAAATGATGTTTTGATTTAATAAATGCATAGCCGTGCATTCGGAATAATTCATCTCAGTTCCATGTAAAACACTCATTAGTGAGTGCAGCACTTCCATAAACAACGGTCATGTACCTGTCAATTACAATATTTTAAATTCAAACTTTGTCACATACAGCGCTTAATAAATGTCATCGTCCAAAGAACAAATCGTCTTTTTTTATTGTGTCGATTCAAGCAGACTCAAGCGCTAAAAGTAACAACACGGTTTTAAGCGTTTTATAGCATAGACAACAAAAATTAACATGACTGCTTTATTTAATATTTTATTTGTTAACAATAAAAGTGTTATACGGATCGGATGTATATTTATGAGATCGCTAACAAAATGCTTTGTCATATCATCACAATATCTCATTTGGGAGCTTTCAACAAATCAACACATTACGCTTTCAAAATATTATGTGTGTCGCGTCGGCGCGGGCGCAGCTTTGGGACGCTCTCCAGTTTCAAGAAATGATCAATCATAAAGCGCGAGGTGATTTTTCACGAGGACGTCCTCGACGCGTTTTGTTTTCCCAAAACACAAAATTAAGCTTCACTAAGTTTTAAATATAGTTTTTAAACGGCGAAAATAACTGACTGTTGAAATAACACCTCTCTCACCTGCTGAGAGTTCGATATATCTCCGCTGTTTACGAAATCATTTGGCAAATACAACAGGATGTGTTTCGAAACTTATTTTTGAACTTTAATAATTAAATATTTATACAGTAGCATAGAAAAATAATATGCATTTAAGTGGGCTACTGTGCTAATTTAACATAATATTATTGAACATAACATGAAATTATACCAGTGTCTTTAAGAAATAAAATGTAGGTAATTATCAAATGAAATTTAATGTCTTTGTATGGAACATAATATTTAATCTGAGTTTTGTGTGCAAACACGTAGCGCTCCGCACCGTGCTACGAAGTATAAAGAATTGTGATTCTTTGATAGATTTATTTTCTACACCCAACTAGATAGTGTCATGTCAATATATGTCTTGTCCAATAGCGAAAACATAAAACAAAAAGTAACAATTTCAACAACATAGCAACAAAAATCCTAACAGCTCACAAAACGTTTTAGCTTTGTAAGATGGCGATTCAAACGGAAATCAACGATGTCAAACAATTGTTTAGTCAAACATCGTCCACAAATAAGCCAGTTGTATCTAAGCGCGTCGTACTTTATCTAAGAGTGTGTTTTCAATACGACGGAAATCTTCACCCGGCTAATGGCAGCTGGACCGAACTGACTGAGTGAATGAACCTATGACCGGTTTCGCCGTTTTCAATCCAGTTCATAACTACTAGTCACAAGATTGGATTATCCAAAACCATTTTGTATGGCTGTAAAACTATGTAGCGTTTTTGTTGTTAGTCTATGTTCTCTTTTGTTTGTGTTAATTGAAATATATTAATAAATTATGTACCTTGACTTCGTTGAGTCCTGACGTCTCAGATGATTTAGTGGCGTTTGATACATACCTGAAACAATATAAAAGATAATTTATGATTTGGAACAGTATTGAGATGAGATGTAATAATTATCACGTGAAAACCCACCTTAACTCGTTCGCAATTTGAATACTACCACACGTCTTTAAAGTACGAAATTCAAAATTAGATCTATTCATTCTTAAAAAAAACAAACCAGTTTTTGAAAAAAAGATATTCAAACTTTTATATATTCATGTATTCGATTATAAAAGAGATAATGTAAGTACTATGTACGATTACAATAAAAAGGCATTGTCAGTTTCACCCCTTTTTACCGTTGAATTCGAGGGGTGATGATAACATAACTGTCATATTTTAGAGGAAGAGGCGTGGTCACCAAACTACTTCCAATGGGAACATCAGTTGACATTTGATACCAACTCTTTATGTAACTTTGGACATGTGCTCCATTCACTTAAATAGGGAACAAAGTATCACGTATGAACTCAAACAAGTTTTGGCGTTTAGATCGATATTTTCATCCTTTTATTAATGTTATTTTATCCAAGAATAGGTACATAAGACTTTTCTTTGTGCCTCGTATTATGGTATGTCCATATGGATATGAGCATCTGCGACCATTTGTGGGCTAACCAAACTCTACGATATGCTCCGTAGTGACACTAGTGTTACAGACAAATAATACAAACACAGAATAAGATTTTCCAGGCTGCTGTTTCGACGTTGATAGGACCGCAATAAGTGGTAACATTTTAATTTATGTCTTCAACTTTTTCTGTAGTTCTAGAAATCCTTAAACTTTTTTAAACTGTGTAGAATTTTGCTATGAAAATCAATTTGACTAGCCTTTTTCCAAGTATGTTGGGGTCGGTTTTCAGTCTAACCGGATGCACCTGAATACCTGTATTTTAGATTGAGCGACTGCCTATCAGATCTGCACCCCCCTTGGTAAGACTGGTTGTTAGACTTTCGGGCTTCTGACGAGTGTAACGACTGTCAAAGATCCACGAATAATAGCCGGGACCAACTGCTTAATGTGCTTTCCGAGGCACGGAGGAGTCTCGGTATGTAAAGATGGTCACCATCCACCAACCCCAGCAAGCATAGCTTAACCTGATGGATCGACTCGTGCGGCTGTTATAACTTAGCCATGAGATTCTCCTAGAATTTTGCTATGAACTAGCTTTAATAGTTCTTCAGTCTGAAAAGCCTCATCGTTTCTATACAAATGTTTTGTAGCTATATGTAAGTAGGCACTTGTTTTGGCTACTTATTTATTACATGTAACGATATCACCGCGTTACTTGTGCCATGATAGTTATTGAGTTTCCTGTAGTCAGAAACTCAGAACTCCTGGTGCTAAGGTCCTTCAGACTTTTCTAGCATTTTCCACATTTACGCGAGCATGTAGTTATAGTATAGATAATAAATGATAGAGCTTCAATAATATTGTTGCTTACTTGGTTATGTCTCAGATAACGATATTCGCGTGACTTCAGCTTTAGCTTTTGACAGCTGGTAGTGGTTGTTGTTGATGTTACCATTTCCTCTGACATCAATTTATTTTAAAATCTTTAATTTTTATAGCAACAGTTCCGGTGTCAATATTGGCACAATAAATAGCAAGAAAATGGTATTTTAGTCAGAAATGAGACAACTTTGTTTAACTTTCTGCTACTGTCTGTAAACTGCGAGCGAGTATTAAGTTTCCAAAACGAACAGAAACTAGTTATGCGTATATTTATATGCTCTTCCGGCTATCAATTTCAACACCAATACAACTAACCATTTCTCACGCCAATCTGCTATTGGTTGACACGTTGACAACTCCCAAGCACCACTCAGACAACATAAAAATTAAACTATTTCCTAATTAAAACTATTAAAAAGTATAGTCGACGATACAGTCGCTTACTTCCGCATTGAGTTATTTGTGTCGGTTAACCCTTCACCGGCTATTAAGGGACTGTCGGGGTTAAATGAGACATTTTTCAAAGCGGCCCCGACCGCTGACGGGCTTAATGAGATGTCGCCACGGGTTATTTTCAGTCGTACACCGGTTTGAACTAGAAAAAAGAACACGAAAATGCTAGAGATAATGAACCTTTCGGATCGGTAATTGAAAACAAAAAGTTGCTTTTGATGTGTGTGCATGTGTTCGAGTATGTGTGTTCACTTTGTGTGTGTGTGTGCTGTGTTTCTTGAATGATTCGTAAGTGGAGCGTAGATATTAGTCGGATGATCGGCTCTGGGCCCACGTGTATGGTTACATGTCAGGCTCCATTGATTGCGCGATGACGATGTCTAACAGTCTGTGACGATTGCCACTGCAATACAGGATTATTTATTGCAGCTGTTTTAGACATCGATTGATTCAGTGAATTTATTATTGTACGTTTCAAAACGAGACGACTTCAATTTCGTAAAATATATTTCATGATACTACCTATACAAATATAGTCTATCTTGGCAATCAGAGTAATCTAATAAACTGGCGTCTCAATTTATGTTTCATCAATTTTATCTTCATTAATTTATCAAAATGAATGGTGAAACGTGTTAATATAAAATATAAAAACAATATGAGTTATTAGTGCAATAACGCTACCATCACCTACTGGTGTCGATATAATCTGAAGATGTGGAGCTTCTCACGAAACGAGCAAGAACATGGCGGCTAGCTAATTAAGAACAATATTATAAACAATCCATTAACGATTGGGCAATATGATAATTTTGTAACCGCTGTATGTAACGCATGTTCGACATAATTTATGATTGGTAGCTCCATTGATTTCGCTGTTCGGTTTCACGTACCTACATAAATATTTGTGTAAAAAATTACTGATTTGGGGAAAAAGACTACAAAAAGGGCGAAAATAGATATTCATGAAATAACGACTAACCAGAAATATAAGAACTCAGAGCATCAACATCTTATCATTCACAAGTCGTAAGTGGACAACGGAGACAAAATAATGGCACAACTTTGAATAGTTGCGTCAATAAAGGTATGTTAGCTCGTCCATAAACGTAAAGAGTTTATGAGTCTGAAAAAATATGAGACTTGAACAAATGCCTCTTCAGTATTCAGTTACGCTTATGCATACAATAGCGCATAATCTGATGTCTTGTGCAATATAAAATATAGCAACATCTTTCATTGTCACGAGTTATAAAAGCTACAGGTTACGTCCAGTGTTAATGCACCCCTGAGACAGTACAATTCATTTAAATAATAGGAAATTCGATAAGTATATCAAAAGGCGATCTTTTAGGCTATAGAAAACATGTAAAGGAGACAGGAAACTGTCACTGAGGTACTAATTTAGCCGGCCTCGTGGTAAGTTTCAGCTTATCTCCAGCGAAGAACTTGTTTTGCACGCCGTGGGAAACACGCTTACACGCGCAATAATCTACCTTGTTTTATTTATAGGGCTGTGCCACCGCAATGAGTAAACTACCGACCGAGTAATTTACCAATCGCGGCTTTCACATTCTGATTATGATCATTTATCTCCTGCCTCAATACACTTAATTCAACCTCTGTCATTATCTACAATTAAGAGAGCCACTTATGCTTAAATACCTCTATCAAATTCAATCGCTCCGCTTTTAAATTAGTTGTGATTTTCGGTGACGATAAAATATTATTGTCTGGTGGTAGCCCTATCTATAATCGCCGGTGGCAGCATCCCATTCATTGCCTTATGCATGTGTGTGTGCTTATGTGCGTCCGTGTGCTCATACGCATATGTTCCGAGCTACCGTTACCGTATGGACTACGGATAAGTATCTACACCAAATTGTCTGTCTGTCGGCCGGCATGGACAAATGATGACCTCTTTTTTATACTCTCGTTGTAACACGATTGTAATCAAAAAGCTTATTAATAATGTTGCGATCTCAATAAAGAAGGTACAATAATGAATGGCTGGCACTAAAAAAGGAAGAAAAGAACAGTAGCTTGTCGTTGGTTTTACAATTCTATTTTTGTTTCGATGAATGAAGCTCTACAAAAGGTATTGTAAAAAGTTTGGAATGAAAAAGCTCTGTATGAGAGATGTATGTTTGGGAGAGGACATTCGTTTTAATGCATTGCCGTGTCATCGGAGTAAAACGCAAATAAATTTTAAAAGCATATATCCTGTGTGATAAATAACTTGGGTCGGTGGGCCGTCAGTAACCCCTTTCAGCGCAACACTTTACTAACGTGCCTCTAACATACACCGCTCAACTTTATGTTAGATGTGCTGCCTCGGAAAACTGGACTGATTTTAATTGCTTCCATCAATATAAACCCGTGTTATTGAAATGAAACAACTTTTACTGTACGTATCGCGTTTCATTTATCTTTACAATTTATATTTCCTCAAGTTTTGAGCACTTTTCACGTATCGTCGGAAATAAAATGTTAAAAATATGACGTTAGATACCGTGAAAGTCGGTTTTTGGGTTTTTATTTTATATTAAAAATGACTGAAGTCTTCAGGTATAACTATCGTGCATATTATATTGAAATACATACCTTGTAAATTAATTAAAATTAAAATATTATAAGTAGGCTAGGTTCCATGGTCTGTATCTATTATTATTTAAGCAGTCGTCATCTTAAAATGTACCTCAACATTACTAAAACAAAAACTACTTTTGCTGACCAAGATTTTTTACTATGCAGCAAACAAAAACCATTTTCTCGAGCAACATAATTAATTTAAAGTGGGTTCTACAAGTAGATAATACAGCCTTAATGTACGGCGATCGTGGACGGTATCAATTTGTTCCCAATAGGAATAAACCGAAGTCTACACGAACTATATGAGCGGTCAACGACTCAACGACTCGTAATCATATGTAATAACTCCACAACTATGTGTTTTTACAAGCGAATTACGGACTGCAGTGTACAATGGGATTTAGACGAAGTTTTATTCGAATGAGTTTTTTATTTTTCTTGCAATGCGATTAATTGGGATGATATTTGCCATGTTCAAGAATGATAGAACTTTCTTGGTGGTCAATAAATCCTGGGTAGTGAATTGGTGGCATCATAGACAAGGCATTAGGTAGGTACTAGGGCTTTTAGGGCTTTTCAGGATAGGGATGTGGGAAGGTGTAAATGGAACCTCGTAAAGTGGGGTTACCTCGACGGAACGGCAGGGTGTGAATGTGGAGCTGTGTCACAAACTATGCTTGACTTGCCCCCCGGGTTAAGCATAGTTTGTCACCCCCGTGCCCCAAAACATGCAGCAAAAGTGACCTATGCGCTGCCACTGATATCGCCGTGGAAGGGGCGAAGTTTTAGGCCAACATTTAAATAACTGTCGTGCCATCAAGAAGGTGATGGATAGCATTTATATACATTTAAAATAAACATGATGCAAACTGGCAAAGGCATTACAAAACATTTGTTTTTCTGTTTTATTGCAGCCAGTACTCACATCCGTTATTTATAGGTATTATAAAAAATATTTAATTGCTATTGAATTATATTAATTGAATGAATCACACCGGTTTTAACATCTAACTTGAAAATGGAAGTCGACAACAGATCAAGATAATATTTTGTCAAAATCATGAGATCTATCTGGTGTTGTAATTCAAACCTTACAACTATAAAAATAGCGTTTAAAATACTTTGGATTAAAAGCACTTTTTATTCATTTATCAATGCATCGACCGACAAAATCTAAATATCACTTGAAATTATATGAGTCATGCGAAAATCAGCGTAAGGTTATACTTAGACCGATTTGCATACTAATTTATTGTAGTTCCTTTTGCTAATTCACAAAAAATGACAGCTGTTTCTTATTAATGCATTATTTTATAGTTTTTTTTAATTAATGCAGGAAACATATGTTTTATCGTTTATAATAGGTTTCAATGCAAAATCTTTTTAAAGTTTGCACTAGGTAGTAACTGAACCAATGAATTATTATATTATAATAAAAACTCCCACCAACTTTACGTATACAATGATTAATTATTATTTTTGGCTATCATGGTATCTTTGATTTATTGTTTTGTCAACACTCACATAGTACTTTAATTTAAAAACCGAACTGTTTTTCCCTTTGCCAGCCAGAATTCTGAATAGTCTTCGAAATTCAAAAGTGAATCGAGCAAACCTCGCTAATTGATGGCGTGTAGAGTTGCACTAACTAATTTAGTAACGCCACTTTCCGAATCGATTCTCGCGATTTAATTGCCAGCCACAGATTAATCGGTATACCCATTAAGTTTATCGAAGTCGGTAGCCGATCTAATCTTTACACCATTTAGGGAAGTGTAAACGCACTTAGTTTTAATTGACCGTGAAGATTTTTGGTTACTCTAATTATTATTGTTAGTTTAGCTACTGAACACGTTATAGATTTGTCCTAAACTACCGATTTGATGAGCATATCACCATTTCCCAGCTAAAGCACTAGGAAGGTGAAGGGCGGGGGTTTTGGGGGACTGTCTAATGTAATGTTGACGTTCAAAAAGTGCTGATCTCAGTCTAATTTGATTCAATGTTATCCTATATCTGCTTAATCACCTTTGGCGAGGAGTCTGGTGATTTCCAGATCACCAGTGGATGCTGCTCTTCATATCGCCACCCTAATTCCAAAGTTTTCTCTTGGATATAGCCTTTGTCGTACAGATACAGTAATAGTTATAACGACAGAGAGGATGTACGCTTCTGTTATCTGAAATGAATTCCATGTCCTTAGATATTAAAGATTATTTATATTAGCATAAATAAATTAAATGGCGATGCAAACACCGCCTCCCTCACACCTAACGACCGACTTGGTATAACGCGCCATAAATTGATGTTTGTTTAACAACATACACTTATTACCATGTCTTCGTGTTGGTTTTTATGTAAGCTTATTATGCACGCTATTGCTAGCTCTGAACTAAACATTTCTATACTTATATCTACACTTATAGCCACATTGACACTGGTACAGGATACGTTAAGGGGGAAGCTCTACCTGCGAGGGTTGCGGGAAATTTAGAAAGGGATATCGGGACCCATGGCAACAGGCAGCTGAAGGAACACGGGTGGGTTTTAGTCAGTAAAAGTCTGACACGCCCTCAGGAGCCCTTAGAAGAAGTCATTTGATGATTTCCCACCCAAAAAAAACAGTGAGAACCTCTGAGGTAGACCGCAAAACACAAATTTTCTGGGGTTTTTTGCGATTTGCAGGTCAGTTGCATCAATACAACTCTCTAAGTTCAAATTACCCCATTGAATGACTAATTCGTGAAATCATTAGGTACATACTGGCTACCCTGACGTTTTCGCCTTACGGCATGTTTCAGGTTCAGCACAGGGACTGGGTAAGCAGTGGAATACTATGTCCCGATATGCCTATGTATATATCTATCTGTCTTATCACTAGGACAGTGCAGACAAGGCTTATATACTATAAGCTGTTGTACCCCGCTTAGGGCCTATACTACCTCAGCTCAAATTCACTTTTTATCTCGTTCGCACCATACTACTCGAGGCCTGAGTGAGAGCAAGACGGAGTGGGGTCCTGGCGGCTCCAAGCCTCGAATAGTTTAGCTAATTGCTTTTTACGGTGAAAATAACGGTGATTAAAAAAAAATAAAAAACATAAGACCTGCTTTACAGTTCAGATATTATGCAAAGTTTCATGATCTAAATTGAAGTATCTTTGAATACCAGCGGTTTATAGTTTGGTTTAGAGGTAACTTTAGATTTTTTTTCTATAGAGAAAATTTTATGTACCTAATCGTTTTTTCTTCCTACATAGGACCGAGCATCAATCCTCAACTTTAACATATATTTATTTCAAAATTAATGCTGCCATAATAAAAAATATAATAGAATAGAGTGTTTTCTAAACGACTTTTACTTTGTAATTGTCAGGTTTATCAATAATCTGTTGTCATTGGTTGACCACCAACCAACCATATCACTCACCATGCGATTTCACAGTAGGATTTACAGATCCGGGATTTGAATAGGCTTTTAGAAATCAATAGTAAAGCTCATAAATAAAGCTCCCAAGCCCTTTAACAGCACAACAATAAATATAAATAAACCCTGCTTCTGTTTGATTTTCTATATTCAATTAAATTCGTTTAAATCTAAGCGAAACCGGGCATTTGAACTAGTGTTTAAATCTCGAGTAGATCATTGATCTCTATTGATCGAGAGATCGGCGCCGGCAGTGGGAGGAGGCTGCCTCGGAACACCTGCCGCCCTAGTACTGTGGACCAGTGTCTCAGACACACAGCTTAAAACATCACAACTAACAAACAGCTCATATTAAATTACACTCTATTTTAAAACATTTAAAGTCGAAATTCGTCTTGTGGTAAATGAATTTTGAGCTATTCTGGACCTAGTTTCGGTCGTACAGCCAACCTAGTCAGGGTACAAATCTTGTTCAGATAATCTCCAACTACTTTTACTATAGGCAATGAGTTACTGCCGCCGAGTTTAATAGAACCTTCACAATGCTATGTGATTTTATAACGATTGAAACCTCGATGCAGCCGACTTTACCCGTTATATGGAAATTCTAAGCTTCCTTAGTGGTTGCAAGGAGTTATGTTGGATTCAGGTAATATTTGTGTGATTTTGTTCGACTAACTAGACCTCGGTACTTCATCACATAGCTTGCATAGTTCCTACGTGACATCGGACACTACTTGCAAGAGATACTCTCGTTAGTTCTACGTCGTTTATGGAATTGACAAGACTATTAAATTTCATGACTGAAAACTTGATGAAAGTTTCCTCTCGGGTAAGGATGTGTTCGAAATGCAAAATATCCAAGTCAAACAAAGAATCAGACAGAAAAATAAAATTAAAAAAAACATTTTCGATGCGTGTTCTTTTGTTATTCAAAGAATTTGTTAACGGAAAAGAAAACTGGCAGGCAACAAAAGCTTTTAGTTTCTAGGTTTAAAAGTCCAGCAAATATTCAAGTCCGTACGAACTCATTTGTTATTCCATTTCATTTTATTGTTTTCATATGCCCCCAATGAAATTTATATTGATTTAATAACTGGTTCAGAATGAATACCAGTGTTAGTTTTTTATTTAATTATGACTTGCAGACTTTCATTCTTCAGGTACATATAGGAATTATTACAATCAGATTTGAACACACAAATTAATTTAAGACAAAGCTGAGATGACTACAAACTTTTTATAGATAGATATAAATTATAGATTCAGATAAGTATATAAAATGTTAGACGTATGTATGTAATTATGGACCGGAAGGCGCTAGATTATTTTGCAATTCACATTAGGGAAATAATTATAATATTAACAAGACGGTAGCCTGTTTCTTGATCGGGTAAGGCTTTAACATGGCTTTCTATTGGATGAAACTTGTGTTTTTTTCATATTTTATTTGTTTTAGAAATACATTTATATTTTAATTTAGAACGGGATGCCTCATCATCATAAATAATTGTTACATAACATCACGCCTTGTTTCCCCGAAGAGTTAGGCAAAGGTGTACCTACACACAGTACACACACATTTCACCAATTAATGGTTAAGTCCCATGTAATAGGGGGCGAGCCTATTGCCATCAACCGGGCACAAATCCAGACTTCGGTTCGGCTTCTTAGGGGGATGCGCTAAGGTAGCCCGCCAAATTCAAATTTTCATACGTTTTTTGCAATTTGCAGGTCAGTATCAGGTTGTATGTTGATCTAAATATGATTTGCGGCCGTAACAAATATGGAGTAACAGAATTATAATCATTAGAATCAGCAATACAACTCCTTTAAGTTCATATAAGAGCCAAATGACATGATTTCATGAAATAGTCGTTCAATGCACTTACATAAACTTAGAGTTATTCATATCTTTGAGCCTGTATGCCTGTATTCAAAACTGTCTATCCGGAGGAGGGTAGTGACCTCCGGATAGGCTTTTTCCAAAATATTAATTAGAAACTGGCAAATAATATATTATGTATGAATTTATCTGTCGGATAATTTAATCAGAACTTTTCCAAAAGAAGTGAAACAAGCCCTAAGTTTCTACCACATAGCAAAAGTATTTTTTGCGATGTGGTAGAAAAATTGCGTAGGTAGGTAATAGGTACCTAGTGGCAATAAATATAGAAGAAAACTCAAGAGTCTGTGTTTAAAATACCTGTGTAAGTAAATACCTGTAAGAAATATGCGCCTCTGGGTAAAATACGGTATGCAAATAAATGCTTAAAACTGGTATCTCGGATAATTATGAATAAACAGTGTTATTAGCTTATAACAGAGCAATAAATTTAATATTCATTACTTAAAATGAGGTGTGTCCTGAGAGCCTTTACTGTGACTCATGCAGTAGCTGCAATATATCTGCATAAACATAAGTTTAAGATGTTTGTGCAGTCTTCAAGATTTTATATGACATTTTATTTTAACATAACTTATTACTTGATTGTTCAATCAATCATATTTGATTCTACTGCAGACCTGGGTAGGTATGTCTAAGTATGTTCTTAGATGGTAACATCTAAGATATTTCTTAAAAGTATATGGAAAAATAATATAGCTTTCCATTGTCTCTTACTTATACAAATTTTATCAAAAGATTTAGGTGTAGTCAGTAGAAAATTGCCTCAAAACGACAATAGCTCTCCAGTCCTTCATACCTGATTAAATTTTTTTGTCCCTAATAAATAAAACAAAAAATAAAATAAAATTTTCCTTCAAATCTTGATACCAAAAGACTTATTTTCTTGTATGTACCAATGCTCACCAGAACTACTTTCTATCAAGCCTTGTTCAGAAGTCAAAAATCACGACTCATCCTAAAGAAAAGGTACAAATGAAATGGTAGCAATTTGTCGAGCAACGCGCGCTCGTGTCGGTGGGCCTCGAGATAACGATCATAATGACCAATGAGGCCACTATTCAAAACTTGCCACCGAAACGATACCAACGCTATCATAGGTGACTACCATTGAAATATTATTTGAGTGGCCTTTTAACTTTGAAAGACGGTGCATATTTAGGCCCGCTTGCACCACAAATCACTAAATGCCTTTTAGCACTAAGCATCATTCTATCTGTTTCATTTTCTAACAATCAACTTAAACAGAATTTTTTTTTAAATACGTTGGTGATATACGCATTCAATTATTTGTGGTGCACGCCAGCCGTGCAAACATTAATCAATTTTTAAAATCTTTACTTAGTTTTTGCTCTGTCTTTGTATTTCAAATTATTTGTCTTTCAATAGACGACGCACATATACAAACGTACATGCGGAAGTCAGAATTAAGAGGTATTTATTTAGGTGCTACATAGAAGAATATTTCGTAGCAAATGGCTACGAAGTTAGCATTTGAATAACAAGATGACAATTTCTTTTAGTTACTGCTAGGGTTTTTCATTACAGACAAAGAAAAACAAAAGCAAAGCAAAGGCAAAGGTTTAAGTTACATTTTACTTCTTTGGTAAATACTTTAACTTCTTCGGCCGAGCGGCTTCTAAGTTCTACTTATGCTATAGAAATCATCAAAATAACTAAATTCTAAATAAGTTTTTACTTAGTTGCGCAAATTGTCACTTTTATTTTTGTCGCATTTTCCAAGAACATTGGTTAAACGCGACGTATCGGTGGCTGATTAGCCGGAGCCAGCCTCGAACCCCGGACCTCTCGTTCTCCGAACGTGTCTGTGTGAGACGCGTGCGCAGCGTTTGAAGTGTGCCGACAAACGCACCGCGCTCTTATCTCGCGAGAGACCGATTTTTGTTCTAACAAAGTGACAATAATGGTCTTTGTGGTTGATAAATATAGATTTTTGTGTACTTCCTGAAAATGTATCGCGTAGGAGGTCGTGAGTCGTGAGGCACCTCGGAGGAATGCTGTTCCCTCGCTCTTTATTGTGAGAGCGACGACATTGCAGTTCTTTTGAGTTTTTTTACGATCTTTCTTTGTTCTAGGAAATTATTGGTAATATTCTGTCCGATTATGAGTTCACGAATTGCATTTGCAGCTGTATTCAAGGAAATTCAAGAAAATGCTGCTCGAAAATGGCTGAGTTGACAACGCAATGGACTTTATTTTCTGATCAATACTTGACGGAAAACAATTGTTGAATGAAAACGCTAATAAGTAAATGTCACTATATTATGTCCACTGTTGCACATAACAGAAAATTCATACGACTCATGCTCAAACATACAAAAGACAAACTAAAAAACTTTCGAGGCTCAAATCTAAACACTACATGCATTTCAATGGAAAAAAGACCAGTTTACATTTACACAGAAGTGGGCTACTGTTGACAGGGAAGTTCTATTTTGACAGTAACCACAAGATGGCGGCCACGGGAGCTTGGAGCTTGTTATTTAATTAGAGCCACATTAATTTCGTAACAGCTACTTCCGCCCGCGGGGCGCGTCTAGACGTAACTAAGGTTTGTACTGACTACTTTTGAATTTGGAATTTTTAATTTTCATTTGTAAGTTTTTTTTTGTAATTTATGAGAAGTCTGGACACCTTGTTAATATAAGTCTGAAATCGCCAGAGCAGGCCTGGTGATCAATGCTCGAGCTTTTACCGTATGAGAAGAAGCCTTTGTTCTGCAGTGGGACAATAATAGGCTGTTATTATTATGAGAAGTCTCATGTCTGCCTAGAAGCCTGGTCTTAGTGACGATATTCCTAGGATATAAAAGAGAAGCATGTCCGTAGTATGTTCACAAATGCAATGAATGCCATTTTGATTATTGTTTGGTAGTTTATCAAAGAACGTTGAAATATTTGATAGGTCTGTTGTTTTAGTTGAATGTTGAAATTCAATTAGCGACGAAAACTCAATTAGTTACGAACCTTTTTCGATGTTGAGTGTGAATAGAAACTCCTACCTTATAAATGATCTAAGAATGAAGAGTCGTATAAAATTAAATGAGCAGTTTTGTCGTAATTAAATATAATACAGTTGAATAAATGGTAAAGGAATGAAAAAAAAAGTTTATCGCTACTGAAATGTTGTAAAAACGAAGTCATTATCAGTCGTAAAGTTAACGCGATAAAAACAGTAATTACTTGTTTCTCTACGTATGTTCAATACACCTATGTTTTATATTGGTTCATATCGTTTGATCGACGCACTTAGACCTAGCTATTTCAGCACTTATGTCTATCTATATGCATCTAGAATAGTTGAAAGAATTGATTTAGTGCCAGTATTGATTTATACTAATTTGAAATCGTTGGAGCTTGGTTTATGAAATATGGTGATACCCCAGCGTAACACATACTCATGCATTTTACTTGCCTACTGATCAAAACTTGGTATTTGTCGAATGTGTGAGTTAACTAATCTGCAGGGTAATTGCGTAACACAATAACAATTGCAATGCCATTAATTTTTTTACAATTGCCATTGGGGATGCCGCCGTAGTGTCCTCAACATAATAATATGCATGGCGATCGTAAACTTTCAGCCAGGTAACCGTCAGAAAGCAGGGAGCTGGTTCGTAGGTAAGTTTTGACGTTTTCACGTGTACATTTATGTTTATGTGTTGTCCAACAGACGAATTTTTCAAACTTATGAAGCAATGGATTAGGAATTTCTTTCAAAATCGTTCGAATCGTGAAAACAAGTGTGTTAAGTTCGCAATTGGAGAGCTGGTCAGGGTTTGGTAATTTAACTTAAATGATCTGTGCATTATAATAAAAAAAACAACAGCAAAATATACAGATTAAAAAAAGAAATTCTGGTCACATAGATCAGTCAATGTTTAATGACGTAAAATTATTATGCACTAAAATACAATTTATGTCTTATTATTTGATAGAGGATATAAAACACGCCTGACTACCGGTGTTACATTTTAATTACAGGTTGGTAAAGCTAACCTTATTAGGAGGAAAAAAATATATAAAACGCCTCGAGGACAGAATTTATCGTTATAAAAAAAGTTTAATCAACTCTTGTGAAAAGACTGTTAAAATATATTAGGCTGTGGAGACACTTTATTTGTTAATTTCCTGTAATAGAATATGCATATACCGAAGTAAATACATTAATTATTTATACAAATATGGAACAAACCAGGAATTTTCTTAAACCTTTTGAAGTCAACGATGATAAAAAATCTGGTCTAACTACTGTTCCAGATGCAAGTGCAAAACCAACCATCTAAAACTTCTTTTCATAACCACCTTTCAAACATAACATCAATAAATAATGGCTTATTTCTCAAAAGATTAGAAGCAAGTAGGTACAGTAAATGCCTATTGAAGGACTCTTGGTGTTGATTACCTTTCATGTAATATCCAGATGTTAGTTTCTAGGTCACGTCGCGAGTCGCGACTTTGATGGCAAGGTCAACTGACCCATTCTTTCTGTAACGGTCCTATAAGAAATTATCTACCAGGACTTGGCCGTTTTAAATCCTTTTGAAAAAACTAAAGATTTGTAGGCGTAGAAAACCAAGAGATTTCCGAATATCTTTCTTGAAAGCATTCTCTAACGCCGAAAAGATCAAGTCTGAGTCACTTCTTCACTTCACACACACTAATCTTTTAAAGCAAGATCAAAAATGGCCAATAATTTTGCCAGAAGTGACATAACACATTGCAGTTGATTTAAAGCTTTATGCATAAATAATAGTACATTGTGATACGAGTGTGCTTGGCTTGATTTGATTTAGAAAAAAATATTACAAATAAAATATTTACTATCACTAAACGTACCTTGGCGGAGTCAAATCTATTTATTATTATTTACGCTTTTCTCCCCTACGTGAAACCGACATTTTTAATAATGACTACAAAAATGTAACAAATTAAAACCCTTATTTAATAGTACAGATAGAGTTTTATTCCGCGCGAACGCGGTGGCACACGGGCACGCCAGCGCGGTTCGTCTAGGCGGGTCAAGTGGCCTGCGCGCGTGCCACCCGCGGTCTTACCGAAAAATAAGCGCAAGTCTCTGCTCGGGTGTAAATAGAGAATGCTTATTTATTAGTAGGATAGTTCATACTAATTCAATGTAAGTATAGTAAGTATCCCGCGAACGTGTAGTTATGGTAAAAAAATACCCATGGGTATGCATGGGTTTTTTTTTTACCATAACTAAACGCCACTGGTTTGCTTAAGGTTCTTTTTTTTAAATAAAAACTTGCTTTTGAGCGCTTGTCTTTGGTTTTCTTGTGCGGTAATGAAAAGTAAAAAGCACGCTTCCATAATACACTGTATTATGAACCTAAAAGCGGTTCAATAAGAGCCACTTTACGAGCAAGTGTGTTGAAAAAAAAATTTAATGCCTGAAATTAATGTTTTTGCTGGATTAGAAGGCACAAGACTTTTTTTCCAATACATTCAGATTTGGACATCGGTGCTGCAATGCTTTCAAGCAAGTTTTGTTCAGGACTCATGAAATGCGTCCTTTGATGCAAGATCCAGATGTTTTGTAGGTCGCGCCCGCGCAGCACGTCGTTGCAAGGTCACGCTGTGTGGCAACTGCGTCCCTTTCCGCTCCAAAAAGCAGGCAAGTTATGCAAACCTCTTCATACTGTACACATACGATACTATACATTGCGCACCCTATGTGGTTTTCTATTGTTTTTCGTTTCATATTATGGATAAAACACTGTGCCAATGGTTGAGCAAATAATATTTTATATTGGATGTTTTTGGAAATCCTCTGAATAAAGTGACTGCTGCCAGTTGACTGTGCATGTTCAGTAGGTACTTTTTACGGAAACTTTTAACTCAAATTTTCAAAGTCATGACCGCAAATTCAGGCATTTCCTTTGCAACAATGACAGCCTCTTAGACGAAATTAAGTGTCCTTTTCAAGTTTAAAATAATGACTACGAGGATAACAGAAAGTCGAGTGATGTCTTTATAAGTTTAATTGAGGTTGAAGATAAAGTAATTGTTTGTTGTCAATGAATTGTTAAGATACTTCAAAACGAACAATTAGTCACATAATTAACGTTTGTACCTATTTAAGTAATTTACTGTACTTTTTTATGAGAAGTCTGAAAAGCATTCCAAGAAGTGAAATAATAACGAACACGACTAATTTTAGGATCATAAAACGTTGACAAGAATCTAGCTCATCACTAGAACACCCGTTCTCCTCTGTTTACTTTTATAACTTTAGTCAATTGTTATGTTCGTTTCATCACGATTTGTATCAGCATTGGAAGCTGTCGTAATATAAAATAACTAAGCATTTCATTATAAATAACATGTCAACCTACAGAACGAAGGTATAACAAGCTTGAACAAAAACCACAACGAAACATTCACTGTGCGTTATAATTAGTTTCACCATGTTTCATTATGACAGGCAGATTGAAAAAAATCATAAGCCATAAAAAATTACAAGTGAAACGGAAATGCAGATCGTAGACGGAGCGCGCGCGGGCCGGACGTGCGCCCGCGCAACTGGGTCAGTTTATTTCTGTTTTGGCGGGAACCTGGCCGGAAGGGACGCCATTGTGGATGCGCTGGGAAGCCCGGAAAACAGCCGGATTTCTAGCTAGTGAAATCTTACACGGCAGCTTCTGTAAACTGTAGCCACATCATTGTGTCTAAGGTACAGCGCGTCTCGGATTCGGCTTTTTTCTTTGGAAGTAAATGTAGCCGAACGGTTTTAAGAGCTAATTATGTTGCGATTCTTAGATCTCCATTCATGAAAAAGTAAAATTTCAGTCCCTTAATGTGTTCTGACAACAAGACGGAAACAAATGTACCTACCCGTTTGTTTATTCTCTAATTAAACCTGCAGAAGCAAATTAATCGGTCTGTGAAGTTGGTTTTCGTGTGAATTCGTAAGTATGGGGGTCATATTTACCCCAGTCCCCACATGATGTCGATGCGGGCGTTCGCAATAACATTCCTCGCAAAGACTCGTAAGGACTCTCAATTAAAATTAATTAAAGACAATTTAGCAAACCCTGAAAATAAATGGTCGCTTGACAATAAACGAGATTTATTAATTGGTCTAAGTTGTACGCTTCGCCAAATGTCACATAAATATAGCTCGGATTTCAGAATTGATTGTTGAACTCCTTAAAGAGGTTGACAGATCAGTGCCCATTCTGGATAGTTTGTAGTTTGTAATGGTGGAATAGCATGATTGTTAGTGTTGCGTCGCGTACCGAGGCGTGACAGCAGGTGCGTGCCTCAGTTCCCACATTATCGGCTCCTCGGGATCCGATGGCATCAGTGCGATAATTTTATGCTTTTCATACTTCGTAATTTGATGCTACACCACCTCTTTGAGGAAATTTTTTCCCATATATGAGGTAAATTGCATATTTTTATGGAGTGCCGCTATAGCATAAGATTTGAATGGCTTGCGGGTGTAATTTTCTGATATTTGAGATCTGCAAGCAATATCTACCAAGATATGTTTTTATTTGATTTTCGTCCACGGTCTCGGATGTCTTGTATTAGAGCTATCTTTTCGTGTCATGTGTCGTGATGGCCCAGTGATGTAGGTACGAGGTTTTGGGTTCAAAGCCGGGCAAGTATCAATGTGACTTTTTCAATTGATAATGTACCTACTTTCTGAGTTTATCTTGGACATTACTGACATTGGTGAAGGGAAAACATCGTGAGGAAACCAGCACCCATCATAATACCTATGTTATGCAATTAGAGTGCTGGACTATAGTTAATATAACTATGAAATCGCCATAATCCGACCTGGTGCTCGTGCCTTCTGTACTTCTGTATCAGAAGAGGTCGTTGCCCTGCATTGGGATGATAATTAATAGTCTGGCGTTGGTATTCGTGTCATTCCTATGAAAGGTAAACATACCTATGACGTTTGGCAAGTTAACAACAAAAATGTTACCGCTAATCGTTTCTCAAACAGAGGAAAGCATTTGCGAAATGTTCCCTTGGGCATAATGAGTGAATATTTACTAACACTGATCACAATGCGATACGAGGCACAATATTGGCGGGCGCTGACGGCGAGGTTCCGCGAAGCGCTCGGAGGAAACGTTACAACATCGTGCGTCACTCCGGCGCATACGCATCATGCGCACCACTGACGATGTGCTGCTTTGACTTATAGTGAAATGTGTAGCTAATGTGTTTGATATGGACAGTGGGCAAATAGTATTTTCTAATGACATTGACTTCGTAACATTTTAGTTTTCCAGGGCTTAGTTTAGTCCGACTTAGATAAATTGCTGAAAGACTTTTTCAGTCAAGCCATCTCGTCTTGTACTAATCCCTCATACGAGATATCTTGATCAACGTATAATGATGTAGAAAATGGTAAATTGAAAATGCTGAAAGAAGTTTTCAGGAGATAATGCACATAGCATTATTCTAACAAAATATGGGCATTAAGTCTCAAATAAACGATAAAAAAAAATACGAAATGCCAGCAGGGCTAACATGACAAGCGCGAGAACGCTGTTTTTCTCGTTTTGTCGAAATTTGTCGTCGATTATGACGTCATTCTAAGCTCTAACATGACCGTTACGCACGAGTATACTCGAAAAAGATACTTTGACACTTCTCTATCTCGTGACGAGATACCGATGTAGCAAATTATTAAAAACAAATCATTTTTATGATAGCAACATCAGCTTAAGGTTTGGTTCATTCATTCGATTTTACGCATGGAATTAGTATGTACTGTATTAATTTTACGACCACCTCTTTTGTAACCGACTTTTTTTTATTAAAATTAAATATTTTTCTTAGGCATGCCGAAATTAAAATACAAAATGACGGAAATGAAAATTAGTGGCACAATATAAGTTTAAATGTAATTTCTTTTTCGATAAGTATTGTTGTCCTAAATGTTTTTCATTTATAGAATATGTATAGAATACGATACGGCTAGAATAAGTGGCTAATCACAAATGACAAAGGGGCCGAAGATTACAATTTGATAAAGCGAAGGTTGATATTGTAAAAATCACCATAAAACCCGTGCAAATTTTGTTAATCACCACACTTGCCAAAAGGACTGATGTTCGGTTAAATAAGCAGCTTGATTTCGCTATTATAACCACAAAACACTAAACGTAGTTAATCAACATCCTATTATGTTGCGAAGGTATGATACTGCCATACAGCCATAATCCCTAGACTACATTATTCATCATAATTGGCAAAGTGTCTGGTTATTACTGAAAGTGATGCTCATCTACTTAATAGTGCTCCCCTCCACCACAGATTCTCTCGCGGCTGCCGAAAGGAACTTTCGTTCCAATATAAATAGTAGTTAAAACTAAGTTTTTCAATATTATATGTATATTACATATTGTATTGAAAAATAAAATGATGACTAAAATAAGTACAATTTAAGAATCTGCCATGATAATATCGAGTTTTTTTTTTTTTGTTTAATAATTTTGTCTACTCTTCTCGTCGGCAAAATCGACGACGAGTAAAATGACAGAAGAATCGGTTATATCTCGTGTTTATTTGTCAAAAGTCGAGATAGCTTGGGTGTCATGTTAGGGTTTGTAGAGAAAACATCAAGTTTGACAGAACGAGTCGAATATTTTGTATGGCAGCGCTGTCAGAAAACGAGAAAAGTGACGAAATAGACAAAAATTACTCACTCTCGCGTGAGTAGTTGTCGCGTGTGTCATGTTAGGCAGGCTGGTCTACCATAGAATAGCCAGAGCCATAAATAAGTAAGTATAAAGTTTCAGAAAATGCTGACTTTATTTGACCAACAACTAATGAGGAATTACCAAAATAAATCCTCATCGATTTAATTATGTCTACTAGCTCATTGTCATCGTACTGAGTAAACAGGTGTAAAATTGAGTTGAAAGGGTACCGCAGATATCCTTATACTTCAGGTCTTATAACGGGACTTTTATTGTGCCAGCTGTAACCAACAGAAGCTAAAGCCGACTTTGAAGGCTGTCAATACCTAGATGAGTTTACCAGCTTAAACAAATAGACATTTTAACATCTACTTATTGATGATAAAGTACGTAGACACATGTTTGGACTTGTTTAATGAGTTACCACATGCAAGAACAGCACATAATTACGAAGCTTAATGAGAGCTTTTAGCGGGCAACACATTACTCTGATATTGCGCACGCGATCTTCGGTAACAGGAAAAGGTTAACACACATACTGGTATCATAAAGGTCTATTTTTTTTTAAGAAATTTATAATCGCCTTGGACTTAAAGTTAACGGCTCGGCACGTTTTTCGTGATGATGAAGTCATTTTCTAGATATTTTAATGGCTGAGTTTGACCAGTAGGTACCTCAACGGGTGACCAACGACGGTGCCCGCTAGCCTAGAATGTATAGATTTACTAAAGATTTGAAGAGACATAATTATAAAGATATTCTATCTCTGCACCTAATGTCTGATCCATTTTTCAACAAAATCTGTGAGTTTTAACTCGAAATTCATGACTAAGTTTGTTCTAGAATACGGATATTAGTTTTCCTTGCATCCAATTCGAATGAAAACTATATTTTGGACAAAGTGTAATCATCCAATAGAATCAAATCGACGTATTGCCCAATTGAATCTAGTTCTACTAATATAAACTGCTATAAATCATAACAGGACTCAATTGTACTTGTAACGGGTCGTTTAGTGCCCCGTAAAGTTTACGAGGTGTCGTCCGTCGCCCAGAGAAAGCCATAGTGTTACAACCAACTAGATTTCGGCATTACAAGCCTTGCCACAATAGTAAATGGTGAAAATCGTGTCGAATCCTGAATGCGTTATTGTCTTAAGTTTTTAGTTTGTTTCTGCAACCTGGTTTCCTGCCTTTGTTGGATAATTTACACTGTATCTTTGCATTTGACTGGGTTTCAAGATAGTTTTTTTTTTGCAGTTAACTATATTTTATATTGGTGTTGGCCTAAATTACCCTTAATTGGTGGTAATCGGCATTTGGATTGAATCACTGTTTAATAAATTCTTACTTTTCTTCTTATGCTAATTGAGACAAAAGAATTTACGCTTTGGAATCAAGACCAATTACTAAGATTGCACTCACAGCTTAGCGAGACAAATGGTATGCCAAGTCTTGAACTACAATTAAAACTACAGTTAGTCCTCAAACGAGAAGGTACCAGTAATTGGTGGTAGGTACCATCTCTAGTTAACTCAACCGCGGCGTTTAGCAGGCAACTCATTAACAATAAATTAATCAATGCTAGGCGTGCCCCGCCCCGGGGCCCGCTTTGACGCCTCTCAGAATCCCCTGTTACTGTAGAATTATCGGTGATATTATTTATGACCATAAATTGATATCATAATGTGATTTTAAAATTAATTTGCGGATTAGTGGTTGTTGGCTCGATTATTTCTTTCTGGAATTAATAGTGAGCCTCTGTTACTTCTTTTGTGCCTGAAGTGAATTGACTTTTGCAGATATTTCTAAAATGAATCATATTTGCGTTCGTATGGTAAAGATGTGATTAGAATTAGTATAATAGAATCCAAGTACCAATTCAAATATACTTCCGTTCCTGAATCTAATTAATACTTTTTGTAACACAATATCCTTGGGTGTATTGTGTTACAAATATTTTCTAATCTAAATACTTGTGTCTGAAAAAGGCACTGAAGTCTACCAAAGCTTAACTGTATCCTGTTATGAGTAATTATTTCTCCTTATAAATATAAATAGAGAACTACGAGTACGTACTTAAATAAAATACATATAATTTATAATAATTAATTATTATTTTCTAGTAGGTATTATCAAATTGCTCTTGTTATTGAAATATTACTTAGTGTCATATTTCAATTGCTCGTAATTTTATATCGAGATCAAAAGGCTTTAAAATTATGCCTGTGATAATTTGCGTTCCTGAGAATTGCCATGATATTGCAAAAGGTAGGCATTAAGAATCTTTTTCATAAGAAAGAAAAAGCAAATTATGAAGTTATAAAAAAACTTATTATTAAATTGCATTCTAGAAAAACAGCACTAGCAACAAGGGAAGAACAGAATTAAATAAAAAATAAATCACATCACCTTTGACATGAAAGATACCTAGTAAAGTATTAAATAAAACCATTAGCTAGCTTTTACGCAAACTAAAGTTAGTGACCCGTTCGTCAGAAAGAGGTGTACTTTGTGTGCTGACATCAAAGGGAGAAACCTCCCTAGCGAGAGGCCCCGGAGGCCCCTCGACGGAGGAATTTAATTTTTGCTCCACTTTTATTGAACCTCGCTCGGTCACTAGTAACTCACTTACTGTTAATTACTGTAAGGTTTTTAAAACTTGCTCAAACAGCGCAGTTTAGAGTGTCGTGCTTTTAAAATTAATTGCTCCTTTATTGGCTTTCACGGAAAGTGGGGTTTTTTCATACGCTCTTTTTGTGCCTATATTAAAGTTTTGTTGGCGAAGTGGACAATGTGTGACGTTAGTTTGTAACAACTAATTCAATGTTCATTCAGGGCCCATACCCATCCTGCCAGGGTTGTGGGATAGTCCGAAAGGGATACCGGGACGTTGGCATTAGGCAACTGAAGGAACACGAGTGGGTTTTAGTCAGTAAAAGTCTGACACGCCCTTCCGCTCCGCCCAGAGCGGGAGAAGTCACTGCATGATTTTCCACCCAAAAAAAAAAGGGCCCATACCCATGGATTAACTGGCCAAGGGTTCTGCTGTCCGTAGATACTCTAGGTACCTTCTACATACTCGCTTATTCACTTACGCACTATAAATAGGTAATAAAGTAATTTTATGCAAAATTGATAAAGTTTCAAAATACAATTTCGAATGAACGATCGGAACTTGGAAGCACGTAATCAATACGGTTAACGATTTCCTTTCTCTCTAAAGTCTGACATGATTTCATGCAAAAAATAAAGCGAATTTAAACATTACCACATGATTATTTATATAATTTATATTATAATATAACATTATGACCGTCGGAAATAACGATCCTCTTCCTTCCTCCTTTTTAATAACACCGATAAACTCTTTTACTAGTCTTTATTTTTAATAATGAATGCCAAGTGCCAATGGTAACGGAGAGAAATTTCAATATTCATTCAATACTCAGTGTCTTGCTAAAATAATGTTATTTTATTATTCTTTTTTTAATTGGCTCAGCCGGCGCCTGAGCAGGGTCACAAATCCTAGAGCCTTTTTATTGGAAAAGCGGAACTTTCTCAATAACGGACTCTACGGAGAGCAGTGTCCGTGTGTGCATTTTGAGTATTTATAATAAAACATGTGGAGGTGTGTGTGTGTGTGTTCAGGATCAGTGGCCGGCGCGCGCGCACCTGCCGCGCGGTTCCCACGCCTCGCCCCCCGCGCCGCACCCCCGCGTTCGCCCGCACGTCACATCCACATAAACAACGGTCCGCAAACCCGAGCTTGTTTTGTTTTTTGACGACAACATTCACCAATATTGTAGAATATACTTTTATTATTAGGTACCTCATTTAAATTTCAGATTAATTAATTGATAAAACGCTTTAAGTATCCTAACAGTCTTTTAATTTTCTTAAATATATGGGCAAATAAAGTAGATAACCACAATGAGAACGGTGCGATGAAAGCAATTAATGTGAATTAACGAGATAAATGATTATAAATATCCGGTAGATTAGAATTTATATCACGATTATATTTTTAGTTTTACCCGTGTGTTCAGTTGTTCACGCATTTCCGTTCCAGTAGGTTTTATCGAGAAAAATCTGACGATGCGGAATTATTGGCTAAGTAAGTATATAAATTAAACATGAGGTACTTAAAAATTACCGGTTAAATTTTAATTTTATTTTTAAGTTGGTATATCATAGGTTCTTAATTTTTTCATATACGTACGAGTTGTTATTCATAGGCAATCCCAATGGTTAGTTTGGTCTCATAAATAAGTTGATCTAAGTATCCTATCATTTTTATCCCCTGCTGCGACTTGCAAAGAAGGTTAGAATATAGAGAAGCATAGAACCAGTCAACCAGACTAGTCACAATGCATAGATGGATGCGGTTTCTACAGCAGTCGTCGTAAGTTGCCTTCCGCCACGAAATAATTAATATTGATTTTTATTTATTATATATTATAATTATTATTTCTTTCTTTTATCTAAAAATGTTAATAATTTTTTTTTTTTAAAGAGCAGTTTGTGTTTTTAATCTCCTCTATGCTATTTTATTATGACGAAAGACGGGCATAACAAAGTTGAGTTATGAATTAAGTTATTGATTAGGTAAATAGTATCTTACTTCAAAAAAATATAACCAATACATCAGTACCACCTAACGATTTCTCATTAAATAGATTTAAAAAAACTCTGACTGCACTGCCCTCTATCGCAAACCAACAGCAACGTTTAAATTTGAACGCCATCCCCATCTAGCGGCATTGTCAAGAACTACGGTGCAAACCAGTCGCTTGATTATGTTCCTTGCTTTTTCTCACGGCGGTAGATGGCGCTGTAGGCCGAGCTTTTAAACATTCGATCGACGAAATCGTAGCGCGTCGTAGCTGCGTAGGCGCGAGCTTTACCTTTGTTTACGATTTTTTTGTGGAATTGTTATTACGGCATTACACTGAAATAGATTAGCCGAATTAAACTGTAAATACCAACCTATTTAGTTAACGAAGAAATTACTAAAAGAAAAATGCATTAATTGTGAGTAGTTATGTATCTTTATCACGGTTGAGTTTCAGGAAAGGATTGTTTTCGTGTCAATTAGAGGAAGGTTGTATGTTTATCGGAGCATTGTTTTATTTTGCATTTATCTCGTTTGTCGATAGGCCAAAGAATTGAGCAATGGTTAAGGCTTTGGAATTCGTTTCGTAAACTTTGGGATACATTTAATTACTTAAATCATTCGTGAACGAAACTGCATATTTTCTAGTTTTAATTCCAATAAAGTCCCTTTACCTGTCGTTTCTGAGATAATTAGGGCTACACAGTATGTTTTTAACTGTGCTAAGTATGTTAGTAGTAATTTGCAGCAACTTGGCAAGATTTCAAATGTCTTTGGTAGGATATCATAACGAGTCGGCATTGGATTTATAGCGGTATAAATCACATTTAAGGCACAAACTTTGGAATAATTCAGAAATTTATTACATACTTATACATTTTATAATATAACAAGATTTGAAAGATGAAAGTTTTGAGGTTATGTAGGTAAGTATTTGAAAAATATATTTCAACAACTTTTTTACAAAGTTAAGAAACAATTCCGAATGTGTCACTATTAATATAATATAATATTTTCGCTAGCAACTTTTGTATAGGTAGGTAGGTCTACAAGTATAATGCCTTTACGTTATAAAAAATCATCAAAACATAAAATTAGAGACTGAGATTTAGATAATTATATAAAAAGTAGGTACCTAATAGATACTTACCTATTACCTAAAGAGTAGGCAGATGTCAGGTGGATGATACCGGGATGATAACAATAATTTATCTAGGCATTTAATGATTTTATTGAAATCCGTTATTTTCGGATTGGCTTTGATTATTTTATTTTTATTTATTTATTTTATTAAGTTCTGACCACCTTAAGGTCCAATTTGTTAAAATACCTTATCACTAGTGTTAGTAGTACCAAAAAAACATGGACAAGAAAAACTTGTGACTGCGGCAAGATGTGCAGAGAATGATAAAGCAAGGAATATACTACCTGACCATTCTCGCCTCAGAAAAGGGGAGTAAGGGTTTTCCACCACTGTTTTCAGGATGCTATTGTCACTGACCCGCGATTTTATATTGTTATACGTAATAGATCACAGGTTACACGTAAATAATAATAAATAATAACACCGATCCGGTAATAGATCCAACTTTTACATAAATCTTTAGATAGTAACCGTACTATCTAAAGATTTATGTAAAAGTTGGATTTTGACAGTTCGTCTTTTCAGCAGATCACCTACTTATTATATTTGACGTAGGTAGGTATCTAACTACATTATAACATACCTAGTTACCTAAAAATATACATAATATATTCACAAAGCTTCGATATCGGGTTGAAAAACCTTCAAAGGGCTACGTAATTTTTATTATTTAGTTGTTTAAAATATTATTTTATATGTGCGTACAGTGTCGAGATAGGAGATTAGTATGCAAAGTATACGATAGGCAGGCGTAGCGAGGTGACGAACAGGACATTAGGATGCGCACACGCATAGGACGACGTGCTACGCATGCGCCACTGTTTTTAAACATAATAAAGTTTTACAAAAATTAATAAAAATGGCTCTTTACCTGGTGCTAGCGATAGCGGTATCATGGCGAGCGGCAGCGGTATTTTGGTATTTTGGTATTTTTATAAAATCGTTGTGAATGCTATGAGTAGTTTGCTACTCATAGCATTCACAACGATTTTATGAATGAATTTTATCCATATAATCATTTTCCATTCATCGTGAAAGGACTGATAAACAATACTTTCTTGATGTACATATTACCAACGTATAGATTACAGTAACGTTTATAATTAGATTTGACTAAATAATTATGCTTCTGGGCAAATCATTACCTTATCTATTATAATACTTACTTATAACGATTGGTGTACAAGTCAATGTGATCAATGAATTCGATAAATTAGGTACTCAATAGATACGGTATCGTATCCTCATTGATAGTTCCTCTAGCTAGGATCTAGGATACATCATTGGGTATTCGAATATCAACTTTTTGGTGTCTATCATGCTTGTTGTAGAAGGTCGCTCTATTAATATTAAAAGAGTAAGTCCCCGAGAGGTTCTTTGCCAACAGTGAACAAATTACTTAAGATCATTCTAGCGCTCTAACTATTGAAGGACAACCAACTCTAGTAGAGGCAAACGGTCAGCGTTGGCGGACAAATAAAACAACATGTCTGCCGACTGGTCCGCTTGCGGTACCAGGCGCACATAAGTCTTTCAGAGCTTTCGCTGCCACCCGCGCCCATTCACCAGCCACTTTTATGAATGAAGCGAGTCTGTGTGCGCTGCGCACATCTAGATGCGCGGTACATGTGTGCGTCTACACGTGTTTATTTGAGCCAACATGGTATAGGCATTCATGAGAATTTTCTTGTGTCAACATCGACTCGAGCAGTACAGAAATAGTTCGTAGCTTTGTGCTCGCAAAGTTGCAAAGTACGCTTGCCATTCGTTTAAAATAATACGCCACAAGGTGGTCTGCTAAATCTTGCGTGCAAGTGCAAAACGTACAATGCAAAATGTAGTCTCTATTTCAGGTGTTAATTACAGAGCTTTGTGCGGCCACTATGACTATTCATTGCACGTTTGTGTGTGGCTTTTAAAAGCTCTTCAAAGATTTTAAGAAATTCTAAAGCCCCTCACGTCAACAAACGTACTCTTTTATGTTATTTCCGTCACCATGACGACTATCTCAAACATCCGTTACCTTGATATAATTTTTCCCATAATTACACCCATCAAATTATAAATCAAATTAATTTGAACTTGTCACCATTGATTACAGTTCCACCATATGACACGCAAGTGTAGCAACACGACAATCCACATGTGTCGTGGCTATGTGAAAATATTACAAATAACCATCTGCAAACCAAACTAGACTTTAACGAAGAAAAAATAAAGATGAAAGTAAACATTTTCTATAAAACCAGGTGACACTCGAAACTTGGTTTCAACTTGATCGAGCATAAAAAACCGCTTAGCACGCCATAATATAAAGTTACATTATAATGACCAATTTTTATTGTTACTCTACATCTACGATTAATGACTATAAGACTTTTAAATATGTAGGTAGTTATTTATATTTAATAAAAAATAATCTACATAGAAAATAGTTTCTGTGTTTTTATGCTTTTGTGTACAAAGCTTAGATGGAATTTTGCAATGTTCAAAAAATTCCATAATCACAAAGTGGTCAATGCCAAACAATTAATACTTGTTTATTCGAAAACAGACAAATTAAGCGCAAACTAATGAATGAAATGACAGCCAACAATGTAAACCCGCCTAAAACTTAGCACTATGTTTGTAAACAAAATGTTAAATAATAATTGTTTTCCACGTAACCGAATGTAACTTTAGTAGTTATGCGAGTAAAGTATACACTGTTGCGTCGTAGTTTTGGCAACATCCTGTATATGGAACAACATGCGAGGGAAATGGACACCGCAACATCCGATCTTGAGGTGACCAAGACCCGACTGGTTTTTCGCATTTTTTTACTGCATTTTTATGGATTTATTTCGATTAAAACTAAACTTTTATTAATTTTTTAAAGCCAGTATTTTATATTTAATTTGACAGAGCGTCCCCACTCATGAAACCACCATTTTTTCGTATTGTCATTAATATTTGTGAATCAATATCGTTTAAAAACAGATTTTGATGTGTAAAGTTTGAAATAGAGGAGCAATTTGCATATTAGTCTTTAAAATAATGTCGTTGCTACGAATTTTACGCTCTATTTTATCATACATTTAGAATAAATCACTTTTACTGCTAGAAAAATACAAGATAATGGAAAATTCCCAAGCATTTTTAAGCAGGTTAGTTATTTGTAGATCCCTATTCAACTATTCAATATATTTCGAGTAGGTATTTTTTTTAAATATCCCCAAAATCGGAACAAATCCTTTTGCCTTTGCTTCTTGTCTTGTTGAAAGACCTTTATTACACGCACTTCGACCCACAATAATAATAATTATGTAAACCACCCTATGCATGTTTCCACTGCTGGGACACAGGCCTCCTCTCTGTGAGAGGGAGTGGGCTATAATCTACCACACGGGTTCAGTGCGGGTTGGTAGATGTCACATGTCTTCAAGTTTTTGGTCCTACGACATGCTGGTTTCCTCACGATTTTCATTTTCCCTCACCGTTTTGAGAGTAGTGGTGTCGAAATAATAAAAAAAGTAAAGTAAAGCGCCTGGCAGGGTTCGAACCTACGACCTACAATTCGTAAGTCGAGCGAGTCGGGGCCGTTACCACTGGGCCACCACTGCTCAGTGTTGCATAATACATAATCATTAGCAAGTACATTATACCTACATACTTAGCAGTACGCGGTAGTGTGAATCACATCGGACGGCCAGTCTGATAATGTCACACAATTTGCTCCCATTGTACAATTTCTATGGTTAGTTGGAACTCTGATAATAAATGATAACGAACCACTAACAAATTGTTATTTCATTATTATCTTGCCCTCAACGTTTTCATAACGATATGTTTTATTTATAAGTCCTTTGCTTCTGTACAGAATAATTTTAATATTTCCATAGACAGATGGTTATTTACACATTTAGGTTTTTACGAAGAGACTGAGCTACGTTAGCTTTTGATACTAATTGTTTTGCGTGCATTAGTAATGATTGATAGAAAGAAGAACATGCTTATTCAGCGATATTTTTTTTACCCCCTTTTTTTAAAACGTTTTCTCACTCCATGGATCCCACAGTGTGGGCTTGACTAAGGAGTTGCTATAATGTTCCCACTACTGGGACTCAGGCTATGACTGGGCAGTAATCCACGCGGGCCCAGTCCTGGTTGGTAGATGTCGCATGTCTTCGAATTATTGGTTTTAGGACATACCGGTTTCCTCCCGATATTTTCCTTCACCGTTTCGAGAGACCGACATCTTCGGCTAATCAATTTTAAAAGCCTGTAATTATTTTTCCTACTTACTGACAGCTTCGATTAATAAATTTTAAAAGCCGGTAATTTTATTTTATCATTTGTACCTACTGAAGTATTACATTTCAGGATTTTTAGGTCGTAACAGACAGAATGATATCTTTTGTAAACAACTGCAATGGATACAGAATCAATTAACTTCTTGTTTTGACTTTTGTGTCACAATTATTTTTACGACTTGACAAAACATCGAGATTTTTGAATTATCTATTAATGTTTTAAACGCAGACTTCCCGGAATAAATTCTCTAAACGATGGTGAAAACCTCATCAAAATCTGTTGCGTGGTTTAGAAGAACAACGCGGACATACAGACAAACACGAAAAGCGACTTTATTTTATAATAATTATGTATAAAAGGTCATTCGCAACAACGTCGAGGGTGGTAATACCTACTAATAACGATCGGCTAATAAGTTTGAAACAGTAATCATTGCAACCAGTTGCCGCGACGCAACCAAACCGCCCGGAACGATCAAGTTGCATTCACTCATTCAACCAATCACCATTCACCACTCATTCATACAGCTTCAAAGCTTACTGAAGGAAAATCCGGTCATAAATAATAATTATCAATAATATTAATATGGCGTGACCGATTTTACCGGATAGTTGGTTTTGTATTTCCGTTTTTAATTATTGATTATAAATATAAAAAATACCAAATTTTATTGTTTTTTTTTAATATGTAAGATATATGTAGTTAGCGTTCCATTCATGCAGCCTCGTTATGCGTAAGGAAAATCCGGTTTTACGTGTAGTTTATCAATGAAACGCTCCATTGAAACGAAGGGGCTAATTGGTTCTCGTATGCTTGTGCCTGATAGTATAGTAATATTGTTTTTCATTTTTAACTAGCTGCGTCCCGCGGTTTCACCCCATAAGTCTCGATCATGTATATTGGCATAAAAGGCCAGGTCATGGTCTGCCCATGTGCCAAAAATCCAAATCTGTTCAGCCGTTTTAGCGTGAAAACGTAACAAAAGTTTCGCATTTATCATATTTGTTAGGATTAGGATTGTTGCTAAGGTCATGTACCTATTGGTACTATTCCAAAATTTTCATGTAAATCCGCGCGCATTCTCGCTCAATACTTTACAGGTTAAAAGTACCAACATAAGTACTACCGAGAACATACTATTTATGATGGACATGCTTGAATGGAATATTATTTATCTTTATTTAGGTAAATAACATGACACCACAGGTGCACCGACAGTACGCCCAGATTTCGCTTTAGGTATATGTTTGGACAAATATCTATTCCTCGAAGCTTTGCTAAGCTTTTTCAGAATTTCTTTGAAGGATTCTCCGGTGCCTACAACAATGATAAATAACCTCCTTCGTATCAAGAACAGAAAAAAAAGAAGTACCTAGGTACTTAGGTAGGATTACCAACTTCTTTATTCAAAAATGACTTAACCACAAATAAACACATTAGTTACCCACTATTTATGGATCGAAGACAATTTGAATACATCGATTTACCTCACGTGTTCAGATATGTGATGTTCCCACGTTACATACACAACACAGACGAACATACACGGAGAAACAATGGGCCCGTATGCGGCCCACCCTGGAGAGACGGCGCTATACCGGGGTCAATGCACTCACGCACTTAATTACGTGCAAATATGAAAGACCTTCTGATTGAGCACTTAATTGGGTCACATACATCTGTTAACAAGTTCAGTCAATGACCAGGTTACAGGCAGGTTTCTTGGTGATAATTTTCGCACTTTTTAACCGAGTTCAAAAAAAGGAGGTCATCAATACGCCTGTATTTTTTTTTTGTGTGTTTGTTACGCGATATCTCCGCCAATTATAAATCGATTTTGATGATTTTTTTTATGTTTGGTAGATCTTGCTTCAGAGGTGGTCCCGTATAAATTTTATTAACTATACTTGCGTAGTTTTCGAGTTAGCTTCACGACATCTTTTATGACTCCGTCACTGTTACGGAAGTCGGTGGCAAAAAACGAAAATTGAAAAGCAAAGACACCGATTTCTGAAATTAAAGTAATTTTTCAATTTTTTAGTGTTTTTTGGAAGTCGGTTGTTTTTTTTTTTTGTAAAATGCTTTTATTTCTTGGCAATTTTTTGTCGGGATTCGATCAAATAGGATTTCTCCTATTCCTTCGAAATATAAATTAGGACAACATCGTTCTAGCTTATTCGGTAATAATTACTAGAAGTGTGTTGTGCCAAGTATGTGGTCCTACGGCGATGCGACCAAACCTTTTAATCGTATAAAGGTAACGGTAGCTATAATGTTTTCATGTCACATGACTTTGAATTTCCCCTGTTTCGGTCGTTTTTCCGGCTGATGTAATTCACCAAAAGGTTGACATACGTGATGCCTTATACAAAAAAAATAAAAGGAAAAAGCACCAATTATGGAACAAAGCCTTTTTGTTTTGTTTTTCAAGAAACGCTGTACTGCCTGTCTTTTTGTAATTTTCATTGTAAGGCAAAGAACTGATAGGTAACCTGCAGGTTCTTGAACAAGCCAACCACACTTTTCTCAACCACTGTAACCCCTATATAAGCAAACAATCAATCAAACAACAATATGCAATCTACCGTGGTGACCACGATCAAACAGGAAAGTGCCAAAACAATGCATAATCTAATCAGCCTATGATGTTCCCACTTCTGGGACACAGGCCTCCTCGAGAGGGAATTATGGGCCCGCGTGGTAGATACTACTACTGGTTGGTATGTATATGTCACAAAAAATTGAAAAATTATTCAGATTCAACTGTCTTCGACCATTTACACTATAAGACATTTGCACGACATTTATATGAACAAGTAGGCTAAGAATGTACGGAAGCTTCAGCAATGATTTACGAACCGTTTCATATGACGTGCAGTTTATCTCGACTAGATATATAATGCAGGCGGTTATGGACGTGGGCTAATCTGAAAGTGCACCGAGGTAACGAGGATGCGGCGTATTATCCTATTCGGGCTTCACCTATTTATTAATACGTAGTACAGTCGGCCACAAAAAGATGGGGACCTATACATACCTATACATTAACATAATTCCGGCGAGAGTCAATAGTGGAAATGATGATGGTAAGATTTGTTGCGTTCAGACGGAGATGATGATGAGTCTACAATATCGGTTTCATAATATTGTATAGCCAAAAAACATAACACATTTTGGATTGATATTAAGGAACAATGATTGAAGACAAAATATGTACCTACGAATTCTTGTCGATATATACCTACATCTTTTTGGAGTTGATTGTACACGTACAACTACAACGAGTATTACCTATACCTCCTATACCTCCTGAAAAATGACTAACTTAACCTAACAAATGACTCAATTATTTTTGGGTTTATAATGCCCTTTTATAATAGTTGGAAGAAAATTTTGAAAAAATTAGTCACAATATCACAAGCTCTGATTAGATTTTTTTTTCAAAAGAACAAACTAGTTTACTTGCCAACTTTACTATTTGCCTCATTTCGCATAATAAACTCTTGTTTATTCATACATTTTATCTAAATCAATTGCACCAGCAAGTTGACAGCCCAACCACTTATAAAGTGAATTAATTTAAAACCCGGAATTAGCTGCGAAATCAAGACTTCCATTCTAGAATGTAAGTATATCCAAAAAAAGAATGTAGTAGGAAAACTACAATTTTTTTTTTAAGTTGGCAACCCTATCTTGGCACATTATAGGTATATAGTAACATATAACGCGTAACATCTAAGAAACACACAAGAATGCGTCAATTCCGGCGGAGGTAAGGCAGTTAGCAACAAAGTGATCACAGGATGCTGCGCCGGAGACTGCAGACGTCGCCGACCCAGTTCCGCTCCTCAGTGATTTACCGGAGGGAGGAGATCGCCCCATCAAGGCAACCTTCCACTTCCAGTGGATGATGTTGTTACTCAGTTAAGCTAAACGATTGGCACGTCCACGACGCGACGGCTCAAGAAGATTGGCTGAAGATTGTTGTGTAAGTTTTCTGCGTGGGTATCAGAGGCCCTAGACATAGTGACATTCTATCAGCGATATCGATGATGGAAAAGGCAAAAATGTATAGCACTGACATAAGCTATCGAAAAGCTTATATCAATCCTGTTGAAAATCGTTGTAGAAAATACGAAACGCTTTCGAAGCGATTGTCACTTGTCTAGGCCCTCTGATATCTGTGATGCGAATCGGTTTTTTTTGTCGTTCATTATGTGTAGCGAGAGTGTTATTCAAAAATACAGGAACCAGCATTTTATCGTTTGCCTAATTCCCAACTATGCTGGGGTCGGCTTCCAGTCTAACCGGATGAAGCTGACTAGTATTTTTTACATGGAGTGACTACCTATCTGAAGGTAATTCAGGGTAGGTACACGTAAAATACAGTGGTAATTAAAGACTCCCACAGACAGGAGCGGCGTGACTCTAGTAGAACAATTTCTATGAAAACTTCATGAAAGATGTTGTACCAGAACGTAGCACTTGTCTGTGGGAGCCTTTAATTACTGTCTTTTACATGTACCTATCAATGTATTCTCTAGCCTCCGGGTCTGATAATAATAGGCATGTTAAAATAACCGAACGATGGACAGATTCGTGAGCAAATAGCCTAAAATAATTGAAAAGTATTCGCGGTATTCTTTTCTTATACCTAAACAAACTAATAACAAACGATGACGAAATTCTGACGGTTAGCCAAATTGGCGCAGAAACTGTAGCAGTTAATAATACAAGTTAATATTGCCAACCACTGTTATTCTAATGAACGTTAAAAGAAGCTTGTGGATTCTTACCTAATTGCTACGTAAACAATGAAATGTAAACGCAGACTAAATATTACATTGAATGAGAGATCAATTGGATCTTTTTGTCTTTAGGCTAAAATTTATTTCTCACGCCTTCTTCATATGGGGTAGGTAATTTCTATTTTTGAGTCCGAAAATACCATGTTTTATAACAACCACTATGTGGCAGCCAAAACTACACCTCCGTTCTGTGCATATACACGCTCGAGTGTGATAGATAGTTGCATCATTGCTCGACTGTATTTTCTTAGTCGTAAAATGCAAAATCACACTGGTTTGTGCAACGAAGACTGTTTGAATCTAGGGGGCCTAGATAAGTGACAATCGCTTCGAAAGCGTTTCGTATTTCTACAACGACTTTCAACAGGATTGACATAAGCTTTTCGATAGCTTATTTCAGTTATATACATTTTTGCCTTTTCCATCATCATTATTGCTGATAGAATGTCACTTTTTCTAGGGCCGCAGGACGTAAAACGGTGGCTTCGTCGCAGAACACAAAACAGTCTTAGAAAACGGTTCGCAACGCCCGCCCCTAGTCGGAGGTGGTAAGCTGCTGCTAACAAACTTGACAATTCAGAATTTCCTCTATGTTTTAGCCAAATTAGTAATCTATTGATTTACGTTTCAAAATTCACCCAAAGTTTTCATGAATTTCAAGGTTACCGGAAGTCCTCAATGTCTTTCACACTTCTGAATGATATCAACGCAAATTATACCACTGTGCACTGACAGTAACGACTATTTTTACATCACACAGTTTTCTCAACCTCGATGACTATCAAATAAGAACCTAATCTACTTCCGTTCCCAATATTCAAAGTTATTGATGTGCCTACTTGTTACTAGGCTAAAATTAAAGACTTTTCTAGAATAATCTAGACTTAGACTTACCTAGAGAAGCCTCGGGGTCCGACAGGTCGGAGAGCGAAGGCACCTTCTGCATAGCGCGGGGCTCCTCGGCCTCCGGGGGCTCAGTCTTGATGCCGTCCGCGTTGCCGCCACCCTCATCGCACTGGAAATATAGAACACAGTTAGCGACTGTCATTTATAGACACTTTCACTTATTACTTAATTGTCACATCAGAAACGTTAGAGGAGGTTTGGTATGTTTTTTTAATAGGAGTCGGAAAAAGATTCAGAGTTATGAAAATAGAATTGTCAGAAGCATTCTCCTAGTTGCTTAGAAGATACTAGCAAACTACAGGAGGGAACAGTTATATTAAAGTTGCAGCCTATGACTGACTAACCCACTCAAAAACTCAAAGCATTTTTATCAATTAAACCATTTACAGGCACTTTTGAATCGTCATGGAGTCGGCCAGTAAGTCAGAAAATTGAAATTGCCCATTCAAAACGTAGAATTCTATGGAGAAGAACGGGCAAGAAACTACTCCACTCGGTGTGAAACTATACATTTATAGTATAAGCTGACCTCCCATTGTACGGAAATTCTATACAATACGGGATCAGCATGAACTGGAAATGTATAGCTTGATGTGTAGCCGTGTGTACACCCAGGAAGTTCTTAAGGTTTACAAGTCCAATGTGATTCTACTCAACTATTATCACGTTAGTCTGGGCACAGCTACTAACCAAAAATCGTTAATTTTTATTTGTTTTTCACTAAACACTTTTCAAGTTCCACTGAAATGATATGCAAGACCAATTCAATTAAAAAATATTTTTCAGAAACACTAAAAACAAATGATCTTTAGGTAAGTATCTCTAGTAATAACCAATTAACGATGTCTTATCCTGAACGGTACTCAACATAATGAAGTTACACACATAAGTGCGCTCATCGCAAATCAACCTTATCACCTACAGATAATGAGATCTTAGAGATATTACTCATATCAGCATAATTATTACACAAATCCTTTAAAACATTTCGATAAATTATGACCACTTTCTGTATTATGCTTATCATAATAATATTTATATTGTTGTCAGCATAAGACAACTTTGGAACTTTAGTTTTTCGTAGAGCTTTCATATTATTTCCAAAAATAAACTAACTCTACATATTGCTATAACTCTCTATATATAAAACCAAGTCCGCCGCGTCTGTCTGTCTGAACGAGATAAACTCAAAACTATCGAACCAATTTTCATACAGTTTTCAAGAAGGAAAGATAGGCTACTTAACATCACGCTACGACCCTTAAGAGCCGAGCCAGAAGACAAAAAGTCAGCGTGTGCGCAACCGAGGGAGGGGCTGGGATGTGGCTGTTATTTTAGTATATTATGTTACAACTTCCACTCGAACGAAGTCGCGGGCAGAAGCTAGCTTTACATAAAAGTTATTGCCTATGTTGAAAAAAACGTACACTATAAAGTTTCAGCGAAAATCGACTGTCAGAAAAAAGGTATTGACGTGATTCTGTACCTAGTGTTCAGTTTGTCCGCTTTGCGAGAGCCAACGTTAAGAACGAGCCTGTGAGCTTCAGGAACTCAATGATAATAATATCGTCTTCATTCCAACCTAAGGACTGACTCATTGTATTGGAAAATTAATTCACCATTAAGACGAATTCTTGTTTCACTTATCGACCAACGTTAGCAACTAAATGGCACCTATAAATCACATACAGACAAGACACCCGAATCACCAAGTAGGCTTTTAAAAACCTTGCATTGTCCATCAAAGAAGGATATATTAGTTTTTATAATATATATGGTGGAGGAGCCACGGTGATCGCATCGCCACATTACAAGAACGGGTATGCTATCCACACACCAGTCGCTTCCGTTCGCTGTTCGGACATGCGTCGCTTAAAAAAATATTCACAACACAATGGTTGGAAAGATCCTTTGATCTATGTTCATTCTTATTCAAAAGAATAAAGTCTATGCGATAAGAAATAAACTCAGCTAACGTCAAGGTTTCGAAACCAATGTATTTTTAAACGAGAATAAATATTGGTACTCGAACTATGAATTGGATATTTAATTCTTACGAAAATACATTAAGTAAATTTCTGCCCTCATCTGAAACTAATGTATAGTCAGGTAAACTATATGTAAAGCAAATTACATTAAATCTCTACTAACTTAAATTATCCGTAGGTATATTCGAATCTCAACTAGAAAATTGTTAATTGCAAAATTTTATCAAAGCTTGACAATATTTCCCTGACAGTAGGTACTTCAGTACGTCACATTTTCTTTTGTCAGTGTGTTTGTATAGTGCACACACACGCACTTACATTTGTTTTTTTCCATTTTTGTCTTTGTCCTTTTATGTTATTTAAAGTATAACACAATGTGCTCTCACCCTACTAATGATTTCCATTTAACGCATAGTAGTTTTTCCTTAATTTTCGTAAAACACGCGACTTGTTTTTTTCATCTGTTTTCCTGTCCCATACCGAATTATCAGAATTGTGCGCTATCTCTAATGATGATAAGGGAATATGTTTATTGAACAACATAACATAATCTGATCATCGCCAGAATATCGATGGCTATCTAAATTACCTATGTAGCAAAAACTCAGGCATTTCATGACGTAGGAGTAATCTTAATATTGCTTTATCTATCATCGAACATAATTAAGATCATAATGCTAATCGGGTCTTTCACCGATTCAAATCGATAGTATACATTTATATAAATAAAAATGAAATGCTGTTCGTTGGCGCATCAATCAATAACGGCTGGGCCAATTTGGCTATTTCTTGTTTTAAAATGTTCCGAATTAGGTTTTCATGGAACGACTTGGGAAACCTTAAATAGATTTCGTACCCAAGTCGGCCGCAGCTAAGTCAATTTCCACAAGTGCGGGTCATGGACGGCTCCGATCTCCGGTGCGTATGCGGCGTCTCTCCACAGACAATAGCCCACCTTCCATCTTGCGCCGCATGTCCTGACACCTGCTCACGTGAGAACCTAATGGCTGCGTCAGCAAACAGTATTAGCTTTACTGAATTTAGGGGGAACAAAATTGTAAGTATGTGTTATTTTTCCATCTACATGCTAAAAAGAAGACGAAAAGAAAAAATTGGAAAAGTATCCCGGAAAATTTTAAAATTCAGGAAATACTAAACTTGTCTTATCCATGGGATTTTTGCATGAACTATTGAAAGGACAGGACAACGTTTGTCGGGTCCGCTGGTTGGATATAAATATAAATGTGGTATTTTTCATAACATTTTGCAACAACAGCAAGTTTTAAAAATAGTGATTAAAATATGAGCCCTCACAATAAGGTTCCAGTTTTTGGGGCTAAACTTTATGCGTGAAAATGTATCAAAAAGAAAGAAAAGCTCACTTTTAAATTAAGACACGTACACCTCTGCCCAACCCTTCAGGGAATACAAGCGTGATGTTATGTTATGTTTGAAAATGGATTAGCAGCCTGTCATTGATTTTATTAACAGTTAACCATTTAAAACGATGCTCCCTCGTCAAACACCTTTTATGTAAAACATTGTTTTTAAAAGTTCCGTAATAAATTGTCAACCCAGCTTGACAACGTAATTATGTTCATAAAAAGAGAACTTTTGCGTATCCCTCGCTGACCCTTCTCAATTGAATATCTCGTGGCCCATGACACAGCTCCTAATCACAAAGTATATCAATATGGTCCAATAAAAACGTCAAAATCGAATCAGCGTGTCCCCTCGGGCCAATCAACTTACGCTCCATGCCGTTATGATGTGACTCTATAGTCTATGAGACCCTACTGTCACAATGCTATGTATGTATACAAACAGCTTTTAATGTGCTACATATTCTTATTATGTAAGTATGAACGTAAATGAAGCAAAAGGAGTATGTAAGGATCGTAACAGGTGACGTTCTATAGTTTCTGCATACCCCTTGGGAAGATGGCGTGAGTTTATGTATGTATGTCATGTGTAGGTATGTATATGGGAAATCTAAGTACAAATATTATAATACGTAGGCACTTACAGTTAGTGCCATCTAAGAAGACGCGCTCCACCTGTAATTTAGTACGGAGCGGAGCGGAGTGGGGCGCGTCTTCGTGGCACTATCTATACTTATTCTAAAATGTGATTTTTGCCCGCCTAAAGGCCTATCCACACATATCAAGGTCTTGCCCGGGACGTGACAGGGCCGTGACAAACACAGGGCAGACACTGTCCCTCACGGAGCACGATCCGTCCACGGCCCTGATGTGTGTCGATAGAAATTATAGATAGACATATAAACAATGCAATAAATATAATAAAACGAACTAGACGGGTGTTCCTCAGTGCTACTTGCGTGGTGGTCGAGTGCGTGTTTCTGAATAAGTTCTAATCTCCACTTAGTTGCAAATATACTTGATAATAAAGTGGTAAAAGGAACTACTTTTCAACCAGCCAGACGCAACGTCTATTTTAAAACATAACGTAACGTTTTCAGGAAATACTTAATTGATTTTTCGAACAGGATGTTCAATTTTCAAAAGGATTTTCTGAATGACGCAGACATTAACGTCATAATAATCATTACTATAATTCAGAATGAAACGCATTAATTAGGTGGCACGGAGGACAATATCTTGACATCTTAACTGAATGCATATGGCAGAATAATGAATTCCTTGTCCATTGAGCCGTGTCTGTTGATTAACCCGTAAACATTCATGGGGTATTTTGGTTCGGTTCAAAGTGTGGGGTCGGGTCACCCCTATTTTGTCTTGGCACGTGATTACCGATATTGGGGGCACGATCCCAATTCACTCGAACACCTCTTATTATCTGGCTGTCGATTGATGCGCGTCAGACTTGCTTTTTTTACTTTGTATTAATTATTGAGGGTTATTCTCTTTTCAAAGAGATGAAGAGGAAGATTTATTAAATAAAAATATTGTAGGTTAAGTGTGAGTTAGTTAATTAATTTTGGTTACCATAAACTCAGATAGTATTTAGGACCCAAAACCATTAAAATAGGGCTCGGTCAGATTGGAATTGCCTAATTCTTTTTAAATTAAAGCGCTTGTGTCCGTTACAAAGTTAGTAAGATCGTTTGCAGGATAAGGGGACATTGAGTGCTAAATCACTGGAGCGTTCAAAGGGGACTGTATGACTATGAGGTTTTCCAATGAGTGGCGTCCTTGTGTGGCACATAGCTGGGGTCAAACTGACCACAAGACTTGCCGGTAGCCGAAACGGTCGACGTAGCAGGTACTTAGCGGTTAGGAAAACTGATAAAAACATGGTAAGAATAGTAGAACTTGTATAAAAACTAGATGTTGGCCGCGACTTCGTCTGCGATCCAGGATGAAAAGTAGCCCATGTCCTTCTCCAGGTCATGGTCTACCCATGTGCCAAATTGCATCCAAATCCGTTTAGCCGTTTTAGCGTGAAAGCGTATCAAACAAACTCTTTTTCGCATTTATAATTATTAGGTAGTTAGGATGCAGTAAATTTCTGATGCTACCTTCTAAATAATTGGCATTCTTCTACTGTAATATGTAAAGGCTTACTCAGAGCAAAAGAAAAAATACAAAAATAACACAAAAAGAAATCAGTCCCTAAATAACGCGTAGGTACTTGAGCGAAGTACAAAATATTTGTTTACTCTTTAAACGTCTGTGAAAGATATAAACAGCTCATTAAAAATCGAACGAAAAAAAAGTAAAATAGGGATGTGAATAACGTATGGTCGAGGTTAATTGTCAATTTGTCGCTCGTTTATCGTTATAGAACGTGTGCGGTGTCGAGATCTTGTCTCCTTACATCAAGAGACGCTACTTTTTAAACGTGCCCTGATTTATCTGGTGTTGTTGATCCCCCTTCTGATAAATTACCCTTCAAACGGCGTTAAAAAGTAAATTATTGGTAGATTAAATTGTGTTCCATTGTCAGAGAGAGTGAATTATGATGTTTTTTGTTGTTTAATTTTGGAACTACGACTTTTGGTTGGAGTAAGCAGTTTCCACTTTACGTAAGGGACAGGCAATGCAGTGATATTTTAACATTAGATGGAATATGAATTACGGTCGGAGGTCTACTCTCCAGTTTAATGTTGAAAATCATTAGCATTGCAATTGCACATTATGTTTGTATCCTTATACTCGCGACAATCTAAGAAGCCCGATTTGACGTTTCGTTCTCGTACATGGAATAAAAAAAACTGATTCTGAAGGCATAAGTATCGACTTATGCCTTCAGAATCAGTTTTACACAATGTAGATAAATCGTTTATTACAAATTCTCTAAGTATGATCAATGTATAGAGGTATGTCTGGAGAATTAGTTTAAAAATACTTTTTTTTCATCTCTACCTACACAAAGTATTTTTATAGCTGTCAAATCGGACTTCTTAGATTGTCGTGAGTTTAGTCCTCATCTAAGATCAGTGGATAGACGTCTCTTAAGGTCTCCTCGTTTTTAATTTTTCTTAACCATTTTGATTTATTTGCAGTATAATAATTTCACAATAATTAAATTCCAAATGCTCTACAAACGTTGAAATTCATATTAAAACGTTATCTTTTTCTTAACGAAAATTTGTAACAACAGGTTCGGAAGCCAGTCGGTCTGGTATTCAAATTAGTCGCAAAACGCTAATGAAGCAGTTTCGGGCAAAAAGTAACCGATTATAGCTTAGTTAAACGTTTACAGTTACAGCGTAACCGTTATTTACAAAACATTATGAACACATCAGGCTTTATCAACATTTTGCGTAGGTACTCGTGACGATTTTCAAGGGAAATAATGTAATGTCGCAATCCACTGGAAAATGTTACTTAGGTACTTTATTTATAATCCTAGACATATTGGTTGAGAAATTATTGGATGCATGTATACTTTATTTATAATCCAAGACATATTGGTTGAGAAATTATTAGATGCATGTTATACTTTATTTATAATCCAAGACATATTGGTTGAGAAATTATTGGATGCATGTTATACTTCATTTAAAATCCAAGACATATTGGTTGAGAAATTATTGGATGCATGTTATACTTCATTTAAAATCCAAGACATATTGGTTGAGAAATTATTGGATGCATGTTATACTTTATTTATAATCCAAGACATATTGGTTGAGAAATTATTGGATGCATGTTATACTTTATTTATAATCCTAGACATATTGGTTGAGAAATTATTGGATGCATGTTATACTTTATTTATAATCCTAGACATATGGGTTGAGAAATTATATTATGCATGTAAATGACTCGATAACATTGCTTCAGAAAAAGACCGTTGGATTGAAGTAATTTGGAACAAGACAATTTTCAAAATAAAGTAATGTCTGTCGTCTATAATCTCACAGTCTCTCTGGAATTTCCACCTAATCTTAGTTACGTAATCAACTACCCTACTTGCGCTTGCGATAGGCTATTTACATACCTACATAATAAAACAAAACGTAAGCTTTCAGGAAAGGTATAAATACTTAAGTATAACTTTTCCCAAGAGCTTTAGCTTTCTTATTCGATCTGACTTATTTTTTTTTACGCACGTCTTTCTTTGACGATAAAATATTTTTTCCTTCTTTCTTTCCTTTCTTTCATTGATTTATATTTCCTTGGAATATGACCCGGTACAAATACCTGATCCTTGCAACCAAAAAGGTATTAATATACGTTACAATCACATGGAAAAATCACAACAAATATGTCATATCCTGCGAGGCGGACGTAACTAGCATCGTCCCTTTAATTAGTAGCCGGAAATCGCCTAGCTCTCCCTAATGAGACGCGCCCGGATAGGCCGGATCATTTCTAATTATATTATTACATAAATAATTGTTTGGCATTACATTTTTGCGAAGTTATGTTTGTTTGGCGTAGGCCGGTCATGTAGAATTGAAAGACTAAACGTAACGGAAGAAAACCATGGATTTAGTTACGACCTACTATGTGTACAGTCACGGACTTTAATTGATGAGCCACCTGGCACTGTTCGTATTTTAGCCGTGTATTGCAAATCGGGTTTATTCGGTTCCCGACACGCTAAGTCTTGTCTTCGTATTAGAAGAAGAAAATTATATTTCATATCTTTACCGGTTGGCTAACCTGAGAGCCAGAACTACAAACTTGACAGCAGAGTGACTACCCAAAGTCAGCAACCAATTGCAGGTCTAGCAACAGTAACCTAGCAACGATTGTGTATCGTTGTTAGGTTACTGTTGCGATAGTAACGTTCGTTAGCGTACGGATAAATAAATATTAAAAGTCATTTCGACAAGTTCGAAAGTAACGTCTCTGACATCGTTACTTCAACTGTCACTGTCTTCAGTTAAGTTTTCAGAATTATCGAGTTAATGAGCTATGATTCAAAGGAGGTCGGTATCAAATAGATTGAGATGATATGATAAACTTAATGCAAAATTGTATTTATTTTTATCATTTAGAACTTATTAGTCAACCTCTATGGATAAGACTTATTTCCGATTAAAAGTAATTTATTTATCATCTTGTTTACGAGCATGCGATTTGAGTTCGTGTTTAATCGTGTAATCTCGTGAATGTATGAAACTGCAAAATTGAAAAGTTTGAAGGTGGCTCGTCAATTAAAGTCCGTGACTGTACTTGTAGGTACGAGAAAAACAAAACGTAACAACTGAGATTAGTTGCGTTTTGATTTAGTTCCAATACCTACTTGAGAATCGAGATATAAAATATAATCTCAACCCTATCAAAAGCAATCAACTTCGAGTTTCCTTAGAATTTTGTATATCTAATGATAAAGATATTCTGTGAAAACTTGAGCCGACACGAAGTCTGCAACGATGCGGTTCAAAATTTTTATTTTTTAAGTATTTGATTCGACATTTGAATGTGATTCGAGTCGAATACTTTCTTTGAGTGAACTCCTTAGTCATTTAAATTCAGTCACAGAAAATATTACATTCTCTGTGTCACAGAAGAGCTGGGTGTCGACAAGAGCACACGTAAATCACGTCAGCGATTTATCCTTTATGGTCGCACTCACTGAATGAAGGTGTTAACGTCATAACACTTGACAGCCTCTTTATTTCACCCTTCGGTTATTAACAGTCTTTCTTAATATGATTTAATGATAACTTCAGTTTATGAAGAGTCTGTAAATAAAAATCTGGGGCGGCTGGGTGGTGTGCTTTACTTTAATTTTCTTTACATGGTTTGAATTACATTAAAAATGTTTCTGTTAAAAAAAACACTTGATAAAATAGCATAAAGTAAACGAAAAAACTAGTACTTAACCCGTACTAAAATAATAATGGAGCCCTACCCTCAGACCAAATAATTTTATTTGGTCTGAGGCCCTACCTATAATTTTAATTGATTAATTCCTCAACGATCAACTGATCCTTCCCAACTATCATAATCACGTTTCGTATAATTATTCCCAACCAATTCGTCAACCGAACCCTCTCGAATACCTAATCATTAAAAATAATACAATACTCTGTAACCCATTCGTAAAAAGTTCCAACAGTTTTTCGTCGTACTCAGCTAATGTCGAAACTCATTAGTGCAGCTTAGCGTCAGTGTCACGGACAAGTTTAAAAATAAAATAAAAAAAGTTAAAAAGCGCGGGATCTTTGAAATAAGAACTCGAGTTTGTTTTCCATACTCCTTTCTTCTAGTCGTTGATTGATTTTTACCTTATGTATGAAATAAACTACTTTAAACCTGAGTAGGTACCTATGTTATTTTTGTTTGAGCTGAAAACCTGAATACTGGCAGACATGAATTCATTAATTATTTGCATGTTGTGTATGTCTAGCTGTTTTTCTGTAGTCTAGTTTTTGTTAATTATTATAAACAGACTGGGTTTCCTTGAACACAAACGAATATTGTGCTTTGGGCAAATTTTCATTTTTTGCCGTTTCTTTTTATTACTATTTTTTGCTTGCTTTCTACAAATATTGTTCGTGAGTGACACATTTATTCATTCACAATAATTAAGCTAAAAAATAAAAAGTAGATAGTGAAAGTAAATATATCTACCTACGAACAAAATCCCATTAAAAATAAACACCAGTGCAAGTTGATCAGGGCGGTCTCGGTCCAGTGGTCCGCAGCGACACATCCGGGGATGTAAGGATACCATAATTTTGCCCTCGTCACAAAAGTAACATACATACCTTCATTGAAGGCAAAGTAACTCCATACTTTCTTAGAAATTTATGTTTTTACATGATATCTAGTGATATATAAAATATATAAGTAGAGAGGTCTCTTCATTATGAGCGGTTTTATAGATAACGATTATTTTTCAAGGTCCGAAATGTCTACCGTAGATTTAATTTGCCATTTTCAATTCTTCTATTATACAGTCAGGGAAATTATTTTTTAAGCAAATTGACCCTACGTCAATTTCATACAATTGTCAAAGAATTACAGTTGAGATTTGAATATACATACATCATACATATGATGAGAATGCTAAGAGGGATGTGTGGTGTTGTACAAATAGAGAGAAGTTAATAAGTACAGAGGAAGTCTGAAACTGGCACCGGTGACTGAAAAATTGTGCGGAAATCGGTTGTCATGGTATGGGCACGTAATGCGAAGGAATGAGGAAAATGTCGTGAGGAAAGTTTTGGGTATGAATGTCGATGGCTATAAGAGTAGGGGAAGACCAAAGAAACGATGGCTGGACTGTGTGAAACATTTTATGGCTAGAAAGGGGGTGACTGCCGAGATGAAGGATAATAGAGAAGCTTGTAAGAAAAAGATGTACGCCGACCCAAAATAAATTGGGATAAGGGCAGGAGAATGATGATTGAAATACATACAGACAAATTAAGTTGGTACTCAATTTGCTTAACAATTGATTTCCATGACTTTGCATACGACATCTTCTCAATCCTAGGTACATCAAATTGTGACGAGCAGTTTAGAAGATATGAAGGAACATAAGAACATACATGTATACCCGTCAAAATCATAACACTCTTTTTTACTTCGCCGTAGTCGGGTAAAAACAGCAGAAAAAACACTCGAATATACATTTATTTTCCATGTTACTTTCTTAATAATACACATTACAAATGAGTTCCAAGGCCTGGTATACCGGTTTCTACGCCCAGCTAATTACAAAAACGCTACCGTTTTCATTTGAAAACCAAACCAGTCTATGCAGTTCAGAATAAGTTCTGCTGATTATAGTGTTCTTTAGGAAACGTGTATGGAAACATGTTCAACTCATGGACAGTTGGATACGTTCATTAAGAAGAAAACCGACTGGTATGGTATATTATTACTTGGTAAGCTAACAGTTTCAAGTTCTAAGTCTGTTTGTAAATCCACAACTGAGGTACTTAACATTGACGTTTTTTATAATCTAAATACCTATTAGTCAATAAAATCAATCTGCCTAGCCTTGCTATATTTTTAATTACTATATTTTGTACAATCAATTTTGACTAAGGCATCACCTAAATTGGTCCAAAGGTTTTAACTAGGCGTTTCCGAACCATACCACCACCGTACGGCCATATATTGGCAGGCCTGAACATAGGCGCATTTATCTTTCGCGCATGTTCTTTCACTCAAACTCGCGTCATGTCACCATTTGGTTCCTAAAAAATGTTACTGCGCAGCCCTCTGCGCGATGTTCGGAACTGCCAAGTTCTATCGGCCGTATGTTACAAACTAGTTTCAGCTATTTCCAGCTATTCCAGTTTAGACAATTTCAACATAAAATATGTTGTGTTTTGCCTAAAAATAGTTTTTTTTATAAATCGTAAACTTGGCTAAACCTGCTACTGACTTATTATGTAGTGAAGGGCCACATCGTGAGGGAATCATCGTCAGGGTAACGTTTATTGTAGCGGTGGCAGTCAATGAAGGCTGATGTTATAGGTAGGTCTACGTATCTATGAACCGAGTAAATACGGTACAGACGGTACTATAGGTAGACCGGAGGTTCACTTCTTAATAAAAACAAGAAATACAGCTGTTACGCTTGTTTATCTTCAAAGTATTTGGTATTTCCTTAATAAACTAATTTGACAGTCGAATCTGCGAATTTGAATTTAAAATCGGTTGGGGTCGTTGACCTTAGACTGAATTTTTTTTGGTCCGAAACTGTTTTTTTTTTTTTAATCTACATAATTAAGTAGACCAGTATAGTTCCAGTTTTTAAAGGACCAATCCGTAAATCCTGATAAAGTAGTATGTATCTATAGAACAATGGTTAAACTGAAATGAGTTAACATAATATTTGTTGTTACAATTACATTAGATTTTCATCAGGCAATCAATACTTTTCTGGCACCTGTAGTTAAGTGAAACGGAAATAATATCGGGTTTGTAAACATTGTAAACGAAACCACGCCGATATATGGGCCAGTGCCAACTCGAAACTTGCCGTGGCCAGTTTTCTAAAGAAAACCAATCGCTTAGCATAAACGCTACAGCTTTTTCATGTCCATTCTGATTTCTTAATCAGTAGGAAGGGGTCATTGATAAATATAAGCACCTCGGTGTACTTTCTAAAGTACTTTATTTAGTTGCACCTCAGTTCCGGTGCACGGAAGTTCTCGGCACTTTATAAGAGATAATTATTTTAGTACCAATCACGTTGGGCGAACGTGACTTACGTTTTCCAAACTGATATTGGGGCTGTCAGTTTCTAGTTTAGAGTGCGTTTCATAAGATAGTTCTTTTGCCGTAAAATCTCTAATATAGGCTCTGCTGTTAAATTAAAAAAACGGACATATTAGGTAGCGCCGCGCGCCGCAGTCCTGTCAGGGTTGCGGGAAAGCCTGTCAGGGTTGCGGGAAAGTCCGAAAGGGATACCGGGACCTTGGCAACAGACAACTGAAGGAACACGGGTGGGTTTTAGTCAGTAAAAGTCTGACACGCCCTTCCGCTCCGCCCAGAGCGGGAGAAGTCATTGGATGATATTCCACACTCAAAAAAAAAAAGGTAGCGGCGTAGTATTCGTATTGGTCCTACAATAGTGGAGCCAACATTACTGCATAGGAACTATTTGATGAAACGCACTCTACTACTGGTGACCGTGTTCATCAAATTCACAGTCTTTCAATTTCCAAAAGAAAAGACGCATTTTCTTTATTTTGTTTGTTTTTATCTGGTTGCAAAATTTTACTCTGTAGAAACTTCTTTATTCTTCAAACATTTTGAACAAGTTATGGGTTATCTAATTGACAAGCAATTAGTAGATATACCTAATAATAAATCTGTGATTATAAAAGCAATAATTTCTTCTCATCGTATCGATGGGAATAATTAAACTAGACCAGTAGGTGAACAACTAAACAATGGATTATCGTATACTTACAGCATTATTAGTGTACCCATTTTGTCCACAAATTAATTTAAAGGTGCATCCTAGTTCGTCACACTTCGTCGTTCATTTTAAAGTTTCTAATACACTTTGGCGGGTGACATTGAAGGTCTGTGAACTTTTAAATTTTGACACAAGGCCGCCAAAACTAAACCTAAACGAATCCGAAACATATGTTTTTATGAATGAAACGCATCAATTATTGTTTATAGGCATTTCGTTGTTTCATGTGAATTCTGTTAAGGCAAGTTTGATTCTGGGAACATGAATACATCAAAGAACATTTTGTTTAACGTTAATAGTGGTTTTAAAAAGGTTTCAAGTACTGTATCAATCCTAACGGGTTTTCATAACTCTGCGAATGCAACCTTGTTGAGACTGGATCATAAAATGGGAGTAAGTGGAAAAAAGTTGTTGTGTGAGTGTAATTATTTATAGGTATGCTTGCTTACAAAATAAAGAAATTAATGCTCTTTTGAAGCTAAGACAAGCTGGGTTGCAGTGTTCAGTTGTCACTGCTGTTGGTGACATACAAGCAAGATATTGTTGTTTGTCTTTTTATGTAGATTTAGTTCGGATGACACAATTCAAATACTGAAGAAAAGGACTGCGTTGGTTTCATGAAAGCTACAGCAGCTTTCTGTCCCCTTTTTTTTTGAGTTTGGGATATCATCAAATGACTACTAGGGCGAACCTACCCGTGTTCCTTCAGTTGTCTATTGCCAAGGGCCCCGGTATCCCTTTCTGACTTTCCCGCAGCTTTCTGTCCCCTAAGGTTATCTATGTGTATGAGTCTTACGTCCTGGAGTGTAAGAAATCATGGCCCTCCGGAACGTGTACCTCCGGGATCGGGCCCTCAGGGACGAACCCGTAATTTTATGAGCATCGAAATTCTGACCTATTTGAAATAATAACCGTTCAAAATCAAGTCCTACTGCCCAAGAGCGTTTCTTGATGCCTAGACAAATTAATCAAAATACGTTCCTTCCATCGGTCCCCAGGGTTAACCTTGCTAGTGCAATTATGGGTAAGCTAAAACAAAGTTCAATTATACATACCAGATCAAGCCTCAGGCTGAACGACACATGTTTTGTCGGCGGCGGCGCGACTGCCGGCGGCCCCTCGTAGAAGGCGGCCTCTTCCAGACCGTAGTCTGACTCGCTCTCGGCCCACTCCAGCTTCATATTGCTGGGGCTGTAACAAAAAGGAGTATGTTAGCATAATATTCAGAAATATCATGGTTTTCAATTGATGATGATGTTCTTCCGGAGAGAAACCAGGATTCCAGAGATATTAGAGCGAGCTCTTATAAGAGCTGGTGCCGGTGCTGGTGAGAGAGAGACGGAGCTAGACAAGGTCGCTAGCACCATCCCGTTTTCGCAGTGGAATAATGATGGCATTAATACTTCATAATACTACCCCTGGTCCTAGAAAATCTATTATAGTATCTAGTTCGGCTGTGAAACGCCAACTCCATCTCTGTTTCTGCTGCCATTGAACATTATAGTGAGTTCTGGTTTGTGGGTAGGTACCTACTAGGGACTGATGCTGGTGACATTCGAGGTTTAGGGTATGAGGAACAGGGTGTAAAGTTCACTCATCCACCATAGAAAAGGGAGGATCCTTCTACCAGACGGTTGTTGTGTCTGGCGGGCAACTGCCCATCGCTTGATGTTGATTTCTTGTATATGCTCTCCACTGCACGGTAAACTTTGGAAATATCATGTAGTTACTCATACTATTTTTATTTTATACCTAAGTCTTATATATTTCATGAAATATCAAATTGAAGACAGGCAATTTTGGTTCCTACCCGGCCTTAGGGGACGTACAATGACAGCAAAAAATCATATTTCACCCGCGCAACCCTTACCTACCCCTCATTGCGTGATGCAGGATTTATGTGACGTCAGGATTTTTGTGTGACGCCAGGTCTTTGATGCGTAGTTCTCATGTGGCGATGTAGATACCGCCACAAAGGTATTATATTTGTCATTTCAATTTTGTCACCACCAACAGTACCACAATATGCATCTTCCTGGCGTTGCAGGTGTCTCTCTAGACAGCCGTAACCATAAAAAAATGCTCAATATTTAATCTGCATCTAACAGGAGTGTGGCCAGGTGGACCAATCGGTCCTATACCTCCAATAACCAAATCGTAAATCGGTTCGCAAATGCTAAAGAAAACAAATAAATATTCAAAGAGCGATGAAGAAATAAATCTCCAAAAGCCATAAAACCAAATCGAAATAATATCCAAAGATCCAGCTACAAAAAGTTATGTTTATTATTTGCCTATAAAATGTACCTCGCGTCTCGCTACCGTTCACCCATCAACATTTATTTTTATGACTACCAGTTGATGCAACGTCGCTCCATCAAGCCCCGTAATAAGGCTTCGGTAACCGCAAGCAGGCCTACTATCGCCAATATTCGACTGTTAATATCTTTCCGTCTTGCTCACACGCTATAAAGTGGAAAGAAATAGAGTAGCCGTCAAATTAGTCGAAGCCTGGATAAGGTATTGAACCTGTTCCTTGTATCGAGGTACCTACTCGCTCTATCAGTCTTGTTTTTTGTGTAAACCTGCGTAGTTTTCTTTTTTGATCTTGTAAGGATGCTCTGAGTAAAGTTTAGTTTTTTATAACTATTGAAGGTTTTTTAGTGTACTGTCCAAGTGAATTAGGTAGAGCTACCTACATAATTAATTAATTGTAGAGCAATTATTATGTAGCTCTACATGCAGTTAAGTCATGATTAAGTCCATTCGTAACAATGAATACCAGAAAATTAATTTAGTGCGACGGTCGGCCAGGTTGATTTGAAAATTAAAAACGATAAACAGCACTCCAAAAAGTTTCGTCATATTATTTTTAGTCTATGCCTCGCTGTTCGTCGAATCGCCAGAACATTTAATACTCTAAATGTGTCGTCAGAATTCGGCTCGTCTGAAGCCGGCAGCGGCGTCGTTACGGCTAATATCCGCCGGATACGGCACGATCTGACACCACCCGACATTATTGTCTTGTAATTGAAGCGGCGTGTCGATTTGTTCATTTGAATGCAAGGGTGGAAAAGGGGAAGCCGATAGATAGCCCCCGAGCTCTAAATGTTCCCTCAAGTCACCAAAATTAGGACTCAGTGATTGAAGAGGATGTGTCTAGTCAATTGTTTTTGAAGTTTGAACTTAATTTATCAACTTGAATGGGGTGGAATGTTTTGTTGAATGTCTCCGTTTATCGGTTTTATGATTACCCCAGGGTTGACTGGGGTTTCAAAAAACGAACTAACCCTATAAATACATATGATACGTCTTGTACTGCCCAAAAGAAAACTATTATTCCCCAACATCATAAAAGCTAGGCGAAAATACTGATGAAGTCATAGTTACAACACCTGAATACCTACCAAGATAACTAACGTTCTTCAAAGCAAATACACAGCACAATATGAATACACAACTCAATCTAACGAAGCAAATATGGACTTTATAGTTTATACACTTTCTTCAAAGCAAATTAATGACACTGAATCAAGAGCACGGCGAGAAAAACCGGACAAATACTCTAATTACCGAAAATTATTACCGGAAAAACCAATTAAGACCGAATATTACGCATCACAGTACTGAATTATTCACGCCGACTAACAAGCCTCCGCGAATATCGTATGACCGTCCAAAATGACAATGTACGCGCTATCTAATCACAACTGATAAAATTATCAGAATGTAATATGTAATATAAATAGCGCATAATATCTACAAGCGTTGTTGATATCATAGATAGATATGTCCCTTCTAGTTATTAGTACTCATTATAAGAGCGCGCCATGTCTTTGCACGACCGAGTTCGTAACTCGGAGATCTGATCCGACGTAGGACTAAGGTTCAAGACTTCGGACTACGGGTAGCGGCTCTGAAATGAAAGTGGGCAGGACACTTGGCTAGACTTGGTGTGATAGCAGGTGGAACAGAGCCCTAAATAAATGGCCTAGACCGACGGCCAGGTGGGTGGACGACCTACAAAAGATCGCGGGGAAGACCTGGATGAGACTCGCACATACCAGGGAAGCATAGCACAAAAGAGAGGAGGCCTATATTCAGCAGTGGGTGGAACAAGGCTGCCAATAATGTTCATAATTTTTCATGTTTTCATGAAATTATGAGGAAGAGAACAGCGTCAATAATGGGCAGGTTGCGCGGAAGCTCCAACAGCATCCTAAACACATTATTGGACAAAGTAGACAGTCCCTTTATAAGACACTGGGTGCGGAGGCACGTGCCAATGTGTGTTGGGCCACGTCAGTTTTAGTTTTTAAAAGTTTACTAACATAGTTTTACTAACATTATATGGATTGTGTGTACTTGTATATGTAGTCTGAAATAAAGCATATATATATATATATAATTGCAATAGTATTACAAAAGTTAGATGCGTCATACTCCTCTATTAACCGATTCAAGGCTTCAAGAGAGCGACTTATATTGCACAAATGAAAAATGACGGTAGTCATACATTGTAAGGTAAATACTCAAATAGTTAAGTACAATAAAGTCTCTACTAAATAAATAAGTAAGTACATCTAAAACATGTGCGTATAGTAATGTTGTGTAAAATTTTGAAATAACACAAGATAGTGGTATACAGAAGTTTGGGAAAAAAATGGAAGTTCTTAAAGCTACGGGAATCCTTTCCGTTATACCCGAATTCAGAGTCAAAGTAGCAGGGTCTCCTATAAAACAGTTCTCTCCGACCTATGCAACCCGAGCCCGTAGCATGAGGGCGTTAGCATGAGGGTCTGACGTCTTGCATCGCGTGACTGATAATCTGATTATGTTCTACCTGATTTCATTATTCATGATTTGAATATTTTGGGACATCTTTTGGGGAATAGTTAATTTTTTTGATGATCTTATTATTGGTTAGCACGTTTTGGATTCTCCAATCTTTTCTTGGATACAGATTCAGTGACCAAATGTTGCTTTGTAAAAGAAGAGCCACATACAGTGGCTTCTTAAATTAAAAAAAAACCATAGATTTAAGCCATCTTGACATAATTGACAGTTATAATTTCAAATTAAATTCGCAAAATACGTGATCATTTTAAAATAATAACATATTTAATAAAATCAAATGACGAAGAGAATTCTAGCTAGTTCCATAAAATGGAAAGAACTTGAAAAAAGAGTGCCACCCGAGCAACGAGGCAACTTTTTTGCTTTTAAGGGGAAATCGGAGGCATATTTGCGCCGGTAATATATATTTTGGTTGTACATATCCACTTTCGTTACCTTAGCTTTATCAGATTATTCATTTATTCATACTTTATGCACAAGTTAAAATAACCGTACAAAGGCAGACTTACTGACATTAAATCATCAATCAACTTAGCCTATCGCAGTCCACCGCTGGTCTTTAATTTGGTGTTGAATTTTAATTTTTTTGAAAATATCCATGGAAATACATTTAAAATAAATTGGTATATACACAGACGAACATAGAACCTCCTCCTTTTTGGAAGTCGGTTAGAAAGATAGTAATCATAGTGTCCGCTACCCCTACTTCTGCTATTAAAACATACTGCAATTTCTTATCTACGTTTTGGCTAACCATTCCGATAACAAAACACCCGTACTAACAGTGGATGGGTACCAGCTTATATATATGTAGCACGAATTCTTTTGTAGCATGCTATCAAGCCCTGCGGATCCGCCAAAGGTGGACTGGGAACAATATAAGAAATTAGTCCCAGTCCCGGGACTTGTAGAAAAGTTCCAGTCCTCATATACATCTTTCAAGGTCCCATACCCTGAAGATAAGCTTACAGCTTTGATCGACAAACAGTGGTCAGAATTGCAGCCAGAAATCAAAAAGTTTAGTGAAGGCCAAAAGCAGAATATAGCAGCGTGCGTATCAAATTTTATGCAATTTTTGTAAAAATTTCTTCCGTGGCATGTTTAAGTATACTTGGTGTCCCATTTAATGAGTCTATGGTAAATAACTAAGAGGTACCTAAAGTCTGTTTTGTAATCTCGTAGACTAGTTTGACAGGTGCAAATGTCCAACTTCAAATTGAAAAAACAAACAACAATCACTTGAAAAGTGAAATTAGTCTACGAGATTAAAAAACAGACTTAGCGTGCAAACTGGGTAAAATACACTACGTCAATTTGCCTATATATAGCCATTTCATATAAACATCAAATAATGAAAGTTGTGATTTAAATAGACGGACACTATTTAAGTTGGTAGTCAATTTTTAGGGTTCCGTACCCAAAGGGTAAAACGGGACCCTATTACTAAGGCTCCGCTGTCCGTCCATCCGTCCGTGTGTCACCAGGCTCTATCTCATGAACCGTGTTACTTAGACAGTTGAAATTTTCACAGATGATGTATTTCTGTTGCCGCTATAACAACAAATACTAAAAAACAAAATAAAATAAATATTAATTAAGGGGGCTCCCATACAACAAACGTGATTTTTTTGCCGTTTTTATAGATAATGGTAAGGAACCCTTCGTGTGCGAGTCCGACTCGCACGTGCCCAGTTTTCTTGATTTTGTATATAGTAGGTAAGTCTAGGTAGCTCAAATCAAGGAGTTTCTCATATTATAAATAAAAGTCGCTGTTTGGGTGTGTTGTGTGCCCGCATTGTTCTTCTAACCTGCGCAACGGATTTTGTCAAGCCGTTAAAGTCACTGATAGTTTATAATTTAATCTTACTAGGTAGCGTAGGAACTTATAGGTTCAGTTGCCAATCATTATAAAGTATCAAAAGCTTAGATTTCTATATAAAATACGCCTTTTTTGTACCACAGGGCGGAAAAAGAGATAGCAAGAATAAATGCTCTTCCAAAATATGAAGACATGACGATGGAAATGGTGTGTGAGTACTTTCCTGAATCTGCACTGGATTTTGTGAACAGACCTTCGTTTTGGCCGCACACCGAAGATGAACAACTGGGCTATAGGGACCCCACATCTAAGGCAACCTAGGCAGAGAGCGGGAACGGAAGGCTTCCCTCACATTTGTCGTTTAGAATTCAAGGCAAGGCCCTCTACATCTTCATGTCTCGCTGATTCTTAAATACATTTTTTTACATAAAAAATTGGTATTCATTGCTTCCATTTTACTATTAGCATCCATATTCAGTTTATTCGAAGAAAAATATTTAACGAATTTAAATATCTACGGAATTTATAAAATGTTTCTGAATAATCTTTTCAAAGGTTTTCTTAGTATAAATGTTTTGTTCACATGTGAGAATGCGAGGAGCAAAACGTTCTGATGGTGGACGGTCGCCTCGCCTTAGGGCAAGTGCAAACATCGCGTGACTTATTGTTTTTTTATTTGGGATACTGGATAGCCGATAATCTGCCCAATTACTATCTCCACCGAAAACAGCATCTGGCAAAGGGTGAACGGCCACTTATTTACATGACGATCTTTCATCAAAGTATAGGAGCGCGAGCATTGCTCCGGTATGCGTGCAGTTTGCCATTTCATCTTTCTCGCTTCGGCAACCCTAGGTGTGTCGCATTAAAGGGCTGCACTCCGTCTAAATATAGTGTCGTGTTCAGGGTCGCTGCGGATACAGCGGCCAACAAGTTGCGCGCGGCAAATTATGATTGATGTTAAGTTTAGATTTCACTCAGACTTGTTTCACTTTAATTAACGTTGGTAGGGTAATTTATCCGTAACACTATGCTAAGAATGATATTTATTTTGGGATTACGGTTATTAATCTTTTTGTAGAGCGGCTGAATCTGAATAAAGCTGTGTCTAGATTAGGCCAATTTATAGCTTTCCTTTCACTTTTAAAGATGGTTTGTAGGGTTTTAAAGACCAAAGGTCTAAAGGATTTGGGTATAGAATCTTATTAAGATTAGTTCTGCGCTTTGTAAAATTGATAAAATCCGTACAAAAGCTTGTAGTGCGCAAGCGCAGTCGGTTGCATTTGACGCGCACTAACTGTTCCAGCCAGACGCCCGCGCCTCTTCCGAGAAAACTCGCTCTGCACGATTTCATTATAACCGGCGCTATTATAAGTACGACGCCAACTATATCGCAATTTGATAGCAAATCGCCGGAAAGAGATCTCGAATGTAATTTACATTATTGGTTCTTAAACCTGACCTTGTTAATAAGGTATTGGAGTACTGCACGGTACAACATAAGCTCCGGTCATGTCATTGTATATTAAACACATTGATAGACAGGATACGCAATCCCGTCAAACATCCTCTAAATGTTTTACAAAGTCGCAGTCGCCCACTCAATAGTAGGAAACGAACTCTTTATTCTTGAAACAACAAACATTTCAGTTCCGTAAAATCGTTTAAAAGTCCGTCGCGTGAGGATAGTTCTATAATTATAACTGTAACATCCCTTTCCGTTTCCTCGATGTTTGAGGACCGTCACCGATAATCGCGGATCAATCGGCACCCTTGACGGATATCCGAGTATCCGACTGAACGCGACACTAAGAAAATTAATCACGCGAGGATCAATGAAAATCGTTCTTGACTAATAAAAGTTTTAATATCGGGACACATAATATTATGCTGCACGATTCGGCAGTGTCAATTTGTCACGACCCAACTAACTATAAGCTTCTTCGTAGGTATGTGGAACCGTATGTTAATGCAAGCAAAAGCTCTCTCACTGATCCTATCAGCAGTAATACATCATCACGTCGTCATCACAGAACGTGATTCGCTTAGAAACAGCAATAAAATAAAAACACACAGGTTGAGACCTACATTCCTAAGATAGACCAAGATTTTACGCAAAGTATCCGGCATAGAGTAATAAAATCTTTAGAATCGAAGCTTTAGTTTTACAAAATACTTTGAAACTCATTAAAATAAACCGAATCGTAAAATAAACAATAGGTACCTACAGATGAATGTAAATTAGCTGTTAATGTAATGAGGATTTTCTTCTGCATGGTCGTTGGAAAATCTTTCCAAGATTTTCATTTTATTTATTCCATGTAGTGCACAATGAGTGAGTGTGTCGGCCATATGCTGCGTGGGTGGATGTGGAAGGGTGAGGAACGACCACCTGTTACTGGCTCGCTATATTTAGCAGCTATTCCTCCCTCTCTCCCGCCTCACACCCCTTCAGCCATTCATAACTCGATGACTAATGTGTGAAACAGTATGTAAAATGCATTGCTTGCTTCTAACTCTAAAGCGCTGGGTACACTCGGTGCAATGTTTATCTGAAGCTTTTAGGGTTCCGTCATAACAGGAACTACTGTCACGTTGGTGTTCCGTATATCCGGCCCGTAACTGCTTGATCGTAAGTATTCGTAAGTGGGTCTGTCGATGTTTAGGGAAATAAAGTACATTTTCATAACTGGAACAGTTTCTCTGTAATGCATTTATCATCAAGTCTTTAATCGTAGATTATGAACCGTTGTTCGCCTCGTACAGATTATTCATTTGTTAGCACGTGTGTAAGATTATAATATTCAAACATGTGAGTATCTCTGTGACGTTATAGAGCATTATGTTAATAACAATTTTACATTTGACCCGGACGATTATAATTTAAAATGATAGTCGGTCTATAAAAATGCCGTGATTCTATAGAAAATTAGATATTTTTTTCTCTGGAAAACTCATTCTTTATTATATTAGCACAGTATCTGAATTACGTAAGACACTCTTTTTTCAAAATGAGAGATTCTTACAAATTACATTACGTGGTAATCTCAGGCTTCCTCTTTCTCCAGTTGATCAACACTTGTAAAATTGAAAACAAAATTTCATGATTAACTGACTGAAATGAGATGACGTTGCACTTTGACAGCTTTTCATTGTGATGCTGATTTTCAAGCGGCATGGTGGTATCCTCGTGGTATCTGTCAATATTCTTCAACACTAAATCACAAATACAAAAACCTAATATGTTTCTGTTCGCTGATGTTTGTTAAACGCAGATTCAAATCAGAAACCTTGGCCTACACCGTGGCGCGATGTGACACCCACTTGTAATGCAACACGAACTCACACAAAGGAATGCCGCTGAATAAACATTTTGAATAACTACTTAGCCTTAATTTATTTGATACAACCATCTTTAAAATGTAGGTAAGTAGAGAAGTACGTTAAAGTTTGTTTTTTAATCTCGTAGACTCGGACAATCAGCTAAGCACTTTTTAATTTGAGACTATAGATACCTGTGAGAATAATTATATACCTATTTAAAGAATTTCTTACAGCTCCCATGGGAGGAGAGCTGACTAAAACTCTTTGTGTCCATAATCAGCATTGTACAAGACCTAAAATAAACTATCAAACAATTTATTGCATTTGTAATATGACGTATCATAATATGAGCGTCATCGGGTCCAATCATAACCTGAATCCGAATATTTACATTGACTATGTGATAAGATTCTGCATTATAATAAAGCTCAGCAGCAGAAGCCACATATTTATAAAAAGCTCTAAGAGCTGCCCTGTACTTACAACAAGCTCTTATGAAGTATATTTTAAAAGCATAGACGAGTGCCTTTCATTCAGTCGATTCAAATAAACTTAAAACAAACGCCGACAAATAATATTGCTTTTGATCTGTTTTGTTGTTCTTATTTCAAGTTAGTTTTGAGAATCGAAGCTTTATAAACAAACTGCGTGGGAGTTGAAGGAATGCGCGAAGTATTAATCTAAATTAATTTAATCTGAGAAGACGCTAGAGACAAAATGATGTACCTTTAAGAAAAGTATCTAACTTTGTAATGATGTGTTACTATTTGCATTTCTTATCAAAATGTTCAAGGTTGGGTTCATTTTTAATGACTAATTAAGTAGTTCTTCTACGCATAGCTAATTTTATGTATTATGTACGTGTCTTAAAATAGCCTTAGTAAGTAGACTGGCAGTGGGCGTTAATAAACTAGTCTTTAAGTTTTTTCTTGCAGTTATTTAGCATTTGACTAACCGGCAGTGTCATACTTATTCCATGTATAGTAGCAGGTACATACTAATTCCATGCTGCCATGTCATTATCTTGTTTTAAACTTTGTTCGACCGAGTTCTGCTCGGGTGAAATTATATAAAACGAATTTTCCTAGATATGAGACCTAACTAGATCAATTTTTCGCTCTCGTAAACCATATATTGAAACTTTCATCATCAAAATCAAAATAGTTAGAGCCGATTTCGAGAACGTGATTAAAAATATTTACATATTTATATATTATATATTTTAGATTTATATATTATATATTTTAGTGTACTTACATAATGAAGAGTACCTATTCTATCTATCTATGATGTCAACTCGAAATCTCAAGAATTCAAATCGTATAAATCCATGCATGCCTTAGATTGACTTAGATAAGTAATTCTCCCCATTAAAAAACTAGAGATACCTGCTTACTTAAATGTGGATACACGCACGGGCGTTAGCTTAGTCTGTAATGGAATATCCCAAAACTTTGATGAAAACAAAGATAGAAGCCGAGTTGTTAAGCAAATAATGAAGATTAGATATGTCTTGATGTGTGTACAAGAACGTTTTTGGCATCTATTAGCACATTAGTACACTCATATGATGACGCTTATAACCGCCTCATACCTAAGTACCTCTACATTGTTTTATGTAGAAGAAAAAGACGAGGAAAATGGTGCCACCAAGCCATAAAGTTAACAGCAACCGTATACGATTTTTAGGGCCGCTTCAGTGTCCATTCAAAAGAGGCTCTACTATGCCAGAAAATGGAAAAGAATTTGTAGGAAATTATCTGCTAGAAAAGTTAAAGGAGTTGTGAACAAAGCATGTAATTTGTAGTGCAAAAGAGTTCGATAGAGTTTTAATACTTACCTACTTGTCGGAAATTATGACCGATTCTGTATAATGTATTTCATGAAACTATTCACTATCTCCGCAAGAGATGTATGTGTATCGTATGTTGTATGGTCGTAGATAGATGGAGTTGGGTATCTACAGCGATATATTTAATAATATTTATATCAGAGAGTCGTCGACCCCAACACATGGGCGTGTGTGCGCATATATTATTAATTGTTACTACTTATCAGCTAATTATATGGTTCAATCTATTGTACATGCGGTGGCTTCCTAGACAAAACACGACATTTTTCAGCCCTATAACGAAGTAGAGCGCAGACAAACGGATCTTTTTAACGAATCAATTGGTCGAGCCGTCATAATATACAATGATAACATCATCATAGTACATACAACTATGTATGTCGAGCCATAAACGACATGAAAATGAGTAATCGGGATTAGGCGCGTTTGTTGTTGATCGTTACTAATTAATTCATAATTAAAAATTCAGTGCGCCCGCGCAGACGGCCGCGTCAACCAATTACGTTGCCCACGCGCATCATGTGAATGTGGACACTATAGCCACGTACATTGGGTTCATTTATGTCATGATAAGGGTTTTGAATGAAGGGCAAGAGACAGTTGTTTTATTTTGTGCTATATTTAGTACAGCGACTGAATTGTTACTGTGCCAGCGGCGTTCAGAGCGATATGTGGAGACTGGCATACTTGCACGTCATATTACATATAAATAGATGCTTAATTATGTACATATTATATTGATGTAAAAGTATAATAAAATTAAGGTTTTTATAATGATACGTAGATTATTATATTAGTCATCTTCTTACGACATCGTACTAAGAATGGCAAAGATCTAATATTTGTGTCATAAACGTGTGTATTTCGTTTATACAGTCGTGCCGTTTGTGTGTGTGTGTGTGTGTGTGTGCAAATAGTAAACGAGTATGGTGAACACTGCTGAACATCTGTTATTATCGGTTTCACAACCACAAAAAATGTTTTCAAGATTTATTTCTCGCTAGTTTAGATTTCTGCCAGATAAACGGATTTTAGAGTTTTCATGGCGGATTTCGTTTCTGTTTTTAAAACGGAATTGCATAATCTTAATGTAGGTTCTTATGTTTTATGCTAACGTAGTTTTTCTTTGTTGTGGCATTGTGTTGACTGCATTTAGTAAACATTTCGTTCTAATTACCTACATAGTTTTGTAATAATTTCTATTGTTAAGCAATGGTTTTGCTAATTAATTTATCATCATAATCATTCACAGCAATCACATACGTATACTCATCCAGGTTACCCGCGCTGGTAACAATATCGTGCCGATTAATTACCTACCTGAATATAATGTATCTATTTATATTCTTCATTCATTTCTATTGGTTGCTTACGGCGGTCAAGTGATGCAGTTTGAGTTTGGCATTGTGAAGCCATTCCCAAATTATATTGCACCATATAAATCAGTGGTTATTTATGACTTTACAATAGCAAGACATTGTGCTACGTAAGTAGGCATAAGTACCTACTCTACCTACCTTCAGAACCTGCCTTCCGGACCTAACTCTCTCAATTAAAATACACAGAAATCTCAAGTCTCTCAAAAAGATTGCCAAATGATCTATCGCCATTATAATTATTATTATACTTTGTGTTTCAAATCCATATTCGCCAGCGAGAAAGTGAGATCCGTTCCAAATTATGTCAGCGGGCGAGCGACGCGTCTACCTGCTCAGGGTTCGGTCCCGTTGCGTGCAAGGTGTACTGCACCCTACACGCACACTTGATTGGCCACCACGCACACAGGCACAGTGTGCCCCTGCGCAGATGTCGCCTCTACGCCGCCTCCACCCCCGCCGACGCCCGATAGTACACCGAACCTCAGCTGCGCTAGCTCGTCAGATGTTGATCGACAGATTTTTTTGTTTACTGTGGGATAAAATGAGCGCCTGAGGCTAAGGAATTAGGTAGGGGTAGATCATTTGCACATCTTTGACTAGTTCTGATATACTGGTTTTTCAAGTTGCTGGTGGCATTATAACTGGCCTACGTGCAGCTACAGACCAAGTGGATTAACGAGGCGAACTGCTTTTTCATAGGTTCTTGAATGATCTCTACTAAGTCATAAAAACAGGATTATCTTGATCTGTTGCCGGATTAAGCCATTCAGTTTTCTAACTTTTGGGACTAAGTACCTACCCAAAAAGTTGAGAATTCACAACAATAAGATTTGGCGATAACCTTGTATTTGTGACTTCAACGAACTGAATTTATCCCTGTAACCTCTATTAAGCGAAAAAGCAAAATATCGAAGATAGAATGACAACAGCCACACGTCGGGAGCATTTGACCTTCAGGCGGCCAGATAACGCGCGGGTGGTGTCTGATAAAACGATAATGGCGCATTGCAGAGCCTGATTCCTCGAGGCACAGATAACTAGAAACATGGCTAAATATAATAGACGATGACATAACAATGTGATATAAATTCCATAATAAGATATCATAGATAACATGTTCCAAGCGAGGCGCGATGGTTAACTCAAGAGCGTCCACGTCCACTCTTGAATTATATTGTAATACTGATTAATGATAATTTTAAATCTTAGCAAACAAACTCATAATAACTCAACATTCAAGTAGGTAGGGTACCTATAGTTACCCCTTTCTGTTTTTAGAGGCGTTAATAGCCCAAATGTATATAGTAGGTATAGCAAAAACAGACCCAGTTGGCACATTCCTGTTTAAAATGCGATGAACACAACATCAACCAAATGCTTAAACCATCCTGTACACACGGCTACACATCAAGCTATACATGTCCATTTTATGCTGATCTCGCATTGTATAGGATTTCCGTACAATGCGAGGTCAGCTTATACTGGAAATGTATACCTTGATGTGTAGCCGTGTGTACATGTTTCCCGTTCTGAAAATGTCAAACACTTGGCTATTTTGAAAACAGCAACAACATTTTGGAGGTGACGCGCAGAGAAGAATGTTGCAAACACAAACACTCACATCATCAGTAGCCTTTGCAGTCTATTGCTGGAAACAGGTATCTCCTGGTAGATTAGTAGATAAGGCAGAAAAGATAGGAGGCCTATAGGTACCTAACCTGCAGTGGGATGAAATAATAATGCTGATTAGGTCTCTCCAATCACCAACATTTAACTGGATCCTCGGTTACTCTATTTTTTTAACCTCAAAGCGTAAGCTCTTTGTCTTCATCTCACCTGATGGTAAGTGATGATCAGGCCGAAGGTGGAAGCGAACTTCACCCGGAATCCCCAACCATAGAGATGGCTATCTTACCACTACTGCCGAAACACAACAATTCTGTTAACATTGTTGATAAGGCGAGAGACTTAGATAATTATGATGATGGTAGCTAGCCAGTCGGACTTAGAACAAGCCCTACCACCAACCAAACATAGCAGAATTTTTTTCTCCCGCTGGGAATCGGACCCGGGACCTCTGGATCTGAGGCAGGTGGTCCTACCAACAGACCACAGAGGCAGTTTAAAAACTCTCATACAGCTTCAATCAGCCACCCTGCGGAGATCGTCTCAACATTCATGGTTTCCATGAACGTTATTATATAACACTAGCAGCGCCCCGGGGTTTCACCCGCATAAGTCCCGATCAGGATAAAAAGTATCCTATGTATCCAGGTTATAAACTATCTGTGTGCCAAATTTCATCCAAATCGGTTTAGTAGTTTTTGCGTGAAAGAGTAACAAACATCCATCCATACTTACAAACTTTCGCGTTAAAATATTAGTTAGAAGTTAGATTAGATTAGATTTAATGTCAATCTGCATCCAGTGGTTTATGCCACGCGAATTTCTCAGTCACGTTGTCTGGACTCTGGTACGTGAAAATAACCAATGGAGGGAGCAGCTTAATAGAGTGGCCATAACTTGTTCGAACACCCTTCACGGTTAGCTGAGGCATCACGTGTAAGATATTTCATTTCACCAATAACCATTACGGGATTTATGGCGATGCAACAGTAATCGATAACTGCCGCACTCCGTCGAAATACAAACAATGTGCCCCATGTATTGGCGATTACATTCCGTTACTGTACTTGCCCTATACGAACTTTTACTGTAGTCGATTGTTTAGATCAAATTGTTGGATGGATACCTAAGTTTTAGCTGGTATTCCAGGCTGTGAAAGGGGATTTCAAATAGATAACTTAACATTTAAAACTTTATCGGGAACTCTATAGTAAGTACCTTCCTACTGACTGCAACGCTACTCCTGGACGGGTATTTCCAGCTCCTTCCAAGAAACCCTTGTTTCTAAAAATAGCGGAGGCTATAAGCTATATAATGGCTCCACACACAGAGGAACTGTGCACATGGATGAAAATCTCGAACAGCTGAATTGATTGTGAAAATGCTTTTTAGATTCCAATTTTGAGATGAAGATGTTTCACTTTCGACTATTGCTTAAATTTATAAAGCATTAAATCATTTCTTCAGGAGGATAGGAAAAGGGGCGCAGTCATTTTTGTTCCGGAAATCGAGAAGGAGCAATGGTTCAAAGAAATGCTCAATGCCGATGGAGGTAAGCAGTAGTCACAAGGCCCCTATATATTCTTGCGAACTGTATTGTATCAAAGTATTAAAATTTAAACAATGATGAGAATGTTATGATTAATATTTAATTCATATAAATTGTTTGAGAGAGAGAAATTGTTTCATGATCTGTTGGTGGTCTACAGTCCACAAAAGACGCGATGGATGGATTGTGTGAAAGAGGATATGGCTAGAAAGGGAGTGTCTACTGAGATGACGGCTAATAGAGATGTATGGAAAAAATAATTCGGATCTATTTAAATCGTCTGAGGGCAGGAGGATATGGTCTGCATTCTACACGATAAAAGTTGGATTATGCGTTAGTCAATTGGTACTTCTACAAACGAGCAAGCGACAATAATTTCATTGAACTTGACACTAGTTGTTTTATTAAGGTGTTGGAATTTTATTGTATGTATTGGCAATATCACTGCTCTCAGAACGAAACTTTAAACTAACGTTCGAAGGTGGTGATTACAAAGAACTCTTGGTGAGATTTTTTATGAGATTGTTGTAGTTTGAAAGGTACCTATATATTTCCGATCCGTTAAAGATTATTCCAGTCTAAACCAGAAAATTATTCTGAAAACTGATGATAAAAATGTTCCAATCTGAATCTAGATACCAAAACAGTCTGCAGGGTTTTCCTTCTTTCGTTTTGATAGGGGTATTACTAGATCCACCTATTTACACAACAAAATAATAACAAGATTGTGCTATTAAGCTTATCAATAAAATTTATCATAAATTATCTGATATCAAAGGTACGATAATTAACTAGCCGGAAAATTCTTGAACCACAGACCACGTGGTATTTAGAATAAGTGGGTAAGTTTTCTATCTTTGTTTCTGCTGATGACTTCTGTAGATACCTTTATATTTGTTTGTAAATTGTAATATGAATTTTCCTGTCATAAAATTTTAGTTGCTATGCACATAGAGGATTTGCTTTGTTATTAGTTTTTGCTACGTATCAAGCAGTTTCACTGAGCCAAGGTTCGTAAAATATTAAGTGTTGTATTGCAAACTCTGAAGATATAACTACCTATGAATGTAAAATATTATGCAATGCGGTGCGTTTGTGTTTGAATTAGGCACATTTTATATATGGTTTAATTAATTTGGTTGCATACATCATGCATCTTTCTGCTCACATTCTAACAAATTGACGGCAATTGGGTATGGCCAGTAGCGGCAGTAGCTACTTTTTCGACGTAATTTATTCCTCTATCAAATAGGGTCGCGTAGTTTGGGTATCATGCACGCTTATATTATTATGAACTTATCTTGATTTCTTCATAACGTGAGTGTTCCACCTCGTGATATTATTTTTTACAGTGACGTCATTGTTTCTTTGCAATAGCTAACCGTTAGATTAAGTTTGTTTTACTGTACGCGCGTAGGTATAACATGCATAATGAAATTATTGAAGCGACGTCTCACTGCCCAGCCGCAGCCGGCTAGGTAAACATGATCGTAAATTTTATGATTTATTGTTCTTTATCTTTTCGTCACCTTGCCACTGATAAAGAATAATTATCAATATTAATTATTACGAAATTAAACTAAACATCGAGCAAGTGTGTGTTGGTAGAGAATTCCTAAACAGTTGTCTATAAATAGTGTGGCTATCGGCGGGACTGCAGACAAAAAGCTACCTCACAGAATCGCAAGTTGCACGAAGGTGTGGTCTGCGGTATCCGTCGATATGGTGCGCCATGCCATTAGCGGGATCGACTCTCGGCGAGACGAGTCCACTCGACTCGATACTCAGGTAGCGCCGGGATAAAAACGCCACTTGAAATGGAGCGGACGCGGCCCGGTCTCACCTAGATAGCGCTCGCGATCGCTCGACAAAAAGAACAGTCGTGCCATAGCCAGCGTACTCGGCGATACTTAGAAATTCTCAAAAAGACCTCATTGCGATGTAGGTAAAGTGTGCGCCGTCATATCGCCGTGAATCAGTCATCGGCTCGATCTCCGTCTGCTCACAATGAGTCGCCCTAATCACCCATTCATACGGCACGCACGTTGATAATAATATAAATAGGCCCAAACGTCCAATGAATGAACTTATAACATGTAAATTCGTCGCTCACAAATCGCGACACAGCTCGGCGCGTAGGCGTCGGGGCTTGAATGAAAATAAACATATTCGGTGTAGTGCTTACCTCTCGATTTTAATGATTTTATCCAGATTAGCGGTAGCGACACAACACTTGGTGAAATCGTTATCAATGTGTTGTTACACTGAACTTGTGGGCATGTCACTGTTATGAACGAGGGGTGTATTCGCGACGCGTCGAGGGGCAGTACAGCGCGGCCGGCCGGTTGGATCGACACTGCGCGTGAACACAGGCGTAGGTGCGCCCGCGTCGCACGCACACACGCGCGTTCATTCAAATAACGTCGTTCCGAGGGGAGGGGAGAACTTATGAATGGACGTAGTGAAGCCATGTCGTATAGATACCGCTGATAAGGCGCTATGCAAGCATTATACAACATGATACGAGCGAGCGGATCGCCTCGCTGTGTTACCGCTACCTAATCAACTAATTCCTAAACATCCTATTTGTCAGCGTAATACAATACTATACCTCATATTTCGACATTATAGAACAGATCTTACAAAATAAACCTAGTTTACTAGCTAACAGCAAGCACAATTAGCATTAAATAAATAATGTTTGAATACTTTTTTTATCTTTGGAAACAAACAAAGATTGAAACGAGAGTCGGTAAATGAAAAAGATAAAATCATTATTTAAATATTTTTAATACTTTAGAAACTTATAATGTTCTCTTACTAATATACAAAGCAACAATATATCACTTGGATATGTATAAATACTTAAGTAAGCGATTGTCTATGACTTACATCGTTCTGTCGATCGGTAAACTATACATTCTGGTACTAAAGCCTTTTAATTCAGTCAATCGAGTATATAGAGGCCTATTCTTACCAACTTTTCTACCGTTAGACAAAAATCTTACATAATTTAGTAAAATATTTTAAAAGGTGATCATACTCAAGAATATGAAACACTTTTAGCAGATCAGGAAAAGCGAAACAGTAATCCTCTGTTTCATACAATTTTGATTTAATCGAAAAAAAATATAGTGTTCCATGCAAAAACGCAATACTTACCTTCTATGACATTTTTTGTATGGAACAACATTTTTCATTTCGATATTTCCGACTTGGTCCCAACCATGGCGAAAATTTTACATATTCATGAATCTATTACCCCTTAAAACATCTCACACTTTTATTGTAAGACGTGTATTTTAAAATCGTAATTTTTACGACAGTCCTTTGAGAAAGCCGGATAGCTTGTTAGTCTTGTAGTCCGCCCTCAGTTGTATGAAGTTGTGTAGTATGGAATGATCCAGTTCCGCCTGTGGTACAGAAAAATTGCTATTAATTGATGGTAAGCCACGGTAACTTTGCTTATTGGTTCTACCGGTCGTGTCTAAATGTAGGTAGCCTTGAACTTCATTTCGGTAGCACGAGGATATCCCGTTACTTACTTCATAACCAGCCTGTATTGTTCCCACTGCTGGGACACAGGCCTCCTCTCTGTGAGAGGGAGCGGGCCGTAATCCACCACGCGAGCCCAGTGCGGGTTGGTAGATGTCACATAAGTTTTGAAATTTTTGGCACATGCCGGTTTCCTCACGATAGAAAAAAAGAGAGGAGGCCTGTGTCCCAGCAGTGGGAACATTATAGGCTGGTTATGATATGCTTATGCACATTCTTAGTTCGGGCCCCAAACTAATCATGTCAGCAAAGTGCTACAGAGTTGGAAAAGCACGTAACTTCGGCCGAAACTACGCACATTGTGCTCAAGGAGTAGACCCCCTGATTCGCACTTGAAACTCGAAACATTGCTGTTCGGTCTTGTGTGAAGATGTAGGTAACCTTGAACTTTATTTTGGTATTATGCAATACTATTACGACATCCGCGACTTGTGGTAATTGACTATTATGGTGATAGTTTATATCAAGTGGAGTGGCGCAATTAGGGAGGGCCTATGACCTGAATTGACTGTGATAGGTTGAGTGGATTGATTGAAGATGACTCAGTTTTTGCACCTCTGTCAAAGAAATAATAATAAAGACTTATATCCTCGATATTATATCTCATTGATACAGAATGAGGTCATTATGAGATGAATACAGTTTACATATTAGTACTACTTTCCTTCTTTATTCATTGGTACTACTTAAGGGTGGCCATACACGGCGGGAAGCTTGAAGCAGTCAGGATCGGCTGCTTCGATCTGCGACTGCATAGTGAACTACAGTCTTCTTTTTACATACTTATACATATTTAGGGGTATGAGGAACAGGATGTAAAGTTCACTCATCCACCATAGAAAAGGGAGGATCCTTCGACCATACGGTTGTTGTGTCTGACGGGCAATTGCCCAATGATTGATGTTGGATTCTTGTATATACATATGTCTATCGGGAGAAAACAAAAATCTGCCTTATTCAGAACAGGTTTACTATTTTATGAACGCTAGTTTACTCTCGGAAATAACGTTACCACTCCACCTGCCACATTTTAATCTTATTTTTATCGTTCACATAACACATAATTTACAGTTACGTACAAGAAAATTTTGTGTACTAAGGCGAGGTCAGGCGGTTTTTGACAGCGAGAAGGAAAGATTTAATTATCTGGACAAACTAAGGCTGTGTACTAAACACGAAGTGACATAAAACCAGTTTTCAACGCCGACGCAACCAATCGAGTTAGCACATAGGTACAGCTTGGCAAAAAAGAGTATGATGCGGTGACAGATGAAACTAAATATTTTACTTATGTAATGCAGACCTGGCTAGACCAGGTTATTGAGTCAGTACAAGCAGCGTTTTTAACTATTTGTTTAAATTCTTTTAATCACTTCCCATTTGAAGTGACCTATATGCGGTAGTGGTGCCCTCATTTTTTCCAAACTCTTTTTTGCCAAGCTGTACTTTTCTATTGTGGATTGGTGGTTCGCACACGATACAACTTGTTGACAACTAGTTTTCAACGGCGACGCAACCAGACACGCGTTATAGTGCAGGTCGCTCGGCCGATGCCAAAGCAATTTTTCATAAAATCAGACACGCGTTATAGTGCAGGTCGCTCGGCCGATGCCAAAGCAATTTTTCATAAAATCAGACACGCGTTATAGTGCAGGTCGCTCGGCCGATGCCAAAGCAATTTTTCATAAAATTACCGCATTTTCATGAATGATGAAATTACTAAAATTAATACAACTTGAGTTGCGCCATGTGAGAGTACCAGTTGCATCGCAGCGCCCAGTTTGAATGAGTTGCCGTCACCCCGTGTGAGAATGGCCTAAGTGTCATCTTTGAGCTGGGGTTATTTTTAACGGATTGGCCAAAATCTTAGTAAACCGGGAAAAGTAGTAAGAATGAAGTGAGGCTTTTTCCTTGCAGTAGGATATTATTGACTTATAATAGTTGTGTTCTTAAAGGTACGGCAGTTGCAGAAGACAATTACTGTTCAATGCGATTTCAAACCCAGAGGGGGTTTGAAATCGCATTGAACAGTAATTGTCTAAATGTGGATTACTAGTAGGCTATGCAGATTCCACCACCCGAGTTGCGACACATGTTAATCTGCGATGTAAAAAGGACAGTAGGTATGAGTACTTTTGATTTCCCAAGGAGTACTTTTCAAGCCTTTGGCAGTCTGTCATTGGACATAGCTTCCAATCGAATGGCCTGATTTAAATCCGTTTTTTTTTACACGGATATTTTTGAAACGTTCACTAAACTCCACTTGATCATAGTAAAGGGGTAACTCACAAGCGTCTCTCCCTCGCAGACTTGATGCAGGTTCTCGGGCTTGACGAGCAGCAGGTTGCAGAGCGCGTGCAGTGCGTCGAAAAGCGCGTGCGCGGGCGCAGGGGCCGCGCGCGCGCCGCGCCCGCACGCCGCGCTGCGGTACTCCTTCACGTCGCAAATTGCTATCATTGCACCTATTAACAAGATAAGGCGGTTAATCATCGGATAAATGACAATATTGTAGTAGTCTATCATCGACCATATAAACGATGAGTGACAAAGAAAGCGGTAGTTCAACATTCAAATGTATCGAAAGTGAAAATTAAATCATAATTTTCACTATAGTCTGTTTCAAAAGTAACTGATGAAAGTTTAAACACACCCTGTTCAGGCTGAATTCTTACTGTATTATCCTTACTAATATTATAAATGCGAAAGTAACTCTGTCTGTCTGTCGCGCTTTCTCGCCAAAACTACTGAACCGATTTAAATGAAATTTGATACACAGATAGTTTAGAGCGTGAGAAAGAACATAGGGTAATTTTTATTGACATACCACGCGGGCGAAGCCGCGGGCGGAAGCTAGTAACAAATAAACCTTCTGGAATAAATTCTCTACATAATGGTGAAAACCTCATAAAAATCCGTTGTGCAGTTTAGAAAAACAACGCGGTCACACAGACAGACACGAAAAGCGATTTTATTTTTACTATGTATGGCTATAAATACAACTTACCTGCAGAATTAAACTGATAGTTGTGCAGATGCTCGTATATGACCCTGTGCAGTCTGACGGCCAACTCTAAGGTGACCGCGTGCAGGTTGTCGCCGTCTAAGCCGCCGTGGATCTTGTCCATCACGTTGTTGAGGTACGACACCACGGCTAGACACGCCTGATGATGTACCGTGACAGTTATTTATTTGTGAAAAGTTATGAAATAGTGACGGAAATGGCGAGATGAGGTGGATTTCTTCGACAAAGACTGCAGACCCCAAGTAGCCCTAGCATTTGGAACAACTTACCGAAGAAGCGAGAGTATCGATATCTCCTTCCGGCTTAAAATCAGTCTTCTTCTGCTCCGTCTGTAGATGCAGCTTGACCCAACTCACAATAGCTACAATAGCTCGCTCCAGTCCAGCGTCCAGCTTGTTCTCAAGCTGCTCCATTATGGCCGTCTTCCGGTGCATGCACTCATTCTGTCTTGATGATGAACTGAAATTACGTTGGAATATTAGAAAGGGGAGATTTTGAAGTGCAACGCAGACAACCAATTACAGGGTATGACCAATTTGTCTTGCCGACTATTTTTATTTATTTATTTTTCTAAGAACTCCACGCAAACCCACGCAAACTACATTTTGAACTCATCGTGCAGTAACGGGATGAACAACTTTTCATAAGCAGTTGGGTCCAAATTGTGGCCGGCGGACCAAGGAATAATCGGGCCACTAAGGCCCAAACCCAAACCCGCCAGCCCAAGACCTCAATTTGGACCCGATACAGGTTGATGAGAGAAGAATGAGAGAAGTTCTGTGCTTTTAGTGGGAGAATTACAAGTTGGTATTTAGGGAGAAGACGATTGATGTTAGTCGGTCAGACGCGGATAATTTTTTCACGGATAATAAGGCTTCTGCGCGCTAATGCAATAGGGTTGCTACTCCTACAAATTTTACCTTCTTCGCAGTCTGACGGAATTAATCCCAGTTGTTGCCAAAGGCCGGCTTCAAAATACAGGCAATTATTTTAAAAAGCATTAATATTAATTACGCTATTATAAGAAATAAGTTTATTTTTTTAATAAGTTAGGTCTGTACACATCATCGCCTTAAAATAAGGAGTTTTGTTCATACTTTACAGTTTAGAAACAATACTTACGTCATACAAGTAAGGATAGATTCTTGATAGTGTTCTTCAAACATTCTTACGATTTTGTTAGCCTGCTTCACGGTGTCGAAGAAATAAATCTGAGAAACGACCAAGTATTATTATTACCCTCTTAGATTGTTGTATGACCTTGCTTGTTGAGTAATATGTATAAAGTTTACAGCAGTTTTATTTTATAACTTCATGTAACAGTTGTTACTCGTGACTATTTCGAATTGAAATTCTTTCGAACATATGTTTTAAACTTTTATGTGCAAGTAATTTATTTGTTACTTTATATTATTGAGGATTAGCACTTGGATACAGGATAAGGCTTGATAAGGCTAAATTATTTGGCTATCGCTTTTAAAGGTATTATGAATTTCAGATAGTTAATTGATTCAGGCGTGACTTTGCGGAAATCCATTATAAAATACAATAGACGCTGATATATTTAGTAACCTATTCCGCTTGACTATTCTTCAAGAGTCATAAAAACCCTGTAAGAAATCGACACGTGTTTCACCTCTCAACGAGGCATCTTCAGGATGACCATTGACCAATTGCAAACCAGAACGCGACGTGTTACCACACCGAGCGCTGGACGCAGAGAAATCTCTGCGTCCAGCGCCTGCGTGAAGATGCCTCGTTGAGAGGTGAAACACGTGTCGATTTCTTACAGGGTTTTTATGACTCTTGAAGAATAGTCAAGCGGAATAGGTTACTAAATATATCAGCGTCTATTGTATTTTATTATGAATTTCGACAATTCACCATTTTTTTACATACATAACATCACACCTGTATACCCCAAAAGGTGAGGCAGAGGTGTACCTATAGTACACCCACATTTCGCCAGCTATGTTTAAATCCCATGTAATAGGGGGCGAGCCTATTGCCACCAACCGGGCATAAATCCAGACTCAGGGCTGCTACTGAGAAATTCCAGATGAAAAAACCCAATAACGCTTTGCCCGACCCGGGAATCGAACCCTGGTCCTCATGCTTGGCAGGTAGCGCTTGATTAGATCAACGAAGCAGTAAACAAATTCCAAAAGAAATTAAAGTAGACAATTTATTCACTCAAAATAAAAAATAAAGAGCATTAAAAATAACGGGGCGCGCGGGACGTTACATGAACGGCCGCAGGCTCCTCTTCAGTCAGCTGTTTCGCAGCTCTCTCGAGCGCGTATCCATGAGTATCGGGACAGTGACGGATATTTACTTTTTAAAATCTTTGAATGAAAATAAGGTTTTTTTTTTGTTGTTATTGGTTCATTTATTTTTATAACTACCCATGGTTTGAGTGACAACGGTGTTTACCCTTGCATACTGTATATTAATCGCATAGTACGAAAGTTCTATTTCTATTACCTGGGGTGGGGACTTGCTCTCGGCGATGGGAATGGACTGGAGGCCCAAATCTAGCGCGTAGTCCACGTGTTCAATGAGTAGATGCTGGATCAACACTTCTAGCAGTGCCACAGTCGTACCCGACAATTCGTTTGCAGTACACAGCTGAAAGTACAAGGTTATTATCACATCGGGTGATTCCTTTAATGTAAATCCGCGAAATTCAAAATTCCTTCCGTTTGTTGCAAATGGCGGCGCTGTTTTGCAATGTGTGTTGATCAAAATTCAGTACGCGGCAATTATGATAAAATAATTACTAAATTTTATTAATTTAAAACATCAATATAGCTTTCGAAATTATATTTCATGGAAATCATAACTATTTCGTGAAAATATGACGATTAGGCAGCAACATACAATGTAAAACAGCGTGGCCATTCAAGTATTACGTTAGCAGAATTTTAGCAGTTTTTAACCCTGAACATGCTTTTCGCTTTCGAGCATAGACAAGTAGGGTTGCCATATTTGTTCAAATCAGAATATACTAAAAGCAGAAAAATCAGAAAAAATAAATAAATATTTCCCCCGTCCCCCATGTTATCAAAAATAAGCAAAGCAAAGACCCAGCCCTTCAATAATTGAATGACCTCATTAAACTTGATGAGTTGATGACGTATTAAATAAATACGTCATCAAGTCAATCAATCTACCTAGCCTTTTCCCAACTATGTTGGGGTCGGCTTCCAGTCTAACCGGATGCAGCTGAAGACCAGTATTTTACATGAAGCGACTGCCTATCTGACCTCCACAACCCAGTAGCTGGTGTGATATGATGACCAAATCTGGTGACTGATGACCAAAATTAATACTATTAATTTCAACTCGGTGCAAGATCAAATAACATCGTAATGAATTCCTTTTAACTAGCAGATTGATCTTCCCGTTAAAATTGTCGAGCACTCATTAATTAGGTCAAGTTTAAATGTAATAAATAAAAATATTTTTTCTCTCTGTAATTAAATGTAATCTTAATTAATAAACATAAAACACTTCAACAGATAACAAGGCAGACGGCCCGGCGTTTGCTGATCTGTTACGTCTACAATGCTCCATTGTCTTATAATCTAACTAATATTATAAACGCGAAAGTTTGTAAGTATGGATGGATGAATGTTACTGTTACTCTTTCACGTTAAAACTACTGAATGGATTTGGATGAAATTTGGCAAACAAATAGTTTATAACCTGGATTAACACATAGGATACTTTTTATCCCGATATTGCCACGGATCGAGATTTACGCGGGTAAAACCGCGGGGCGCAGCTAGTAAGTCATATATTAAAGAGTCCACTAGTAGGTAGGCACGTAACTTTTCTTGGAACACACGATAGCAAATTGTGATATCTATACTCTTGAAATAAGATTAGACATTTAAATAAGCCTTTTTTACAGTCCGTTCAACCGATTTTGACTTCTATTGCGTTGGTGGCATGACAAATGGCAGCTGCAGTAGACAGTTGGTATTGTGTAACCTTTTTTGCTTTTAATGCCATCCTTATACCTACGGCATAGAAGTCAAAATACCTACGGCATAGAAGTCAAAATCGGTTGAACGGACTGTAAAAAGTTTTGTTTAAATGTCTAATCTTATTTCATAATGCATTAGGTATATGTACCTATACCATACCTACATAAGAGGAGACTTGGAATATCGCCGTCAACTTGTCAAAAGTACAAAATATAAGTAGTAGCCTTTTGCCAACAATTTTGGATTCGGTTTCCAGTTTAAGCGGATGCAGCTGAATATCAGTATTGTACATGAAGCAACTACCTATATGACCTCCACGAACCAGTTACTGGGTAACACGGTAAGACTGGTTGTCACTTTTTGGCTTCTGCCTACCCGTAAATAACAGTCGGGACCAATAGCTTAACGTGCTTTCCGAGGCACGGAGGAGTCTCGGTATATAATGGATGGCTAAACCTTCAATCGACCAGTGCAGCGGTTTAGCCGCGAAATACCTAAAGCATCCGTTTCGGTGTCAATAATGTATTATTATTACACTTGATTATAATTAATAAAAAGTGCTTCATCCTTACTTACATATTATAAAACAAAGTCCTCCGCCGCGTCTGTCTGTCGTCCTGTTCGCGATAAACTCAAAAACTACTGCACCGATTTTCATGGTGTTTTCACCAATGGATAGAGTGGTTCTCGAGGAAGGTTTTAGTATATAATAACCGACATCAACGCGGGCGAAGCCGCGGGCATCAGCTAGTAAAACATATAAATCCTACTAATATTATAAATGTGAAATTTTGTGTTTGTGTGTTTGGATGTTTGTTACTCAATCACGCAAAACGGCTGAATGGATTTGGATGTAATTTGGCAAACAGATAGTTTATAACCTGGATTAACACATAGGATACTTTTTATCCCGATATTCCCACGGGATCGAGACTTACGCGGGTGGAACCGCGGGGCACAGCTAGTACATTATAACTTACAGTCTTGCACCTGGTGAAGGACGTCTTGGCATCGTTGATCATCCTCTGAACGAGTTGTTCGCTCAGAAACGTCTCCCCGCCGTAGTTCTCAATCTGTGCTATGTTGATATTCGCGCGGGTACCGATTACCGCTTGTATGTCGCGTCTCAGCTCTTGGAAACTGTTGGAAAGGAATATGGACTTTATTTCAGTACACGAGAGTGCGATTATCATTAAAAATACCTGCCAAGTGCGAGTCGGACTCGCACACGAAGGGTCCCGTAACGTATTAAAATCGATCAAAAAACGCAAAAAAAAAACGTTTCTTGTTGACATACAGACGAACGGACGGACGGCCTTCACTAGTTGGTTATCCCCGAATTAATGCAGACATGTATACACAATAAAGGGAATCTGAAAATAAGAATTAGTTTCAACTCCATTCATTTTGTCGGTCTAATTAAGTGAACAAAAATGTATAGAGCAGCTGATATTTTTTTCGCAATTTCAGTGTTGGCCCCATAGTAAAAACATGCGGGGCAGTCTGTATGGACTGCCGATAGAAGTGAAAACTAAGCAACAATGCATAACCTCAACGTAATTCCAACGGTAGAGGGTAGATGGCGCTAAAAACATTTCTTCAAGCGTGGCGGTGACGATGACGTGAGTTTCATGATTTTTGTTCACCCAAAAACGCGCCTAGAGAAATTTTCACTTCAAAAATTCGTATTGATTGATGAGTACAATGACCCCTATTCAGGTTAAGGCTAAACAAAAACATTGTTTATGTGCAACTCACCCGCCACCCTGTATCTGTTTCTTAACATGCTGCTTCTCAGTATAATACGCGTTCAGTGCATTAGACATGACAGCTTTCAATCTTCGGGTCTCCATGACCGCATAGCCGTCGTTGGCGCCGGCCATCGCGCCGTTGACGAGTGCGTCTCGGCGAAGATCGCCGGTTGTCGTGTTCCCTTCGGCAGATACTAGCCCCGCGAGTACTAACTCGTCACATACTCGTTGGGTACTAGAAAGTATTTTGTTTTGTTAAATAGCATTTAAATAATTTTGTTATTATAACAATTTTATTATAATATAATATTTTATTGATAATATAAGGCCCCTAGCACACGGCGTTTTTTAAACGCGCAGATGACGCGCGTTTCAAGAACTTTACTTGAAACTTGACTTCGGACGGCGAAAAAAAACTATAAAACGTGCGTCGTCTGCGCGTTTTATAGTTTTTTTTCGCCGTGTGCTACCGTATACCATATAACTGTTAGAGTTATATTACGGTACCGTAATAATGTAATAAGATTCATTTAAATAACAGTTTACGTTACGAATGTACTCAAAGTGCGATAAATAATTTGAAATTTCTTAAATCCTGGGATGAAAACGTTATCTTCTTTATGTTACTAAGGGCGAATTTGAGTAAACTTTTATTCCGAGTCAGTCTTATATTATATATATTATGCTGTGAATAAATTTTGAATTTTGACATTTTGTCCATACAAAAACTGTCGAGACTACAATTTTATTCCACGGATAAAGGATATCTGACTTTGATAAAATCAGCCCTTACTACTTTCAAGTTTCGGTAAATATCTCAACCTATTCCGATCTACGTTTATGACCTACAGACATCAATTAATCTGAAGCAGTCTTCAGAGTAGCAAAAAAAAACTATTTAAAACCTACCTTGTAGACATCTCATACAAATTCTTCAAGTACTTCTCCACATCATTCTTATCAGCCAGCTTGGTTTGTATGTACTTCTGCAGCTTCAGGTGGAAGATGTTCAGCACAAACTTAGACATCACCTGGTCGGGGTTCGGGAACACGTTGCTAATGATCGTGTAGTTTTTCTTGCAAAGAGGTAACACCGCTGAAAATATGTCCTTGCCTAGTAATGTGTTCTGAAAATGATATTAAAAATATGAATTGACAAGCTGTGCCCAGTGGGATTTCTCATCAGGAATAAAAGTACGATTTTCCATTCAACTATCATCTCAAATTTTTTTTAATGGGTGTTTTGAATGTAACAGGACACCATCTGTTGGGGCAGCTAGTGTGTAATACAGGGTGTTTGGTTCATCGTGTGCCAAATTGAAATGGTCGACTGAAGGGGTCACCGGCTAGCCTTTCAGACCCCTTAACACCCCTCATGACCTGTGGATTTTTTTTTATCGACTTTTATATTGTTTTACCAAAAAAAGACCCAAATTTTACATTCAAATACAAATTTTAAAAACAATATAAGGCGTAGACTCTTAATTTTAATTTTATTTCGATGTGTATTGTTTAAGAGTACTTTTAAATACAAAATTAGTGACATTAGTCACCTAGTTTTTTTAAAATTTACTTGCAAAGTTAAAACTTAAATTAAAGCTGTTTATATGGCTACAAAAATAAAACCAAAACCCCTGTATAATGATGTACTTACCATTTGACTGGTCTCAATGAAAGCATCAACACACTGAGAGTAACCCTTAAAATTGGTCATTATATTCGCTAATTCTTTCATCTTGGCCATATTGCCTTGGTTCTGGGCTTTCACAAACTCCTCAATGAGGTTCCTTTCGATCTCGTCATATTTAGCTTCTATTTTCTTCTTGGCTACCTCAAATTTGTCAGGTGGCAACTCTTGAGCGATTGTGTGGAGTTTTTGTATGACGTCTGCTGCTTCATTCAACTGGAATAATAGTTAGTATGGTAAGTAGGCAAATATAAAAAGCAAACCTCTTTAATCAGCTTTAAATTATAATACCAATACTCTTGTACAGTTCAACCAGAAAAGGTTTGCGCTTCGGTAATCTTCGTGTTTCTGAATTAGCACGAACATACGTGCAAGTGTTCAGTAAGCTGTTCAAACTTTTGAGTGATCTATTGCCTTGGAATATTTCAAGGCTTATCTAGGAATAGAAGAGATTCTGGACATACAGATGAGACCTCTGACAAACTGACATACAGGGTGATAAACTGAGAAGCAAGTTAAAAGAACAACTGTCTGAATAAAGATCGATAAAAGTTCCTGGGTCCCAGGAACTTTCATTGATAACAAATAAGGATTCGTCCAGTTTCCATACGGAAAATACTATTCGCAATCAAGTCCAACAAACCTTGCTAGCATCATTGAACAAGTCAATAAGCACAGGTCCAGGGCTGAGGAAGTGCGACAGATGCGACAGCAAGTCCCGGGCTGCCGCAGCCCTCGCCCGCGGGGCCCGCGCCGCTCCCAGTTTCTCTCCCACATCTAACGCACGCCCGCCGCAACGTGACATGCGCTCATCTAGAGCGCTGAATACGCCTACACAATGCTGGAAAAAGAAATATGTTTTGTCTGTATAACAAGGAAGCCCAGAAGTGGAACATTATGCAAAATAGAGTCAAAATTTCATGCTTCCTGACCTAGACCTTTAGGCCGCTTGTTCTATATATATCTGATTTAAAAAATGATAACTTTTAGATAGTACTAGCTTCCGCCCGCGGCTTCGCCCGCGTGAAAAGTAGCCTATGTCCTTACTCAGGCTTCAGACTGTCTGTGTACCAAATTCCATTTAAATCGGTTCAGTAGATTTGACGTGAAAGCGCGACAGACAGACAGACCTACTTTCGCATTTATAATATTAGTAAGGAAAGTAAGGAATAAGGATTGATCATTTAAATATTATCTTGGAAATTGAAGTAAAAATATTCCATTGAAATTTAATATTATGTTCATAGAATCTTACTTACAGTGTGTTGATCCATGATTTCAGCCAATTTAGCACCATACAGCTTTTCTTCCTCCTGAACAGATTGTTCCAGTCTGGCACATTTTCTTTCCTGTCTCTCTTGTAAAACCTGACAATTATACAAAATGACATTTTAATCTACTGAAAATATTCAAAGGTTTGATTGGCTTTGAGCTTAAGGCTAAATTAAATGCTTTACAGTTAGATAACACAAAAAAAAACCAGGCAAGTGCGAGTCGGACTCGCGCTCTAAGGGTTCCGTACCATTATCTAAAAAACGGCAAAAAATCATGTCTGTTGTATGGGAGCCCCCTTAATTATTTGTTTTATTTTAATTTAATTATTTATTTTTAAAGTGAATATATAACTAAATATTCTGTGAATATTTCAAGCGTCTACCTGTAGCCGTTATCAATATTGAGCAAAATTTTATTCTGTTTTTTAGTATTTGTGGTTTTAGCGGCAACAGAAATACATCATCTGTGAAAATTGCAACTGTCTAACTATCACCGTTCGTGAGATGCAGCCTGGTAACAGACGGACGGACAGACAGACAGACAGACAGCGGAGCATTAGTAATGGGGTCCCACTTTACCCTTTGGGTACGGAACCCTAAAAATAATGAATTTTTCATTAAAAAAATAAATTAATTATGCAATACCTACTTTTCTTTTCTCTATAGGTACTTACAGTAAGTGGTCAATACAATTGACCATACTATAGCATGCATACACAAACCTTCAGATCTTGTATGGCTTGTGTAAAAATGTCATGTATCATTTCAGGATCAAACTGGTCATCCTTCAAACGGGACTCTTGCATACTCCTTCTCACCATTCGTTCCACAAATTCATCAGGATCGAATGGATCCTAGAAAACAACCATTTAATAAAGACATGTAGGTATTTCATTTGGAATTAAATGTCCATTGCAAAGAGAAAATATAATAACATAGCAAGGAAAATCAACAAATACAAACTAGTACTAACTTGTTCTAACTCTTTTATGTATTGGTTCATCATCTTGGCAGATTTATGATTTCTACAGTGAAAGATAATTGGTTATTCTAAAACAATAGGTAATATAAACAGTTCATCAACACAAAACGCCTACTTTAGAAAAATAATCTTCTTGTCCAAAAATGACAACACACACACACACCATGACATTGACAGATTGACAGTGACAGACGACGGTTTATCAGTAGTAGTGATGTACATCCGTTAGGTTACAGTATCCAATCAACATGATAAAACACTATTTTTGGATTGATAAATGCTTGGTTTGATACAGAAGAATCAGTATCGGAATGAATGAATCGTGTCATACCACATTATCGTAAATTATTATCCTAACTAATATACGCGAAAGTTTGTATGGATGGATGGATGGATGGACGTTTGTTACTCTTTCACGTAAAAACGATTAAATGGATTTGGATGAAATTTGGCAAACAGGTAGTTTATAACCTGGATTAACACATAGGATACTTTCTATCCCGATGTTCTCACGGGATCGACAATTACGCGGGTGAAACCGCGGGGCGCAGCTATAACACACTCAGGATGCTAGTGCTACTTACACGCACTCTGTGCAGCAGTGACGCCGCTTTCTTGTGTAAAAGGGGTGATAGACGTATTTATGGCTCGGTGAGCTTACTCGCCCGTGTGTCATGCTAAGTACGTGGACTTAAAAACCGTTGAGTAAGTTCGTCGGCGATCCAACGGGTCTGAAATTTTGCTCGTAGCCCACCTTGGCTCGCCGTCTGTCATCGCCGCGAGCCGCGACCCGCCAATTTGACAGTGACATTTTGAGCAAGGTTTACGTGTGTCACCGACGGCGAGCCAAGTAACGTCGCGAACTTAAAAACCACGTAGGTACTTTAAGTACGCACGTCTATCACCCACTTTTGCCGCGAAACCATCTGTGCATGCCTCCGTGAATATGGTGAACGCGCTGCAAAACGGAGGGAGCCTCAGCAGCATCTTGAATGCGTTATTGTATTGGACCCACATCACCCGCAGAGCATTGACAGCCCTTTGCGTACCTTTATTGCTGTCCACAGGCTGCTGGAGTAAAACGTCTGACAAAAGGATTTAAATAGCAATGCATTATTCGTGATCGGTAGAGTCCGCCCGAAAAATATTTTTTATTTTCGGTTGAAAATTGAAAACTAAAAACAATATTTCTTGTTCTCAGTTGTTAGGTAGTCATTTGCTTTTATTATTATGCTTTGTTTGTACTTAGCAATTTTATTGTGATGAGTCTTGTGTGGGTGTCTTTCTAGGATCCTTTCGATTTATCGAATCCATTCGAAACGATCCTAGATTTGTGTCGCATAGTTTCGATCTGGTATCGATACAGAAGCATGTATCGTGTTCATACATCCCTAGACAGTATTGACAGCACAGAATAAATAATAGTGGTGTCAGTATCAATTTGTATTTTCCATGGAATTAGTAAGTACTCTAATGTAGTTTTCTTTTAGCAGCATAGCATAAACTAAATTATTCTACACTCTAATCTGCGTCGACGTCAACTTCGACGATAGACTAGATAGCTATACAGAATTACAGACTTCGTCCGCGTGTTTTAAATTTTAAATAAAACATACCTTATTGAATTCGGCAATAGCGTTACTCAAAATCAGGGAATGAATTTTTGTAATGGCAGTTCCAGAATTGCCCTTTTACAAACATTTATTTACCTATATATTATTATATTCGCCTTTACCCTAATGTGATAGTTAACAATTACACATGTACCTACACCACAATTAGTACACATGTACCTACCTAAGTACATAAATCTACATATTTATAGAACTATACAGAACCCTTAAAATATACTAGAACCCTATAAACTATTATTATCTTTATAAAAACCTTGGATCATTATAAATAAACAAACTTGAAATAGTTTGTTTATTTATTATGGTCCAAGATTACGGCGCTATCTAAAGGTCCGTTTTTTTTAATATAACAGTAGAGCCAACATTGCCCCAAAGGACCTATTTGATAAAACGCACTTTAGCGTCTCTAGCGCCCAGCGTGGCGGCGCAGCGCGGCGTAGCGTATTCGTATTGGTCCTACAACAGTGGAGCTATCATTACGGCACAGGAACCAACTATTTGATGAAACGCACTCTACTATCTGACTTATGGATCAACCTTGCGAAGCGGTTGGTTGCGTAGCCTGCGTCTGCACTAGCGGAACATTCACAACAAAACATTTCAAGTCTCTAGTTCCTGTCAAAAATTGTATGGAACATTGACAGAAAAATAGAGATTTCGACATGTTTTGATAATTAAGAATGTTGCGCCAGTGCAAACGCACAGTACCAACGAATCGAACCATACACAGCGTAGGGTAGGTACGATTCTGCGGAAAAAAAAATAGGGTTTGCCCGTCACACTGTTCCGACTTCGGATAAGGACTCCTTTTTTTGTTGGTCTGAGTAAGGACTATAATTTTTATGAGTTCATGGGTAGCATGCATCACTTCTCCTTCCTGCCACTATCCCTAACCCAATTAATTTGGAGTTGGTTCAGCATGTTTTCAACTTTTAGTAGATTAGCTTAGCAGTCATCGAAGTAGGAACTCACCTTCTATAAAATTGTGTTCAAAGTCAAAGTCAAATAATTTATTTCAAAAAGGCACTTTTGAACGTCAAAAATAAAGAAGTAGAACTGATTCTAGTTGCCCCTTCCAAAAGGTAGGTAGTTTCGTATGGAGCAATGGGCAAGAAACTCCACTCCGATCTTTAACACAATTTTATTCATCCATCATTTCTTTGGTCTTGTAATAAGTAAGTAGGATAAGGTCCATCCACATCATAACATCAAGGTCATAACATTATACAGATTAAAACTACTTAGTTAAGTAGGTACGAGTAGGTACTAAACTACTGACTTTAATTCATGTGATTGATTGTGTACTATTCAACTATACGGCGCTCATTCATCATGCACAACTATATGTTGTACCAGGCGTCGTCGTCGCTTTCAAACTTAGTTAGGTCTACCTTTATAGGTAATTACTAGATTCCAATAATTTATCCGTCCCCGTAAAACCAGCTTCCCTATTCACCACACATTTTAACATTCTTAACAAATACCACCCTGATAACAATCACACCAAATAAAATCTTTTTGTAAATTATTTGATGTTGGCTTTTCTGAAAAAATATCATTTTAATTTTAGAAACAAAGGAAAAAAATGTCATAAATGTAGCAAATACGTCTTTTTGGAAGATTTCTTACTAGTGAAAGCGTTTTTTATATCCAAATTCTTTGTGATGTCGTAATATTTTAACAAAATTTTGTGCGTGCTATTGACGATTTATTATTATTATATTGTTTTACTCTCTTTCATGAGAGTTGTGTTGAAAGCTAATATAAATCGAAAAGCTAACACTTTGACAGGAGGATCACTGAAACCTTGGACATACGTGAGTAGTGAGATGTCCAATGTATCCTAAACGGGTTAGGATAAAGTCTATAGAGCTCAATGGCTGAGCGCCTCAGTCCTCGAAGCTCCGAGGTGAATGCCTTGGAACAACGAGGCTATCTCATCGGCAAGAAAATCGGGCAAGGATCTTACGCCACTGTCCACCTGGCTGAGTACTGCGATGCATCAAGCCCGAAGCGGATGCACCTTGCGTGCAAGATATTCGATAAAGAAAAAGCACCTCGGGATTTTTTAGAAAAGTTTTTTCCTCGTGAACTTGATATACTAACTAAGATCGAGAATCCCCATATCATTCAAGTGCACAGTATTTTACAGCGTGGACCGAGAGTGTTTATTTTTATGCGTTATGCTGACAACGGTGATCTGTTGGATTTCATAAAACGGAATGGAGTTGTGCCAGAAAACCAGGCAAAACTGTGGTTTAGACAAATGGCTAGTGGCCTGCAATACCTGCACAGCAAGAATATAGCGCACCGCGATCTGAAATGCGAGAACATTTTGCTGTCAAGACGGTTCAACGTGAAGTTGGCGGATTTTGGATTCGCTAGATTCTGCACGGACGGCGAAAATCGACGTGTACTCAGCCAAACGTACTGTGGGTCGGCTGCGTACGCCGCTCCTGAGGTGGTGAGTGGCACACCCTACAATCCCAAACTAGCTGATGTGTGGTCTCTGGGAATTATCCTCTACATAATGCTGAACGCTTCCATGCCGTTCGATGATTCGAACCTGCGCAAACTATTGAAGGACCAAATGTCGCGCAACTGGGTTTTTAGATCCAGGATCCGTGATACAGTGTCGGCGGCGGCCAAGTCTATCGTGCGGCACATTCTGGAGCCTGACATCACGCTTCGCCTCACGCTGGACCGGGTGCTTTCGCACGAATGGACCCGGCCGCGCAAGGACAAGAGCGCAAGTCTGATGGGGCGGTTGGTGCAGTCGGCCCCCTCGGCGCCGCACTCGCCCGGCAAGCGCGAGCATGATGAGGCCGGCACATCGGCGGGCGCGCGCGTTTCCGGCGACCACCGCGAGACTGAGCGCGAGCGACACGACGACATCAACATGCGCTCACATGACTAACGCACCCTAAACTTAATAATAATAGTATTTACTATGTATGGATAATAATGTTTACGCAAAAAGTGTTAATAATCTTGAAATATTTTTGACCTTCAAAAATTGAAAATTCACTTTATTATTTTGATTTTTTTTTACAATTGACGACTTGACTATTGTTGGTCGGCAATAGTGAAAATAAAGTTTTTATATAAAATTACCATAATTCTGATTTCGTATTATTCAAGTATTATGTATTTGCTAGTAAATAAGTAAGTACTACTTAACTAAATATTTACATTAGCTACAGTAGGTAACCGGTGAAGATGTCCTTGAAAATTTCAAATGCCTTTGGATTTTCTGAATAATTTTCTCCATGAGCTCCATACTCTGCTACGTAGAAGCTTAAGAGAGTAACCAACAACTCCAATAGGTATTGCTACAACTGGCTGCCTTATGTAAAACGTCAAAATGTTCGTAGTTTCATTAAAATATATCTCCACACTTGACAAGGGGCTGACATACTCCACTCTGATATATGTGTATCGTTTTTCCAAATCGGATCGGTATGGCTAAAAAAATAGTGAAATAATGTACTGGCAAAAGTCGGATTAAGTACCTGTGTAAATAAGTAGCAGTAAATAGTCATTTCACCTTATAAACCACGGGCAAC